>OZ007539.1:4404560-5024075 GCA_963931895.1 Eupithecia pulchellata
ATAATCCATGTAATATATCAGTTAGCTAGTACCCATGGCACAGACTCTGCTGAGCTTGGGGCTAGGTGATGCTGTGCGGATTGTCTAGCATTATTTATTTACTACCTTCGAATGTCTACTTCCACTTGTGTACAAAATAATAAAGCCAAGAAACAAGTCATTTACACCTTAGTTCGATAGTAGAGCTTCCGAACACCCTGTATACTTACCTATAACTGTGACATAATTATACATAATATACCTAGCATTTATATTCAATTTGATAAGAGCTTATTTTGCAAGCATAAAGATTAATGGTAGGCTATAGAGTCTGTATTAGTATTTTTTAACTATTTATTTATGTTTTGAGAATAACAACTAAATCACAGACCTCTGATAAGAGATTTAAATATAATAAAAAATCAAATATGTAACAATAAAAATGTAACAATAATTTCCCTATCTTCCTTCAAATCTTCTTCTGTTCAAGCATAATATTTTCTTTTTTCTTGTGGTTCGTCCATCTAAAAAGTTAATAAAGACTTATGAAATAGACAAATCTACGAAAGATAATTTGTGATAGTTAATTGCCCCTTAACCTGTTACGGCTCAAAGAACTAAAAAAAACTTCATCGGAATTATAGCGTGTATATTTTAATCTGACGTTTCAAACACTCCAGCAGCGTTCAAAACGTAAGGATATAAAATTATATCAATAGGTACACGTTAAAACTTGTTTAATGCGTAAAAATCGCAAAAATCTAAGTTATCAATTTAATTTTCATAACTCAAAAACATTTAGTTCGTTAAATTGTACCGGTACAATTAAAAAAACCACCAACTGGTCCAATTTGTAAGACGAAGCCAGTTTTGAAAAATAATCTTGTCATATCCTAACCTCAAATAATTGTGCCGTTCAAGTTACATAGATTAAAAGGGTAATAACTTAGAATCAACACAATATAATATCGAATTCCTGTAAGCTTACCGTTTCCGAATTAGAGCTTAGTTAGGTTTTCCAAGTCAAAAGTTGCATCAAGCGGCACGAAAACGTAGGTACTTTATTTTTGCACAATCGTTCGATTTACAACAGCAATATATGAAAAACTGTCATGGCTTTCTGAGTATTGTCAACTATACTTTTGTGGTGCCAGAATACTAAAATTCGTAAATTTTGTAGAAAATGTGTGGGTGGTACGAATTATCAACCGGTACAATATAGCATACTCTCCCCTACCTATGTTGAATTCAATATCAATGTCATACCCAACGAACTGGTATTAATCTGGATTAGTTGAACTATACCTGTTGATTGTTTACAATAATTTTCACTTACCTAGCTCAATCGTTATAGTTCTAATTTAGTTCTGTTATTGAATTGTAACTTGCTTTGTTAATAATAAATAAATAAATAGAGGTAATTTAATATTTACACTAAGTTTATCCCTTACTCCTACGGCATCTTCCATGCAAGTAACTGAAGTATTAGTCTTCCTCATAACATGTACCTACTTTAGGTGGGATTCGCTAAGTTATACTGCAGTAACCTTACATAGAAACGATATGAATGTTATGACAACGAATTATTCTTAGTCACAGCATTGTTTCAATGTTTCAGTAGATATTTATAAAACAGTAAAATGTTTTAAATCAATGATTCAAAACGAAATACTTGACCAGTTAAGATTTTGTATTCAGAGACGCAAGTTCGCCATGAACATACACGTTTTATTCTTTACCGCAGGATTATTTAGTTTTATTCAAGCCGATGGACGACTTATCCAAAAGAATAAGACGAAGACAATAGAGGAAGTTCATAGTGAAAAGCCGAACCCCGTCATTCGGCTGACTAGAGACGTGGCTTCAGAATCAGTGGTTGGGTTTTCGAAGGAAGATAGCGCTCAGAGCGATGAGTTTATCAATGTTTACAATAGAAGAGCCAGGAACTTCGAGGAGGAACCTACTGGATCGCCTAAATCTAACTACAAGGTAAAGCGCATTACAAGATCTGGGACACAAAGACGAGATCCTAAGGAAAACATTAAAGAAAAAACATCTACTACAACTACAATTAAGCAACCTAAAGACGAGGTGAAACCTAAAAAGGCTAAACCTTTAGTGAAAAAACCAATACCTAAATTTAATGAGGTTGATTATGAAGATTTTCAGTCAATGATTAGTAAAGTTCATAGTATCCCTGATTCGGGAGATCGTGAAGACGAAGACTTTAATATCGCAGACTACGATTTTGATATCAACCACGATGAATACACTAGCGCCAGTGGAGGAAAACACTTCGTGCCTAGAATAACAGTAAAAAATCAAGGTAATCAAAAACATGAAAAGCAGAATACGTTGCGTAATATGGAAGACATTGTTTTAAAAACGAAACAAACTTCGAAAAAAAAAGAGCGGTCAGTTGACGTTCCTAAACAAACCGACCAGTCAAGGGATACGGATTACTACGATGAGCCTAATGATGAGACTACTAAAGGACAAAGAAAAGGTAGCTCGAGGGAAACTCAAGATGATCAATAAAGAAACGATGAAAAAGAATCTAATAAGTCAAAATCACACATTAGAGGATCAAGATCGGCAGTTTTAATATTGTAAAAATTATTAATTGCTATACTGGCTGGTATTTTGCCAATCACAGAAATCTTATTATTAAAATTATGTGATGTCATTATGTCATTTCATTCATTACATTATTTTAGTTACACATGCCAAACCGTAGGTAGGTGAAAAAGATGATTATGATTATTAAATCTAATTAAGGAGTTTTTTTAATGAAGATAAGTTTTACTGAAGGAAAACAATTTTCAAGTTCAGATAAATTTTGTGTCATATAATTGGTATTTACACATTGTATCCTATTGCTCAACTGTTGTGACAAACAATTTTTTAGTACTACTTCTGATTGGTTTTTAATCTTTATTGTTAATAATCATCTTTGTTAACACTAGAAAGACCAAGGCCGTCAGTTTGACCGCACGGCGATTTCATTCTTAAATATTTTACAAACTATGTTTTTGTTTCTTTTCATATTTTATGACTTTTCCTAATTTGCTTTCGTTAAGCTTAATCTATATAAAAAATATAAAATTATAATGTAGTATTATGAGATTCCCTTACAAATACCTACTAAGACCGCACACCGTCAATGTGACGGCATATAAAGGCAGCACTATGAATAGTAAATAACGATTTCTTCAAACTAATGAAGGTACTTTTGTTTTTATTAATGTTGAATTCTTAGTAAGTTGTTACTATCTAGCTTGTTTACATTACACTTAGTAGACATTGGTTTCGTTTAGTGAGCAGTAGTAATTTGTTATAAAAAATGAGTCGCCGTCTCAGTAGTTCTCAAATAGAACAAGAACTGTTGCGATATCGGGATATACAACAAGATGTGTCAGGTGATGAAAGTGGTTACGATTTATCAGATAGTGTTTGTGAAACCCGTGATGCAGAATTTCAGCCGGAACAGGTCACTTCTTCGTCAGAAGACTCCGAAGTAGACACCTCTGCTACAAATAACAATATCATTGTAAATTCGAGCAGAGGACGCGGGATATCTCGTAGATCCATTAGCGGCGGGCGAACAGCGCGTGGTGGACGTTCATCTAGGACATCATCAGCACCGGAAGTCGGTATTTTACAAGTAGCAAGTGACGGCACAGAATGGACTTGTATTTCTAGCAAGTACACCGCAAGAGCTGGAAGTCGGACCTGTGCACGTTTTTTACAATATACTTGATTTAGCAGCTATAAACTCGTGGATTCTATACCGAAAAGTCACAGGAATAAAAATTTCTCGGCATGATTTTATCCTTCAACTAGTGAGCGATCTACGTGCCGAGTATGTGAAAAAAAAATCTACAACTCAACTGCGACTCAAAGACAAGAAAATAATTCTGAAACAAGTGAACGGTGTACTACAAACAATAAGAGGCGGCAATGTCAAGTCAATAGTAATTGTAAAAAAAAATAAAACGTGTGAAAACTGCACAATCTGCAAAAAAGCTGTTTGTGGAAAATGTATAAAAGATTTAAAAAAAACTTTTACTTGTTACAAATGTTACTCAGTTTAGGTACTTAAATTGTTTATTATTAATAAAAAAATAAATTGATTTTTTTTTAATGCAATATACGCAAAAATTTCATACGTATTCTGACTGAATCTCTAGTGCCGTCAAATTGACCGCTGCGGTCTTTGAAGGTATAGTATGTAACCCGGCCCTTCTAGTGTTAAATAAAGAATAGTTTTCTATTTTGTGTTTAGCAAAATGCTATACCTATGTTATTGGGTCATTGAATAATAGCAGGCATGTTAAATACTCGTTCTTTTATTAATTCTTATTTAGAAAAACCTTAAAAAAAGTATTACAATTTTAACAATTATGTCGCAATATATAACATAAGAAGGCAAAAACTTAACTTGAGTAACTTTCGTAACGTCTCAATATCTATCAGAATAATCCATGTTATTGCTTAGGGCCGCTTGTTTAGCTGCATCTCTATATCTGCGGAAGTCTTTTTCATATTGATTGGCCATATCTTGCCCTGTTTGGTAATTTCCAAATTGATTTCTCTCTATATTTCCATTTCTTTTGGTGTCAAATAATTGGTCACTTAATGATGCAGCCGCGCTAGAACCTAGAACACCTTTAGATCCCGTGACATGAGCATCTGACATACCCTTTTCTTCCAATTTAGCATTGTTTCCGCTGTTTTTGTAGAATTCTTTATCTTCCTTGTACTCGTCAATACGATAAACTCTATGAAATCCTTTTATATTTTCGCCATTATCCTCGTTTTTTTTAAATGAAAAATTCGATTTGTTTCTGAGATCTTGACCGTCCACTTTATTCGCAAACGACTCTGAAAAGTCTTTCATTCCTGTAGACGACTGCTGCGCTAGATTGTAGTTTGCCTTATCATTGACTATAATATTATCTCCATTTGCATGTTGGCGGAATTCATGTCCTTTATGGATTCCTTTTTCTGTTACCGAGTCACCAAGTGAGGTTTTAATTTCAGTATGTCTACGCCCGTATAATTCTGGTTCAGGATAATCTAGATATTTCAAAGGCATATTATAATTCATATCTCCTAAACGGCGATTCCTTGATGAAAAGTCTTCTGATCCTAATCCATTGTTATTCCAATCCGCAGGTCCCTTAAAAGTGAGATGATCATCAGATGGTTTTTCGTCAATATAATCATTAAGGACGAAGGAAAAGAAAGGCTCATTCCCTGACAACGGATTGTCATTCGCAATGAAACTTGTAGGTACATCATGAGATAGATCTTCGTGGATTGGAATTACTCTAGTTGAATCTTCATCTCCAATGTGGCGTTTTTCTTTAGCCTTTTCAATTTGCTCTAGTATTCTGTTTTGTTCAGTTTCGTATGGAGTGTAGTGGTAAGAAGGCCAGTTCCCATATACAATCCTGGGACTAGTTTTGACATCATCCTCGTCACTCAAGTGGTATTCTACGTTGCTATAATGGGATAAAATGTCAGGAAGTCCAATGGGCTTTTTGAAAGTGTCATCAGTGGACATTGGTTTGAGGGTTTCATGCAACTCGTCTGATTTTAAAATTGGTGGGAGGATATATGAATTTGATTTCGCTCTCATTATCATAAAATCTAAGCCTTTTTTATCTATCCCAGCTTCGTAGTTTTTATGCGTAGGGTCTGGTTTCCAAATATTTACTGGATGATAATGACTTGGTAAAAGTTCTGTGAAGTCATCGTAATATGCCACGCTAGCTGCAACGGTGGGCTTGGCGGGATTGTCCTTACGTTTTTCTGTTTTTCTGTCTCGACCCGGAACTAACGCAGTATCATTTGTTATTATATGCAAACTGTCAAGTAGCTTCTCTGATGTCACGTTTATTATTGTTAAAAAACACAATATTTTTAAAATACTTGTACTTGTCACAGCCATTCTTATCTGCTTACGAATCGGCGCGGCGTGTATTCACTCTCTATCGACAACCAGTACTGGAAGTATGCGCCCCGAATTTGCTTATATTTAATTGTTTATTATTTCCGAGCGGTCGAGACAACATTGGCACAATAGCAGGACAGGACAAACCACTTGTGAAATATCCACAGCCTACATAATTGAAGTAGGTGACTAATGGATCTTGCATTGTTAATTCTTTGTTTCATTTTAGGGCTATTGTTCGGCCTTGAATTTATCTAGCATAGGAGTAATTCTTGACCGAAGTTTATAAACAATAGACTTTAGTTTTAGAGTGATAAATAAATAAAATCATTGTTGGGCAGTAATTCATACTTCAACTGTTAGTGAACTCAGCGAATTAGGTTCGTCAGTGTGTTTATTTTTAACCCTTGTCGCAAACGGAGAAATTTAATTCCTCGCACGAGTACCGAGTGATCCACTCGATGATAGCACGTTGCCCGCACGCTTGCGAGTGCGGTCACCGCGCGGTTCATGCGAGGGCGTGGTGATGGTGCTCCCGTATGTACCGTCCTGCGTAGACTGCTCGCAAATGCGTTGATCTCACGCGGTCATCGTTGACCGTTGACCACGCGATGTCCACCCGAGGCGTTGCAGGTCGGGGCGTAGTGGGTCCGGTACGTTATGACCATAACTGATAAGTGGGTATAAATACGGAATGCTGGCATGATCATCTTGGTCAATCAGTGGACCACTCGTCCACGCGAGCGCATGCCCATTATATATACCTATAGATCCATATAAAAAATACGAACCGCTCCAGCCGAGGCATTGCCGGTCTGGTGCCGAGTGGCTCTAATGAGCTGTCCGCTGTGACCTTAAGATCAAAGACAGGCACGAGCAAGGAACATAATACCAAGACTGCTACTGGTATTAGCCGCTTAGCTTGATTATTCTGGTCGACATGCAGAAGAGACTCGAGACAATTGTCGCGGTCTCCTGTCGGTCCCCAGACTAGGACAGACTACGCGAATCTTGTGCGGAGACTATTCAAATTATTTGTACTGCGCATCTGTCTGAATACCTACCTCGCCTCAGGTTATGTTATAATTATAATGGTATTAATTCAATATACTACAAAAATCTCTATCTAAAACTCATGAGGCAGAGGCCATACATTGTTGCTTATTTTGTAATCCTGAAGAAATTATTGAATCTGAATCTGCTTGCGGGCTAACATTTTTTTTATCTGACCACTGAAGCCTGTTATCGTAAATAAATTATTTTATTCTTATTCTATTCTTCAGATCAATCTGGTATATCTGTTTACCCATATGAAGTCGTCGGGGGATATTGGATTTTCGTTTGTAGTCAGAATTGAAAAATACGAATCCAACATAAAACTCTTTATTTTAATAATAATAATTGCTCTTTTTCACTTTATGTATACAAAAATAATTGCAATATTTCTATAATATTAATTTGTACCTAGTAAAGCCTCGATTAAGATGTCTCGATTGAAGTTAGTTAAATGTTTTTAAAGTACGTAAGTCACATCGGTATATTAAACATACCTTTACAAAGTTTGACTGAGTTGACTTTTGAGTAAAATTACAGGGTATTACTACCTAATTAATAACATCTTGGTAAAATCATGTATAAATTAAGTTCTAGTATACTTAATTAAGGGTGACCTATTTGTACGATATTTATAAAAAAAATGGTTGCCTTCTCTACGTAATATTTTATCAAACGATAACTAACAAGAAACAAGTACGACAAGTGCGAGTGTAACTCGCGCGCCGAGGGTTTTGAACTTTTGTCGTTTAGGTAGGTACGTATATGACGACCTGTTGGCGCGGTGGGCTTACAACGCAGGAGGTTGCGGTTTGATTTCTGCCTCGGGACTAATATTTGTAGGATCTTCAGATTATTTGTTCGGGTGTTCTAATCCTTTTCTGTAGGTACACAAAAATAAATCATCATACTTATACTTTATTAAGTATAACAGCTATCGTAGTAATACTAATAACACAAGCTTTGCTTAGCTTGTGGGTAAATTATACTGTGTGGATTATCTAGGATACATATCTCTTCTCAAAAATTTTGAGAACAACGGTTTTGGTGCTCTGTGGAACTACTATAACAGTTACTACAGAGATTAGTGGGTAGGTAAGTGGGTTGGTACCTACAATTTTTTTTCGGCTTTTTTCAACCTATTTCACTAAGTATAAAACTTAGACGTTTTTCAAAACCTGTTTTGAATTGTCGAAATCCATACCTTTGATTTGATATTACTCTCAATGAAATAGCCCCCATTGTATGAAAATTAGTTTTTTGACCATATTTCAAAAAGTATTAGATTTACAGACTTTTCTAAGTATATTTTTCCTGTAAAATATATATCTATACAATCACAGTCAATCACTCTGCAATCTTCAGAGATAAGGGAAGGGGAATGGTAATTTTTTCGACCTTTTTCAAAATATTTCGAAAAGTATAAAACTTATGGAAATTTCAAAAACTGTTTTGGAATGTGCAAATTGATACCTTTCATTTGATACCCAACTCGGTCACCCCTTCAGAAATTTTTCCCGCCCTTTTTAGACCATATTTCAAAAAGTATTATTTTTACAGACTTCTCTACATTTTTCCTGTAAAATATAGATCTATATCTACAAACACTTCCTACATATTACGTCGATCGCTCTGCAATCTTCGGAGATAGGGGGGGGGAATGGTAATTTTTTTGACCTTTTTCAAAATATTTTAAAAAGTATAAAACCTACCAAAATTTTAAAAACTATTTTGAAATCTACAAACGAGTACCTTTCATTTGATACCACTTTCGACTTTGTACGTCCCATTTAAAATTTTGATTTCAAAATTTGTATGGAAAATCTTCATTTTGATTTTTCATTTATTTTTCTATAAATATGTGCGGGTTCACAAAATGTATTATTATTTCAAATTTCAAGTCAATAGCTGCAGTAGTTTCTGAGATATTAAGGATTCAAAACACAAAACAGACCCAAAGCGATCCCATAAGGGTTTTGCAACCGATGGCAAAACCCTAAAAAGTAACTTGTCTACGAGACCTGATTTTTATAAAGGCATTTAACATCAATTTAAAATGTGTGCGTTCGCCCAGCAAAAAGTATCGTCTTTTCAAGAATCGAATGATGCAGATAATTTGTGCCCTATGTCGTGTAAATGTGCCCAAAATTTTAAATTTGTGCCCCCAAGGGCTGCAGAGTTATTTAGGAAAATCTGATTTTGCTGCACGAACGTTCGCCCAGCAAAACTTTTTTTAAAAAAAGGGTATAGCTGTATTTTAAATATGCAAAAAGATAGCTTAAATACTAGTCTAAATGTGCCGTTAAAGCAAAATTTGTGCCTCTAAAGGTTTTAGAGATATTTAGTTTTTTGCTGGGCGAACGTTTTGGTGATTTCTATATCTCGGAAACGGCTGAACGCACAGTCATAATTTTTTGTCCCTACAGATACGGTAAATTTGTGCCATTTGTGCCGTAATTTTCATTAACATGAGTAGCATGATTCAGGAGCTATTATTGTTTTTCCTAGAAAACGGAAAAATGCTCTGGCTCTCGAATGAACAAGACCAAGGACTTCGCGTTAGTGCCGACTGGTACCCATTATACAGTGTGGAAATTAAACTCAGGCCCTGGAGGGAAACTACTTAAAATCCTTAAGCTAGCTCATTTTACTTAAAGGAGACATTCCTTTATTTTTAAAAAGAAACAAATCTGCATTAAAATATTTTTTTAAACTCGCTTGCTTCGCCCGGGACTCGAACCAACTAAAATTTAAAAAATAAACACTCCTTATTTTATTATTATACTAATCGGTAGTATTAATATTCAGGATAAAGTTTCTCTAAAAAATATTTGGTTACTGTTCACTTTTAACAAGTAAAAGACACGTAACAGTTCTGTTATCTCTCCAACACTCAAAGACTTCGTATGAAGTACACGCTTGCTTATTTATCGTTAAGTACCTTGTTGAAATCTTCGATAAGAAAATTGTTCAATGGTGGTAATACCTCTATGCACATTTCCTTCTTACATGATCCGAGGCGTTCAGTGGAGAAGTTTAAAAATGGAACGTTTGACTTTGTTTGCGAGGCGGGACAATAATTTTAAAATTCGAACGATTTTTATCAACAGATTTTATTTAAGTAGTGTTGCTTCCCTTACGTAATTAAATTATCTCATAATGGCGTATCAAGAACAATTCGATTTATTAGAAGCTTACTTTGTTTGCAACAAGAGCTACGATTTAGCTCTGCAGTGGTATCGCGAGAAGTATCCAGACAGAGAACTACCATCTAGAAAGGTTTTGTCTCGAATTGTGAATAATTTACTGACCGTTGGAAGTTTTAAAAAGAAGACTGGACGCCCACAGCAACAAAATTTGGACTATAGCGATGTTGAGTTAAACATTTTAACCTACTTCGAGTGTTACCCGAAAGCTTCAAGCAGGGAAGCTGCTCAAGAGATAGGCATCAACCATACTAGTATACTTAAAGTTCTGAAAAAATACAAATACAAATGTTATCGTGATGGGCGATTGGTGCAGAAACTACATCCCGGAGATAGTGAAAGGAGATTACAGTTTTGTGAAAATATTCGAACAGAAATAGCCCTCAACCCAAATTTCTTGGACTGTATTGTATGGTCTGACGAAACAAATTTTAGTAATAATGGAATGTATAACAGACATAACAATCATTATTGGTCTCGTCAAAATCCATTCCGTGTCCGTGAAACGAACAATCAGGTCAGATTTTCGTTTAATGTTTGGTGTGGAATCAAAAGTAACATGGTTGTTTTGTTGCACATTTACGAAGGACATCTGAATGCAGCAAAATACATTGAAATATTAGAGCTTTTAAAAAATCAATTAAACCTTCTGCCAGAAGAGGAACGAAATAATATCATTTTTCAACAAGATGGTGCACCTGCCCACAACAGCAGAATTGCCAGGGCATACCTTAATGAAAATTTCAATGCCTGGATAGGTACAAACGGTACGATTAGATGGCCTGCAAGAAGTCCAGACCTGACGCCCATGGACTTCTTTTTATGGGGTCATGTAAAAAATGTTGTTTATGAAACTTGCTATGAAACCGTTCAAGAGCTAAGGATTGCGGTAGAAAATGTTATCAGGGGCATACACCACAACACTTTGCTGAAGGCTACAAGAAATGAATTTCAACGGCGACTAATGTTGTGTAGCCGGAACGACGGGGCTCATTTCGAACAATTTATCAGTTAAATAATTTAAGTGTTACAAAATTGATAGTAAAATAAAGTTGATGTTAGATTTAACGATTATTTTTATTTTTAAGACCAAATGTTTGTTACAGAAACTTTATCCTGAATATTAATACTACCGATTAGTATAATAAAATAAAGAGTGTTTATTTTTTTAAATTTTAGTTGGTTCGAGTCCCGGGCGAAGCAAGCGAGTTTAAAAAAATATTTTAATGCAGATTTGTTTCTTTTTAAAAATAAAGGAATGTCTCCTTTAAGTAAAATGAGCTAGCTTAAGGATTTTAAGTAGTTTCCCTCCAGGGCCTGAGTTTAATTTCCACACTGTATATTCACACAATCCTGTAAAGTTTCACCGGCCTACTACTTATAATAGACGAGTTATTAACGATTTTGTCTTTTTTTTGAGGTTATTTTGAGTGAAATTACTTAGGATACGAAAACACTAGTTTCCTGTGAGCTGGCTTATTACATGCTTCTACAATAATTAGAGCCCTATTTTAAGAATACGTATGCAAAAAAACATCTTTGTATACCCAATACTTTAGACAATAATGGTAAAATACCATTCGAAGTATTTTTGGTAGATAACCAGACCAAATTCGAATGAACATTAAAAAGCGGCCGTACGATACTACAAGCTATCCTTCCTTACTTGGTGGCGTTGTAATGAAATTTAAGTAGTACAGATGCGTACAGAATTGTTAAGTAGAAAATAATATTTATGTCACGAAAAATATTATACATGAAATAAAATGTGAATTATTTTGTTTTTAATAATCTTACTATTATAATAAATGGGAAAGTCTGTGTGAATGTTCGTTATAAGTACCTAGGTAATCTTTGTGACTACTTAAGTGATTTAAATGAAATTTCGTAGGTAGGTAGGTAGATAGTTTAGGACCTAGAGTAGGATTAAATAGGCTAAAATTTGGAAATTTTAACCTCTGAGGGGGTTAAATATGGTGGTAAGGGTTGTATGGAAAATAATTTTTCCTTGATTCGATTCACTCAAAACTCGGTATAAATGAACTATGGACTGAATAATTAGACATGTAGGTATTTTTACACAACCCCTAGGGGGTGTGCAATAAATTTCTGAAATTTATACGAAAAAAACTGGTTCGCGGGCAAAGCTGCGGGGTGCATCTAGTACACTATAATTTGTAATGTAGGTATTACTAAAAATAAATTGTCCGGAGACAACGGCACATCAGTGACCTGTTGAGATAGTAATGAATGAATGATTTAACACCAAATACCTATAGGTACAACTTGACATCTGATCTAGCTTGATGTGCCGTTGACAGTATAGGTATAAAACACCCCGGGTCCGACGGGGCAGAGATGAGAACTAAACAAACAAACAATAAAATAAACCATTGTGAACCAAAACTTGTCGTTCATTGGTCAATGTGGCACGCGGTGCTTCCGTGCGTTGAGCTTCCTTCACCAGCACCCTTAATCCACGAACATAGAGTGTAAATTACAATAACCCGAGAGGCAGACTCAAAAACTAATTACTTATGGGTGCGTGCAATAAGGGTGTGTGTGTGTGTGCATTCGAAGAGCACACACAACGGTCGTCGGTCACTCCGAGTTGAATATTGTATTTACTTATCAATTTGTAGAGCGTGTTGGCAAATACTTACACAATACCATTATAATATTGGTACCTATCAAAAGGTTGGCTCGTTAGGATTTAGCAAACAAACAAACCAGCCTACTAATTATTTATTCGCAAATGAGCCGTGGATTATTTTCTTAAATAACAGGGGATGCTCTTTAGGATTATCAGATAAAAAAACATATGTAGGTACAGGTATGCCTACGTATAGGTACTTACTAAGTAGCTACTTAATTATTTATTGAAAAGAGCATTTTCATCATAATATATTTATCATTTTTCATCATTCATCATCATATTATACTTAAAAATCAAACGAGCGCAAAAGTATATTTTTTTAAATGACAATTCCACTTTTGTACGCAACGTTCTCTAAACACTAAATATTATCATGACGATTTAAGAAGGATAGCTTGTAGTATCGTACGGCCGCTTTTTAATGTTCATTCGAATTTGGTCTGGTTATCTACCAAAAATACTTCGAATGGTATATTACCATTATTGTCAAAAGTATTGGGTATACAAAGATGATTTTTTGCATACTTATTCTTAAAATAGGGCTCTAATTATTGTAGAAGCATGTAATAAGCCAGCTCACAGGAAACTAGTGTTTTCGTATCCTAAGTAATTTCACTCAAAATAAGCTCAAAAAAAAGACAAAATCGTTAATAACTCGTCTATAATAAGTAGTAGGCCGGTGAAACTTTACAGGATCGTGTGAATATATAATGGGTACCAGTCGGCACCAACGTGAAGTCGATGGTCTTGTTCATTCGAGATCCAGAGCATTTTTCCGTTTTCTAGGAAAAACAATAATAGCTCCTGAACCATGCTACTCATGTTAATGAAAATAACGGCACAAATGGCACAAATTTACTGTATCTGTAGGAACAAAAAATTATGACTGTGCGTTCAGCCGTTTCCGAGATATAGAAATCACCAAAACGTTCGCCCAGCAAAAAACTAAATATCTCTAAAACCTTTAGAGGCACAAATTTTGCTTTAACGGCACATTTAGACTAGTATTTAAGCTATCTTTTTGCATATTTAAAATACAGCTATACCCTTTTTTTAAAAAAAGTTTTGCTGGGCGAACGTTCGTGCAGCAAAATCAGATTTTCCTAAATAACTCTGCAGCCCTTGGGGGCACAAATTTAAAATTTTGGGCACATTTACACGACATAGGGCACAAATTATCTGCATCATTCGATTCTTGAAAAGACGATACTTTTTGCTGGGCGAACGCACACATTTAAAATCTACAAATAGACAGTATTAAAGTTCATACCAGTATAAGTAAATATATAATTTTTGAGTGATTTATAAAGAAATGATAAAAGCAAAATGAAACAAAATTGAATGCATTTATTGTTTTATGGTGGACGGTTCAATAATATACATTTGAGTAAAATAATAAACAAAAGTGCGTTTTTGTAAAATATGATTGTACAACCAAAAATACATAAGGTAAAATAAAATTAGTCTTTCTGTATTAAATAGTACTTTACCACGATCGGAGAAAAATGTATCGGATCTTTGGCTATCTTAGTGGTAACCATTGAAGGTGACTTGATTCGATTCAAATACTAAATCCTTTTACAGTTATATAATCCATTTCCAAATGCTTCGTCGGTTTTGGCATTTCGGTAACAAATTATGAAGGTCTATGGCGCTCATTAGAAGAGGCCGATAATGATGTCTGAAGTCTTACTTTAGAGCTAGCTATACTCCGGACAAACTCAAGATACAATGTTTATAAACATTATTCCCATACGTAAAATCAATTTGTTGATATGTTAACAAAGATTTGAGCTCTTTTCTACAATTAATAAATTTGTCATTTTTTTCAAACTCGAAACCAATTTATTTTTGTTGAATTGTTTACAATCATTGTAGCTTCAGAATGATTTGAGTATAAATGATGCCGTGCGAAATGTCCAGCTTCATTTAATTAATTTATAAAATTAATGAATTTTTTCCTTCACTTATTTAATTCGGTAACTCCTAATCACCGAATTAAATATCAATGAATCATCAGTCATCATCGGGATCAACACTGTCCAACATCCATAATTAAGACCAAATAAATTGAAGATGTAAGTGTACGAAAGAGATTTTCTTATTCGTGCTTAATATTATGCGAATTATTGCGAATTAATAAGAACATCATCGTCAGACGTTCAGTCGTCGCTCATATAAAACAAGGACCTAAAAATTTATTTCATATTCTGTAGTCTACATTATAAATTGTCCCGAAATTTGAAACTACAATTTCTTAGACACATGCATTTTCATTATGCCAATGTAGTATAAATATTACATTTGCATTATGAAATACAAGTATCAAAATTTCGAAACTAAAATTGATGATGTGGTTCTGAATTTCGTATGACGTGTCGAGAGGTTAACGTTACACCTTTTTTCTATGGGATTTCGTACAGCGCCTCTTGCGAACGGTTTATGAAACTACAAACTCCATTTAAAAATGACGTCTCGATAATATCCACAAACCAGACTACACAATGTTTTATTCCACCTCCAGAGTAGACGTGTGCGCCGCGCCGACCCGCCGCCGCCGCCGGCAAATTCTTCACGCCGCCGCCGCCGATCAGCCGATCAGCGTGAATTCGGCGTGAAACGTTACCTTTTAGACGCTTTGAAAACCCCGTCATTTTATTGATTATTATTACATTAAATATAATAATAATCTATACTATTATAATAAATTTTATTACCAGGGATCGGAATAGGTAAAATTTATATGTACCTGCCAAATGACGTCATATTCGCTAGTACGATAGCTTAGGTTTAGGTTTTGGTAGGAGTACTCCTATTTCCGCATATGGACTCAGTTTTGGTCCATTATGCGTGCTAGCAGAGCCAGCCTAACTCCGTCCAGAAGCGCAGAATCTTCCTGGGGTCTTCACAGGCTTCACGGAGTGACCTCCAAGTTGAGGATTTCTGTTCGTTGTGCTGCTACTCCCTCGCATTCCAGGACTACGTGGGCAGCTGATTCGTCGTCGCTGAGGCATTTCTGTGGTTGTTTCCGATCCTCGCCATGCCAGTTCATCAGCGGCGTCATTTCCTAGCGATCCTCTATGTCCTTTTATCCATTGAAGAGTAATCTTGTTGTTTGTTTTATATCCTTTTTAATATCAGATGGCATTCGTACACTAGCTTGGTGTTGCAGCTACTCCCCTCTAAGGATTTGAGTATGGCAGCACTATCGGAGAGAATGCGAACTAATTGGTCATTTATTCCTCTCTTTTGTACAGCTGTGGCCGCCTGAGTTATTGCTACACATTCGCATTGAAATCTAGAGCTGTGCCTTTCTAGTGTTACTGATAATGTAATGTTTAGGTCCAATAAGTGGACCCCGGCGCACGTGCCTGTGTCCGTTTTAGAGCCATCTGTATAGATTCTGAATTTGGTAGTGCTTGTTTAGCATTGGTTTACTGGGTATTCTATCACATGGGGCAGCTATGAGGGGTTTGTAATTAATAACCCTGTCCATGATCTGGGCGTGTGGACTGCTTGTTCTCGTAGCAGTCCCTAGAGACCCATATTTTGTAGTCTTAGGGCCGACATTGTAGCCTCTTGTTGTATGTAAAGATCTAATAGTGCTAGGTCTAGAATGATATCTAGGGCAGCGCCGGGAGTGTTTCTCATGCAGCCTGTTATGACTGAGCAGGCCATTCTTTGGAACCGCTGTAGTCTAGCTATCACGGTGTTTAACTCCGTTCGGGTCCACCAGACTATAGCTCCGTAGGTTAGTTTTGGTCTAATGACAGCAGTGTAGAGCCACATGGTTATTTTTGGTGAGATTCCCCAGGATTTGCCAAACATTCTGCTGCATTGGTGGAGGGTTGACGTCGCACGTTGTAGTTTGCTGTCAAGATGTTTGTTCCACAGCAGTTTGCTATCTAGTACAACTCCTAGGTACTTGACTTCTGTTTTTAGCTTGATCTCTGTGTTGAATAATTTAGGGGGTTTAATGTTTCCCAGATGTCGCTTGTGAACATTATTAGTTCCGTTTTGGTTGGATTAACTGAGAGTTCATGGTCGGTACACCATGCTTTGATGGTTTTGAAGGCAAGTTTCATCAGGTCGCGTAGTGTGTTTTCGAAACAGCCCGTCGCCAAGATCGCGAGGTCATCCGCATTATCCTACTGTGATGTTTTCGAAACAGCAGGTCGCCAAGATCGCGAGGTCCTCCGCGTATCCTAATGTGACCAGTCCGCGTCCGTTGAGGTCGTGGATTAGCTCGTCAACATAAAAGGGGCGATAAGACGCCGCCTTGGGGGCAACCCCTGATAACTATACCTCTGGTGGTTTTATTGATTGTCACTTGTATCGCGCTGTTTTTGAGCATGTTGTTTATCCACTGAGCCAAAGTTGTCGCGACACCATATATCTGGTGAGGGCTCTATGTATGTACCTACCTACCTATCCAAAATATGTTACTGATTTTACATACCTAATTAAAGTTTGGGGGCCAGAACCTACTGGAGGAACGCCAAATGTTTTAAGCTACATAATTTATGTATAACATATGAAAGAATATCTTTATAACAGTATGTAAGCATTTTTAAATTAATAACAACAGATTCTAAACAAATACTATACGCGCCGATTTCACGCCGAAATCACGCCGCCGCCGCCGATTTCAAGCCGGCGTCCGCCGCCGATAATTTCAACGTCGGCGCACATGTCTACTCCAGAGCCCCGGAGGTGGAATGAACGATTGTTTCTATGATAAGTATAATATACATAGTTAATTATAATATACTTGTTTTATTATGAGTAACGACTTGCAGTTTATCTACGAAGTAAAATCTATATTAAAGTTAATTCAGCTAAACGACGCCAAGAGGTTTTTAAGTCCTATCACGCTAAAAATATGAATTAGACTAGAAATTTAAAGGCACACAATTCACAAATAAACTTAAAACAACGTAGAAACTAAACAGGGTTTTATTGTTATAGTTTTTACTATTTTCTCTAACACTCGTGGTTTGGGAATTGGTCACGACCGCCCTTCTTAAAAAAACCCTGTAAATCAAATATATATTAATGAGTTTTATTATTTATTGCTTTTATTTCGGCTAAGTTACAAAATGCAAACATTTACGTATAAAAGCATACTGTTGTAAATTTAAATTGTAAGTAGTATGATCGCAAAATTTCATGAGCTCTGTGATCTTAGGCACGGAAGCAAAAGTGCGCAAGTACAATTGAATAGAAAAGTGATATTTACCAACTACTAAGACTCAACTCAGCTTTGCACCCGTGCGTAAGAGACCTTTGATGCTACAAACGTTAAGTCTTCTAGTTTTGAGTAAAACAATAGTTTCAATGAGAAATACTAAATTTATACAGAAAATAGTTTTTTTTAAACTGACTACAAAAGTATGCCAGATTAAATAAAAATACACCAAAATCTTGCTGGCAACCCTGGTTTAAAAGATCCCTCTCACCCCATTCTTTCCCCTCAACGCTCTATCTTCCGTTCGATGTGGAGCAGTTGAAGCCAACTTCACAGCGCTCGTAAAGATTTGCGCGTACTCTAGTTAGTTTCATTGAAGCATAAACATTTGCATTTAACAAACACAGTTATAATCAATAACAATAATACACAAGCTAAATATATAAGACAAATAAACTAATATTTGGTATTTACAATACTATCAACTCAACATGCAAAAAACATACATCACGAACAAAATACACAACATAATTAATCATAATTTAATTGGAGACAATTTAGTAATAATACTGTAGCATGCATAACCCCAAAACATTTGTGAATACATGTATAATTATAGAAATGTTAAATTTATTCACCAGATAATAATCTAACTAATATATTATACAATAGTGGATTTTACTATCCTAAAAAATTTCATCTCTATGTAAAATAAATACATATGAAAATTCACACATAAAAAGATTTCAGAAACAATTTGCCTTTATTATTTATTACGACAGCTCTCCAATTCGAACTGGGCACACCACAAACTAAACCGCACCTTACAGCACTGACACACGGACCAAAACCTCTTGAGCGTACTTATTTGACTAAGATTTTTATAAAAATATGCATTATTATTACTAAATAACGTACGTAGAATTAGCTAATTTATTTGAGAGCGTTAGAGTATGACATGGTTTCTGAAGTGAATCAGCAAGAAAGATCTGAAAAGAAAAAAGGGTTATTAAGAAAATTTTGAACAATAGGATTATAGTTTTTTATAATACACTGGCCTGCAAAACTAGCTAGATTTGAATTTTCAATTGAAAATTTTTGTAAATATTGTAGCTTCTAAACTCAAAATTAAATATCAATAATCAATTGGGAATTTGGGAGTAATGTTCATCATTCAAATATTCACAAAAACAAAATATGTGTAATTTTTTTTATGTACCTACAATGAGATTTCCTTTGAAATTCGAACTAATCTCTTTTCAGCAGGTAGAATAACAAATTGTTCGATAGTTTCTTTGTAGATAACTCATATAACGTATGATTATAAATGAAAATATCATACTATCTTTATCAACACAACCAATAAAACCACTTACATTTAATGTACATAGTTTAAATACTATAGTTTTTATATGTAAATATGTATATAAATGTTGTATTAGGTTCTCATTTATGTACTAATATAAATACATTTTATTATCATTGTGTTATATTATTCCAAGCATTATTTATAAAACAAGTGATTAATTACACCCAGCTAATTGCGGCGTACGCCTGACAGGTACGCCCGGATCCTTTCTAGGGATGTCAATGCGAGTAATTAATCGATTACTAAGGTTGTGCCTAACAACAATATACATATATTTATTGTTTTGTAGTTACCTCACGTGTCAACAGACTGGTTGGCGAGCGAGCCGTCCCATGCCGCCTCCTTGTGCGCAGCCGCTTGACGTTTCTTCTCTGTAACGGAATATTTACAAGATAATATGCTTTTTACGCAGCGTGGGCGCTCGGGTGAAATTTATCATACTATTAATATAAAATTAGGATCTTTATATGGAAGGTTTGTTCTTCAACGTTTAAACTACTGAACAGATCGGGCTGAAATGTCGCCTAGATGTAGCTTTGAGCCTGGAATAAACAAGTACTACAAGCGCGAGTGTAACTCGCGCGCCGAGGGTTTTGAACTTTTGTCGTTTAGGTAGGTGTATATTGACGACCTCTTGGCGCGGTGGGCCAGGGTCCGCTTACGAAGCAGAAGGTTGCGGTTTGATTCCCGCCTCGGGACTAATATTTTTACGATCTGCAGATTATTTGTTCGGGTGTTCTAGTCCTTTTCTATGTCCACAAAATAAATCATCTAATGTGATACATATACTATATTAACTATAACATCTATCGTAGTAGTACCAATAACACAAGCTTTGCTTTGCTTGTGGCTAAATGATGCTGTGTGGATTATCCTGGAAACATAACTCTTCTCATATTTTTTTTGAGCACGGTGAAATTCATTAATTCAATAATCTTATTACCTTAAATATTCTTGGAGCGCAGTGGAATACATTGAGTATGGACTTTGATATTTTGAGAATAATGGTTTTGGTTCGCTGTGGTGTGGAACTACTATTACAGTTACTACAGAGTGGGTAGGTAAGTGGGTTGGTACAATATTTTTTCGACTTTTTTCAACGTATTTCACTAAGTATGAAACTAAGACGATTTTCAAATACTGTTTTGAATTGTCCAAATTCATACCTTTGATTTGAGATTGCTCTCAATGAAATAGCTCCCATTGTATGAAAATTAGTTTTTGACCATACTTCAAAAAGTATTGTTTTTACTTTGTTTGAGGAAAGATTTGATTATTTGTTTGAAATGAACAGCCTCCGAAACTACTGGACCGATTTAAAAAAATTATTTCACCATTAAAATCTCTAATTTTTTATGTTGCCGTGTGGTGCCGGCATAGAATTTCACCACCTCTTCCCATGGGTGTCGTAAGAGGCGACTAAGGGACACACATCTGGGGGCGGGCAGCAGCGCCCTCTGACAACTCTATCGAACTGCGATCCGCAACCCACATGCCCAGCGTGGGCAATAACCCCCAAATGATAAATAATGCCGTCTATATCATAAGGGGAGGCCTATGCCCAGCGGACTATTATAGGCTGATGTGATGTGATGACTATATAGTAGGGGTGTCACGTCAGCCTGCGCCCTATGAGGCGTACAAGCAACAGTGGGTAGTGAGTAGTGATGCCGTGGTTCACCTCTGGCGATGGTGATGAGGCGGCGCTCCTCGGCGCGCTCCTGCCGCGCCGTGCTGAGCTTCACGCCGAGCGCGCCCGACACCAGCCGGCGGGCCAGCGCCGTGCACGTCTCCGGACGCTGTCTGGAAATCATACGTTATCACTTTATCAATATCTATATACTATATTATAAAGATGAAAGATTTGATTGTTTGAATTGAATAGCAGCCTCAGACAGAACAAGATGGCGAAACACTACCTATCTGCCCTCTGCCCCGACATGGGGACCTAGGACACAAGAAGAAGAAGCTAACTACCACCTAAGCTAAAACTATGTTATAATAGTTTAATGTTTTGTATTTATTTAATGTATGTGTATGCAATAAATGAATATCAATATGAATCAAATATAGGGAGAAACAAAAACAACGCATAAAATACCCGTTAGGTACAATGACATAATGTTATTATGTATTAATAATAATGATGACTAACCTATAAGGTTGCAGGAACTCGGCACTCTTCTTGGCTTTGTTTCTGGACTCGAGGGTGGCAGCATGCAGCGGCCGGCATTTGGCGAGCGTACGCGGAGCGGAAAGCACCTCGGCAGCTGAAATTGTTTGGATTAAAAGTTAATCCGATGTTTAAACTAGAATAAGGAACATAGACAGTGCTGGGAATTTTACACTGTGTCATCTAGCTTCAAAGTTAGCAGAGCTCGTGTTATAGGTACCATATGCTTTGCAAAATTAAATAAAGAGCTGGGTATTTCACATAGCGTCTCGTCTTGACTCAAAGTAAGCAGAATTTATATCAGATTGTTCGTAATGTATGAGCGCGTATTCCTGAGAAATTGGAAAACCAATGGATCTCGAGTAGAATTGCATGGAGGGGGCCTAAACCTCAATCTGGCCTTATTTGATTGCAATGCAACATTAAGGCAGAACTGAATAATAATATTATCATATCAAACATATATTTTTTTGTTAACTTTTATACTATATATTCTGTATAACCAAATATGTCAATTTTAAGTAGTATATCCAATGTTAATGTACTTGTTATAGAGGTATATGTAATTGAATGTTGAAACTACACCTAAAATGTTTTGCAAGGTTGATCTGCTCATACTCAGAGACGTTTGTGTTTAACACGTTGATTATTCTAATTATTGTCGATAACTGCAGTTGGTTGTAAAAGACACTAATATAGTTAAACCGGTACTTTAGTGTTTTGGGATCAATAACAACCGATTTTCGGTCAAATCAATTACAACTTCCGACTTCCATAACGTTAACAACTTTGCGTGCTGCACAATCGCATGACTCTATTATCAGCATCATACGTTGAAAGTAGAACAAACATGATCGCATGCAAATATAGCTATACAACCTGAGTTATATTCTGTTCATTACCTATTGGCATGGTTCCAATAGTTGGGAAAACAGTAAAACTGAAATTTATGGATGAAGATAAAGTACGGCCAGTTTAATACAAATTTTCTTCAAAGTAGCTGCCGGCTATTCAACCACTACACAGTACATGAGTTAATTATGAAGTTTTGATGAAAATGCATTATGTAAACATCAAATTATGTTAAGAAATAGACCACAATAACCCTTTTTTAGAAGTCACGGCTTCTTACTAGTTTTAATGTGTTTGTTTATAACAAAGATTACTAGAGATATTTATTATTTGCTGTCATTACATCTTCCAAATAATCGTATCAATCCAAGCGTTTAGTAAGTTGCCGAACTAAAATAACAAGCGTTTAATTGGTGAAACGAGAACGTAGCCTAGTTACTGCGCGAAAAAATGAGAGTCAAGAACCTTTCAATAACCGCGGATGCAAGAACAGTTTAAGTAAAGTAAGAGTACGAGATAAGTAAGTTAAGCAAGAGGATTAGTGTTAGTAAATAATAGTACGATGTCAGGCCATGAGACGATTCGATGTAAGATAGTCTAGTTACTGCGCGCAAACTTCAAGAGTCAATAAGCGCTGACGTAAGGATAAGTAGACATCGAGATAAAATGATAACAATAGTTCATAACAAGGCAAATGGTAATGGTTACTGGATTTCAGTGTATATGCGTGTACGGTGTCGTCTCAAAAATCGTCCGATGATCTTCAATAGCTTTTACATAAAAACAGCAGAAAGAACTGGTCGTTGTAAGAAGATAGAAGAGTTAAATAGTAGAGTCCGATGTAGATGTGTATAAGTAGTGGGAAGAGTTTAGTGAAGTTAGAGCACAAGAAATATTCGATCTCGACCTAAGATAATGAGTAGAGTTCCTTATTAAAGTAGAACTTAAAATCAATGGGAGGCATTTTATTAAATCAATTTGTAAACCCGCTCTTCTATCAGGTTCATGGACATGTTTGGCAAGTGTTTTCATTATCACATAGATAAATACCAGCACGGGACTTTGAGGGGCCTATGCTCACCAGTGTGTAAAATCAGGTGGCGGATAATAATGACGCTGAAAGCTATACACATAAGATTATCATAAAAATCTGTCTTAAAATCGTAAATCAGGTTTATCCAAACACTATTGGGTTTATCTATGGGAACAAAACACGATGCCCAAGCGCAACGTGATTGCGGTGTCAATAACCGGCAGTGACGCAATGGCCGAGCAAGTGGCACAACGGCCGCCTTACCGTTGAGGCGAGTGGCGGCGGTGAGGCGGGTTCAGCGGTGTATATGGATATTTGTAGTAATCGGTCGAGATGCGGTTTTAAGTGGACTCTCTCAATTAACCTGTTTCTATTTGTAAAGTAGCCAAGATCTCCAGGTCTTGAACTATGTCTTGTAGAGCATACTTCCATGCTCATTTTTGCATTTTTATATAGGTACACAATGAAGTATGATGTGAGGTGTCGTCGTTCCCGAGATATGTAGTTTTATTGAGATCTTTACAGTTATGAGCTGCAGCATTACATGTTATATTCTGCCATCAGGCAAGGTAGCATCTAGTAAACTGATTCGGAGACCTGTTTTTTTAATAATTTTAGATTTTTCCTAAAAATACGGAATGTGTTGCAATTAGACTCTTAATTACATCCAGTTTCTCAATGCGGTTGGGTGTGTCCATTAAGTTTACGACGATTACTATGTAGTTCGAAAGTAACTCGTATAATAAATAACAAAAACAGCAAGTAATAAATAATCCTAAATTGCTTATTTTTGAGCAGAAATTAGAATACTTATCGCATTATTTATAAAAGTATAAGTACACAAGTAAGTTTAAAAATGTACCATGGTTTCAATAGTACTTATATAAATAGACACGGAACTAGCTCGAAGGTGATAAAAACCGACTCAATGAAGGCAAACCAATACAAGGAACCGAAAAAAGTTGTTCGGAAAAGTCAACGCGCAACACATCCGGGTTATTCGCAATTCTCCACCTGTTTCTTGCCGCACACCTAAATAACCCATAAACGAACCAGGAAGTTTGATGTTCAGTTACTTTTATATACGAGCAAGTATTTAGTAATTGTGCGGAGGAATTTAGGATTTCGTGCAACAATTGGTGCTGCATCGTTTCCTAGAAAGTGACTAGGAACTAGGAGCTGTAATTTGTTCGTGAGTGATTGTCGTTCGTTACCTAACAGGGCTTAGGTCAGGTAGGCCCTTACAGTGTAAGAATTCAAATGACGTTGCAGCTTAGAACATTTTTTCAATGTTAGAAGCTTTTAAATTGTATGTACATTAATACACAACTTTAAAAGGTGAACGAAATTTCGCTTCATTTACAAAGATTCTACTTATAAGCAACTATTTATTCTATTTTATCGCAGGTTGGTGAATGGGATAACTAAATTGCTAAATAATAGCGAGAAAGAATGTTTGTTTACTGCTAATGGTTCAGATTTGAGAGCTATGCTTGGGGTTTATCTTCATGGAGAGTTCGAAATAAGAATACCAAGTGGCAGTGGGCAAGACATTTAGCTTGCAATCACTGGAGAGTGAAGGTTAGGTACGGGGTAGCGAAAAAACGGCTTCAACGCGAAGCCGAATATTGGTAGACCATCCACTCGATCAACCAAACACATTTGGCAGCAAGGAGTCGTTGGTTGGTGATACTCAGGAACGTTGTTATAGCGTGGTATGCGCAAGATTATGGTCAGCAGTGGAATGGTGTTCAGAACCTCGCTCATCAATACGTCGAGTGTGAAAACACCGCGCTAGTTTACGCCGCGCGAGAGTTAAGCGAGCTACTTTGATTCGAGCTGGACTTAACCGCGTGCTCATCGAAGTGAGGATTGGAACGGTGCGCTATTTGAAGTCGACTCTGAGAACGTCGCGCCAGTCGAAGGCGCCTGCAGTTGCTGCGACACTGAGCGACATATTTTGTAGAAGCGCTGTTCTTTAAAAACCTAAAATTACGGGGCGGTTGATGCAACCTAGGCGCTATATTACTTTTATTGAAACGTCCCGTTTATTATGAACCTATAATTTCCCTACTTACTTTTGTACACCTAACGTTATTGACACTTTACTTAAATTATAGGTTCATAATACATAAAACATAAAAGTAGCTCGCTTAACTCTCGCGCGGCGTAAACTAGCGCGGTGTTTTCACACTCGACGTATTGAGGAGCGAGGTTCTGAACACCATTCCCGCAGTGGACGTTGGGTTGTATAAGGATAAAGAGAGAGACATGTCTGCTCTGGTTCGGTTTGGTGAAAATTGGCCCTTATAATAAAATTTATCTGATAAATTAGTTACATTCAGGTATACGGTACAAATAAAATGTACCTATCTTGAGATAGTTTTTGTAATTAATAAATGAAGAAAAATCATTTAATTATTATTTTGAACCTAATGAATGACAAATAGTTGCTAGTGTACTTAATAAAGTAGATCAGTGTTATCGCATTTTATTTCCTCAGAGAATACCTACAGAGCACGAATAGCATCTCCATCAAGTTATCCGTGGAAAATATCATAAAATTTTATAAGGTTACGAAATACGTAAAAACAAGATTTGAATAAAACACATCTCCCGCTGCCAGCGACCTAGAAAGATGCAGGTTAGTGTAGTGAACTAGCGTTGGGTCTGCGTATTTTGTAATACATGTGTAGTTTTGTAGGCGGCGATATAACCGAACCAAGTTCAAGGCAGCGATGGAACGTGTCCTGCATAAACGAGCGCTGGAAGTGGAACGCAGAACGAAACTGAAAGTGTTCCGTCCAAGGCCATCTTATTGCAACGCTTATGGCCGATTACATTTTTATAATGATACGTGACTTTTGGAATGGGAAAACCTGACTGGCGATAACGATTTTTGCTGATCTTTCGAAACTAAAATTATATTCTAGTTTTGACACAGCATTACTGTAAAAATTTGGACCAAAAATTATAACTATACTCTGTCCATCCTACGCGTAGAATGTTTACCAACAAAGCAACTGACAGTTCAATCAGCTGATCCAGGGGTGAAAACCTTTTTTATGTTTTAGGCTAGCTTTTGCCTGCCGCTTTTATTTGCTTTTATTTGAAGAGTTGGGGTGGTGAAATTCTATGCCGGCACCACACGGCAGGATTATTTGCTTATGTAGAATATAATAGGTTGAGTGTAAATTCCTTAATCATCAACAGACGCGCCGATAAAGTTTCGTTAGTTGAACCATCGATATTGTCAACCGCATTTTGAATCATACATGTTCATAGTTTATCGCTCTCTCAATCGAATAGGACCATGGTACTCTACAAGAATCACAAATAACAATGCACAATCGCAAGCTGCAGTTGCCTCACATCACAATGCATTGCAGGTTGTGGATTTAGATCTCCGTCTCAAGCATTACGCAAAATTACCATGAATGAATCAATTGTGCCGTAAAATAAGCAATTTCGCAGTAAGCTGCTAGTTACTCAATTGATTGTCATTTACAGCAGTTTCCCATAATCTGTTGAAAAGCGTGAGATACCTGACCGGGTTTGTTTTGTCACATAGACGCGAACGGTCGTTTGAATTTGCTTCTGCATTAACTTGTTAAAAAATGTGTAGAATTCAATAGAATAACTAGTTTTAACACTAAGTTATAAGTATTGTTTTATAGGCCGTGTGGTGCCGGCATAGAATTTCACCACCCCAACTCTTCCCGTGGGTGTCGTAAGAGGCGACTTAGTGACAAACACCGGGGGGCGGGCAAATCCACCGAACTGCGATCCCCAACCCGCATGCCCAGCGTGGGGATTATGGGAAATAACCCCCAAATGATGAGCAATGCCATCTATGGCGCTCATCGGGGGAGGCCTATGTCCAGCAGTGGACTATTATAGGCTGTTGATGATGATATTGTTATAAATAAATAATAGACTGCCTCTTCTGTGTAGATCGATCCTACTACTTTGTAGATAGATGGTGAGCATCGTCCAATAAAGTAGTAATTTAGGCGCACCTTAAAGCTAGCGGGCTGTTGTGAATATTCTCATGTTAATAATGAATAATGACAATATTCGCAACAACGTGCCAGCACGGGGATTATTCTGTGTAGGACATAATATATAAAAATACGTCACTTTGTCATCAAATACATAATTTATTTGAAAATTCCGTCAACTTCAATAATGTAGGCATTTTATGGCGATGCTATTGTGATTGTCTATTCTACCCTAGAGAACAATCGGTAAGGGGGTAATTGAGAGGTAACAGATTTAATAATTTTTTACCTATAATCTATGCCAAGTAAGAGAAGTGGTTGTAAATGCATCCAAAGCACGAGTTCGTTATCACAAAGTATTACCAATAACAGATAAAACATAGTTTTATTTAATTCCTGGTAAACACTTCTGGGGGTGCTAAAATCGGCACATAATTTATGGTAATTTAAGCGTACGGGGTATAATTCGCCTCTTCCTTGCCATTTACGTATGTATAAATATGGAGTAGAGCAAATCACATACATAAAAGCAGCGGTAGTTATTACTCGCTTCGCAGTTTATGTTAAAACAAGGCATATTTCCTCGATGTCAATCGACATGCGATTTTTCGTGGAACTATATTTTAATGATACCGGAATCGGTAAATCTGTATGTAAAGTTGGAAGGTAAAAAAGAGCGTATTTTTCGTACATTAATTGCACGGCAAAGGAAGGGAGAAGGAGGGTCTTTACAAACAAACGACAAATAGGCATGTATCTAATCCACTAACATAATGTCAAAGTTTATGACATGTGTACTATTTAGGGACAACAACATAGTGAAACATGTTTTACTGATCCAGATGCACATCTTTATTTTTAGATCTCTGTTGTTTATAGTGTATTATGATTTCTTACGTCATTTGAATGCGTTGTTTTTGTGGGTTAAACAAAGAAAAAAGGCAGTAGCTAATTACTTACCTATTTTTAGTTAATTATGTTATTTTTGTGTCTTTTCAGTATATCAACAATAGATTTGTTGCTCTACGTTAAATGGACTCATAAAGATTGATCTGTAAAGATGGGCCTTCATGAACCAGGATTAAAACCTTATGGTGTAATTAACTAAATCGCATATCGTCATGGTCAGTCAATTATCTCAAACAATGAGCCGATACGAACTTAACTACCTGTTTACCAATTACTACTTTCCTTTCATAAATCAGTAACCAGAAATTATTTGTTACTCTATGTGCAAGTACTTTAAAAGGTTCAAAAAAAGTGCACATGATATTTTTTAAGGTTTCTAGATTGTGTTACCGGCGGCATAAAAGAATAAACCTGTGAAACATAGATCCAAAAATAATGATGATAGAAGCAGCTGTGAATTAAAAGCTTCCTTGAAATAGAAACTCACCAATTTTTGCGCTGCTGAAGACAATCAAGGCAT
Organism: Eupithecia pulchellata; assembly: GCA_963931895.1. Lineage (NCBI taxonomy): Eukaryota > Metazoa > Arthropoda > Insecta > Lepidoptera > Geometridae > Eupithecia > Eupithecia pulchellata. Next base: position 4,433,459 of record OZ007539.1, read on the forward strand.
GCGTATCATCCACCCACTTGATCTCGAAGCCAGTGTCCTTGTATTCACTGAACAAAGATAGCAGATCGTTCGTCTTAAACTCACTGGGAAAGTCATACACTTCAACCACATGCGCAAACGCCTCGTCATACGGCCCGCTGAACAACTGCTGCCCGCGAGTTTGGTACTGGCCGTAGTTGTTCTTAGCTTTGCTGATGTGGACTTTGCCAACAGTGGACGTCAGCTCTTCAAGCAGCGATGGGTCTAAGCATTCCCCGCTGTCGTCATAAACAGCGTCCCAGTCATTCTCTTCGCGCTTCAAGGATACCTTTGGCTCTAGCTTCGGTTTGCTTATTTTAGGTTCCGGTTCGGATTCTATATCATCATCGACTGGCTCAGGTGGCAATTCTGCTTCCTGAGTCACCGGAGGATCCGAAATGACTAGCACATCTGAATGGAAGCTCTGCTTTATAAGTCTTTTACTACTTCTATTGATCTCTTGGGAAGCGCGCCTCAACTCGATTTTCTCGATGTCCTCATCCTTATTGTAAAAATAATCATTATCGATAATGTTGCTTTGATTCGATTCGTTCACGGCCATGATTTCTTCGGACTCATTGGTCTTCCAGTCGCCACGGTCCTCCAAACAGGGATTGCTTTCCGCGTATTCACTATAATAATTCGGGGTGTAAAACCCTAGCTGTCCGTTAGCAAAATAATCTCCTATATAAAAACTCTCAGATTCAACTTCGTTATAACTATTATCAATATTATCACTAAAGGATATTGCACTATCACTATTTGGCACTTGGAAGCCAGAAGGCACAGATTCGTTTGTATCGCTCGATGTTTTGTCCTCTATGCTGGGCGCCGTGTGAGATCGTTGATTCCTAAGATGTGGCGGCGTGTAGACGTTGCAGAAGGTTTTGTCGATGGATTTCCTGGGTGTGGTGTGGCCGGACTTATCCTTGGGCGGGGGAGACTTGTGGCACTTCGTTCCCTCTATGCTTTGGTTCGTTCGTTTGCTTATTTCCGTTTTATTTTCGTCCGTGGCGGTTGGCTCCGCTCCCCGCAGCGCTCTCGGCACGTACACCGCGCGGTCTGGACGGCGAGGTTTACTTGACCCGGTCCTGTTGACAAAATAGATTATACTGACACACGATCGTTAAATGCGTTACAAGAGACCATTGCTCAAACCCGATAAGCAGGTTTTATCATACAGGTGGACATAATTTTGAAACAATTTTTGAATGTATGATCGACTTATTGCAAAAGCGTTACAACACCACCACGCCGCGCCAATAAGAGATCAAATACAAAATATAAAAATTCTAATACACTCGGGGTCAAAACATTACATTGAAACCAATTAATAGTTCAATGTCGAAAACCACGGCAAAGCTGATAATTACCAAACACAAACATTGCATGATTGCGTTACAGCGCAGCGTGAAGACAAATTTATGAATCACAAGTCAAATACTAAAACTGCTAATTGTCTAATTTCCATTCAAGAGTGCGTAGTGCATACAAGTGCAAACTACCGAAATCACTAGCTGACAGTCACGTAACCGCCAAGTAGGGCAAGGCCACGCTTACCGCCGCTGCCGGCGTGGATGGCACACTTTCAACCATTTCGGCCGCGAGCGACCAGTTTGTGTAATTGCCGATGCTAGTCGCCGGTACCAATTTGGTAATCATTTTGTAACATCGCCGAACAGATCATTAGACTGTACTGCAATTGCGAGGACATTGTTCTGGCTATTTAAAGTTTGAGTAATAGGTAATTCCTGCTCATTAGTGCTTAGATTACTGCTCAGGTAGTGTTGTAAGTCTGTATGAAAAGGGACAGAGTTCTCTGCTTGCTGCGTTAAACAAATACCTAGATCAGCAGAAAAATACATGATCTTCCTGCAAATAAATTATATCTACTAAGCCAGTTTTAACCACAGTTTTTTGTGATATGTTACTAGCAACTGATGACCGCATCGGTATTACAAAACTTAATCTTACGTCTAGCTAGGGGTTTCAACAGTCAATGCAACACTGCACTGCACCTATGTAATATCAATTTCTTCAGGCAATCCAATCGAGTACTTGCTCTGTAGTTACATTGTTTAATCGTCCATCTTATAGGCCCCTAAAGGACGGTTATTGGATGAATGGTTGGGGTTGAGTTTTAGTTGTTAGTTTTGTTTATGTATAACGTAACTGGGTACAGTTAAAATACCTGGTTACACATCTTGCCCTGGAGCAAAATGTCAATGAGCTTGAAGTTATTAAGTGAAGCGCAATGTTAGGATGAGGTAATGAAGTTTTGAGTACCTAGATAAAATCGTGACTTACCTACTTACCAAACCTCTTTTGAAATCTGTTGGGGAGAATGCAATGTTTCCAATGGCCTTGCGTTCTATAGAGAAGTGAGAGGACGAAAATCGCAGACACCATTTGAGCTGGCAATAATATGTGCAGGGGAGAGAGAAAGACCCCGTTTGTAGGGAAGTTCAAGTCATATCATGTTTGAGAAGTTCAACATTAGACCGGACCAAAATTAGGTTTGATGATGACTGACAAATTAGAGCGAATATCTGCTAGTCATAGAAGTGGCTAGACTTGTCGTCGTCGAACTAAGTGTGTTTGATGGAAATTAACATATTTCTTAGGATTGGAACTCAGTGGATACAACCGTCGTCGTCGCAAGACCAGAAATGAATGACATGATAAAGAGGCGATTAAGGGATTATTCAGTAAAACGATGGAATGCCTACTTAAGATCTCGTTAATATGGGTATGTAGAAAAAGATAAGGTATGTAGGACATTTTATAGTAATGAGAACAAAATAAAGTCTCTGAAGGCTAATAAATTTACGATTACGGTTGTTTGTTGCCTTAGATGACGCAATGCATATCAAATTGAAATGAGCCTTGTTTGTCAAATGTATAAGCACTGATAATAGTATTTTGATAAGAATAAGGGCGAACTATTCTTAGTTTAAAAAATAAAGGTACATACAGTTCACTGCTTTTCATAGCCAATACGATGAGCAAATATCAATACTCGATATTGCCTTATTTGCGCACTAAAACACATGTTCCACGACTAAGGAAAACACAACAATCAATATTGCTATTATAACCTCAAGGTTATTTATTCCCCCACAGGGTCTTGACCTTTCACTGTTTTATAACACTTACACGATATCACTAGCAATCCTCAAGGGCAGCATACGGTTTTTCCAAACACAAATAAACAAAGCAATTCACGTATATGATAAGGTTCAGGTACGTCAGCGCGCGTCGAAGTCTAAATAGCAAATGGTGTAGGAAGCTGGTACCGACCTGATCTTTTCCTGAGGCTGCGTTCGGCGCTGCGCCGGCGCCACTTTGCAGCCTCCCACCGCTGCGCCTGCGAAACGGCGTTACATAAAGTTACCATGTTTTTGCTGTGTATGGATATGGGTGTTGCATTTATTTCTTCCCGGTTAAGGGTGTGTAGTTGTACCTGCTGCTGCAGCGGATATGTTAAGGTTTGATAAATAATTATATGATATGTATGGTTGCTAATAAATTCCTAGACCTACAGTAAACAGCCAGACAAGACGACGACCTTTGTAAAAGAAAAAAACGTTCGTCATGTGGCTATTTCGCGTGAATCATTCGAGCGAGTTGACGAATAAGCCTAAAGTACAAAGAAAACTATAGCCCTTTTCACGTAGCAAGCGTTCGGCGACGTTTCAATATGACAAAATTAAAGAAATGGTAATCGAAATAATTTAATTCGATTTTTAGTGACTCGTTTGAATTACCAAAACACGATACCGAAATTGTATAAACCTCAACTAACAGTTCAAGCCTTTTCATGAATATTATTATAGCAGATAAAGTACCTAGGTAATAGAAAATAATAATACATAGTAAATTTGTTCAATGGTGATGATTATACATTACTACGTAGTGCCATAAAGGTAAGGATTTTAATTTGTAATAATTGAAATTTCAAATTCATTTTTATTTTTTCCTTTCCATAAGTTTGTTCTAAGCAAAACTCGAGTTTATCGAATAAAAATTATTTCTATTTTTACAACGTGTGGACTGTGTGAAGGCTTATTGTAGTTTGAGTGGCGTACCTACTCAATTTCTGCTATATTTTATTTTACGTCGAAATGGAAATAAGATTTTCACACAAACACTTGTCAAGGACTGGAATCGAGCCCTATATTTGCGTCCTATGTCGCAAATCGAAAACTACGTATAGTACAATAACAGGATTTAGCTAAGTAGGTACCTACTATGTAATGATCAGTATGAATGATACCAGGTGGTCTTATTTACGAGTTCGTATATAAAATACGACACAAGAATATGTCTGCATTATTATGTTATGTTGAATGTTGACAGACTAAAATATTACAAAATAACCAACTAATTACCATAGAACGATCAACATACTACGCGATTTCACACAAACTGACAAAACAATGAAAATTGTTACATTCACTCACTTATCTTGTTAACCGAATTACATCATGCGATTTTAAAATGGTCACGTAATAACAATAATAATGATTATCATTTTTACAAAATATATTACCAATCAAATTAGACCAACATGGCTCATTCGTGCATGACAATTAAATCTATCCTACATTTTTATATTTAGCTGCATAAATTTTACCTATACGTTGCCAAGGGACCGTAGTATCAGCCGATTTGTAGAATAGCTATACCTTTGCCAAACAGCGGCGAAATGCAGTTAATTGGTTTTGTTGTCCAAATAAATTTTTAACAGTATGGCCAATCGTCGTTGTCGCCTACTCGTCGAACGAATTAAATTAATTAGGTATTCGGCCTAACAAATTCTACAAACAGACAGATTCTAAGATCCGGACTGCAACGGCTTATAACATCTACAATTCAAATTTTTAGGGTTCCGTACACAAAGGTTGAAGACGGGACCCTATTCAAATCAACGGGCTGAGCACCGCATGCCGTGTCAATCTGGGAGACCTTTCAAGCGTTTTTAGGGTTTGTTTTGTACCCAAATAGTGACATAGGATGGGTGGGACCCTATACCTAGTTCGATTTAGGGACTGGGTAGTCAACGTGATAAAATGTTCAACAGTTGAAATGTGCAGGGGTCAAAATGTCTATATGGATCGGTGGTCTATGTGACCAAAAGTATGAACGTCAAGTAGTCAACGTGACAAAATGTTAAAAGGTTTGAATGTGCAGGTGTCAAAATGTCCATAGGGATCAGTTGTCTATGCGGCAAAAAGTAAGAACGTTAAATCGTGCATGGAATGTGCAGTTGTCAAAATGTCTATTCGGACCGGCTGTCTATGCGGCAAAAATATGAACCTGGAGGAGTTAAAATGTGTTTGGGTCCAACAAGTGTTATGTCTTCATCTATACTAATATTATAAAGAGGAAAGATTTTGATTGTTTGTTTGTTTGAATTGAATAGGCTCCGAAACTTTCTAAATTTTCAAATACGCAAGTCCGTAGCCTCTTGGAGCCGTGATCTAACTTAACCTTCTAAGTCAACGCAATCAAAAATTATAGTCAATTATGTAAATTTTTCTAAATTTTCTACGAAATCTCATGCAGGCAAAAATGTTCTTCGATATAGAAAATTTTATTGTAGCAGAAGTAAAGGGAAATATCTGAAAATCGTAATTTGGTAGTTTATTCACAATAAAATATCGCCTGGACCAAAATTCTATAGGGTACCTAGTTTCCAATAACCTAGAATAATTATAGGTGTTTGTGAAGAAACATGTTTGATGTTTTATTATTTTAGATGACACCTATGTAGATTATTTTGAAAAGCGGAACATAGCCGTTCTTCAGAAACGAATTACGTAATAAGAATAGCTCATTTAAAGTAATAGGATAACTTATCTAGAACATTGGACTTTTTGACAGATATTCATTTAGACCTAAACACGATATATCAATCGAACGTTCTGACTATCGCACCTTTTGTTATACTTGCATTTTGAAATGTGTACCATTTGTCACTAAAACAATATGACCATTATTGGTATGTACATTTTGACACTAGGTCTTTTCAACCCTTTAACATTTTGTCACGTTGACTACCCAGTCCCTAAATCCCTAGTTCTACAGTCTACGTCCGTCCGTCCACCATTATCTAAAGGAGTCATATTTACTCGATCAATTACAATATGAATTTCTCATGATATATAAAGGAACAAGCGATTTTCTGGCGACAACGCCCAGCCTAAACCGCTGAAGTTAGAAAGCTGAAATTTGGAAAGTAGGTTCCTTTTACAACACAAGCACCCGCTAAGAAGGGATTTTTGGAAATTCCACCCCTAAGGGGGTGAAAAGGGGATGGAAGTTTTTTTGGTCTTTTTTCTAACTCTGTAACCGGTAGCCCGATTTTCTTGAAATTTACAGGAAATACTAATCATACAAAAATATTGAACACGTGTTTCAGCATTTTTCAAAATATTCCTGAAAATAGGGTGAAATGGGTCATTCAAGTTTGAGATTCGTATTTTGGCTCCATATTGAAATGTCTATAACATTTTGATATAGCATACTAATGACTTGAAACTTTCAGTATGTATTGAAAAAACTATAAATCAAACCACGTGTTTCAGGATTTTTCAAAAATGTTACTATATAAGTTTAAAAAGGAAGTCGAATTACTTAAGATTTTTGAGATTTTTTTTAACAAATGACCCAACATGAAACTTACTCAGAATACTAAACAAACAAAAATATTGAACACATATTTCAGGATTTTTTCAAATATTCCTGAAAAAACATCAAAATATAAAGAAACAAGCGATTTCCTACCGACAACGCCCAGCCTAAACCGCTGAAGCTAGAAAGCTGAAATTTAGAAGGTAGGTTCCTTTTACAACACAAGCACCCGCTAAGAAGGGATTATCTTAATATATAAAGGAACAAGCGATTTTCTGGCGACAACGCCCAGCCTAAACCGCTGAAGTTAGAAAGCTGAAATTTGGAAGGTAGGTTCCTTTTACAACACAAGCACCCGTTAAGAAGGGATTTTTGGAAATTCAACCCCTAAGGGGGTGAAAAGGGGGATGGAAGTTTTTTTGGTCTTTTTTAATATCTGTAGATATATAGTAGTGTAGTGTAGATAATCTGTAGATAATAGGATTAGGTAATTTACAAATAAAATGGGCAAAAGTAGAATGTTTGTAGTCCACCGTGTCATTAGATTCACTATAAAAAAAATACAGTAAACGGTTATTTTTTTAAGAAAACGCATGAGCTTATACATGATATTAAAAGCGGGTTTCAATTTCCGACTCTTAAAATAGGGTATTAGCTGATTTCGTCAAGATTTTTTTACTCTAAAGTCCACGCAAATGAAATTGCGAGCGGGTCAGCTAGTTTCTCATGATATAATCGGATATTAACTTTGTGTGCTTTTACATTATAATTATAACATCTTACTAAAATATGTAGCTCACAACAATACGCAAATAGAGTTTACGAATAGCCTTATAATATTGCTGGTATAGGTATGGCCTCCATTCTATTGAGTCACTCCTCGAGAATATTCTATTCAGTCAGTCAGAGTTTATACTACCATTATAGCTTAGCTACCTACTTGTAACAGGTAGTAACAGTAACCATTACTACATAGCTTCGGCAAGACAACCTTTCGAGTATTGAAAGGAACAGTTTAGTTAGGATTGCCTAACATCTAGTCATCAGTCTAGATTCTCGACACAATTGTTTATCTACACCTAGCAGATTATACAGTAGTTTAATGCGTTGTTGGTCTGTAAAGTTTGTTGCTCAATCATCTTCATCATGAATTCATATAAAGATTATATTGATTATAGATCTCAAATAACAAACAATGGAAATATTTTTATACTTTCTACTATTTATATTTTAATAGCATTTAGATTTTAGACATGTGGTGTGCTTTTGTTGTGATATTCCACACGTATTTTTTAAAGTAATTATTGTTATTTGTTTTGATCAATGGTTTGGATTATTTTCACTTCAATGGAAAAAAGAGCCAAAGGAACTTATGGAGAGCCCTGGATTTAGCATGTGAGTATAGATTGGGCGAGGAAGATTAGGTAAGATCCCCTTACCACTTGGATGTCAATACTGCGGTCTAACGGCCTTAGTGCCGGCCTTTGATGATTATGACCATTGGATCAGAACCATCGAAAATCATTTGAAGACGATGGGTGAAGTTAAGATTGTGCTTGCGCAAAAACGCCCGGAACATGCAAATCAAGAGGGCCGTCTCCGAGATAATTGAAATCGATCAACACTGCGTGTTTGCGTGTTACCTTTGAAGCGTAACGGCTGAACGGACTTTAAAATTTTAAATTAGCTATCCCTCCCGTTCTATGTCGTATCCCAGAATAGCGTTCAAAATCGCAAGCGGAACTTGTGGTAATGAGATGGAAACAAAAGAAGATGATATATTTATAGTGGTAAAGAGATATTCTAAGCTTGATGGGATTACTAAGCCCTTAAGCTTCAAAGCTCAGGTTTAACGTCGCTACTTTCACTGGCGTTCCACATTTGCCGACCGACCGACCGCGATGTTGCTTGCATCATTATTATGTCATTGGAATTTACCACCAGCAGCTTAGTTTGTTTTTGTGGACCTTGAAGGATAGCCCGGTTGTTTAGGGTTCCGAGCGGTAATTAGGGTGGGTTTTGAAGGGCGTTTCAACGACCACCAACGAGACCATGGTAGCCGTGTGCCTTTGTCTGTTTGACCTAAATGTACATTTGTTTTATTTCCGCATTTAAATAGGTGGTGGCGCCAGCGCGTGCGGTGCCGGGTTGGTGTTAGTTTGGCTAATGTCAGCTTAACGTAAGTTTAACTGTAGATTTACTAAACCGTACTCGATGGTAGATGTGTTTTATTTTGATTCAAATCTGATTTTGAAGCGACATTCAAAGACTACGATATAGATAATGTCAGATTTTCAGCTCAAGACCATTAACGAGGGTGACGTAATCTCATCATTATCATCACACCACTAAAATATTTAAATGGCTTGCACTAGTCTGGCTGGTATATCATTGTTTTATGTAAAGTGCTAGTTTACAAATCGGAATTAGGTATAGTTATTTTATGCCACACTACAAAAGAAACGGGAACCATTCGAAAACGGACCTGATCGTTATCTTACGAACTTATTATGAACACCAGTATTTGTTACGCTTCTTTCAGTTAAACGAATAGAATTTGGAATGTGGTATGTAGAACAAGATTGTTACGTGTTACATCATACAATCGCTAACGTGCAGGCAACTGCAATAAACTCGAAAAGTCGGCATGCAACGCAAGACTACTACAGTACGGGAAAGTTGATTTGTGAGATCTGGAGGTCGTAGCTTGAAGGAGGTCTACTTGACGGTAATTTGGGTAGTATTATGTAGTGCATTATAATTTATAATACTGTTATATCAAGAACCCTGGCGCTCTCTATTGTCGTAAGGTCGTCGTCGATCGATAGGTATCTATTTATCTAACGAGTAGGTAACACCCACATATTAGATACTTTAAATTGTGGACACTAAATGTAACCTACGTAGCAAATCCTAGCAGCTGCAAGGGTAAGTGGCGAACAGTAACGCCGCAGCTTCGGCGGTGAACCTACGAGGTGGCGATCACAATACCTAGGCCTATGAATGGCCACAGCAATACTAAAGCCATCAAAGGATAAAAAAAAGGGAAATCAATACAAGCTGCTAGCTTTGGATTTTCTGAGCATAATGCAGCATGTCTGAAATAAAAGCATATTATTATTATTATTATATAATGTCAATTATAAAGAAGTACTTACTGTTGTGAGTGATGGTGGCATCCTCCCGTTCAGGTTGTGTCAGTCCCATGGCTGGTTTAGCACAAGCCTCATCACTGTCAAAACCAAAACACAATTGCCTATTGAATATACACCCCTCAATCATCAACTTAGCATTAGATAGAAAAAATCCAGACAACCCACATAACTTAAAAATTTTGATAACTTGGGGCTAGATGATGCTGTGGATTGTCCGGCATTATTTATTTAACTTAAATAATGTAGTTTGAAGGAACTGTCTATTTAATAACCACCAGAAAAATTACATTGAGACATTATACATATAATAACATCAAGCCGTTTATCCTGAGCTAATGGTTTATAGGAAATGATCTAAGAGGATCTGATATCTTTTAGCAGTGTGCCTTTTGAAAAACGCCTCTTCCAACTGTTTCCATTGACGTTCATTAGCTTTGCTAGATGATGCTGTGTAGATTGTGCAGTATTATTTTATATATGTATATCTAACCTAAAAAGGTAAAGTTTGTTTCTGAGTAGAACTGTTGTGAGTTTCTTTGGAACTATAAGTCCTATTTATACATATATTATTTAAAATCATTCAGTTTTGATAAATATAAATAATGCTGGACAATTTACAGAGCCCAAAAGTTAGTAAAGCTATTTTCTTAACTGGTCTCTTGAGAGAGAAACTGCAAACAAGTTATACACTTATACACAAATTTAAAAAATTATATTATAAACATGTTGTATACACACAGATTCCCATGTAAAATCTAATGATCCTATCCATCAGTAGTCTGAGTGATAAGACCAACAATTGACACATCTCTTGTAATTGTTAGTATGATTTTCAATTGTTTTGTTAAGTGTGCAATAAATAAATCTATCTATCTATCTACACAAAATTATTGAGGGTAACATGATTGAGTGACGAAAACAAACCTCAACAGCTGCTGCTGGTAGCAAACAACAGTGCGGCGCTCAGCACAGAGTCCGATGGAGAATGTGCTGAGATCTGCCCTTTGGAGCTGTTCCACGCACTTGTGGATCAGGAACCGACGGTAGTTGCTCACAGGAGGGAATATTAGTACTCTGGAAATAATATGCTGAGTTTTATTTATTTTAATTTTTAGAACAGTGTATAATGAAAAAATTAATGAATACTATATTGCAATAAAAAATATATTCTTATATTTAATTTGAATTAAACACATACAATAGGCATCATAATTACCTACTTATAGCAATTTCTTCCAGGCAACAAAAATAATGTGTAAGCTGTAGGTAAGTGTAACTAATGGCCTAATGGCAAACTAGAGTTTCTTGATAAGTAGATAATTAAAAAAAACTAACTCTTTATTGGCGGAACAAGGAGATGGCCGAACTGTAGGTAAATTGAAATAACATAACTATCGTTATCCAGAAAACCACCTTGTTTTTTTGATGGTGTGTGTTTATCATCAGACGATATAGGTAGGAAAGTATTATAAAATTTTAACGCCAGGCAGATAGGAACCGAATTATCTACCACCCACGCGTAAATAATTTACGTTAAAGGTGTCATCCCGATTCGCATCATTTATTTCAAACATGCGCTTGACTCTTGATAACCTTGAAACAAAATCTCAGCGAAATCTTACATTTCCAAGTTATATCTGAAGGCCGTTAGTTGTACACTTTCATACCGTGACACCTAGCTACTATTCAGAGATTATTTATCACAATTTCAGCCAGAAAACAATAAAAATAAAATTGTTTACCTGTCAACTCGTCCCTCACTCAAAAAACATCTTAGGTCGTCGTTAACATCTTCGACGAAATTATCGTCGGCTAGGTTTAGGAACCTTTCCACTGTTTTGGTACCCAGCTTGGCGGTAGACTGCTTAATAAGTGATAAATAAATTAAATATCTTTACGTGCCAAACGGAAAAACTTAGCGGCCGTCCATTTTCATTTTTCTTTTCACGAATCTGACAATTATGCTTGTTTTGTTTGTTTGCTGGCTTGCTTCGCTTGCTTGCTCTGGGGTGCGTTCAGAGGCTCAGGGTGCGGTTGTTTGGTGTAAATTTTAACTTACCCAAAGGTTCAGAACGAGTCGGTTGTTTTACGTCAAAGTTGACATTATCATGACAAAACTGACGTTACAGTTGCCGGACGTTCGTTTGTTTTGTTTTTGTTTTGCGGTTACTTTGAGGTTAATTGTATCTACTGACTGTAACTACGATCGATAACTGATAAATACTGAAAATTTTGAAATTTACTGTAGAAATCTTGATAATTAAGTAGATAACAAACTATGACAATGGAAAATATGACAGCTGTCAATGTCAGAGTGTTTTTCGTCGATCGAATTACACCGGTAAAAAGTTGCAACCGTCGGAGGTTGTGAACGCTCTAGTTAATAACAACCGAGCGTTTCTCCTGAGGTTATGAACGACCTAGTTGCACTCCGAGCGCGCTCGAGCGTAGGTTGTGAACGCAGCCCTGTGATTGACAAATAGTGTCGAACAACGGACGGATTAGCAGATTGAACTAAATGAACTAAATTAGTCGATTAATCGAAAAAACCGTTGTTATTTCCGATACACGCTGCACACCACTAAGTATTTACGTTCCGTTTTATTGCAAGAGAAACCCAAAAGTGAAATAATGAAAGCTGAAACGGATAAGAATTAGGAACGTAAAGTAAACCAATTTGTTGAGTTGTTGTAGTGTTTTGCATTTCTGTTCCAATTTTTGTTTTCTATTAGTTTTTCTATCATTTTAGCTGATGTTTCTTGAAAAACTTTAGATTAGGATGACAATGGAAAGGAGGATAAAGTTAAAAACACTCAACAGCCACATAACATGTAAAATTTGCCGTGGATACTTTATCGATGCCACCACGGTCACTGAATGTCTTCATACCTGTACGTATCCGCTTTTCCGTACTAGATTCATATAGAAAACCTCATAATATTACAAAAATTCCAAGTACTATTCTATAAAAGTGCTTAAATTGCCCTCTTTCAGCCTTGGAAGTGCTTAGACTGACCTCTTTTGACCCCTCTTGACACTGTCCTACCAATTTTGAAGAAATTAATATCTTTACTGATTAGAGTACCTTGAGGCAACCGCTGTTGTGAAATGATGTGCCATTTGAAGTTGTCAGTGTCTTTTAATTAAAAAGATTACCTTTCAGTCTGCAAAAGCTGCCTTGTAAAACACCTGGAGGAGAACAACACATGTCCAACATGCAACATAGTCATACACCAATCACACCCACTTCAATACATCAGCTTCGACCGAACCATGCAAGATATTGTGTACAAACTGGTGCCTGATTTACAGGACAGTAAGTATTGTATCACATTTCATAACATAACATAATTATTTAAATATGTAGATTTATTTGTGGAAACTTTAAAAGTGTTATAAACCCTTAATTTAATTTAGTTTTGGGCGTGCATACTTGTATATGGACTGGATTCCACAACTTTTTGCGTGAAGGGTGGGTTTTGCTAGTTTAACCAGGCCATTCATAGATAACAGGGTTGTCCTTTGCTTAACATTTAATTTACGTTCACTGCCAGATTTTCAACAGGAATAAAAGAATTAAATTATATATTATCTATACCTCAAATAAAATTTACACATGTTGATAAAGTCGTGCATAGCTGCAGGCTGACTTACTTGGTAAATCAGGACTGGAAATAGTGGGTTGATGTCAGCATCTTATTCAAGTATTTTGTTAGTAAAATGTCAATCAACTTTAGTATGACTTTACACATAGTTGTTTAATACACCACACATAAGAATGTAAAATTTCCAGATGAAATAAAACGGGAGCGAGACTTCTACCGGGCGCGCGGTCTGCCATGCCCTAAGGACGCGGCGCTGGCGGCCGATAAACCGGGTGGCGGCGACGAGCCCGAGCAGCCTGATAACACAGACTGTCACAGGAAAGATGAACAGGTCTGTTACTACTGTTACACCTCAAACCATTTCTAGGAATAAACCTAGAATTAACAAGCTGAATTGGCAATAGACTAGTCTTGCCCTATCTAATATTTTCATAAGTGGAGACCTCGACTCTGCTTACATAGTATAGGACGCCATCAAAGCTGAAGACAAGGCGCCATGACGATCATTAGGAGAAGCCTACGTCCAGTTGTGGACTGATAGCTGCTGATGATGGATTGATGAGACAAGAGCTAGAATCTATTCTGTTACCCTAAGCTGAGTCATACATTAATTGTTGAGCTTTGAAATTCCTTCATAATTTCACGTCAACCATGTCATTAATTGAGTTATCTCTTGAAAACTTGAGTCAACGAGTGAACACAGACTGTGTGAACTTGCCGAAAACTAGATTTTATGTAATTCGTTTTTGAATTTTTTACTATTCAGGTGAATGTATGCCTGGAGTGCATATCAACGTCCCTAAGAACCCTGAAGCGCAGTTTCATTCGGTGTTCCGCGCAGGCCACCATCACACATCTCAAGAAGTTTGTAGCTAAGAAAGTGCTCAATGGCATGGAAAAGTATAGAGAAGTGAGTAGATCCTGTGATTTCTTATTTATATCCTTGTCTGGCAGAACATACCTACCTAGTTTAAATAGAACTTTAAAAAGTTAATTTATAGGTAAAAAATACTTTAACAATTATGTTCATTACCAATATAATAATAATATACCGAGTCTGATCCTAAAAAAAAAGCAGATATTCTGACAGAAAGTCTCCACTGTTAAACTATCAGTAGCATTGCGATGACGCACTTGCTCATCTACAGCTCTGTGTAGCGCCCGGACTTCCGTTAACATCAAGCACCTATAATATTTGCATTTCAATTTGATTGTGTACCAAATCATGAGGGAAAATTTAGGATTCTAATGGTGAAAGAATTAGTAGTAACACCAAGCCGAGTACACAGCCACAGCCATCGGGAACCCTTTTCTAAAGCATTGAACGTGAAATCAACCCTTATAACACAACTCTTCATGTCAGTAAATAATGTACAATATCTCTATTTCAGATTGACATTCTATGCAATGACGAGCTGCTAGGCAAGGATCACACGTTAAAGTTCGTTTACGTGACGCGGTGGAGGTTTCGCGACCCGCCGCTTCGACTGCAGTACCGGCCCAAGATAGATATCTAAATAATTCATAGTTATAGTGTATATTTCACATTATAAACGAGGGTTCTGTTCTGACCAACTTCTTTGATTATGGCCCTTCGTTTAATACAATAGGATGAGTCCATTTCAGCATATGAAGAGCTAGGAGTCGTACCCGCATACCTATTGCATCTAAGTCAGTTAACTGCGTCAAGTCAGTTGTCCTGGTATATTTTTTTGTGTGCGTCTTTCCAACATCAGGTTTAGAAAAGATGATTTTAGTTTAAGTAAGATTTTGAAGTATGTGAAACAAATTGAAAGCAAGTAATAATGTTTAAAGGGAGGCAAGATTATTAAAAATCTCTTTATTTTTAATGCACAGAACTCTGTAGTAAGTAAGTAGTGATCATTTTAATTTAAACGAAACTATTTAGTTAATTGTAAATATTAGCAGATATTAGTTTATTTCAATTAGAAGAAATTATATTTTTGTTTCTTATGTTTTTGTTACCATTTCATTTTTATTGTAACTTTTTATGTATTGCCTCAGAAAAAAAATAGAAAGTACTAGGTATTAACTAATACATCAACAGTGGTTGGTTGTAAACTAACTGACAATAGGATATGATTTTAAGAAATAAAATAATTTCTTAGTAAAATACCTGATGTTTTTATTTCAATCAAATGAAAAAGTACATTATATGAGTAAAAATTTATAATTCATAAAAAATATCTATATAAGTAATTATATTTATAAATTTACTTTTGAAGAGGGTAATACAATTCTTTATAAATTAAATTAATACAATAAATTAAACTTACACATTATAAGGTGGGCATAACATTTATCTGACTGGATCATTCCACACATTTAGGTCTGGTGGCTATATACTAAACGGTAAGCGTAACAAATTAGCACACAACACAAAATGGCACTTGTATCAATATGACAAGTGCTACACAACTTCCTATTTCCAGCTTGTAGCTGGGTACTTTTGTAAAAACATTATTTTGCCAGTAATCTTTAAACATCTGAGTATTATCTATCTCTATTCTATCTATCATCTCAAGACAGTGAGATACAATTTCTTCTCATTTAACCCAATTTTGTTTAAATACAGCAAACCACAGAATATAAAAATTTCATTAAATACCTTATTTAAAATCTTAACTTGATTCTTGATTGAACAATAAGACAAAATTTAAGTAAAAAATCCAAACAAATAAACTAAAGTTAACATGGTTAGGTTAGGTTATATAAAATATATTTATTATACATACATACTATATAGTAAGTAATATTTATGTATTTAAGAAAGGATTTCATATTGATAAAGACTTTGTATATCAAAATCAATAGCGAGAAGTTAATTTCAGAGAGAAGGGAGGGGGTGTGTTCCTTTTTAAAATGATTTGTAAAACTGAAGACTGATGTTACACTATTTTATGTAAATCTTTGACTGAATTTATTTCTATAACAGGAGATGCTTCATCTTTTCTTAAAAAAATTGTAGTATTTATGACCCAAACAAACTTGTAGGAGTTCTCTTGTCCTCTAACTTTAGCTTGCTTTAGTAGAAGCTTATCGACATCATCTGCAGTGCTCTCAAGGTTTTGTATTTTCACACCTACATGCTGTTTATTATCAGCATCTATGTCTATAAGGTTTTGTTTCTTATCAGATTGTAACAACATCCTGTACTGATCTAAGGAGGGTTTAGGTGTGTTGGGTTTAGCATGGTGCCGTTTAAAATGCCTGTTGAGGTGACTGGTTTGCGTAAACTTGCGATCACAGATCTTGCATTGGTGCTTTTTCTCTCCCGTGTGCACTACACTATGTTGCTTCAGTGCTGATGTGGTGTAGAATGTCTTGCCGCACTCGCAGTGGTGGTCGCGTTGTCCTTTATGCCGCTTCATGTGGACATTGTAAGATGAGCTTGAGACGAATCCTCGCTGACATTCTTTGCAATTGTATCTGTTAACAAAGAGTTAGAAGTATTTCATCTAGCTTTGACTAATAATATATTGAAAATGTCTATTGTATTAGTATTAAGTTTGTCGTGCACACGTCGCTTCTTCGTGGAACATAACGCCTAAGGTTGTAGGGACTTGTCATAACGAGTAGGTAAAAAAAGGAAAAGGAAAAAATTCTACTATTATTTTCGTTTCACCTCCTTTTTCGGATTTGTAGTTTTTTCACGTATTCGCTAAAAATTTCGAAACAGCAAAATGCTGAAATTTGTATCTTTTTTCTTGGTTGGTGCCTATTTTGTTTTCAGTTATTGTTTTTAGATTTTATTAAGTTTCATAAGTTATTCATGAATCTCTATTATTAAATATCTTGGCACTACTAATACGGCGACCTCTGTGGCATGGCCCGGTGGGCAAAGGTTCGCCTGTGACGCAGGAGGTTGCGGGTTCGATTCCCACCTCAGGAAAAATGTTAGTACGATCTGCAGATATTCCTTTCGGGTGTTCTGGTCGTTTTTATGTATAATAAAATATATCTATGTTATTATATTAAGTATAATGTAGCGTCAGTAAACCAATATGGATCAGTTGAGCTACCTGTAGATTGTTTGCAACAGTAAATACTAGTTCTAATTTGGTTCTATCATAAATTGTAATTCACTTTGTTAATAAATATTTACTTTTGTATATCAGTCATCCAAAAGAACCCATATAGAACAGAAGCTCTGATTAGCATGGGTCTAGGTGATGCTGTATGCTATGCCTTGTACACTAGTCATAATGTCTGTTTTTCTATTGTGTTTATTTATTATTTTTCTTTTGTACCTGAATTTCTATATTAAAGTGTGTCACACATGCACTCTTAAATATACAGGGTGTCCCGTAACTCAACGTCAACCCGAAAACGCCGGACAGGTGGGATCATGACGAGCCAGAAAAACTATAAAATCATGGGTCTATCTTCAATGGTTTCAGAGTTATGGGCTTTTTACTGAAAATCATAAATTATCTGCCCGGCGTCAAACTTTTCTATGCTGTGACTACAGATGTCAATATTTTCTGAATTTTATTTTTGTACTACAAACTCAAATAACATAGTCTTATAATGAATTGCAAAATTGAAACATATTGAGTAAAGTTTTTGAAAAAAAAGACTGTTTGGTTCGGTTATTGCATCAATGATTTTCAATCGGGAAACTTTGACTCGTCATACTGAAAAAAAAAATTCACCACGATATGCTGGCATGTTCTGTGGAAAGTTGGCGCAGTTATCCTAGATTTCAAAATGGTATCATACGTCACACTTTTCTTCTTTAAATAATAGTAAAATATTGATTTTCTGAAATAAGACCTAAATTCAAAACAGTTTCACAAGGAACATTTTCACACGCAAGGGTAGATGGATAGTAGGTGCTTCAATATTAGACCTTTTTAAGTCTTTGTAAACTATTTGCCACAGTTCTTTGTATAAAAAAAGCCTCGTTGCGCTTGATTATTTTTGAAAAATTTAAATTATAATTAATCCTAGCTTTCTTTTGTCTATCTGAATGATTTGCAATCTCGTCAGCTGAAACTAAAAATCTGTGATTTGTGTTTCCTGGTAATCCAAATTAAGTATACTTAATGTCTACTTGGCGGCAGAATATGCAAGCAAAAAGGATATAACGCCGCAGCTAGGTGTTATCGGGAAAAGTTCCCGAATGCCGAACTTTATCCGGATCACCGCATTTTCGTTTATGTGCATTAGGTAGGCATATTCAGTGGGACAACTAACTGGTGTTCGAGACTCCTAGGAGACTACGATGACGTAGTTTTAAATGCAGTTCAAGAAAAACGGTAGGTACCTCAGTTCGTGCAATGGAAGAAAATGCGGGAGTATCCAAATTGTCAACAAATACCAACCCTATCACGTGAGTCAAGTAAAAAGTTTACTACCTCGTGATTACCCTCAAAAAACTTATTTTTGCGAACATTGTTCTGCAAAAATTAATTCTATGATGGGTAACTAATCACACATAACGTTCGACATTCGGGTACTATCCTGATAACGCCTGGCTCGGGCGCTAGCGTTATATCCACATTATGCGTAAATGAGATGCATGTTTGCATATTCGGCCGCCGAGTAGACATGATTCAAATTACCAGGAATCGCAGAACACGAATAACAGATTTTTCAATTTTATATTGCAAAACATTCAGGTATACAAAAGAAAGTCAGGATTGATTATTATTTTAATTAAAAAAAAAAATCAAGCCCAACGAGGCATTTTTATACAAAGAACTGTGGCAAATAGTTTGCAAAGACTTAAAAAAGGTCTAATATTGAAGCACCTACTAATCCATCTACCCTTGCGTTTGAAAATGTTCCTTGTGAAACTTTTTTGAATTTAGGTCTTATTTCAGAAAATCAATATTTTACTATTATTTAAAGAAGAAAAGTGTGACGTATGATACCATTTTGAAATCTAGGATAACTGCGCCAACTTTCTACAGAATATGCCAGCCTATCGTGGTGAATTTTTTTTCAGTATGACGAGTCAAAGTTTCCCGATTGAAAATCATTGATGCAATAACCGAACCAAACAGTCTTTTTCTTCAAAAACTTTACTCAATATGTTTAAATTTTGCAATTAATTATAAGACTGTGTTATTTGAGTTTGTGATACAAAAATAAAATTCAGAAAATATTGACATCTGTAGTCACAGCATAGAAAAGTTTGACGCCGGGCAGAGAATTTATGATTTTCAGTAAAAAGCCCATAACTCTGAAACCATTGAAGATAGACCCATGATTTTATAGTTTTTCTGGGTCGTCATGAACCCACCTGTCCGGCGTTTTCGGGTTGACGTTGAGTTACGGGACACCCTGTATATATATTACTGGATTTCGAATAAATTTATTTTCTTTCTTTCTGCTTTCTTTCAGCATTATTAATTTATATTAATAATGCTCGGGTTTATTAATATAAATTAATAATAATAATGTATAATAAAAATATATCTATCTATCTAATAATATTGTATTATGTATATCAGTCATCTAGTACCCATAACACAATCTCTGCTTAGCTTGGGGCTAGATGATGCTGTGTGGATTGTCCAGCATTATTATATTATATTATTATATAATAATATATAATATGTACCTAATCTCCTGCTTATGTATCCGTACATGTGTGTTGAGGTTCCCGCAGGTGGCGAAGGTCTTGGTGCAGAGGTGGCAGGAGTACGGCTTCTCCCCATTGTGCACCCTTTGGTGCACGCGTAGCTCCGCCTTGATCGGGAACCCTGCAAATTACATTTATTTATAATATAACTAGCGACCCCCTCCGGCTTCGCACGGGTCCAATGCTGATACTAAAACCTTCCTCTTGAATCACTGTATCTATTAAAAACCGCATTAAAATCCGTTGTGTAGTTTTAAAGATTTAAGCATAGAATAGGTTATAGGGACAGAGAAAGCGACTTTGTTTTATACTATGTAGTGATAAAAATAATGCTGGACAATCCACACAGCATCACCTAGACCCAAGCTCAGCAGAGCTTGTATTATGGGTACTAGATGACTGTATACATAATTAATATATTACATACATAAATATTTTTATTATAAATGGACAACGAACTGAACAAATATCTGCAGATCATACATACATTTGTCCCGAGGCGGGAATCGAAACCCGCAACCCGAAATGCTCTATGGGGAAAGTTAGAATTGGCTGATAGGAGTCAGGTAGCTAGATTCATTATAAATGTTAGTGGGTTTACTGGTGGTTTTCTATGTATATTAAAAAATATCTAATGTATTAATATTGTATTATGTTTATCAGTCATCCCATAACACAAGCTCTGCTCAGCTTGGGGCTAGATGATGCTGTGTGGATTGTCCGGCATTATTTATTTATGACCCTTATGGAAGGGTCAGGTAGCCCACCTTTCTTCCACACTAAGTTGACATAGTTTACATAAATACCTTTCCCGCAGTCGTGGCACAGAAAAGACTTGTCTCCTTTGTGGCGCTTCATGTGCGTCGAGAGCTGGGCGCTTTGCACGAATCTTTTAGAGCAAATGTCACAGCTGTATTTCTTATCTCCTGGAACATTGTACAAGAATGTTGTGTTGAGTAGGTTTAATAAGAATGATATAAATAATAGAGGGCGCAGGTAGTTGAAGATCTCTGTAGTCTATTAAATATATATACTCGATAGTTGTCTATTAAATAAGTAGGTTAAAATTAAATAATAATATATATAAATAATATATACGTATATCAAATTGGTTTTATGTTTTTCAGATTCTTTTGACTGCTCCAGAGGCAAATATGAATTTGACGCTGACTATACTAGTTTTGTGTATTTTCACCTACACAGCGATCCCCAATTCGTCTGCCAAGCATGGTGATAATAACAAGAGCCCGTAGTTTGGGGGTGGCACGGCTGATGCGCTATACCTTCAAAAACAACATCAGCCGAATAATAGTCCACTGCTGGACATAGGCCTCACCTAATGAGCGCCATAGATGGCATTCTATATTGGGGGTTATTACCCATAATAACCACGCTGGACGTGCGGGTTGGGGATCGCAGTTCGGTGGAGTTGTTCTGCAGAGGGCGCTGCTGCCCGCCCCCCGGTGTGTCTCCCTTCGCCTCTTACGACACCCACGGGCAGAGTGGGGGTGGTGCAGTTCTATGCCGGCACCACACGGACATATGCGGTATACCTTCATGCATCCGTATATGGTTGACGAGTCCAGTCCGTCGGCTGAACCGCTTCGGACAGTATTCGCAGTGGTACGGCGTCTCTCCGCTGTGGATCCTTCTGTGCTGGAATAGGGCGCTGTGACCTCTGCAAAAACAAAAAATACTTATCACTATTTCTGATCTAATAAACTTTTATATAGTTTATCATTAATTTGACCTCTGTGCTGCAGTGGGCTAAGGTCCGCTTGCGACGCAGGAGGTTGCGGGTTTGATTCCCGCCTCGGGAAAATGTTGTACGATCTATTGCGCGTGGGATCCGCGGGCGGAAAATACCTCAAACCATTCATACATTTTTAACACAGACTCCTCCAATCCTAACCCATCTATTAAGCAGAGTTTGTGTCAGCGTACTAAATAACTTTCTTTTCTCCATTTTGTGTCAACAGTCGGCTGTTTTGCCATAATTAGATGTGGTCTTGGGTGGAAGGTTGTATGGAGGTAAGTAGGATAAATAAATAAAATTAAAATAGGGTGAGTCTGCCTCCATGGCCCTGCGCCGAAATAGGGGTTGGCTCAGCATGTGCTGAACTTTTCATGCTCAGCGCTGTTTTTCAGCCAAAGACCTTAATACTAATTGACGTTACGGGCGGCAATTTGGTTTAGGTGTCGTTCCAAAAAGCACCATCGTAAGTACTAAATAACTGAAATATAATAATACACCCAGACTGGGGATAAATGCCTGCAGCATACAAAAATATGCCCTCAGCATGGCTCGCCACGGCAGCAATCGAACCCGCAACCTCTTCCGTCGTAGCACTATCCCGCGCTGCTAATGAGATTGTCTGCTCGTCATCATCATCAGCCTATGCTAGTCCACTGTTGGACATAGGCCTCCCCTTATGAGTGCCATAGTCTTCAGCTTGTCGCATCCAGCATTTGCCAGCAGTCTTTCGCAGATCGTCATCCACCTGCCTGTTCTAGATTGTCTTTAATATGAATATTTATAGGCCTCCTCATCGATTTCGATGACAGCGACCCAAGATATTACGGATTCAATTTTTTTCTCTTATCATGAGCCCTTATATGGTTCGCCAGAACGAACTTGGTTTTGAATACCCTACGACACGCATGGCAGTAGAGTTGCCCCTCAGAGTTATAGGTGAGTTGGCCCTGAGGTTATGTGGGCTTAGGTCTCTCCTTACGTATGTGGCGTTACGCGTCTGCTGTCTCGAGGCGATTTTTCTCAAATGCTCTTATGCTGGTGTAGATAGTAGATCGCCAAGATGACCTTTGGGAAGCAAGTTCCTCCCAACACCCAATATAAGAATAATAATAATATTATTAGTACTTTACCAATGTGCAGTCTTTTTTCTTCTTTCTTCAACTGTAAATGATTACTCATCTGTTTTTATTTTTTTCTGCGGAAACTTAAATTAGCTGTTACACATTGTTTTTGTTTATATATTTACCTAGCTGTTAGTTTTCCAAAAATTGTAAAATAAAATAATACCTGAAGGTAGCAGGGCAGTCGGGACAGCAGAAAGGGCGCAGGTCCGTGTGACACACCTTGTGCGCCTCCAGGTTACTCTTGGTACTGAGCACCTTGCCGCACACATCGCACTGGTGCGGGCACTTGCTGTCCGGCGTGGCCGGGACTTCGCCCTCGCACAGGACTGGGAAACAATCATTCCTTATGTAAGCGGGTTAACTACGAACCTTGTTCGTGATAAGAACACCAATATTTCATTGATGTAGGTGTTCTTCTAACACAATGAGACGAGATCATTATAAATTCGTCAAACAGAGTAAGTTCATTTACCTTTACATATAATAAATAGCTCTAAATAAAAAAAACCCTAAGTTAAGCACAGCTTGTTAGGGGATAAGATGTTGTTCTTCCAACAAAGTTCTGGTTTGTATCTAATAAAATTCTTACATCTGTAATTAATTAATTATACTACAATGTATAGTTTTTATAGTAATATAATTAATTAAGGTATTTTTATTGTGTTACCTACACAAAAATATATATTATAGCATACCTACCTTGTGTATGCATAGGTACCCTGTTGACCAATATCAAAGTTTAACAAGTTTATTCCCTTAATATGATACTTATTACGACATAAATGATACTTACTTTTTTTCTTTCTACCCCTTTTCTTTTTTAAAGGCTCTTGTAGCAAGGGCAATATATCTCCTTCTGAAAATATAGATAAAATAGATTTAGCCCTATATAATTATATCAAATTTTATCAGTAGAATGTCAAGATTTAAATTTATATCATCATTTTGTCTTATTTATGCATTAATGACCCTGAAAGCTTCTGAGTATTTAGTGCTGAGCATCAGCATTGCCACGCAAGGCAATACAGCCAGGGTCTTGGATAAATGATGATGATAGCTATAGAATCCAAGGATCATACCTTGAGTAACATCATTCAGTTTAATATCACATAGAAGACTATTGTCATCCGCATCCCAGAAGTTATCACTTGCCTCATTGTAGCTTTGCTCTGGAAAATACAAATAATTTAAAAAGAACAGACATAGAAGAGCAAGTTTATCATTGGTTCTGACAAGTTACTTTAGTCAATGTTTAATGAAATTGAAAAATTACCACAAAATTCCCCTATATTATGATATTTATTTGGATGAGGCAACCAGGTTCTGTTCTTATTTATTATCTTCTTTAAAAATCTAAAGGGGCCTGGCGACTAAATTAAGAACAATCGAAAAAAGATTATAATAATCACATGTTTGATTAAGACAAAAGGGCTATTCATAAAAATATTGACCAACCAAGTTTTATATCAGTCTTCATTGCCTCAACTACATTCTGGTTTAGCATCTCAAGAACATAATTATCATCTGCTTTATTAGAACTGTCTTCACTTTTGACGGTCATATTCTCATTGTTAACCATCTCCTTGCTATTCATGGTTAATTCTACTTTAATTGAATCTTGTAGATATTGTATAAGTGTATTGTGGCTTTCCTCGCACAACATATTAAAAGTGTAGGTACGTTTTAGTTGTTTAGTACACTCTTTGCAAATCAATCTTGGGAGACCATCTTCTGGTACAGGCTGAAAAGAGTTAAAACACAAATTGGTCTTCAATTACAGGTACTTTACATGATGAATCATGTGAGTTTCCGACAGGCTTCCCATGCATGTAAAGTGTATAATATTGCAAGGTGTTTTACCTTCAGTTTCGTGCAACTTGTAAGCATTTCTGAGTACAAGGTGTTTCTTTTAGTGTAATAGCTGCTAAACAGATCGAAAGAATGTTTGTTGACTTCCAAGCAAATTCGACAAATTACCCGAAAGTCCATAGCTACTGCTCGATTTCTGCTTCTAGATAATGTGATTGCTTATTATTTTAATAACATAAACCCTGTAAAATCTTATGTTTTATTAGTACAAATATCCCATCTATTTTATTTTGTGGTACAAATAATATTTTTAATTCCATTCCATTTTCTGCATTACGTTCCGTGCATGCACCAGGGTTGCCAGGTAAAAGCAAACTCAATTCGCCTAATTTTGGCTACCGAGTAGCCAGCCTAAAATCGCCTTATATAATTTTTCGTACAAGTAGCCTAATTTCGCCTAAGATTTAGCCCAAATAAGGTACCAGTTTAGCCCAAGAAAGGTAAAAAAAAAGAATGTGTGTAGAGTGTGTAATCGTGAACTTCTGCAGGAAGTTTTTTGTTTTATTCCTCTTGTTAAAGAATTCTTGTTGGACAAAATGAGACGGAATTTTGGAATAAAAGTAGTCTAGATTTTGTCCTTGGGGTCCCGGACGGTATACTAAACTACTGACAAAAAAATAAGCAGAGACAATGTGAAAATGTTGTGTAAAGTTGAAAATTGTTTCTATTCACCCCAATCTACGGTACGTTTTATCGAGGTTTTATCCCATAACTTACCATTTTAGATAAAACGTCACGTGTTTCCAACATAAGTTTACTACTGAGGTTTACTATCGTAAATAAAGTTCTACTTAGTTTATGGTGGTGAGGCAATGGCTATTGATCGGGCTGGCATGGCGGTGGTGTGCGAGGCTATTCCTCCGACAAGACGGTATGGATGTGACTATGTTTTGTGCTAGTGGCTAAGTATCGTAGGGAGGTCAACAAATATTAATTAGGTACCCTCTACTTCCATTAATCTAAGCTAGCTTGTATCGGCGACCCTAACTATTTTTGACGTCTATTGACTTGGCGGATTTTAATAAATCTAGTTGGCAGCAATAAACTCAACTCCAACCCAAGGAACTTATACCCAATCTGGAATGTGCACAAACTGCCGATACGCGGTCCGAGCGAGATAGCTTCGCGAGAGCCCTCTGTCCCTTTCAGGATCAGGATCACCAATCACAACAAATGAATATGGCTGACGGGCTGCCAGTCTAACGTATATTATATTCTACTCATAATCTTTTATTTTTTATTGACATTTCAATATAGTGTCCAAATTATTGCTAAAAAAATGTTATCATTCTAACAGATACTTAGAAAATATTAGAAAATATAAAGAACGAAAATAAATGCTTTTTAGTAAGACATGTCAAATTTATTTGTTCCTACCACTTCTAAATTCGGGAATAATCCGCCTGGCAACACTTTAGAAAGGGACACAGGGCTCTCGAAGCGCTTTCTCCCTCAGACCGGATTTCTCTCTGACCTAGTGATTGTCTGTAATAGACCTAAGGTCATACACATAAGGTTTATTTTATATTGGTGTCAAATTGACAATGCACATTCCAGGTTGGGTATAAGTTCCTTGCTCCAACCAACCTCAGACTGAGGAATAAAGAATAGACTTGGCATAAACATCTATACAAACAGTCAGTTATCATCACACTTCTAGTGTTATGTATTTCGACAGCAGAGTTACTGACATATCGGCATCTCTTTTTGATTAATGAAGATAATCATGAGTAAACAAGTACGACAAGTGCGAGTGTAACTCGCGCGCCGAGGGTTTTGAACTTTTGTCGTTTAGGTAGGTACGTATATTGACGACCTGTTGGCGCGGTGGGCTTACAACGCAGGAGGTTGCGGTTTGATTCCCGCCTCGGGACTAATATTTGTAAGATCCGCAGATTATTTGTTCGAGTGTTCTAGTCCTTTTCTACGTACACAAAAATAAATTATCTAAGTGATACTTATTCTTTATTAAGTATAACAGCTATCGTAGTAGTACCAATTACACAAGCTTTTCTTAGTTTGTGGCTAAATGATGCTGGATTATCCAGGATATATTACTCTTCTCATATTTTTTTGGAGCACGGTGGAATCAATTAATTCAATAAACTTAGTAAGTATCTAAAATTTAGATAAATATTCTTCGAGCGCAGTGGAATACATTGAGTATGGACTTTAAAATTTTGAGAACAACGGTTTTGTGGCGCTATGGAACTACTATTACAGTTACTACAGAGATTAGTGGGTAGGTAAGTGGGTTGGTACCTAGGTACAATTTTTTTCCGGCTTTTTTCAACCTATGTATTTCACTAAGTATGAAACTTAGACGATTTTCAAAACCTGTTTTGAATTGTCGAAATCCATACCTTTGATTTGATATAACTCTCAATGACATAGCCCCCATTGTATGAAAAATTAGTTTTTTGACCATATTTCAAAAAGTATTATATTTACAGACTTCTCTATATTTTTCCTGTAAAATATACATAAATATACCCAATACCTACAAACACTTGCTACATAGCATATCGATCGCTCTGCAATCTTCGAAGATAGAGGGGGGGGGGGGGGGTACCGGTCAATTTTTCGACCATTTTCAAAATATATCGAAAAGTATAAAATCTTTCGAAATTTCAAAAACTGTATTGGAATGTACAAACCAATAACTTTCATTTGATACCCAACTCGGTGGGGTAGTCACCCCTTTATAAAAATGTCCCGCCCTTTTAAAAATTATTATTTTTACAGACTTCTCTATATTTTTCCTGTAAAATATAAATCAATACCTACAAACACTTGCTACATATCATATCGATCGCTCTGCAATCTTCGGAGATAGGGGGGGGGGAATGGTAATTTTTTTGACCTTTTTCAAAATATTTTAAAAAGTCTAAAATCTACCAAAATTTCAAAAACTATTTTGGAATCAACAAACCAATACCTTTCATTTGATACCACTTTCAACTCTGTAGGACCCATTTAAAATTTCGATTTCAAATTTTGTACTGAAAATGTTCATTTTTATTTTTTATTTATTTATTTAAATATGTGCGGACGCACAAAATGTATAACTATTTCAAATTTCAAGTCAATAGGTGCAGTAGTTTCCGAGATATTAAGGATTCAAAACACAAAACAGACCCAAAGCGATCCCATAAGGGTTTTGCAACCGATGTCAAAACCCTAAAAAGGACAACAGTAGTTTGATCATGACTGAAAATGACAACATTGTCTTGGTGACGTCACAAAATACCTCTTTGCGGCCGGTCGCCATGTTTTGTGTCCGTCAACAACAAGTACATCAGTTGTCATCCGGACTTGTTTTTATTCGAAAATGAAGGAAATTTAGAGTTATAGGCAATAATTATGCTTTTTTATAGTGTGCAAACTTGGGGAATAATGCATTTTATAAGTGTATGTGCAGAGTGTTTGGCTGTCGCATGAAAATAAACAAAAAACATCAAAATATAACGTTGCATGGGAAAGGTACCGAATTCATTCAAAATTTCTTACATTTTCTATTATTTTCAATCATTTTGCTGTTTGTGGGAAAGTTTATAAAGATCCGCTTGCTTTTCTTTATTCATTTAATGTTTTACTATGAATATTATGTGTTTAGGAGAAAATTATTCGTCATAGTAAATAGAGTTAGGGTTCAGTATTTTCAAAACATCGATTATCGATAACGAATTATTTCATCGACGCAGTACCAATAACACAAAAATAAAAATAAATCCTTTACAGCATCGTCAGCAACTTTGAACCAAGCTAACCAAGATTCAAAGGTGTAGTGCCAGGAACAGAATTTTTGATGGAATGAGCTTGATAGGTCAGTGATTGTCTAAGACTCTTCCACACACGCCATCAAGGTACAAGCTGCAGAAACTGGCAGTCCACACGAAACTTACCTTGGGCCGAGCGCGGCAACCTAAATAATTGTCTTATATGAACATATTAGTAATAGTACTGAATATAGAGGATATTCATTGAATTGAGTGCCAGCCAAAGCTTGGCGAAGTTGCAGTGTTAATATTAACTGAATTGAGCTGTACTGTACGTAGTAATTAGCGTTTTTTATTGAACTTGATGAAATCTATTGTAGTATCACGTTTTTAGACGATAGGACGGAGGGTAATGTAATGCTAATGACCCGTTATGGACCACGTGGGTATAGAAACCTTAACAAAACTGAACAGAGCTTAAAGGTACTTATTCTTCTACCTACTCATATTTGAAAATTTAGAATTCAAGTCCGTGCAACTCAATTACTTACTTACATCGACATCAACATCAACATCCCCAGCCTATAATAGTCCACTGCTGGACATAGGCCTCCCCTAATGAGCGCCATAGATGGCATCATTATGTGGGGGTTATTGCCCATAATCCCCAGGCTGGGCATGCGGGTTGGGGATCGCAGTTCGGTGTAGTTGTTCTGCAGAAGGCGCTGCTGCCCGCCCCCCGCTGTGTTTCCCTTAGTCAAAATCAAAATCAAAATCAAAATCAAGTTGCCTCTTACGACACCCACGGGAAGAGTTGGGGTGGTGAAATTCTATGCCGGCACCACACAGACAATGTTAAAATACGCGAAACTCTACGGCAGGCCGCCATATTTGTGCCAGACTAACTTTAGGTATGCACGTTTTTTTCGAAGGTATTTTAAGTCTATTTTATTCCTTAGTCTGAGCAACCAATCGAACCGTCATCTATCAGTGGTGCCCTCAGACTAAGGTACTATATTCCTTAAT
Source organism: Eupithecia pulchellata (assembly GCA_963931895.1). Classification (NCBI taxonomy): domain Eukaryota; kingdom Metazoa; phylum Arthropoda; class Insecta; order Lepidoptera; family Geometridae; genus Eupithecia; species Eupithecia pulchellata. The sequence continues at coordinate 4,462,980 of OZ007539.1, forward strand.
CTGAGGTGGTGCCCGATTATGCGAATTATTGCCATTTAGGCTACCTTGGGGGTCAAATGGCGACCGAAATAACCAATCGGCTACCAGTGGCCATTTAGGCTACCTAGAAAAATAAGATCGGGAGATTTAGGCTACTTCAGAATTACCCGCATTCATTTGCATTTTAGTGTGCGAATACGCAACAATAAATTTTGCCACATGGACGAAACGAATTAAGCTGCTCAACTCAAAAATGTATTTACCAAAGAAGACCGTTTGATGCAGCGGGATCATCTACATCCATCATCACTTCAAAGGATGGAGATTCTCTCGCTGAAATTGATAGCGGATGGAATACAAGAGGAATAAAACAATAAATTCCTGTAGAAGTTCACGATTACATATTCTACAAAAAAATTTTAATCTATCTGGTACGGTAGGTACTTTATTTGGGCTAAATTAGGCTAGGTACTTGTACGAAATATTAAATGAGGCAATTTTAGGCTACTCGGTAGGCAAAATTAGGCGAATTGAGTTTGCTTTTGTCTGGCAACCCTGACCGTCATTCATTTGTTTGCAATGCAAGAAAACAAAATGTCGGAAGTCGCCGCCGGTGTCGTTCGTTCTATAAGCCAGTTGAATTTACGCATTCAAGATTTTGCTTTAATAATACATACCTGCTCATTGCATTGACTGATACCTACTTAGAAAAAAAGTTTATTGAATGTCTCAGTTTTATAGTGCTTGATGTTACAACAATGTCCGCTCTTCAAAAAAGTATATTGAAGACCAAGCTTCCTCCACGAATTCCCAGAACATCCGACATTTCGAAGTAAGTAAGTAGTGTTGTTTTGTTTGTATCATGTAAAAAATTAAAACTATTTCTTTCAATTATTTAATAGGCACCATTAACACACTCTCGCGACTGCGTCTCGTAAACTAAACAGCAGCCTTACAAACATATTTGTTTTCTATTCTAGACTAGCGCCGTTTGGAAGTAGCCGTCGCAAAGATTACACTCCAGTTCCATGGAAGAATTATTTCGAGAAAAGTGTCGATGTGGAGACTGATGGTGGGACATTCAGAGTATATTTGAGTCCTGAACCTGATCACCATGACCGGCCAAGGATTGTCACGTTACATGGTGGAGGATATTCTGGACTCAGCTGGGCTTTGTTTGCTGTAAGATATTTTAAATGTATTTTCTATTTATTTAGTAAAGCCACTATACTTTTATAGGTTCATCTACGAAAATTCTAAAAGAAAAAGAGACTATTACTTGTGTTTTAAAATCTATGGAATCTAGGAAGGACCTAAGTGCAAAGTCTAAAATGAAATACGATCGATGGGGGTCAAATTATGCTATAATACCCATACAAATATGACCAACGAAACTCCATCATTTATCATGATTTAAATTATTTCAGCAAGAAATCACAAACATGATCCATTGCCAAGTGGTTTCAGTTGACATAAGAGGGCATGGAGAAACTAAATCCAATGATGATGATGATTTAGGATGCGATACACTTGTCAAGTAAGTACTGCAAACCACTTTTTTCTTGTAGATATGTATTCATTTATTCATTCATTCATTATTACAAGAAAATTTTATCTTATCTTATTTTTAGGGATGTGGAACAAGTGATACACAAACTGTACAACAGTGAAATCCCGCCGCTGATCCTGGTAGGGCATTCTATGGGTGGTGCTATTGCGGTGCGCACTGCCCATCTGCCATCTCTGGAGCATTGCCTGCAGGGTATTGCAGTTATTGATGTTGTGGAAGGTAAGAGCTATGTGACAGTGTGTGAGGCTTTACACATTTTTGCTATCGAAGAATGGAAATGCCATCTATGACGCTCATCAGGGGAGGCCTAGAGGTCCAGCAGTGGACTATTATTGGCTGATGATGATGATGATGATATAAATGGTCAATCAATAATTTAAAATAATTAGGTACCACTAAAAAAAATTTACTCAAACAGTCGAGCAGCTTTTGGTGTCTCCTTGATTTTAAGGTTTATTTTAGGGTCATTCCATGTAACGGTCGTAACGCGTCGTACACTTTCAACTGGCAATTAAATCATGTTCTTTAAGGCAAATATATAAATTTTATAACTTTAATCATGGCCATTTAGCCATAACTAAGTAAATAATCATTTAAGTTTTCTATAAGTTTCATAGTTTTTGTTATAATTGGCCGCAAGTGCCGTAACGGCCGTAACATGATTTTGTCTATCATTTCCGAGTGGCGCGACGTTTTTTCTAAACTCTGCGAATTATCTTAGTTTTATGAATAAAAATTAATCTTAAGCTGTAGCCCAATGAATAACCTACTACCTTACACCATTTATTAAAGAAAATGTGCTATAATTAATGTAATATTCACGGAGATTTTTGTAACGGCCGTAACATGCTTTTGTAACGGGCGTAACGAGTACGAATCAACAACATAATTATATGAAAAATCTTTAATTTCTTAAACATTACGAATCACAAAACAAACTTAAACTATGTAGGAACTTCCGTTACGTTATTAAATGTTAAATTTAAGGGTTTACTTCTCAAAAATATCAATGCTTTGATCAAAATTGTAGTAAGTGCGGATGCCCCTATTTTTTAGTACTGGATCCGGTAAAATTGTAATCATATTTTCAAGAGACATCAAAAACGCCTTTTTCGTTACTAATGAATGATTTTACATTCTTCCCAATCATTTTCAAAAATATTTCGCGGACCTCGCCTTTATCGTCACTGATGGTACTCTGATAGATCGCAGCATACTTGTATTCCGTTTTCTTTTTGCCCTCTGCAACAATTTAGACTAAGATTAACACTCCGGGTTTAATATTTTTTACATAGACTTCATTGTGTTCCAAATGATTGCAAACTTTTGAAACTGCCAATAGGAGATGAAACAGCAAGTGTGTTCAAGTTTTTTTGCTGCCTTCAATCGTGCTCTGTAAGTTTGCTTTCTATACCTTGATTGTGCGTTTGATATTATCTTCGCATTAGCATTCAACTTCATAGCCTCTCGTCTCTTCCAACTTCTCTCCTTCTATTTTTGCAGTAGTTCGACTTGCTTCTCTGGGTAATTTTTCAGTCTTTCTCGATACTTCTTCATTCTTTCTTTTGCTGAAGGCATCGTTTCGCGTATTTTTAATACCAACATTAAAGCATGAGCACACAAAACGCAAAAAAAAAAAAGTAAAAGCGAATACATATTTTTGACATTAATGGTCTAAAATAAATTATAAAATCAATTTGTTAGATACGATATAGTGCTAAAACCGAATTCACTAACATTATGTCTTTAAGGAAACGCAATTTGCTTACAATATCACTTAAAGGCTAACTTTACTGTACCCGCAAAATTTCTGTAACGGCCGTAACACAATTTGAATCAGGCGTTATTATTATTGTACAACGTTTAGCATAAAATCTTAGATACTGACCATTTGTTTGCAAACATAATCTTACTTTCCCAAAGCCGTGAAATTGTTACTGCATTTAGTAAGCTACAAATTAAACTTTTCCCTTATTTTCGTAACGGGCGTACATGTGATTTCCATTCTTAAAAAGTGCTATAAACATAGGAAAACTTACCAATTTACAGAAAATTGCACATGTACCTTGTCGTTCATGTATCACTACACAAAATTGCGTGAAGTTAGCTTTGATAACTAACGTCATATTAACTGTACAGTGCTGTCATTTAAAGGTCTAAAATTGCGACTACCAAGTGAAAAATTTTCTCATACTTCAACACACGAAAAAATAGGTAAAAAAATACTTTTTGTTAAAATTTTCGGCCAATTCATATGAATCAATGTAATTGAGATAATTAAGCAGCTACAAAGTAAACAAAAACCGAACTTAAAAAAAATTGGTGTGGTAGCGTTTGACATGGAATGACCCTTTAGGAATTTTTTCACAAGCTTTGTAAAATAATTACCATTATTTCTTAATCATAAAGCCATGGTTGCTGTTTGACCATCATACCTCTAGTATGATGGTCAAACAGCAATCATTAGTTGTTAATCTCTCTAAAACATTTTGTAACTTTTTATATTTTTAAACTAAATTTTTGTGTTTATAGGTACAGCAATGGAATCATTGGCAAGTATGCAGAGTTTTCTCCGAGGCAGGCCGACCCATTTTAGAAGCATAGAGCATGCCATAGAGTGGTGGTAAGCACAATTCCTTATATTCTCAAACACTGGGTTATGTTCTCATCATCTCACATTTTGTCTTATGCTAAACATCTGCCTAAACCCCCCTGGTTTTGCCATAATCACCATTGGCTAGAGGGTTGAATGTAGTGAATTAAACTTGAGTGTTGTGCTTTTTATGATAGCTGGATAAACCTGCCTTAACATTTTAAGGCAGGCCATTGCATAGAAAGATACTTGTGCCTTTCCCCTGATAGGTACCTGTTATGTCCAATAAAACACATATTTTGGTAAATAAATAAGGTGTATTGTGCTAGGTAGCAAAACACAGACAGACTGGTTCAGACATGAACACGTACTACGGTCCTAACTTTGTCGATCTTGTTATACAAACAAGGTGGACAAGTCTGGACATGTTACATACATAACAGTTCCCTTAGTCAGCTCTTACGACATCCATGGGCTGAATTGGAGCTGCTACCCTGGGCATGGTTCTGTTCTCTTTGCCTATTAATCTCTTTTGTTGCAGTGTTAGAAGTGGCCAAGTTAAGAATGTTGACTCTGCAAAGGTGTCGATGCCCAGTCAGATTCTCAAGTAAGTATTATAATTCATTATTTAGACATACATTTTTAAAAACTAAATAAATAATGCCAGACAATCCACACAGCATCATCTAGCCCCAAGCTAAGCAGAGCTTTTGTTATGGGTACTAGGTAACTGATATACATAATAATATTCGAGTACATAGATAGATATTTTTTATTATACATAGAAAACGACCTGAACACCCTGAACAAATATCTGCAGATCATACAAATATTTGTCCAGAGGCGGGAATCGAACCCGCAACCTCTTGCGTCGCAGGCGGACCTTCGCCCACCGCGCTACAGAAGTCGGCATTAAAGATTAGTAGTTATTAAGTGCAACTGTAGTCAACATGACACTGACTAATTATCTGTTGTTCTGTTGTGTGTTGATTAAATTATGTGTGATGTGATGGTGTATATACGAAATGTATACAATATCACACATAAATTATATGTATAGTCATTAAAATCACATCTATTGATATTCTGACTCTTGCACTGCGATCGGGAAATTAAAAGTTGCGTTTGTCAACACTATGAACGAGTGCAGCTTTTTATTTGCCAATCGTCAAGTGTCGCCAACCGAGAATGATCGTCATCCTCTCTTTTACCAGCCTTTTATGTAGATGGTATTGAGTAAAATAATATTGTGCCGTAGTGACCCTGGTTACTTCAAAGGTTCTCTGAACCTAGTCCAGGCTCCAGTCATCACAACACAAGTTCTGGCAATACTAAATTCTTTATCATTAGGCCTGTCCATTTTGTAATACACCATAAACCTTAGTAGAAATATAGAAACATTTTTTTAAGAATAAAAATCATTTATTTTCATAAAACATGAGTATTAACATGGTGTGAGCATGAAATTAATTTAACATACAAATTATTTTATGACCTTCATGTTTTGCCATTACTGGCGGGCACACTACAGCTTTGTCACTTATGTGATAACTCTTTCCTTATTATAATCGTAGTCTTATACAATTATAGTCATAAAATTAAAAGAAGTCTAAGAAACTTATTTAATAAATTCTAATAGCTTTACTATATCATTTTTTTTACTAATTATTTTACATTTAATCGCGTGTTTTTCATATACCCAGCTGCGAGACAGGAGCGCTGGCTACCAACGAGGTGGAGAACTACGTGTGTGAGGATCCCGCGCCACACGCCGTCGCTGACTCCATTGCGGAGGAAGAGGAACCGGAGACATTCCTGAAACCCGCCGGGGACAACTGCCTGACCATGAAGTAAGACGGACTATGGTCTATATATGCTTCTCGGGCCATTAAAGTGTTAAACTGGTACTAGAAATAGGAACAAGCTGGCTGTGCCTACTACTAGGCTACATTAGATTAATGTATCTTTTAAAGGGCTATAAATAAATAAATAATGCCGGACAATCCACACAGCATCATCTAGCTAAGCAGAGCTTGTGTTATGGGTACTAGATGACTGATATCTATACTAATATTATAAAGAGGAAAGATTTGATTGTTTGTTTGTTTGTATGTTTGTTTGTTTGAATTGAATAGGCTCCGAAACAACTGGACTGATTTGAAAAATTCTTTCACCATTAGAATCCTAAATTTTCCGTGATGAACATAGGCTATTAATATTTTCAAAAAAGTTAGGGATCCGCATGAAAAGTTCAATAATTAAACCTTGCGCTATATATTCAACCTCTTTTTCTATTATGGCGCGTCATAATAGAAAAAGAGGTTGAATATTATGTATAGCGCACGGTGCTTGCTTTTTCTCTACGGCCAGTGTCAGTTATGGAGTGTCGAGACAATGTCAAAACCCCCAATTCTGTTAAAATAAGTAAGGGATCCGTATGAAAACTGTGAAACCCATCGTGTTAGTGTGTATAATTTCTGAAATTTATGTTTAATACCCGTGCGAAGCCGGGGCGGACCGCTAGTACATAATACAACAGTATTACATAGATAGATATGTTTTATTATACATAGAAAACGACCAGAACACCCTGAACATCGTACAAATATTTGGTATACACTTCTCCAACAAAACTTTATGTGAGTTGCAAAAATATAAATAATTTCAAACGGATTGTCAAATATAATCTTTGCAAAAAGGCTTACTATAAAATATCAGATTATCTATACATATAAGTTTTGGAGGAGTTTTGCTCCAACTCGAAAATTAACAATCTAACAAGGTAAAGGTTTCTTGTTTGCTTCTTTACTTTACCTTAAAAAGAATGAAGTGAACAATGAATGGAAGTGATCACTTTATATCCCATTTTTATTGCTTATTGAACTGGTATTTTGTTTATTTTGTGACGTGTCCAAAGGTCCCGTAAGGTCTAAAGGAAATAAAGCACTTTGATTTTGAAACAAACCTGACTCAACCTTATTTTGATTATGTCAGATAACCACAACTACAGTGCAGCCTAGTCAGCATCTCATATTGTATATAAAAGTAGAGAATTTGATGTTGTTTACTTTTTCTGAAAACTATAGCCTGGATGTGTCCTTATTAATTCAAGAACACCTTTGATCCCTTAAGGCTCCGGTGACGGATGAATTTCCCGTACAAACGTTATACTAAAATGAATACAAATAATAGCAGTACATGGTGAAAATATGCTCAAGTTACGAATCATTTTGGTATTACGTGGGAATGGGAAATTCACCAGTAAAAAAAAATGTAATACAATTAATAACAGACCATGGATGGTGAAAAATGTGAAAATATATGATGAAATTACAAATCATTTTGGTATATGAAAGAAAAGTAAGAAAGAAAATCGTTTATTTGGCTCACACAAGAAAACATAAGCACAATAATAACCTTAAAATCGCATGGATAATTAAAAAACATATGTGTAATGATTCCGTCGCCGGACCCTTAAGAACATACATACATACTTCTTATTATGGCCTTTACAATATTAGAACTTATAAAGCAAGACTATATTGCATTTTATTTAATTCGTCATCGCCTAAACTAATAAAATAACGTAATTCCTTTCCCTAGATACCGATGGCGGATAGACCTTTCGAAGACGGAGCGTCACTGGTCGGGTTGGTTTAAAGGATTGTCGTCCTTATTCTTATCAGCCGCAGCGCCTAGACTGTTGCTGCTCGCCTCTATCGACGGATTGGACAGGGAGCTCACTGTTGGACAGATGCAAGGTAAATAAATGCTATTCACTTATTAATCTCTTTCGAGTTAGGTTTTTTAAATATATACTAATATTATAAAGAGGAAAGATTTGATTAATAAATAATTAAACTGATAACTTGATTTATTGATATGAATACACGAGACGGCGCGCGGTCAAACGAGTATTGATTTTCTTTTGTTTAACTAGATAAAAATGCACTGCTGCTAAAGTGCAAATATGCTAATCGTACATAGTGTAAAACCATAGGTCTATGATTCGGTCCTATATGTATATCAGTCATTTAGTACCCATCACACAAGCTTGTCTGATAATAGTAAGTATTATATAGTTAGTATTACTTAGTTTGTTTGTGATTTGTTTATTTGTGTATATATAACTTTAAGCTAAATGTGTCGCAACGCGCTGTAACGATCGACGCTAGACAAACCTTATATGGTTTAAAGTGTCGTAGAAATAAGAATAGAATAAGTTTTGATTGATAAATAAAAATACTTAGCTTGGGGGCTAGCTGTGTGGATTGTCCAACATTACTTACTTCATACTTATCTAACCAATTATTTCTGCTTGTTTTGCCATTTTCGATTTATTTAAAGCGGTATTTATGACTGATGGATGAGGTGTCATTCCCGATTCTGTAATGCGTATTGTTGTTACAGGCAAATTCCAGATGCAAGTGCTGGCTCGCTGCGGTCACGCTGTTCACGAGGATATGCCAGGGGAGGTTAGTTGAATTTATTATTTAATTAGATAAGAAAAGAGAACAACTTAATTAATAATAAATAAATAATGCAGGACAATCCACACAGCATCATCTAGCCCCAAGCTAAGCAGAGCTTGTGTTATGGGTACTAGAATGACTGATATACATAATACACTATTATTAATTAGATAGATATTTTCCTATATCCCTGAACAAATATCTGCAGATCGTACAAATATTTGTCCCGAGGCGGGAATCGAACCCGCAACCTCCTGCGTCGCAGGCGGACCTTCGCCCACCGCGCCACAGTGGTCGTCATTTGTAGCTATTACTAAAACAATGACATAATAAGCACTTAATTAGTTAAATAACCAACATCCTAAAAATAACCATACAATGCAGTTATAAAGTAAAAATAAACATAAGCTACAAAATGGTGTACGACTCAGCATGTGTTGTGTAGCTGTATGTAGCTACTACAACGCTGATCTTCCGTCGTAGCCAGTTTGTTTATTAAATTAACATTTTAGCGGAACCAAATGCATCAGCGGCATTTTCATTGTTTTAAAATTTTTATGCATCAGTGACTCTTTAAACATACCTACATCTTAACTGATTAGTCTAATTTTGTTGTTTGTTAGTAATTAATAAGTTTACGATAGGACTGACATACTTTCCAAGTAAAAGTTCTTAAAAAAACTAAACATTTAAAAAAAGAAATGTGTATTGTGCAAATCCATACTATGTAGGAGGTACCTACAGGTCTGCACACCCATCCTCTACATTTTCTCTAATCATTTGGCATTTTCAGTTACTTATACAGTATGTTTTACATATACTTTTTAACAGGTGGCAAGAGTTGTAGCTTCGTTCGCCCTCCGACACCGGCTGACGATAGCAACAGAGGCTGGTGAGCTGATGCAATTAAACAGCAATATGCCTGGCTGTTGATCAACAAACAACAATCCACAACTGGTCAAGCCAAGACTATTTTAATTTCAATCTTGGTCACCAATCAAGCATCTCGGTTCTGAAGTCTATCGCTAGTTGCGCGAACTTAGGACAACACTGTCTAACCCTGAAGCGATCTCTGAATGTAGCTACTGCATTTGTGTGTGTATTCAGAAGAAAATGTTGAATGAAATTGTAACATGTATATACGTAAAACATTCGCCTGGACATGGATACTGAAACATTACTAAGATACAAGTACCTTACCAGCATAAGTCTTATGGTATGTTCACATGCGCGCGTTCAACTTGACATTCAACGTGCACATTCACATTCACGAGCGTGTGAACGGTACGCCCGAGCCCGTAAACGCGCCTGTGAACGTGAATGCCGCGACCGGGCGAGTGAATTTTGAATTGAATTTTGCTTGAATTTTCCTTGAATTTTCGCCGGCCTGGGACGGGCTGCATACCGCGCAGCCCGCCGGGCTGCACGGCGTGCATGTGAACATACCTTTGATATTTATTTAGTAGGTTACTACTAGGTCAATTTCTTTGGCGTGTACATAAAGTATTGTCTATTTTAAGTTTCATAACAAGTACATAATATAAAGAAACCTACGTATTAGGTATACGAAATACGGTACAGTAGATTATAGACAGAGTGTGAAAATCACTTCTTTTCACACTCTGACAGCGTTATTGTATTATTCCGATGCGTACACCAGGATTTAAGAATAACTCAAGAGGAATTTTGTCATCATCGCCAAGACGAAGAAAGATTATACACAAGCGAAGAACATTCTGTTCATCTCCCACACATTCTGCGAGCAAATAGTAAATGTACAGTAACGTGTTTCACGGCATGTTTTTAGTTCCGGCTTCCGAACAGAGAGGTCTGCTCGAATTTCTTAGATATCATTGTACGGATCTCCTTGGTAAAAAAATCACTCATTATACAGGGCGTCCCATCGCTATGCCACATGGAGGGAAAGTACCTTAAATATTGTAGATTGAACTTTTTACTGAAAGAAAACATTATTTTAAGGTAGAGGAACTAATGCTTGAAACTTTAAGGAAACACAATCTTTAGATGAAAAAAATATTATATTTATCAAACAAAACAACCACAGCTTTTTGTTTATGAATAAAATGAATCTTAAAAAATTATATTTCGTAATTAAAAGTCCAATACTCAACATGTATTCTATTATTATTATTATTTTTTTTTTAATATTGTCATAAGTACTAATAGTTGACACCATAAAAAAATTAAATTACCATCAGTAGACAGTCTATTGCACTAATAGTTGACATTATTAATGAAAGTATTTATACATTTATTAACCATAAAAACATGTTCTAATGTTGTAACTCTAATAGTTATCCATCAACCTCTAGGGCACTATCAAAATTTGTACTTAATTCTATTACCCGTTATAACAATTTTGGTACATTGAGGACTTTAATTATTTGAGATTCAGCTATAACAATGATATCTTTTTCATTTTCTTTGAATAAAGTTTTAGACTCGTCACATGCTACCATAGCCATAACTTCAATGTCTGTTTTGGTTACCTTTTGAATAATACAAACATATTTATAATATCTCTTTTTTCCAGGAAACTTGACAAAAACATAGTCACTTTGCTTAATTCTACTCTCTTCCTTACTTCTTTCTTCTTCATTTTCCTTTTAATTCCAATTCTAATCTCTTCCTCATTTCTTTCTTTTTCAGTTTCCGTATCAATGCTTTCATCAGAAATATCATCCGCGCTATCTCCAGATTCTAACCATTCTTCTTCCGTACTTGAGTTGTATTCAGTCTTCTTAGATTTCTTTTTTACAATATTTTTACTTTTATTATATAACTTCTTTTCAGTCTTAAGTTTTCGTGCTTTTTCAGTCTCGTCTTTCTTCTTTTTTCTTTCCTCAGCTCTTTTTTTTCTCTTCCTCCAATTTAGTTTTCTTTTTCTCTTTGTTTTCATAGTATCGTTGCCATTCCAAAGATGATACAACAGAAGGCACTTTTTCTTTCTTTCTTCGTTTCGAGTTTTCTTTGGGTGCCGGCCAAAACAAAGCTCTTTTGAATGGACTAGGTATTACCATATCTGGTTCCTTTGAGCAACTTCCTTGTGGCCTATAAAGGCTTGATGTAGATGGTTCTATTAATGAACTTGTGTTCATTGTGGCCTCGAGATTTTGAGAAGTGCTTTCTAGAACTTCTTTGTAAGGAGTTTCAGGATCTTCATTCAGGAATAAATATTGTTGTGGAGAATTCAAAATTCTATCTTGTGATGTGGATGACATTATCAATGAATCACTACTCGGGCATGTAATCAGTGATGGTAATATTTCAGGTGTACTACTTTGTTCTGCTGTTGAATTATTCAAGGTGGTGGTTTCAGCTGATGGCAAGGCTGGTTGGGTTTTTGTTAGCTTAAGTAGCTCTTCAATCTTCTTATAAAATGGAAACAATCCAATGTCTTCTACAATCTTCTCTGCATCAATATATTTGTCTAAGAATTTAAGTCCCATTTCGAGTTCTTTAATTTTAGCCATCTTTTGTTATTCTGCGAATTCTTCTGTTGGTTATTCTGATACACAGCATACTTCATCAGGATTCCATGGCGAGAGTACACACTTACGAAAGCCATTCTGAAATATCTCAGGCGACAATATCTCTTCCAGTACTTGGTTCAGCAATGGACAAAAATGAACCTTTCGCAAAATGGGGGCATCTATGTTTTGTAAACGCCATGAATGTACTGCATTTTTCCAGGCTCCCTTCAAACTTCTAAAAACAGCTACATCCATGGGCTGTAATAAATGGGTAGCATTAGGAAAAAGAGCTATTAAGATTATCCCATTTTCTGAACAAAATTTGCTCACATGGAATGACATATGTGAGGTGTGTCCATCCATCCATAAAGAGTATGACTGGTTTTTGGATATTATTTTTATGCAACCACTTGTTAAATATGTTGCAGATATATCGACCGTAGCAATTAACATAGTCGTATGTGCAAAATCGATACTTTACAGTACAGCCATTCAAAGTTTCAAATATGTATAAAGTGAACAATAGTCAATGTACCTGAGCCAAATTTGGTATGGCATATTAATATTATTTACCTGACGTAGTAGTATATTCAAATTTATCTAAAATGCATAGGAAATATGAGAAACTGCACATGCCACATTGTTAACCACTTAATCATCCAACTATTTTGTCGGATATGGAAGATCCAACATTATTATCTGAACTATAATTTCTAAATTTGGTCGGATATGGCACATCTCACAATATTGCCTGGAGTTTCACATTTCGTTTGTGTTGGATGTGTCACTAAAAACGTTATTAATTGTTATATTTTTTATTTTTTTAACTAAGTATCTCTAACGTCATTATTTCGGGGACTTAGGCAATGGATAGATGACATCAATGACTTTGTTGACAGAACGTTTCACTAATAAATAGCTGTTAAATACACCACATTACCTGACCACTAAGTAAGTACATGCTACATTAATAGTTTGGGAAAAAAGTTTCTTCCCATTTTTGAAGAATATACAAAACACTTTTAATATATTTCATTTACATTTAACTATAGTATGTAGGTGAAGGCCGTGTGGTGCCGGCATAGAATATACAGTGTAGTGCCGGCATATAATTTCAACACCCCCACTCTTCCCGAGGGTGTCGTAAGAGATACACCGGAGGGGGGCGGGCAGCAGTGCCCTCTGCAGAACAACTCCACCGAACTGTGATCCCCAACTCGCATGCCCAGCGTGAGGATTATGGCAATGACCTCTAACTGATTAATAATGCCATGTATGGCGCTCATTAGGGGAGGCCTATGTCCAGCAGTGGACTATTATAGGCTGGTGTTGTTGTTGCATGTAAGAAGCATTTAGTTCGATAACTTTTTGCCGTCTTAAAGGTAGGGACATGAACCCATTGCTATAGAAACTTAAGGGTTTCCCATCAAAATACCGCGACAAGTGGTTTTGGCAGTCCTCTCGCGATTTAAACCTGACACTGCCTAAAAAATTCTGAAGAGACATTCATGAAGAGAAATACAGGTAGATATTGGAAAGTGCAAGGTTAGGACTATACGGCGGATGCATTGACACTTCTCAGAGTCCCAGCCAAACTCTCTTATTTTTTGCTGAGTGGCTAAAACCACTCCCCGATTCTGTTGATTAATTCCGGCCGCTGTCCCTCAACTTCTTGCTTTAATATCGTTAGCTGTATGCATTAGAGTTCAGAATCGATGGTTCTGCCTGGTGGTAGCTCTCATAATGAATAATGTCCTTCCGATCCCACCACACACACAGCATCACCTTGATGCGAGTTAACCCGGGTTTCGCCACAGTCTTTGATGCCTGATCGGCCTTAAACCACAACCTTTTTCGCACGTTCTTGTCGTACGTGGTCCACTTTTTATCACCAGTTATAAGCTTCTTCGAAAATGGTTCGGTTTCATTACGTCCTAATTAAGAATCTACTCTCACAGACACTGCACTAGGTCCTTTTTTTGCGGCTTGCGTTGCATTTTTTTGTGTAGTAAAAGGTATCGTATTTCTTTATTAGATTCACTCATCTTGAAAGTACGAAAAACAAATAAAAATCAGACATTCTCCTAATTTTAATTTGAAATTATCTTCCTTAAAATCTAAACTTTTAATGATACCAAAATCAGCCGGATACAAATATTATAGCCAAGGAGATTTTATTACAAGTTCATACATACTATAATGCGAAAATACTTTTTTCCAAACCTATTATTTTAACATTCCAGAAATTAAGAAGTCTTTGTTTAGTAGGTTATCAAATTCAATCCGTTATTGGAAATCTTTATAGAAATCTAGAGTTTCATAAAAAAAAAACTAAAAAAAAACTACGTAGCGTCGATTATGAATCAACACAGCATAGTAGAGTTGAATCAACAAAACAAACCAAAGAAACCATCCTGCCATAGTACATTTGAGATCATCATCATTTCATAAAAACGTATGTTCATTAATTTAATGTACTAACATTAAATATAACACGCATAGACTAGGCTATAGTAGAAGATATATTACAAAATGATTACAAAGGACGTACAGTAGTACGTACGTTAGTAGGAACAATAACAAAGAATGCAAGTGGAAAATCTCTCATCTATAAAAATAATGTGACCTTTTTCTAGAAAACGATGGATCATAGTCACTCCGAGCGGTTTTGCTACATATAAGTAGAGTTAAACCACGAACCCCTCTTTTTCGTCAGGTTTACAAATTATTCATACAACCACACTTTTGGTAGCTCCGCTTCAAATCCAGCAAGAAGTCCCCTCTTTTCACGGAGAATAGGGGACTTCTTGAGGAGATTCTCCTAAAATATTAACATAGCAAGCCAGAGCAGATAGAATTTTGGTCTAGCTATTGTGTTTATTGAGTAAAAGTAGTACATCCGACACTCAAAATTAGAAATAAACAGGTAACAAAGTCAGTAATACCTCATCCGACAAGATACAATCAAACACACAGCAAGCAATAATGTAGTTAGTGGTACATCCTACAAAACTATTTATCTAATTAACATGAAACAAAGTCGGTAGTACCATATCCGACAAAATTTAACCACATCCCAGCAAGTAACAATGTCGTATGTGACACATCCAACACAGAAAACTAAATAGGAAACCATGAACATTGTTGTATCTGTCATATACGACATTATTGTCCGTTCAGAGCAGTTTTGAACATTAAATAGAAAAATATTAATTAATTCCGCTTATCGTAACCTATAAATAATTAAATTCAGGACCCTATGAGTCTAAAATCCGTCTCGACCTCGATATAGCAAGAATATTGAATTTATCATATAAATTGTCTAAATAATAGTACGGGTTAAAAATTAAACCGACGCGTGCGCTCCTCCCGCTAACATTGTCGGAAGTGGCAGATCCCCGCGCCGCGCGCGCCTCTTTCGCCCCGTAACAAAGTCGCAATGCACTATGCGACAATATTAGTTGGGCGCACTAAACACATACTACTTTTTCATCGTAGAAAAACAGAGATGGTTGGTTTTAGAGATTTAATAATTTAAGGGAGCATTTATAGACTTATTTTAAGGCCTTTTATGCAATAAAACGAAAATCGCAAAAATGTAGATCCGACAATGTTAATTGCTGCAGTCGATATATTCATAAAATGTTTCCATTGTCATCCAACCATTATCCGATCGTCCAATACCCCAATTTACAGGAATAGACAAGCTTATTTCTCTTGGTATTCTCGCATATTTAAAAACAACCATGGGCGGTAGAACTTGGCCAGCAGCATTACCACCCAAAAGAACAGTAAAGCATTCTTTTTCATCAGAGTTAATTTGCTGGTACACTGATTTTTCTCCTTTAGCTGCCAAGACCTTGCTGCCTTTTGGATTTAGAAAAAATGCAGTCTCATCCATATTGAAAATTCTATGAGGTTCAACCAAAATATCTTTGTCGTTGTTTTAATTGAGGTAGCTGCTGACTTCTTCAAACTAATTCTTCAACTGAGGTATTGTGACTGCAGCTCTGGATGAAGTTAAATTTTGGGGCTGTCTTGTTATAAGATCAGGGTGGCGTTTCATAAAACTTTTATACCATCTTTTACCGGGTCTTCCGTCTTTAAAAGGAGTTTCTATATTCAAATCGTCAACAATCTTTTTCACACTATCTTGTAAATTGTTTTTGCCTATTGGGAATCCTTGTTTCACCATTGCTTTAGCCCACTTTACAAGCATAGCTTCAGTATTTTCCGAGATGTAGCATGTTCTTCCCATTTTTTGTTTAATTGGTGTTTTCCCTTTCACTTTATTCAGCAAAGTTACTCTAGGTACCTTAATTTTTTTTGCCGCGGTTGATGTCTGAATACCTCGTCTGCATTCTTCAATAGCTGATGCCATGTCCGCTTCGGAATAACGGAACATCTGACCTTTTATTGGCGGCATGTTTATCAGTCTGAAACAATAGAACCAATAGTTGACATCATGTATACCCCAATAATAGACACCATGTCTACCTTTAGTTGGAGTGCTCCGAAATTGTTGATATTTCTACAGTAGTATTTTAATTGGAAATTGTGATCAAAATCGTACATACTAAAATAACCTTAAAAATTAAATATCTGATAACACCAATGGATGACACGCCTGTCATCTATTAGGTTTTCAGTATTTTTTGGAACTAATAGAAAACATGCCATAATTTGTTAGAAAAATATTAGCAAAAACAAGAGGAAAACGTTTGTCATCATTCTCAATTAATATTGATATCTGCACATACAATTATAAAATATAAAGTTCTAATAAATATTGGTTCAAAACTTACCTTCAAAATTACAGCTCCCTTATCATAAACAATAAGAAATCGCGGAACGCGTGCTCACCGCGTCACATGATTCACAACAACTGACGCCATTTTGAAATTTGGTTCGAAAACTGTTTGAATGTTTTTGTAAAAGATTCATAGGTGAAGCAAGGACTCCAATGACATTGACATTTGAGTCATATCACTAAAAAAATTCTTAAAAGAAGAAGGTTTTCTGGTAGGTGTCTTCTTTTAGTTCACTGTCGAGCATTAGTTCCTTTACCTTAATTTAAAAAAAAATTTAAACTGTATTCATAGATTTTTCGTTAGTTAAGTACATATTTGAAGCGGGAACCGAACCTGCTACACGAGAAAAATAATAAAAAATAATTAATGAGTTTGAATATACAACCTCTAAAATATATCTCTATAACCTATGGAAAAGTTAACCAAGGAGGCTCGCACTAAGAAACATTAGTTTGAATTTGGAAAAAAGATAAGTACCTACCATTTTTTTAGCTGCACTAAATTGTTTTACCTATAGAGAAAAATATGCTGCTCCAAAGCTTACATGCGAGGAAGAAGGAGTGAGGAATTGGTTTGGTTTATCTTTTATAGTTTTTTACAACCTGGTTACCATATTTCTTGTAGTTAAAAATTAAAACATACATACAAAACGGTTTCCTACTATCTTCATTATAGTACGTAGTTATGTTCTTACAAAACTTTATTTGTGTTCAAATTATTGGTGAAAAGTGTTACAAGGATTAAAGATTTTTATTTTCTTCATGTTGAGGAACAGTGTAAATAAAAATATAGCCTTAAGTTAATATTTACCTAACATGTTTTTTTCTGTACGCTGTATTTTATTAATATAAAAAAAATTCTTGGTTGGTATTTTATTTAAAATATGTACGCTACAGGAAAATTTAAATAATTAGGATTACAATAGTTTTATTGTATGCAAATGTAATGTATATAAATATTGATTACTCTACCTTCTCGACGGGATATGTCGGAAATGACTTAACCATTGAAATATAATATTAATATGTTTTATTATTACTTATAAAGTTAAAATTTACAAATGGCAGCCCACAAAAAGACTTGTGTTTTACCTACTGAAATTTGATCCATTGCTTGAAGTTATCGGATTGGCGAGTTATTATAATGTAACATATCAAAATGAGCCTGTGCTCTTTCTTCTGTTAGTGATTATTAGAATGTGTTGGACGGTGGGGGGTGGTGGCTGTCGTCGTATTCACCCAATATCAACAATTGAAAAAATATTGTTTAAAATTGTTGGGATACTGGGGGAATGCGCCAAAGACCTATACCCCATCGTGCCGTCTTCTTCTCCCTGAGGGCATTTGCATCATAATCCAAACTCTTATTCGGTTGTTCGTTTCTAACAGAAAATACCTTATCGAATGGTTGGTGAAAGACAAAGACTTGTATACTGCTAAGACTTGTGTAGGTACTGCTTGTAAGCCATGATTTATAGTTTTCAAAATTCATATTGTCATGGTAATCGCCACTTGTTGTGTTTGCTTTATATATTAAGGCGAGGTATTCCTGCAGCTGTAGGCATTTTGTCCTGTCTAAGCAGTAGCATAATATTATTTCACTTTAGAAACGCTGTTGCTATGATCAAACTTTGTTAATAGTTTTCAGTTAGAGTTTCGTAAATAAATGAAGTTGTTACAATTTCATCTCTATTTATGTTTCTTAATATAGATAATGAATTAATAATAAAGTAATTGATCCCAAGATAACCAACCAAACCAAGAACGCTGAAAAACGTCTGGACCAGACCAACAAAAGGCATAGTTAATTTCCGAACTTCGTTTTTTAAGTACCTACAAAATTTGAAATAAATACTCAAATAAAGAAGACAAAGAAGCAAATAGAGAACATTCGCTTCTATGATTTAAAATTTTGTTTGAAATAAATACAAAGAATAAAGGGTATCAAATAAAACAATTATAATAAAATATTATTATTTTCTCAAAATTCTCCAATATTCAATTCTAGCGTGCTTGTACCCGGTTAGTGGCTCAGGAGATGATAAGGCTATGGACATCACATAATTATTTTTTCCATTTGTGGTAAGGCTAGGAAGTCTATAATTTACATTTTCATCTTGAAATCACAACGATATTCGGATCGATGGGTTCGAACCTACAATTCTTTTTTCGACCTTTTTCAACGTATTTTACTTAGTATGAAACTTAGGCGATTTTCAAAACCTGTTTTGAATTGTCGAATTCCATACCTTTGATTTGAATTGCTCTCAATGAAAAAGTCTCATTGTATGAAAATTTGTTTTATGACCATATTTCAAAAAGTTTAATTTTTACAGACTTCTCTATATTTTTTCTGTAAATTATAAATCTATATCTACAAACGCAATATGTAATAAAATTATAGATTAAAAACTAGAGGTTAGCAGCTCGGGGGGAGTGCCTTGCCTTAGGCGGCCTTATCGCATTGGAGTTTTTACTTTTCATAACCTAAAACGTCTTTGATTTGATGGTAATCGATATCCATGTGTAAAATCTGCGATAGTAAACTTTCAGCCATCTTGGATTTGAAAATGGACATCTTTTTCGTAATCTACGTGTTTGATTTAGTCGAAAACGATACCCATATAAGTGGGTATTAGGTCACACAGCACAGCTCGCTTCGCTCGCCGTGCTGTTCCTCTTTGTCGCATTGCAGCTCGCTTCGCTCGCCGCAGTGCTTCACCCGCTTGCTGGGAGAGGGGGGTCGTGGGGGTCACAGCACGTCTCGCTTCGCTCGCCGTGCTATTCTCCTTAGTCGCATTGCAGCTGGCTTCGCTCGCCGCAATGCTCCACCCGAAAAAAAAGGTCAAAATTTGGCCAATTTTCGGTTTTTTATAAAAAAAGAGGGTCATAGGGTTCAAACTTTTTTTGGAGTTCAAAATGATTTCTTCTCCTCTAGGTACATAACTGTGAAAAAATTTTTCTTCTAGGTCGATCCGTTTGGGAGATACAAAAAGGGGGGGTGAAAATGTGGGTGGAGGGGGGGTGATTTTTTTTTATTTTTCAACACTAGAAGAAACCTATACGACTCCGCAATCCAAATTTTTCTATAACGACTATTTCCGGTAGCAACTTCAAAAGGGGGGGTCTGGGGGCAAAGGGAGGGGGGAATTTTTGCCTGCCTTTGAACTATTTGACCCCCTCTATACAACCCCACAAAAAATAACATTCAGTATGGCTCTGTTTGGGAGCCCCCCTAAAGGGGGGGGGGGGGGAGAAGGGGCAAATTTGGAAAAGCCGGAATTTTCCTTAGGTCCCCCCGATGCCCTCTATACGATTCCGTAAAAAAAACCATACCTATGATGGTGGAGGGGGCTCCACCATCAAGGAGAACAATTTATGTCAATGCTTTATAGATATAATTATATTTATAAAGCATTGACATATAAATATATAGATATAACTAAATATTATTGGCTTCAATAAATCATTCCAGTATGTAAGTAGATAATATATTTTTAAACTAGAACAATAACCTTTATTAATTTTCTGCCTTACATACCGATGATTTTATACTATGGCACTACGACCGTCACATATCATGTCAAAGGTTGAAGTAAAATTGAATCTAACGCCATTGTGTCAGAGACTAAAATTGCATAACAAATGAAACATTTACGTACTTCATAAATTAGCGGAAAAATTGACATAGGTCCGTCGTCTGTAAGCGCCAGAGCGCGACTGATCGTGTCTGCCAAGCCACCACGCTTGTGAATTTTGTAGTTATTTCAAAATAGTGATTTTGAAAATCATTTTATCAGGACAAACTCTGCGAATTTGTCTAGAAATAGTAACTGTCTTTAATTGAGTACAAAAAAAAAACTTAAAATATCACATAGTTTAGTCATAATATTGAAAAAACATTTCAAAAAGGGGTAACTTCGAGATTTTTTTTTCCCGAGCGAAGTTTATAAAATCTTGTATCTGAATGCGAATTTGACTAGACTAAATCCTTAACTATTACATATCTTTTTTACAGAATTTTTAATCAGTATTCCTACATCTCAGATGGTTTTGAAAACCACAAAAGTGCGGCCTCTGTTGGCCTACCTGGCCTTAATCAAGCATTTGGAACGAACCCTTGACTTCCTCCGGCGCGTGAACAATTAGGACCCGCATTCCCTTTGATAACTTTTTCTGAACTGATGAGAATCCTTTCACGGTTTTCCAGCATTTATTCTGTATGTGTGTTGTGTGAACATAACTTTTGTCAGTATACACGATGTATCGACCTTCATCACGATATTTGTTCAGTTGTTTTAAATACTTAAAGCGCAACATTAGTAAGTATATCATGCTTTTCGACAAGTAGTTTCCGATTGTCGTCTGTTCTGGACCATTCATAGCCAGATTCTCGCAAAAGTTTACGCAACGTTTCTATACAGCTGTCGAAACCAATTTTTTCTGATAAAACTTCTTTGAGTTTTTTCAATGTGGGCATTTCATTAAATTCTGTATGGAATGACATTATTGTTCTGCGTAGCACATATACGTCAAAATCGTCCAACCCTGTTTTTGGACCAACCCGTTTTCTTTTTGAGGGCGATTTAAAAATTATCTGTGTCATATCTGTGGATAGGTTCCCTGATGTTTCGGCTAAACTTGTCTGTTGTTTTTCTTCTTTTAATATGTTTGATATAGTACGTTCACTATAACCAACAGCTTGAGCAGTTCGCCATCTGGCATCAGTTTCATTTTCAACTCCATATTCTGCTTCATATTTCATTCGGTGATATACCTACCTTAGCAATAATTTCTTTGCTCTGTAAAATGAAACGTATTAATAATTAATGCATTTTGATATACAAACGCTGTAAACAAGCACCATTTAAAAAAGTTAAGTTTATAACTTAAAACTAAAAAATACTTACTTGACTGCGAAGATGCTTTTTCGTTGACATGCCAACTGTACTTTGCTCGGCATAATATATGTATTTGGCCACAGCCACACAAGAAGCTATATGGCTCAAACAATTGGAAGAAGATTTTTGGCCAAGTTTATTAGGTAAACCTTCAAGAAGACCTGCAACAAACAAAACAAGATTTTAATTCACTACTTACAATTAAAATGTTTATTAAGTAGGTACACTAATCTGATATTGTGTGGCGACTGCTTGTTGCAAGAATGCAGTCTAACAAACATAAAAGGAAATGTTTGTTAGACTGCATTCTTCGTGTTTCAAGAAAACAAATTCTGATGCACTAATAACATACGAGATTGGGTTATTATCAGGAAAAAAAAAGTCAAGTGTTCCTAAGAGTACATACATACCTTGACACAGGTTACACTTTAAAAATATATTTGTTTATGTGAGTAAAAGTGAAACAAACTAAGAATAATCTTCTTTTGGTAACAATTCAGTACCTAGTTAAACTCTATACTTATTAATTATCCAAGTAAATCAAACTAAAAATAATCTTCTTTTGGTAACCATTGAGCAGTTAAAATCAATACTTATGTAGGTATCCAGTAAAACAAACTAAAAATAATCTACTTTTCGTAAAAATTTCAGTTTAACTGAATACTAATTTATCCAACTTTAGTTTGTTGTATTTCATATTTGAAGAAACTTTTTTAAGTAGGTAAGTTTTTTTCTTTGATTATTGATTTATAAAATGCCTCACAAGTTAGACTCTTCAAGTTATATTGAACTAAAAGTATAGCTCGAACTGAAGAGACGTTTAGTCGGTTTCTTTCTTTCGACCATTGAGCCATGATTGAAAAAACTCTTTATACGTTTGCATTCTGGGCCGTAATTGCAAATATGTATTGACAAATACGCAGTGTCTCTGGTAATCGTGAAATACCTATTGACTTGAAAATGTTTGCCCACAACGCATGAAGCATTACATCAAAAAATGCTTCTTCCTGTTTTGTTAAAACACTATTCAGAGATGCAATTTCATCGAATAATTTCACAATTTCAATTGAACAAATTATAAAAGTCATCATATAAATACAAGACAAGTAGCACAGAAAAAGCTTGAAACAATAGACGCCAAAAATGTGTACGGAAAAAGAAAAGTGGACTATATAGTTCCTAGATTAATAAACAACATCCCTATAACTACTAAAGATAAATTAACACATAAAAATATTAGATATTTATTAAAAAACTACTATGTAGGTACACAAAATTAAGAACCAATAAAACTAGCAATTTATCCTTATTAAAAACAAATTTACTTATATAACTACTTTTTTACAAACGACAATTCATAAAAAAAAAAAGAACTTTAAAAATTAAAAATATTTTATTGAAATTAGTGTTTTTGTACCCTGTACGCGAGCGAAGTCGTCGCATTCTGCAGTGTTAGGGGAACTTCGGGAGGCTCGGCCGTCCGAGAAAGCCCGAACACTGCATCGATATGCTGCACACTTCGGGCTGCGTTTATTCAATAACTATTCTTACTCTATAACTGTTTATATCAATTAGGTACCTTAGTAGTTTAAGACACGAAAATTTTGTTTTATCACTCACGTAATAAAAAACGTAAAGTATGTAACCAGAGGAATGTAACATTCGAGTCAAATCCTCAAGGGCTTAACGAATGTTAATATTTAATAAGTAGAATAAGTTTTTCAAGAATAAACAAATTAAAAAAAAAAAAATAAAAAAAACATCATCGATGTGTAGGGGAGACCGAGGGCAGTTGAAACAATTTTGACATTTTGCTTCGTTTACCAAATTCTATCAACATTAACCGTATGAGTTTAATGGCAAGCGATACTTTATTTCAAATCCTTTCAAATGATTTGCAAAACGAAAGTGTAAATGTGAACTATGTGACAAAAACTTAATTTTAATGTAATAAGAAGTTTTGTTTCAACTCCCCTCATACTAAGGTAAGTTGAAACAAGGGCCGAGGTGAGTTCAAACATTTTATATTTGGGTAAAATAAAGTAAACAGATCGAATTAATAAAGGTATTTATTAAAAATAAACAGACCACGTAATTTTTTATTACAATTTGTACGTAACTGATCGTTTTGGGGTTGATGTACCAGGATAGTGAACAAATCTTAATAGCTATCTACTTATATTAAAAAGTCTTTAACAAAACAGTAAATTTCTTACTAATTTTTTTAAAGGAACTTGTAACAAAAATAATTAGCTGA
Organism: Eupithecia pulchellata; assembly: GCA_963931895.1. Lineage (NCBI taxonomy): Eukaryota > Metazoa > Arthropoda > Insecta > Lepidoptera > Geometridae > Eupithecia > Eupithecia pulchellata. The sequence continues at coordinate 4,487,056 of OZ007539.1, forward strand.
ATTATTATATATTATTCAGTCCTAATTAACGTATCTAACATTAAACAACAATTTGAGAAACAAAAATCAGATTCTTAGAAAACTAAATATTAAAAAACTTTCAGTCGTTTTATATTCATTAACATCAGTCTCATTTTCCTTATTTCGAATACTAGGTTGATGACAATAGCCTCGCAGAGTTAAAGTTATTGGAAACAGAATTAAAAATATTACTCAGATACGCAATTATGGCACACATAAGAAAGTTCGCCAGCAGTGCAAGTTTAATGAGCCCAAGTCTTGCATTCAAGACAGACAAAAACCTCTATCGGCCTTTCTTTTATAATCAGTAGGCATCCTGAAACAAAATAAGCAAAAACATAAAGCTCACTGTGTAATCCACCATACAAACCAAAAACGAGGACAGTTGAAACACTCTGTTTCAAATCCCCTCAGCAGCAGAAATCCTCCCAATTTTTTAAAAATTATAAACCAAGTAGGAAATGCTTTGAAATAAGCTGTGCTAATGCTGTCATTTGAATGATTAATTGATAAGCTTTCAAAATGTATATTACCTGAATCAAAATTCAGACTCGTTACCATAAATATAGAAGTCATAAAAAAACGTTAAAAACTTACTTTTCATTATTTTTGCGATGTGCTCGCTAGAAATACGCAACTGCGCGCCAATGGTCACAGACGCCAACTCAGGCGCGGGCGGGTGGCAATACGCGGTTTTTTTGCGACATTCCCAGCTCGCTAACGGTTCTAGGTTCAGCGAAATCACTGCTGTTTGAACTCACCTCTGTTTCAAAATCCCTCGGTCTCCCCTACTCCTTTTCCATTCAGATAATGAATTGATAAAGCAATCTGATCAAAATCGATCATTTCGGCCTTTTTCAGCATCAACCAATTAAAGACTTTGAACTCATCTAACGGCGTCATCCACTTGATAAGATAATCTATGCAAGTCTTATACATATCTTTAAGGTCTTGCTTAACAGGTTAGCTGTCCGATGAGGCACATGTGCCTCATGGGTGATTGCACTGGTACGTCCATGAGGCATATGTGCCTCATGGCCAATGATGTAGATAATGCAATCGATCTATCGATAATTTTTTTTAATAATTATATTATTTGTAGCATTAGTAAATTATACTACAACCAAATTCTACCAATCAATTTATTATTGAACTTAAACAAAAAATAAATTTCACTTAAAAATTAACATTAACCTTATTCAAACACAAAATTATTCTTTCACCGATGTTACTATTATTGTGAGACCCTTTGAACTAGGGTTGCCAACAAAAATTAGGAAACTAGCCTATTATCATCAAAACCGAAATGGCGATTGTAGACCTGCGATTATATTCCCTCATGTATGTTTTTCTTTAAAACATAGCATACAATATGAAATGTTACATATGAAATGTACACTCAGTTGATACCATTTTAGCCTTTTTTCCAGCATCTTTGGATGATAAATTTTCATTGCGTTTCTTTGCGTAACATCCACTGCAACGTTTTCTTTTTATTTTATTATTACGCTGTCGTGGCATAGTAGTCAAAAAATGACTTGTGGACGGATTTGCTGTTTTCATTAGTGATGACGATGACGTAGATATTTGCAATAATTCTTTGACAATTTGTTCTTGACCAGAAAGAATTGATAGTTAGTTACTGTCCTCACGAAACTCATTGTAAATCAGAACGGAATTTATAATCGAAATACAGAGAAGATCAGCTGCTATTTTTTTATACCAGATGATTGTTTTTCTTATGGGCGTATAATAGCTTGCCAGCTGATCAGATAAATCGATTCCCTTTTTGCCCTTATTATAGTCCAGTATCATGAGTGGTTTTGGTTTTGAATTTCGACCAGGCGTTATTGCCACATCGTGATTATGGCAGGTAGACAACATATGCACGTTTCGTCTGTCTTTCCATTTTAAAACTGTAATATTTCCTTTTTGTTGTGCAGCAATTTCACCTTGTTTGAGTTCTGCAGCCATTACGTCTCTAGGTAGACCTTTTCTATTTGTCCTTATTGTTCCACACAAATCTGTGCCTCGGCTCTTCATGTACATCGCCAAGGGAATACTAGTGTTAAAATTATCAGTTATTATAAGACGACCTTCATCCAGGAGATCATCGCTTAATTTTACTACAATGCTCCCTGAAACATCAAGATTGAAAAGTTTTTCACTTTCGCCGGAATAAATCAAATAACTCCATGTATACCCTTCGGATGTACAAAGTTTGTAAATTTTTAACCCATATTTATGAGCCTTCGTTGGTATATATTGTCGAAAAAACAACCTTCCTTGAAAAGGCACGATTGACTCGTCAACCACAACAACAGCATCTGGTGTGTAAATTTTCCGAAAGTTTGCTATAATGAGATCAACAAGAGGTTGAATTTTGTAGAGTCTATTATTTGGTTGGATCTCTGACCGCAAGATTATCACAAAAGTGCCAACATCTCAAGATATTTGTAAACCTGTTGTACGACATGTCAATATTGTGAAAAAGAGGATGATAATACAGGGAGTCCTTTTTCCAATACGATTCTAATGACGGCATTACTATGATACCTGTTAATAAATAAATGCCAATGAATTTCGGTTTCATCAACATCAGTCCATCTATGTATGCGACTATGGGTGTTATGAGATCGATCTTCCTTTAACACGTTCAACGTCCAGTGCCCCATATATGGGTCACTATGAACTGGCTCTACACGTCCGTGTCCCACATAATATGTGGGACATAATACCGGGTGACCTGGTCGTTCCGTAGTGACCCATATTATGGGTCGTTCCGTAGTGACCCATATTATGGGTCACTACGGAACGACCAGGTACGCACTAAGGGTAACTTAAGGAGTAAGGGGTACCTACTAAGGTGGTTTGGTGAAATGGTTTGCAAAACATTTCTTGTTCTTGATAGACAGGTTTCGAAATATTTTATTCAAAATGCTTGCGGTCACTTTTAACTTTTAACCCTATCTGTATGATTAATAAAACATATTTATATGTGTTTATATTATATTTTATTTCTTTATATCATCAAAAATATCGGTTAAGCCAAGGCCATACTTGGCTTGGACGTATGCCATACAATTGCAACCGTAGTGTCCACATTTAATGAAACATTCACCTGTACAAGATTTACAATAAACATCTTGTAGTTGTATGGTATAATTGAGGTATTTGCATGGCTTCATACAATTAGTGCATTTAGCTGTTAAAATAATTTCTTCGTCATCAATCATTACTTCGCAGTCCGGTAAAATTTTGAAAAATATATCACAGATAATAGTTAACGGTACATGTAACTGTTTCAATTTTCTCTTCACAGATTCAATCTATAACATAATACTTAAAATATATTTCATTTAAAAAAAAAGATTAATAATAATAACCATACATTCACACTATTTTTACTATTACCTCGAAAAGAGAAACAATTTCGTCATCCGGTAAATATTCCTCCAATTTTTTTTTCAGAATAGTTAGTACTTTATCAATACTTAAATCGTATAATTTCTGAGAATTAAGTAACATATTGATATTTTTATTTATAATATTTTGTTTCTTTACTTTTGACTTTCCCGCAACGTCAAAGATAATAGATATTGGACCATATTATTGTCATTGGAGTTGACACCAAAAAGTTGGTAATATTAAAATTAAATACTTTTTAGAACGATGTAAGAGACTGAATGTAATATTCTTATTTATGTAAATCATTAAAACATGGCAAGCATAACGCTTTCTCACATTTTTTGCATTCCGACATGACTTTTTTCGCCTTTTTTCTGGCATAAGGTACGGATTTGCCTTCTTGAAATAATTTCTTATAACAGGAGGCACATCGTCGGCGTACATCCCGGTTGCGTACTTTAGTTATATGTTCTAATCTATGTGCGGAACCTTGACCAGAAAGGTGTTGTTCCCGAGCTGAATTTGTATCTATTGAAGACGATGTGTGGAGGGCTAGATCACTACGTATAATAGATCTAACTATTTCCTCTTGGGCTTTTAAAATCGTCATTTTTTTGTTGCCGCTTGGATGTAGCTCATTATAAAGTATAGTCGAATTTACCACCGCATTGGTGATAAGATCTATGGCAATTTTTTTATACCATCTTATACTTTTGCGAATGGGTCCATGGTATGACGACAATTGGTCCGCAATGTCTATACCTTTTTTTCGTAAATTATAGTCAATTACCATTTTTGGCTTAATTTTTGGTACTCTTCCTCCAGACAAAGACATCTCATGAACATGACAGGTTGATAACATTGTAACAGCTCTTTTATCTTTCCATTTTAATACCGTCATCTCATTCTGTTTTTGCATCGCAGCTATTTGTCCTAGATCTAAATTTGCATTTACAATGTCACGAGGTACATACACTCGAGAGCAATGAATCCGGGTCACTCAAAGAATCCAAAAAATCTCGGAAAGTAAGAATGCTAGGTTAATGCAATAAATTGTTCTCCGACGAATCAAAATTTATGCTCTACAAGCACGATGGAAGACACAGAGTGTATAGAAGACCAGGGGAAAGATTCAAGCAAGCATGCATCGAAGAAAAAGTAGCCTACGGTGGTGGGTCTGTACTTGTGTGGGCCGGAATTTCCTCTGAAAGTCGCACAGAGCTGGTGATCATAGAAAACGGCTCTTTAACTAGCGTAAGATATGTGGAAGAAATCCTCAACGAACACGTTGGTCCATTTATGGTCAATTTGGGTGAGGATGCTATATTTATGCATGACAATGCCCGACCTCATACAGGTAGGATTGTGAATGACTACCTTCAAGAGATGAACATTACTTGTATGGAGTGGCCAGCGCGCAGCCCGGATTCAACCCGATCGAGCATGCTTGGGACGAGCTAGGGAGATGCGTAAAACAACGAAACCCTCCCCCAATCACGCTTCCTGAGCTCAAAATTGCTCTCACAGAGGAATGGGAGAATATTCCCCAAAATCGTATAAGGAACTTGGTGTACAGCATGCCAAATCGCGTAAACGCAGTAATGGAAGCACGAGGAGGTAATACGAAGTATTGAAATTCAAGAAAATCGTCATAAAGTTCAAAAATTTCATGTTTCCTATTTTTGTTTTAAGGAGAGATCAGCAGTTTTTTTTCTTTATGTAATTTTGTGTAAATAAAATGTATGGTGACTCATATTTTTTTAACTTTCATTTAAGGAGTATTAAATTGTCTATTAAATACAATTTATTGCATTAACCTAGCATTCTTACTTTCCGAGATTTTTTGGATTCTTTGAGTGACCCGGATTCATTGCTCTCGAGTGTATTTTCTATTCAATTTTAAAGTGCCTAACAAATCTGTATTTCTTGATAGCAGATATTCCGCTAAGGGGATACTTGTGTAATAGTTATCCGTTACTATACATCGTCCTTCATCCAGCAAGTCTTCTGCTAACTCCACGACAATGCTTCCAGGTTTGTCTAATCCATGTAAATTATTACTTTGACCACAGTAAATCTTGTATCCCCAAGTATAACCATCGACTCGACTATGATGACTAAATATGTCGACATCGGCATATTTTGTATATTTTTATGCCATATTTATGTGCTTTAGATGGTAAATACTGTCTAAATAAAAGTCGACCTCTAAAATGGACCATAGACTCGTCCACAACTATCACCTCTCCTGGTGTGTAAATAGATCGACAATTTCGTATAATGAGATTTATTAATGGACTAATCTTGTACAATCTATCATCTTCGTCTCTTGGAGTGTCGTTGTCGCAAAAATGCCAACATTTCATTAACAAAACAAATCTATTATAGGACATGCCTATCTTATGGAGTAATGGGTGATAATATATTTCGTCCATTTTCCAATATGATTCAACTGTTGGAAACTGTATCAATCCAGTCAGTATTATCACTCCAATAAATTTGAGCATTTCGGACGCGTCAACATCTTTCCAACGTTTAATTCGAGCAGACGGTAGATCATTTGCTACTTTCATACGAGAACCATATATATTTGTGTATTCTACCATTAAACACAGTACCTCGTCATTTATAATGTGACGGAATATCATAGAAATTTGTTCATCATTACCAAATAATCTTGTGTGTCGTGTAGGCTCCATACGACCCGTAAAAAGTTTCCTTGATAAGTTGGAAACATTTGATTGCCATGCGAAAGGGCTTGCAGATCGATTACGTGCACGTCGTCGAAACTGTTCACGATGGAGACTGCGGCTTCGTCGATTTCTAGGAAGACTGTTTTGAATTTCAGCTTGTATGGCTTCGATACTTTCTACTATGTCATCCATTGCCAAAAAACAAGCTGCATCTTCGTTTTCCTCGTCAGAATCCAACAAATCGTCGTCGAAATCAGAATCTTCTAATATTCTTTGTAAACGTTCAACCATTTTCAACTTCGTGAAGTGAACAAATGTGGTAAAATAAACAAAAGAATTACCTACATTGACTTGAGTTGACGTTCTATTACCTGACACTTCAAAATCTACTAATAACAAAAAGTATTTATATATCGATAAAGTGCCAGTCCTGAGTACGGCTCTTGAAAGTTCTGTTTTTTCATGATACTAAAAGATATGGTTTACTTCCTATTGCACTCACTAAGTATTTAGAAGTGTTTCGATTACATGTCTTATTATTTACGTCTTTAACAAGACGCATTTTAAGACTGAGGTAATATGCGGGACTTACAATGAAATTCAAACATTTTGTATGGGGACTGTTATCGTGTTAAGTGTCTGGCATAATTATTTGTCTGTGTTATCATTAGCTGAATAACATCGTCATTTATAATATTTCGAAAAATAGTAAATATCGAAGTACTATGATTAAACAATTCTTGTTGTTTACGTTGTGGTGATACTTTAAACACTTCTCGTGTTATATCTTTTATTTGAGTAGACCATTGATCCTCATTTTCATTCACTCGCGGCCCACTTGAAGTTGCATTTGTTGATGACAATGCTATATATTCTGAAATATTTTGGATTGTCTCAACTTCACTATCATAACAATCATCTTGCTCTACGCGTAAAGTATAATTACGCTCTTCTATAAAGTCAAAATTTTCCTCTGTATCGGATTCTTCTAGAATTCTACGAAGAACTTCGTTATCCATATTCTCCTCCATTTTCAAATGAATGACAACAAACAATGACAGGAGCGGCTCGATGCATACTAATAACAAGTTTTACTAGTAAGGAGTATTTATTTTAAAGAAAGAGGACTTTTTCAAGTACGTACGTACTTAGAACGATTCATTTCCTATTTTACGAATATGTTGAGTGGTTTTACGATAGGCTGTCAAGAAATTACATCGTTTCCCTATTACATACTTCACATTTCTACATCTTGAAAAATAAATCTCCTGCACAACAGCGGCAATATAATTGTCGCCACTCAACGATATCACTAGGTAGGTGGTAACAAAAATGGTTCACACATTCTTGGCACCTTTTTGCAGGAATCATTCCTTCATCCCTGAGCGAAATCGCTTCATCAGGGATTGTTCTAAAAAATAATTCTGTAAATATGGTTCTTGGTAAATTCAACCGGTATAAAAGTAATTTAATATTATCAGCCTGAAAACAAACAAGTGTCAAGTAGTAGCGTAGACAGTAGGTACTATTTTAGGACATGGTCTAATAATCCCCTTAAAGATTCCCCTGCGAAGGGGATTATTAGACTTTTTGTCTACAAATCCCCTTACAATCAGATTTAGCTGAGGCAGGGGATTATTAGACAAAAAGTATAGTAATCCCCTTAACCGTAATTTATGTTGGTGGAAGGGGGTTATTAGACAAGAATAAATAAATACTCTTAAACCTTTATTTTATTAAATGAAATAAAGTTAATTCGTATAGGCCGGGTGAATTAGCCATAACTAGCCTACAATTTATTTAACGTGACATCTGACCCACCGTGGCTCACTTATGAAATGCCCACCCTCAGTCACCTAGCCAAGGCCTAGCCGGGCCTGGGGGGGGTAAGAAACACCTAAGCCAGCTGCGCTATGAGTGCTACCAATCAAATAAAAACAACGAATTAAATAATCACAAAATCTTTATTTATTTTACATAATTTAGTGGTAGGTATAACAACAAATATCAACAAAATATATACTCTCTTACAGCTAGCTTTAAATTAATACGAATGATGTAGGAAATAGAGAATTTCGTAAACATGCCAAATAATTCGTGGTTTTTATAATAATGTAAAAAAACTGGTTATTGTTACAATAGTATTGAACAGTTATAAGCTAAGTAATCAAAATATCACAGAAAATCAAGATTTTTAGAATAAGTTCTCGACACAGATAATCAAGTTTTTGAGTAATTATACCTAAAGTGGGTGATAGACGTACGAACTTGAAGTACGCGGATTTTAAGATCGCCAACTTACTCGGCTCGACGTTAGTGACACACGTGAAACTTAGGGTACGGCGTCGTACAATGAACCGGGTAAATTTTAGGAGCCTGTAGTTTTTACATTTTTTAGCTTTTGCTATTGTTTTTTCCCCTATCTTATGCAGAATTTATCCGACTATCATCGTGCATACTAGTTTTTTGACAGTTGGGTCTAGTTTGAGTAGGAGAAATGTTTTTTTAAAAACTTTGGTTCATTGTGTCCACTAGGTAGTACAAATTGAGCCGGGGTATTTTCCACATTGAACCACCCTTTACCACCTACCTAAATATTGGTATTTATCAATTTCAAAGCATGGCAAATAAAACAATAGTAAATTTTTATGATTTGCTTTATTACCGAAAGGACCAGTCTTATAAATGTTAAAAAATAACTATAAAATTACACTTCTGAAGTGTAATTTTATCGGTTAGTGAAAAAAATTACAAATCTATTGAGCTAAATGCTATTATTAAGAGATCAAGTTTTTTATGAACACAAACTATAATTTAACTTAGTTTTAACGAATGATTTTAACAGTATCTTCTATATCAAAAATGCAAACATACATCAGTACACTTCAGTGCAAAAAAAATTGCTTACTATGACAATATTTGTGATTTGGCATAATTGTTCGTTGCAGCTGTGACGTCACCTTTTATTCTGGACGTTACTTTGGTCCGCGCCATCCTAAAAAAAATCCTTTTTTAATTTATTAGTTTATAATTTCCAGTTAATATGCAGTTTTTTTGTGACTTCACACAAAACAGTACAATTGCACGGAAGTGTAATGAGTTAATAGTACACAGTGAACTGTGGTTCAGTCTGTACTTCATGTATGTGGTTCAAAGAGAGACACCGCACATGCTTCGAAATAACCTCAACATTTCACCGGTTAGACCAGGGCATATTGAGACCAAATATCATGCATTAGAAAGCTAAATGTGTGCACTATTACACGTAGTTATTTAAATACTGACATTCAACACCAAAAACAAATGAAAAATCAAAGTAAACTGATGAAAAAATTTACTTTTCGGATCGATTTTAGTAAAAGTCCTCGCCCAACCTTCGTCATTCACGGGATCGCCGCGAAAACTCAGCGGTGGGTAGGGGGGCTGTAGGGACCTTATTTACCGGCACAAGCGCGAATCGGCAACGTTGCATATCCGAGAACTTTCGATGGTTCAATGTAGCTGTCTGGTTCAATGTACGACTACCGACCCTACTCACTCTGTATTGCGATGTCTTCGACAGAAGAAGTTTTGTGTTATTTAGGAATTATATCTTATTACATTTCAAAAACTAAAAACAATAGACGAAAAGTGTGGGTTAAGAACTGGCTTACAAAAAGAGAGCGTTTATCACATGTGAATTTAGTAAGAGAGTTACGTGAAGAGAAGGAAGATTTTCAGAATTATTTCAGAATGCCTGAAGGAAGATTTTCAGAATTATTTCAGAATGCCTGATGCCTGTGTATGAAGAACTTTTGTGTTTAGTTACACCAATTATAGCTAAACAGGATACTTGCATGAGAGAAGCTATTTCACCGCATGAACGTTTAAGTGCAACATTACGATTTTTGATAACTGGTGGAACATATAAAGATGTAATGTATTCGTCAGCGATATCAAGACAGTCATTGGGGTACATAATTCCTGAGACATGTGACGCAATCTACTCTGCACTGAAAACATATTTGAAGGTATGTATCATTTATTACATACTTTATAAATAAAAAACTCAGTACAAATAATCAGACTTTATTTTGCAATGGCACATTAACATTAATGCTTAACAAATAAATTTACTCTTGAACATATACAAATGTAACGTACTATTTTATTTATTTTTAGTTATTATTAAAGTTTAAATATTCAACCAGGGTGTCCGGGATACTAATAATTTGCGAGTCTTGTGTCAAGTTAAATGCTTGTGTTTCTTGCAGCTGGGCTGGAACAGCTGGCATGTGTATCAATGGTCTTTGGGGTACCTGGACTGGAACTGGATTATGTATACTTGTATTAAATGTTAATTTTTCAAACCGTCCCAAAAAAATAACTTCATTGATGAGCTTTTCAGCTATGCCTTGTTGAATAGCAGTCATGTTGCGGAGTTTAATTGCGACATTTTTTCCTATAGCATCATATTCGTCATCTGGGTTTTGTAATCTTTTACCTATTAACGATATTGTGTCTTCAATGACGGCATTGCCGTGTCGCTTACGACGTGCAGATGAAGCAACAGATGTTGCAGGTGTCGCAGGTGATGACACGTTATAAATGGTACTCTGTTAATAAAAATGATATCATTTATACTGAATTATGGGTTTTTTTGTTACAGTTCCCGAGTTCAGAAGAAGAATGGCTAGGAATTGCTGAAGAGTTTGAGCGTTCATGGCAATTTCCAAATTGTTTAGGAGCCGTCGATGGGAAACATGTAGCTATAGTCCCTCCTGCCGGAGCCGGCTCACATTTTTTTAATTATAAAGGGTATCACAGTATTGTACTTATGAGAATTGCAAATGCAAATTATGAATTTATTTATATAGATATTGGAACAAATGGACGTATTTCTGATGGAGGTGTGTAGTGTTTGTGTATTTGAGCTAGATCAGGGATAACGTTGTCTCGGGTTCACGGGTAGCGGGTAGACAGTCGCACGGAGGCCACGAGTGAGTGCGGACGTGTCATACCTGGCTACTGGTGGCGTAACGAGCCGATATAGGTACCTACTTACTTCTCTCAGTATCAGTAAGTACTACATGTGGCGACGAGTCAAAAGGTTAGTGCAAATTCGTATCTACATAAACTGGTAGGTACTTAGTTATTTTTTTCATCTAAAAGAGGAAAATAAGTAGATAAAATAACTGAGTGTTGTCAATTATTCACGTATTATATAATTTAGTAGAACCTATTACAAATTAGCAAAGATGTCTAATAATTCAACACGAAATGTTTATTTTCATAACAAGAGGATAATTCGTAATTCTTGAGACAGTGTTTGTTTTTAGGACCTACCTTATAACACAGTGCAACTTTGTGATCCACAAAATAAACAAAGCTGACTGATAAACGCGCCATGCCATGTTATTCCTTTATTCTATGAGGCAGGCTAATTCGCTCCGTAGCAACTGGACGAATTCGCAGCTGGACGGATTCTCAACTGGACGGATTCTCAGCTGGACGGCTTAGCAACTGGACAGAACGTGTACAGTCCGTGACATAATTAATAGCATGTAGTGTTAATTTATTTGCATCCTATTTAAACACAAAGGCAGACTGTTCGGGCTTCAGAGTCTTAACTTTTTTGTAGGAACTACTGATACAAAACCTTAGCCTACCACAAGTAAAGTTGGCTTTACCTGAAGGTAGATCGGGATGGTTTGTGTGTGTGTGGTATGGTAGTGACAGTGCGAGTCACTGCATAGGTCAAAACTGACAGCTACTGTCCAAAGTGACAGCAACGGTCAAAAAGAGCGCAAATGTCAAAATATACATATGTATATGACAGAATTTTTTAAAAATTACAGGAAATATCTAGATGTATAGTAGGTACGTGTAGGTATGACTTTAAGTACCAAGTTTTCGTCAAGTAAGTATATTAGATGCGCTTTAGATAAATCTTGAGGACGGTGGGAGATATTCTTTCATGTAACTATAGCATTAACAAAGGGCATCAATCACACCACACACACATCAATCCACCGTCCTATTTTATTCTTATAAAATTGTAAGGACTGTTCGCTTTATAGGGTACCTAGAAATAGTGATAATTCTATTATTTTCAGATTGTTTGAAAACAGAACTAGTGATTAAATAAAAACATCAGTACCTAGTTAAAGTTAGTTTTAAAAATATTGACGACTGTACTCTGTCCGGCTGCTAATCTGTCCAGCTGAGAATTCGTCCAGCTGAGAAACCGTCCAGTTGCGAATCTGTCCAGTTGCTACGGAGCGGGCTAATTGTGCCAGTTTGCATTTTCGTCGCAAATATCAGTACCTAGGTAGGTAAACTGTAGTATTTATTGAATAGAAATAATTATGCAAATGGTTTTTACTGATTTGCAATGTTATTAAATAGTACATTTAGGTACTTCCTTTTGTACTTTTCCTACTGTAATCAGATATACCGCTCCGTAGCAATTAGACAGATTCGCAAATGGACAGTTTCTCAGCTGGACGGATTCTCAGCTGGCAGATTAGCAACTGGACATAATTAATAGCATGTTATATTTATTTATTTGCGTCCTATTTAAACACAAAGGAAGATTCTTTGTGCTTCAGAGTCTTAACTTTTTTTGTAAGAACTACTGATACAAAACCTTAACATACCTTAGGTAAAGTCGGCTTTACCTGAAGGTACGACCTAGAACGTAGTGGTTTTATTTTCTTTGGTACGATCAGGATGGTATAAGTGACGGTGCGAGTCTCAAGGAAAAAGCTACCCAATGCTAGTTATCAGCAAATATTTTGTAAATGTTATTGTTCTATATATTATTCAACTTATGCGAGTTATTACCAGCTACAATTAAATGTTGAATTTAGCCTTGTAGTACCTTGTAGTAAGATCGAACAACTAAGGTAAACTTAATTTAAACAAGTGTTTTGTCTGTTGAACGTCTTGATTTTAGTACAGAAAATCTAGATTATTAAATTACCTATGTAGGTAAAAGAATCGTAGGCAGTACGGGCCTTCATAACAAATGAAAACCGTGCGTAATACGTGTTGTAGGCAGTACAGGCCTTCACGATAATGTAAACTGTGCGTAATACGTGTTGTAGGCAGTACAGGCCTTCATGATAATGTAAACTGTGCGTAATAGGTACGTGTTGTAGGCAGTACAGGCCTTCATGATAATGTAAACTGTGCGTAATACGTGTTGTAGGCAGTACAGGCCTTCATGATAATGTAAACTGTGCGTAAAACGTGTTGTAGGCAGTACAGGCCTTCATGATAATGTAAACTGTGCGTAAAACGTGTTGTAGGCAGTACAGGCCTTCATGATAATGTAAACTGTGCGTAATGCGTGTTGTAGTCAGTACAGGCCTTCAAGATAATGTAAACTGTGCGTTTAACGTGTGGTAGGCAGAACGAGCCTTCATAAAATTGTAAACCGTCCGTATAGGCTGTACGAGTCGTACATAGGCACGCAGTATGGGCCTTCATAAGTATATGTAAACCATAGCGTGTTGGTTATGTTGTCCATAACTTGGTTGGCTTCGTCTCACTCTCTCCGACGGTAAACATGGTTCTGTAATAGTGCGCGGATATTATCGAAATACAAATAAAAATCAATTTCTAGACAGCTGACTCAAGCAAAACCTCAAAACAAACGTAAGATGTCAACGACCCCAGTTTCTGACAGCAACATCGCCCTTAAGACAGTGACATTAACAGTTACTGAACTGTCTTTTAATCTATCGATATAAGTATCGATCGAAAGCCATCTATCAGTAAGTAGCAGAAGCATTCCCGTTATAGAACAAACCAACCATTTGATAATTTCAACCTATGATCTCAAACACTGTTAGCCGTGAGGAAAGTGTACCCGACTCATTAATATTAAACTAGTGTAGCTGGTTCATATCTCTGAGGGCATCGTATTTTTGTTCTTAATTATTATTTCGGAAACATGGCCTCTGACACATAATATGTTACAGAACGAAGGCACAGAAGAAAATCGTTTCTGGATATTTCCGAAATAAACTCTGAAATTACACAGTTCAATACTACCATCGCCGACGGAAGCCTACTCGAAATTTCAACGAAAAGTCTTCCTGAAACATCGACATTAAGCATCGATTTAAAGCAACAGATACTAGAACTTCAAAATGAATTATGTATAGCGCATGAGGAAATGGCGAACCTAAGCTCACCATGTAGTAGCTTATCAAAAGAGATTTATTTATTTATTTGTTTTTGGGGAAGGCCTACAGCTTATATAAATACAAAATAGTTGGCTAAAATTAAGCAACGGAAAAGCTAATAAATGGCCTTCACGGCTAAATGACAAAAAAAAATATAAGGTTCGCTATGCATTCATACAATAAATAAAATAAAAACACTGATTAAACAATCGTCAATACAAAGTAATAAGATATTAGGTAAAAGTGTAAAAGTAAAACTAACATAGGTAGGAACATACTATTAATTGTCGTTAAAGAATTTGCTACTAAGCAACCGCCTCGCCGAATGCACACTTGTGCTGTGCAGTGAGGGTCAACGTTATCGTTATCTTTGCAGACTTTATTAAGTTTCGTGCACGCTCTAATCATAAACGAGTTTTGTCTTTAATTTTGGTGTTGGTGAATGGAACATTGAGGGTTGGACTATATCGCACACACTTCGATAAAATGAAATCCAAGTTAGAGGAAACTGTCAAATTAAATTACAAAAAAAAATACAACAGGACATGTTTCTATCTCTCCTCGTATTCCTCGTCCAATATGTAAATAAATACAAATAAAAAAAAAATGAAGCTCCATTTGCGTGTAGAGTATGAGTCCACGGCCAGGCAAAAGTGGTAAGTACATTAATGAAGAAAATCGCTAATATTCGGATGAATATTTCTCGCCTCTCGCCTATTAACACCAGCAAAGGACAAGAACTGGAAATCAGAGAGACACCGGCGAAGGAAAAAGACACTGGACAGCGAATTAATTTTCAGGAAGACCTAACATCAAGCCCGAACCCAGATACAGGCAGCAACACAAGATTTGACGAAGAATTGCATGACAGTTTGACATCGGTTAGGGCAGATGGCAGCACCAGCTTGGAGACTGACAAGCCCGTAACCTAACAACGCAAATGATCAAGGATAGACAAAACAAATGCAACAATATTTATGACATTTTTGGCATGATAAAACCATCGACCACAAGTAGTGAGATTCTTAATAACTATAACGCAGCGAAAATTGGTGACCAGGACATTTTGATCTTGCTTCTAGGGGCAAATGATTCAAACCCCTTTTCTCTGTTTACTAGCTTACGTCGACGCGACTGCAAAGGCGCGTAAGAGCAATTTGCAATACCGCGTATCAGTTTTTTCTCAATTTTACAGGAGGAAGAAATAATTGATTATCTTGGTCAATAGAATAGATTTTTTTGACTGGACTTGTTTGTGGTTCCTTTGCATGATATTGGATGACATGGAATGTCATAAGATTTTACAAATATCTCTTTTATTTATTGAGATATATCATATACGCGTTATTGCTACTAAAAGATAAGAAAAAAATTGACTATTTTGGTAGTTCAGCGGTTTTGAAATTAAACATTTTATTATTTTATAATCATTTATTGACACATAACAAATAAATTCTTCCAAATATTTATAGGGCAATACACATGCACCTAAGTACCTTAGACCTAAGCTTAAAACTATTAAAAGAAACATAAATTGCCACCATGGTAGGTAACTCAAACAAATTTAACCACTTTAATAACTCGAACAAAACATTAACTTATTATAATTAAGTAATTGGAACAGAATGAGTCAGAATGTCAGTCTCCTTAGTTTTTAAATCACAACACTAAAAATAAAATGATAGTTCTTATCAATCAGTATACTCAAACAAACATTAAATAAAATATAATCACTTTGGTAATTCAAAAAAAAATAAAAACTTTCTCAACTTAAATAAAAAATAACCACTTTGGTTTTAGCTTGAACATAGTGAGAATAAAAATAAAAAGGGCTGGATTTATACCAGCCCTTTTTATTTGTATGGTAAAGCATCAAAAAAGCCATGACAATCTTTTGGTATTACACTTTTCAATTCTTGTAAATGATCAAACTTTGTTTTTGCAATTGCTTGCCTCGCTTGGTAAAGTGCAGGAACCATGTCGATCACAGATGACAGTTTTTTTGGTCTTCTAGGCAGAGGTACAAATTCATCCGAAAAGTGAAGCTTAAAGTCTATTGTACCGTTTGGATTATACCTTAGTGCTCTTATATCAACTACGCAGTGATCACCCGCCCCACGACCAGGTCGAATTGATTCATAGATGTGGTAATCCTTGTTGCTGAAATCTTTGAAGAATGTATGGTCAGGTGTAATTACTTCGTAAGGACATGGTTTGGTTCTGGCTTCTTTAGTGATGGTGGCATATTGTGAGGGTAAAAAGATTTCCTGGTTTTTTAATTTCCTTTCAATAACTGAGTGAACAGAGTCGACTTCCATCTGTGTGTGCCCTTTTTCCAAATATTTCTGCGTTATGACTATGTTCTTTACTATTACTAAGAAAAACCGGGAAATCTTTTTACCCTCACAATATGCCACCATCACTAAAGAAGCCAGAACCAAACCATGTCCTTACGAAGTAATTACACCTGACCATACATTCTTCAAAGATTTCAGCAACAAGGATTACCACATCTATGAAACTTTTTAAACAAACTCTTTCTCTTATATCATGAATTTTCAAATAGTAAACTTTAGTGTCACTTCGTCTTGAATTTGAGTTTTTAGTTTTCCTTGCTGTTGCTTTTTTATCCACCATTGAAGCTACAAAAACTTTCTTTTCTTGCCAATTCATTTTCCAAAACGCTTTAAAAATGTCTAATCTTACTTCTTCTGTTAATTTTGAACAATGCATAACTTTACTACTGAAAAATCGCTCTGACTTACATGCTTGACCCATTGTTCTTGCTGGCTTCATTTCTTCTTGAATATATTTAGATCCTTCCTTTTTAAATCCAACATACTCTTCTCCGTTCATCCTCTGACGCTTATTTTTTATTCTTTTCCAATTATCTTGATCTACCTTTTTTCGCTTATTCGTCGATTCTTCTTCGATTTCTCTTTCAGGAAAAACTCTACATTATCTGGAGATAGTGGCCTCAGATTTGTTATTTCTGAGAGAGGGACAAAGGTAGGATCTACCACTGAATCATCAGATGAGAAATCGATGTCACTATGATGATGCTCTATGCCTATGGCATTAACATTGGGTGTGCTGTGATCTTCTTCCGCTGTTAGTAAGGGATCAAAAAATGTAGTGTGTGAACTGTGTGAAGTCTGGTGTATTATTGTAATTTTGACGGCTATTTTCTAAATCTTCAAGTATAGCAGTTTCTGGAACAAATTGCAATTTTTGTTCATTTCTATTTTCTTTGTCTAGTAATTGCTTCTTTTTTTCAAGTAGTACTTTTCGCCTTTCGCATAGTTCTTGTAAAGTTGAAGAGTTTTTTGGAATTTCCAAAGAAGTCTGGTCAATCTGGTCATCATTATCTTGGTTTTCCATTCCATGTTCCATTTCCATCTAAAAAATAATTAAAAACTATTTTAATTGACGTTTTATACAACACCGCGTAACTAACTTAATTTAACGAGAACAGCAATGCCATAACCGCGTAACTACAGTTGATTATTAAACGGCCTCAAAAATAACTATTCCGTAGTAAAATTTGAATATTTACAATACACACAAGTTACATTATTAAAAGCATGCAATACAAATATAATAAATGTACTTACACACTGGTTATTTACAAATAAACAATCAGGAGCGCGCACCACTGTATCGAAACTTCCTCTACAATGCGGTGAATACGCGGATTTGCCGCCAAATACTTTTCGAGAGCTAATACGCGGTATTGCTGTAACGGCAAAATGGGCGTTCCTTATTGGCTAATTCAAATGGCGTTAGTTTCATTATGTGCCAATAGACACTTAGAAGTCGGTGGTGCGATAACGAATTTTTGCGACTTTTGTAAATACGCGGTATTGCAAATTGCTCTTACGCGCCTTTGCAGTCGCGTCGACATGTAAGTTTTGCATTTATTGAGGGGACAAACTTTTTTATTGTAAATGTATGCAGGTTTTGTTAATTGAATGTTAATAAATTAAATAATGATAAAAAATTATTAATAACAATTATGCAAACTATAGATTTGTGGAGATAAGTGATGGCTATGATGGTGATGTATGTAACAACAAAAAAAAAACTTACATTTCAGTCCGTAAATTAAGCTTTAAAATAAATATTGAAAAAGATAATTTATCTTATAAAAAACAATATCTTGACATTGGCAGATCACTGAGTACATTGCGGGCACAGCTAAAAACTAAATTGTCAGAGGCTCGGAAGGATCACCCTAAACTTAGGGCGGGGACTATACCTTACTACTTCCGCACTGTAATCCCTAATAAATGGATATGGAATGTCTTCGGCTTGTCGCATCCAGCATCTGCCAGCAGTCTTTCGCAGATCGTCATCCCACCTGGGCGGAGGTCGTCCTACACTACGTTTACCAAGTCGCGGTCTCCACTCAAGAACACGTTACCCCAGCGGTTATCGGTTCTTCGCGATATATGGCCGGCCCACTGCCACTTCAGTTTGCTAATTCTCTGAGCTATGTCCATGACTTTAGTTCTCTGTCGGATGAATTCGTTACGAATCCTATCCTTCAGAGAAACTCCGAGCATAGCTCTTTCCATAGCTCGCTGAGCGACTTTGAACTGGTGGACCAACCCTATCGCACTCAGAAAATTACGCCAAAATGTTGCAATTAGAATTGGCGTCAGTGAGGTCAAGTACATCCAGCAAGATGTCACGTCCCGGGAGAAGGGGTAAGTAAATCTCTAGTTATCTGGGAAATCTGATGTTTTTCTTGACAGTGACTTTATAAAATTCATTCATTTGTAATGTTTGGGTTAGGATAGCAATGATATTATTGCATGAAGATTGATGAAACACAATGTTAGTGACAGAGATACAATAGCGAGAGGAAAAGAATATAGCGATAGGAAGAGAAGGGCTGAGGAGTCAACAATTACTGAAGGCGATAAAGTATATGTTAAGGATATGGAGAGGGGAAATAAGTTGTCAGCGAACTATAAATCTACGATGTTCACTCAGTTATTGAAAGGAAATTGAAAAACCGGGAAATCTTTTTACCCTCACAATATGCCACCATCACTAAAGAAGCCAGAACCAAACCATGTCCTTACGAAGTAATTACACCTGACCATACATTCTTCAAAGATTTCAGCAACAAGGATTACCACATCTATGAAACTTTTTAAACAAACTCTTTCTCTTATATCATGAATTTTCAAATAGTAAACTTTAGTGTCACTTCGTCTTGAATTTGAGTTTTTAGTTTTCCTTGCTGTTGCTTTTTTATCCACCATTGAAGCTACAAAAACTTTCTTTTCTTGCCAATTCATTTTCCAAAACGCTTTAAAAATGTCTAATCTTACTTCTTCTGTTAATTTTGAACAATGCATAACTTTACTACTGAAAAATCGCTCTGACTTACATGCTTGACCCATTGTTCTTGCTGGCTTCATTTCTTCTTGAATATATTTAGATCCTTCCTTTTTAAATCCAACATACTCTTCTCCGTTCATCCTCTGACGCTTATTTTTTATTCTTTTCCAATTATCTTGATCTACCTTTTTTCGCTTATTCGTCGATTCTTCTTCGATTTCTCTTTCAGGAAAAAACTCTACATTATCTGGAGATAGTGGCCTCAGATTTGTTATTTCTGAGAGAGGGACAAAGGTAGGATCTACCACTGAATCATCAGATGAGAAATCGATGTCACTATGATGATGCTCTATGCCTATGGCATTAACATTGGGTGTGCTGTGATCTTCTTCCGCTGTTAGTAAGGGATCAAAAAATGTAGTGTGTGAACTGTGTGAAGTCTGGTGTATTATTGTAATTTTGACGGCTATTTTCTAAATCTTCAAGTATAGCAGTTTCTGGAACAAATTGCAATTTTTGTTCATTTCTATTTTCTTTGTCTAGTAATTGCTTCTTTTTTTCAAGTAGTACTTTTCGCCTTTCGCATAGTTCTTGTAAAGTTGAAGAGTTTTTTGGAATTTCCAAAGAAGTCTGGTCAATCTGGTCATCATTATCTTGGTTTTCCATTCCATGTTCCATTTCCATCTAAAAAATAATTAAAAACTATTTTAATTGACGTTTTATACAACACCGCGTAACTAACTTAATTTAACGAGAACAGCAATGCCATAACCGCGTAACTACAGTTGATTATTAAACGGCCTCAAAAATAACTATTCCGTAGTAAAATTTGAATATTTACAATACACACAAGTTACATTATTAAAAGCATGCAATACAAATATAATAAATGTACTTACACACTGGTTATTTACAAATAAACAATCAGGAGCGCGCACCACTGTATCGAAACTTCCTCTACAATGCGGTGAATACGCGGATTTGCCGCCAAATACTTTTCGAGAGCTAATACGCGGTATTGCTGTAACGGCAAAATGGGCGTTCCTTATTGGCTAATTCAAATGGCGTTAGTTTCATTATGTGCCAATAGACACTTAGAAGTCGGTGGTGCGATAACGAATTTTTGCGACTTTTGTAAATACGCGGTATTGCAAATTGCTCTTACGCGCCTTTGCAGTCGCGTCGACATGTAAGTTTTGCATTTATTGAGGGGACAAACTTTTTTATTGTAAATGTATGCAGGTTTTGTTAATTGAATGTTAATAAATTAAATAATGATAAAAAATTATTAATAACAATTATGCAAACTATAGATTTGTGGAGATAAGTGATGGCTATGATGGTGATGTATGTAACAACAAAAAAAAAACTTACATTTCAGTCCGTAAATTAAGCTTTAAAATAAATATTGAAAAAGATAATTTATCTTATAAAAAACAATATCTTGACATTGGCAGATCACTGAGTACATTGCGGGCACAGCTAAAAACTAAATTGTCAGAGGCTCGGAAGGATCACCCTAAACTTAGGGCGGGGACTATACCTTACTACTTCCGCACTGTAATCCCTAATAAATGGATATGGAATGTCTTCGGCTTGTCGCATCCAGCATCTGCCAGCAGTCTTTCGCAGATCGTCATCCCACCTGGGCGGAGGTCGTCCTACACTACGTTTACCAAGTCGCGGTCTCCACTCAAGAACACGTTACCCCAGCGGTTATCGGTTCTTCGCGATATATGGCCGGCCCACTGCCACTTCAGTTTGCTAATTCTCTGAGCTATGTCCATGACTTTAGTTCTCTGTCGGATGAATTCGTTACGAATCCTATCCTTCAGAGAAACTCCGAGCATAGCTCTTTCCATAGCTCGCTGAGCGACTTTGAACTGGTGGACCAACCCTATCGCACTCAGAAAATTACGCCAAAATGTTGCAATTAGAATTGGCGTCAGTGAGGTCAAGTACATCCAGCAAGATGTCACGTCCCGGGAGAAGGGGTAAGTAAATCTCTAGTTATCTGGGAAATCTGATGTTTTTCTTGACAGTGACTTTATAAAATTCATTCATTTGTAATGTTTGGGTTAGGATAGCAATGATATTATTGCATGAAGATTGATGAAACACAATGTTAGTGACAGAGATACAATAGCGAGAGGAAAAGAATATAGCGATAGGAAGAGAAGGGCTGAGGAGTCAACAATTACTGAAGGCGATAAAGTATATGTTAAGGATATGGAGAGGGGAAATAAGTTGTCAGCGAACTATAAATCTACTCCGCACATTGTGGAAGAATCGGAAGGCGGAGATGTACTTGTGAGAACTGGTCAACGGTTGAGACGTCATGTTATCCATCTGAAAAGAGTAGAAGGTCAATGGGAAGTCACGAATGAAAACGAAGAAGAAAATAATGAACTCAATAATTGAAGTGAACAGAAAGAGAACGTTAATAATAGTAACTTGTATTTATCTATTTCTTAAATAAAAGTATGATTAGAAAGGGATGTAGTGTTTGTGTATTTGAGCTAGATCAGGGATAACGTTGTCTCGGGTTCACGGGTAGCGGGTAGACAGTCGCACGGAGGCCACGAGTGAGTGCGGACGTGTCATACCTGGCTACTGGTGGCGTAACGAGCCGATATAGGTACCTACTTACTTCTCTCAGTATCAGTAAGTACTACAAGGTGTATTACAAAAAACTACATTCTTTCAAAGATTGAATTCCAAGCGTTTAAATCTTCCTAGCCCCAGAAAACCAAGCGGACATTCAGAAGAATTGCCTTATGTATTTATTGGCGACGAGGCTTTTGCTTTGAGGACAGATTTTATGAAACCGTACCCACAAAGGCAATCACAGGCTAACTCAAGTATGAGGATATACAATTATAGAGTATGCAGGGCTAGAAGAATTATAGAAAATGTTTTTGGAATTCTGACGGCAAGATTCCACATTTTTCGATCGCCTATAAATACCAGTGTGCACAATATTAACAAAATAGTTTTGGCATGTTGTGTATTGCACAATTTTGTAAGGAAAAAAGTAAGACAAACTTACAGTCCACATCAGCACTTTGATAGTGAAAATCACGAAAATGGAACTATTGAATTGGGGCTGAGACCACAAAATGGAGAATTACAGTCACTACAACAAACACATGGTCGTAACCCCACCCAAAATGCAAAAATTATCAGAGAAAAGTATGAAACTTACTTTAATACTAGTGTTGCAGTGTCATGGCAACAAAGAATGATATAATAATAGTATTTTTACCTGGGTATCATTTTCACTGTGTTCAGCATCAAATGTATTTTCACTATCATTAGCTGTCTCCTGTTCGCTGCTGTCTATATTGTCAGTTGATTGTTCACCTGTAATTAAATAAAAACCCTCTAAATTTACTTTTGGTTTTAATGTTCAACATCACCGGACCATTTACCGGAGGCGGGCAGCAGCGCCTCCTGCCGATTAATTTTGTCACCAAACTGCGATCCCCAACCCGCATGCCCAGCGTGGGGATTATGGGCATTACCCCCCATGAGATAACAGCCAATAAAGGCGTTTATCAGGGGGAGGCCTGCGTCCAGCAGTGGACCAATACAGGCTGTTGAGGTTGAGGTTGAGGATGTTCAACATCACAATGTCATTATTGTAATGAAACAAAGTGCTATAATAGGTACTCTATTTTAGGTAGGTACCTACCTAATTTAGGCACAGGCATAACAAAGAATACGCACGTATAATATATAATAGTGTATAGAGAAATTCTTTAATAAATAATTAAACTTACCTTGGCCTTGATCTTTGAGAAATTCAAGCTGACTGTAATACCATAATTTTGGCATGTATACCTGGTCAGTTCCTGAACCTGTCCTCTTGCTATCTTGCACTTTTTTATGTTCTTTTCGGAACCCAGCCCTTAATGAATTAATTTTTTTCTTGACTTTCTCAATCGTAGCATCTCTTTCTACCTTCCGTATAATTTCTAATAAATTATTGTTAATTATGCTTGAAGCTTCAAATTTTTGTCTTTGTAATCGTTGCTTCTAATTTTCCAAAGACAAGGGTTATTTCGGAAAGCTTCTATAAATTCGGTTAGCAGTTCATGCGAATAAGTTCGAAAATCACACATTTTGAGAAATTTCTGAATCAAAATTAACAAAAATTGTAATTTAAACAAGCGTGCGCGTTCATGGACTGGCGAAACAAAATGGCGACTCGCGGCTCGCAGTGCTGCCACACGTACGAGCCAAGACGAGCTACGAGCAAGATTTCAAACCGGCTAGATCGCCGACGAACTTACTCGGCGGTTTTAAAGTAAGTACGCGTACTTACGGTGACACACGAGCGAAAAAGGTCGTCGAGCCATAAGTACGCGAACTTACTCGCGTGTCTATCACCCCCTTTAGTAATCAAAATATCACAGATAATCAAGTTTTTGAGTAATTATACCTTAATAATCAAAATATCACAGAAAATCACGATAATCAAGTTTTTGAGTAATTATACCTTAATAATCAAAATATCATATAAAATGAAGATTTTTCCTTCTTCAAGTTACATTTTACGAAGTTACATTTTCATAAAGTTAACAATAAATCAACGAAGTTTTTCTAAAAAGTGCCCAACCGTTATGTCACCGTTAATGAGTTCCATTTGGACTTCCTGTATGAATTGATCGTAGTCAATGCTCTTTTGTAATCGGTTTGAAATTCCTTCTCCGTTATCATAAAACTTTTTAGCGCGAATATTGTAGAATGATGCATCTTCCGACAAAACAGCGAGTAGCCGTATTAGGCTGGGATTCTTTCTAGCTATTCGTTTCTTGATTTTTCCATTCCAGGCTTCCACCAGGTTATTTGTACCGTGTTGCTGATCGAATGTGCACCATATTTTGATGAAATCTTCTTTTAGCCACTGTTTTAACATATATTTTCTAAACTGCTTACTCTTTTCGTCATCAGGACTTTGAGACGCAACATAAAACCAGCCCTCGAGAATTTTGTCCTGTGGTAGCATAGGCAAAACTGCACTAAGGGCTACTTGTCTTTTCATCAGTTTTTGTTTCGTAAGTCCTAGTTGTTTCCCTTTTCGCCAAATCGCATCTCTATAATGGACATAGCAGCCACTGACTGAGACATCTTCAAATGTATTCCTAATTGCGTTTATTGCAGCTTCTTCGAAATCGCACTTGAAAAATTTCGGTTGCCATTCTGGGAGTTGAGATTTGACAACTCCGAAAAGAATTTCGTACGCTCGCTGACTTTTGTGGCTCATTAGCACGTACACCAACGGCAAAATGTTAATATCTTTGTTCGTACTGCCTAAATCTCCATGGATGGTATAGAGTTGATAGAAAGGTTTAGTACAGGTCCGGAAAGTTCCATCTCCCAGAAAGAAGTTAAGCGTATTCATATAATCACGGGCCAATTTGGAGCAAAATGCTATTACACGTATAGAACCATCATTATAGTCCGCTAACAAAAAATCGTGGTGTAACTCTGGGATTTCGACTTCTGCAACGTCTTGAAATTGCGTTTTGTTCACACCCAGAGCTGCATTCCTGTGGTTATATAGTGTTGCTTTTATGTTCTTCAGGCGAGGAAATTCTCTGATTACATCGATTCCGGTATCTTTTAATGTGCTCACAGCTGAATTGTAGGCTGTGGAAATTAGGCCTGGTAAAAATGTATCTTTAGCCAGATTGGAACAATTGTATCTGGATCAGTGTCAAGTTCCGGATCAGTGATATGTTTCATTTGGAACATCATATCAGAGAGTTCTCTCTCTGATATGATTATCCAGTAACACTAACGATTTATGTACCTATGTTTAATGACTCAAACAACAATAATTAAATCTTTTACTGTATGTACTACTTTCTGAAACGTAATAAAAATTAAGAAATATTGTTATACAAGTAGGTAGGTACCTCATTTAGTGAAAAAGAAAATTACAATCAAATAATAGAAATAAATAAGAATTTTATAGTATTTATAATTGAAGCAATTGAGCTAACTGCCGACTGTTGCAAACAATCTACAGGTAGCTCAACTGATCCATGCTTAGAAAATCGATTTCCCTTCATACTTTAGCAGGCTTAGGACTGACAGCTGAATCTAACTTTTGTATAATAATGTAGGTTCAATTAGCTGGCGTATTTAAAAATCGATTTTATTTACAATGATTGTTTGTTTATTAAACAAGTTATTAATTATTATGTACAAATTATATGTACATCTATGTACAATTTCTATATACAATTTCTATGTACATCTTTTATGTAGGTACAATTTCTATGTACACAATTTCTAAATAATTATTTACAATAACTATGAATTACTCATCCATATTACTATTTAAAAACAGTAGTTTGGACAGCTTATCATCCTTTAGAGCTGATCGCCGGCTGTTGAGAGTTAAGCCGGCTTTCGAAAATATCCGTTCACACGGTACTGACGTTGCCATGATGCACAGCCTCTTTGACATATACGTGTGCAACAAAGGGCATATAAGTTTTCTTTTTTCCCACCATTTTAAGGGATCTTCTTTTCTAGGCAACATTTCATCCTCTAAATATTTGTCAAGCTCTTTGATGCCAGCAGCTGTTTGATTTTGTGGTCTCGCATTTAGTTCTGCATCGAAATCTTCCCATAGTGATGACTTTGACGCTAGGGTTTCCGTTGCTGACATCATTGGTGTGGCAGGGGCGATTATAGATTGCGCATCTGGAGGTCTAAGAGATCCTAACCTTCTCTTCAAGGTAGAAACAGCATGTTCGTAAGGTGCCATAATATCTTTGAACCCTAACTTTTTAAAGCGAGGGTCCAGTATGGTTGCTTCTGCATACAAACCGTTCCATTCAATGTTATGGAATCTGTCAGTTAACTGTTGTTTTAGAATAATGAGAAGTGACATTATTTCTGAATTTTCCACTGAAGATGGACTTTCTGCTTCTATGTGCTTGTTTACATGACGAATCATAATTTTGCATAGAATTGGAACCTTCGATAGGGACACATATTTTTCAGTACAGATTTCCATTGTAATGTTGTAAAAAATCTCCAACACTTTTATGGCCTTTTCCACGATTACCCAGTCATGAGCAGTCAAGGTTTCATGTTCAGTGCCCAGTATAGCCATAGTAGAAACTATGGCTTCTTTAACGGTCAAAAAACGGGACAGCATATCATAAGTTGAATTCCAGCGGGTAATTACATCTTGCTTTAGCTTCAAATCAGGAAGGCCCATTTGCTGTTGTATTTCCTTAAGTTTAGCTAATCCTGATGAGCTTCTTTTAAAAAACAATTGCTTTAACTTTTACTAAAACTGGTTGCAGATCTTTAAGGCTAGCCTGTACAGTCAAATTTATTGAATGAGCGAAACACCCAATTTGCCTCCAGCCTCCATCACTAATAGCATTGACAATATTGCGTGCGTTATCGCTGACTATTGCAACCACTTTGTTTTGTATTTTCCATTCCTCTATTTTTTGTTTTAGACAATTGCGTAGGTTTTCTGACGTGTGCCGGTCAGAAAATGGAAAACAGCCTAATAGGTAGGTTTTCATGTTCCCATTAGTGTCCAAGTAGTGAGAAGTAATTGACAAAAAACTCACGTTATTTATGGATGTCCATGTATCAGTTGTTAGGCAAACTGCTCTAGCAGAATTTATATCAATTTGAATTTTTTCATAGCATTCCTGGTAGATTTTTGGTAATATGCTATTCGACAAAGTTTTTCTGGTGGGAAGTTTGTATCCTGGGTTCATCATAGCGAGTAATTCTTTAAATTCCTTCTGTTCGACGAGTGAAAATGGATGAAAGCTTTTCACTATTAATTTTAAAATCTGTCTGTCAATTTGTGTGCTTTTTTTTAACGGCACTGGCTTATTGGTATAATCTGCCATGCTAGATTGTTTACTGTTAGATTGGAGTCCTGAATTCGGTGGTATCCTATTGGATGCTTCTGTGATGTCGATCTGGATGGTTGTATCCACGTTAGAAGGCAATGTTGGTACGATCTAGACATGTGTCGTTCCGGACCGTAATAGTTCCTGGAACTATGTCCTCACTCGGAACTAGATCGTTCCGCTCCGATGTGTCGGCTGAAGTAGTTCCATCGTTCCTTTATGTCCACCGTTCAAAGGAACTAACTATAGATACCTACCATGTTCAATCTACAGCCGGACAGGTTTGCGCATGTACGATACCTACCTACCTAGTTCCTTCCATGTTCGTTCCTTTATATCTGAACAGACATTGACAGCCAATGACACACACTGACACTGACGTATTAGTCAAGTAAATAAAAAAAAAGAACGTAAACTATACCTACGTAATGTTGTAAAGTTTAAAGTTTGTTTATAAGTGAATATTTTAGTGTTATGAGAAAATAAAAAAATATTTTTGTGGTTTTTAATATTTTCTGCGTTCTACAATGCTTAAAACATACATTATATATATATAGGATACATAGTTCCCATGTAAACATGTCCGACCGCACCGGACATGACAAGGATCTACGCTAATAAACAGCTATTTAGTTCCGCGGACATAGTTCAGTTGTTAAAATTTCCGAACCTAACAGGACATGAGGAACTACGTGTACCTCGAACATGCTCCATTGCTAACATGTCCGGACATGTTTCCCGGAACTATGTCCGCCGTTCAAATGAACTATGTCATGTTCAATCCACAGCCGGACATGGTTTGCGCATGTCTAGTACGATCGGAGGAGTAGGCAAAGTTTGTCTCTCTAGGTGTATTTGAATGGTAGGATGTTTCAACCTCATGTGCCTACTTAAATTACCAATAGATTTATTTGGTATTGCTAAAGTTTGTGCACAATAGTCACATTTCGCTTTTTTGTTGTCACTTTCAGTAAAATGGTTCCATAATGGACTTCTTTTCCTTATAGGAGGCATTTTAGAACACTGTTTGATGTACACTCACTATAATTAGCCGTAGGCTAGTTTATTCTATCACTATTTACAACATTTACACATTAAATCTACACATTAGTTACTAAATAATTATTCGTTCGTTTAGAAAAATATAAATTTAACAAAACTGAACTGACCGTTCAATCAAAACATTCAAAACACAAACAAAACAATAATGTTTGCTTGTTCAACTTCAACTTCTTGTTAGATGGCTTCTGATTGATTCCATTCCAACCTTGCAAACGAAGATGTGCATCTCGCTCTCACCATTGGAAAATGCTCTTTTTATCTCTTTCTTTCACGTTACAAATATACTTTGTCTCGCTCGCGCTCGGCGAGTGATTCGGTGAGTGACGCGACAGCGGCGGCCGCCCCCGACCGCCCGACCAAAGAGATTATATTACTACTATTACCGCGCCCGACGCGCCACGACCACCGCCCGAGTGATCGAGTTCCAAATGATCCATAAGTTTCTTCAAAACTGTTCCAATCTTTTGGCTCACTCTAATGATCCGGATCACTGAGTCGTTTCAGTAAAGAGTTACACACGTCTATAGTTCGACCGAAACCGCTGTACCGCTCCCTAAGAAAGTGCGGCGAAGTGGGGGCCGAGGAAAAAAGAGCAAGAATACACATGAGATCGATATTGTCGGATATATCTTACGATATCGTACCAATATAAACAATATTTTTGTTATATATTATATCGATATGTTTATATTTTTTTATAACTAAATTATCTACCTACAGATATTCTGACAGAGCTTCAACTTCATCTTCCGTTTCGCCATCGGAATTTGAATCAGAGTCGTTCTGCAAATTTATAATTAATGGATCGATATTAATATCAAATCGTGGGATGACAAGTAAAACTCATTTATTGCATTTGTAGTTAATTAGAGAAAATGAGGTTTTAAACTTATTTTGTTATTAAAAATCTGATTTTAGCTATATATCTTTGAATTTGTGGTGACTGTTAGAATAACGGATATCCTACACAACCTAAAATAACTTTTATTTAAAAAAGTTAAATTATACTAGTTATTTATAAAAATGTACTTAATGAGTTTTACCTGCTTTGAGTTTACTCATGTATAGGTATTTAATGAAACAATAAATGCTATTGTATTAAAAAGTTACAAATTTAAAAATTGTGCCGTGTGGTGCCGGCATAGAATTTCACCACCCCACCTTCCCGTGGGTGTCGTAAGAGGCGACTTAGGGAAACACACCGGGGGGTGGGCAGCAGCGCCCTCTGCAGAAGAACCACCGTACTGCGATCCCGAACCAGCACCTTATCTTTGTCTTTATTTCTATTTTTAATTGTAAATGCAGCCAATTCCTGTCGGTTATAAAAATCTTTGTAAGTTAAAACATGCACTTTATAATAGGTCTTTACCTATGAAATTGCCGTTCCGACTTTGGGCGACAATGACGAATTAAAGGCGATTGTGGAAGCTGATGCTTCACAATCTATTAGCAGCAGCTTTCGACGTTAGCGTCAAAACAATATTGGTCCATTTGCGTCAAATTGGCAAGGTAAAAAAGCTTGACAAATGGGTGCCCCACGAACTCAATGATCGCCAGCGCGAAGTACGCGTCGAGACGTGCCTTGCACTGCTCAACAGACACACAAATGAAGGAATTTTGAACCGCATTGTTACCTGCGATGAAAAATGGATTCTGTTTGATAACCGCAAGCGCTCAGCAAGTTGGTTGGATCCTGGTTCAGCACCTAAACAATGCCCTAAACGAAAACTCACACCTAGAAAAGTGATGGTCACTGTTTGGTCGTCTAGCGCCACGCCAGTGTGATTCATCACAGCTTCTTACCAAACGGGATGAGCATTACTGCAGATGTGTACTGTGAAGAAATGAACACAATGATGGAGAAGCTGGCACATCTCCAACCAGCATTGGTCAATCGCTCCTCTCCGCTGCTCCTGCACGACAACGCGCGACCTCATACTGCACAGCAGACGGTATCCAAGTTGCAAGAACTGGGGTTGGAAGCTCTCCGTCATCCGCCCTACTCACCAGACCTTGCGCCTACAGACTACTACTTTTTCCAGAATTTGGATAACTTCTTGGCGGGAAAAAAATTCAATACCCGAGAGGCAGTACAAAATGCCTTTGAAGAATTTGTTGCCTCCCGTCTTGCTGATTTCTTTAAGAAGGGCATCAATGAACTGCCACTGCGTTGGCAAAGATGCATTGCATGGCTTATTACTTCGATTAATACAAATAAGAAATATATGAAAAAAAATCGTTTAAATTTTTTCATACAAAACGGCAATTTCATAGGTAAAGACCTAATATTTATCATTGCTCTTATTTTTGCCTCTTTCATTCCTAGCAGATTTAAGAATCTCATTCATACAGTAGGCACTTCTATGTTTCTTGGCGGTATAGCTGAGTGCATGGAATCACACTCCATGTACGTACGTATGACCCGACTCCAAATACTTGAGTTCTATCTTCGTCAAATGTTCAATATCCTGAGCAATATAGAGCAACATAGCCGCTACTTGCTGATTTCTGTTTACCCTCCGCGTTGGTTGACGTACAGTTAGTGACGTAAAGTAGTGATCCGGCCGTATTATGTTGCCAGCACAAAGTCATTAAATACACAAATGAACTTTACCTGCCGGATTTTTCTTTCGAAGCGGTAGATGATGATTATTACATTATTTTAGATGGCAAAAATAGGCAAGTACGTACTTGGTGACTTTTTCTTGTAAACGTTAATGCAAAAATAATGAACTTAGTGAATAAAAGTCATTCTTGCCAAAAACTGTACTTAGTGAGTTTTTCTTGTCACCCTACGAAATCTACTATCGCGATCCCAGTAATTGTTTTCATTTTTTTGGACATGATCATCACATTTCTGCCAT
Source organism: Eupithecia pulchellata (assembly GCA_963931895.1). Taxonomy (NCBI): domain Eukaryota; kingdom Metazoa; phylum Arthropoda; class Insecta; order Lepidoptera; family Geometridae; genus Eupithecia; species Eupithecia pulchellata. The sequence continues at coordinate 4,518,534 of OZ007539.1, forward strand.
TTTTCCGCCGTGAACTCCGAAAACAATGTATTCAATAAGTTTATCTTTTCATCTAGAGAAGAGTTAATATGGTTATGAGCTATATTGTTTTTAATATCAGCCCAGACTAACTCTATGGGATTCAAATCCGGATGGTACGGCGGTAATCGTAGAACAGTATGTCCATTGGCTTTCAGGAGTTCATCAATTCTGTACACGGGCTCTTTTTGTGTATTATCGATAAGAAGTTGCAGTTGAGATTTTGTCATAGCTTCCGAAAATTCAACATTGTGGCGCCGTAACCAGTTCTGCATTTCGGTTTTGAGGCTTGCTATGGTTGGCTTCTTGTCAACCTGAACGCTGTGGTAAGACGCGTTGTCCAAGACAACCACAGAATTCGGAAGCAATTTATCTTTTAACTTTTCATCTACCCACTTATAAAAAGTAGGCCCGTTCATGTCTCCATGATAGTCGCCGGTCTTAGCATCTGATTTGAATATCGTCAATGCACCATCAACCAAGCCATTTCGACATCCAGCGTGAAGAATTACCAAACGCCGTCCTTTTCCAATATCAGCATGAATTCCAGGTTCGGACGATGATTGCCAACATTTGCTTACATGGTGACTGGCGTTAATGTATGTTTCATCAAGGAAATATATGTTGCGGTTTTGCGTTCTGTAATTTCTGATTTGTGTTAAGTATTTTTTCCGCCACACTACAATATTAGGCTGCTCTATAAGGAGATGTCTCTTCGATTTGCATTTTTTGAAACAGTAACCTATTGTGTGTAAGAGGCTCCTTAGAAATTCTCGTCCACAATTTAATATGCCATCTTGTTTCAAACTTGAAAGTAACTTACGGACACTTGGCACTCTTTTTTCAAATTCATAAAACTGATGAATTTTTCTTCTGATAACTCCTAAATCAAAATCATCAACAACATGTTTTTTCTTTATAGTTTTTGGTTGTTTTGGCGAATTAAATTTCAATCGGCCCAAATTTTCAGTTGATGAATTGCCCTCTTTTATCACATTTCTTGCGGTTTTTTCGCAGTACCCCGTAGCGTCTGCCACGATTTTGGCAATATTTGCATCACTTTTATATTCAAAGCTCTCTCTGTCTGCTTTTCTTTTCTTAAAATATTCGGCCACTTTAAAAATTATGGCCTTGACATCACGAGATAGCGCTCGGCCCATCTTTGGATATTTATCTCATGTGTATCTGACATAGACCGTCCGGTACAAAGGCGACCTACTGCCGTGAGCGTCGACGGCAGACTGATGGATCGGAGCGGCCGATACTTCCCCCCCGTCTCGCCGCGCGCATACCTCAGGAGCGGTACAGCGGTTTCGGTCGAACTATAGTGGAAATGCCGGGCGCTTCGGGGTCGGAAATTTTTGTCTTCAATTTGGCTAGCCTGACCGCTATGTGTCATTCTTCGCAAAATCCGCTTCACATACATTATGTTGTTTTTCACTTTTAATCTGTTGTTCCTGAAACAACAAAACGATGACCATTATATTAGTAGAATAAGCTAGCTTTTGTTGGGTTAGTTAAGGGGAGGATTCCCGAATTTCGGGATTTTCAAATGGCCGTACCTCAATAACTATAAGGCCTATAGTTTTGAAATTCATACACATTATAGTTGAGCATATTTTCTAGTGCATCACTAGAACAAAAACACGATTGGTGATATTTCACCCGATAGAAAAAAATCACAAAGTTACGTCTAAATGAAACTTTGAATGATCAGTGTGAATAGAAAAATGAATAAAATGACACAAAATGTATACCAAAACATTGCAAATTTTATTACGCAGTGCATCACTAGAACAGATTTTTATATCCCATACAAATATTTTTCAAAAAACCTAAATACCTACAAAATCGTGCTTGGTGGCCTGCGCACCGTCTTGCTCAGTACTCGCCGAGGCGCCACAGAGAGAGGTCATGTCGCTCCGCGCCCCGACGCGGGGCGGGGCGTGGAGCGAGGCGGGGGTATTCGAACGTGGAGAGCGTATACGGCGGCGGCGCGCCGTTTACGCTCTCCTCGAATATTTTATGTGTAAATAAAGTAATTTTTGAAATTATTATATATCTAGTTGTTTCAGTTTGCTTTTTTACACCAAAAAGTGGTATCATAATTATAATAATTTGCATCTTGACGCTATTTAGTAGTGCATAAGACAGTTTTTAATGTTTTTCTATTATTTTCTATTATTCAAGAGTTGATATGCGCCGTAAAAAAAAACATCACTTAGCAAAAATCTACACGCTAGTGGTCCTTCTGGACTCCACAGTCACAAGTAAGTCCTCAAGCAGAAATGATGCTATAAACAAATAATATAGGAGATACAACAGAAAAATAATACATACCGAAGGTCAGTCGGGGTAATTAGAATAAAATGGGTAGGTGAGCAAATGGGATGGGAAACGGTATGTACATAATTATTATGAAATAACAAACTAGGGAAACATAAAAAAATTGTAAATGGTACTACCTAATTAAATTAATTTTCATCTTTCATTTTTTAGAGGAATGCCTATTATTTACATTAGACACGATAGTTACAAGTGAGTTGGATGGAGATGAGTACAAAATGTAAGTACCTGTACAAAATGAAAGTACTGTAGTGCTTTCATTTTGTATTATAATTAACACCTTATTAAGATTGTATACAAAAAGTATATATATAAAACTAGAGTGATAGTATATGGAAATATAATGATTATCTTTAAACTTTATAGGTCAAGAGAACACACTGAAACCCATTCGTAATTAATGGAACCAAGAGAAAATAGTAGAACGCACAGGAAAGAAGAGTAAGTAGGTACAATAGCAATGTAATCATTTTATATTCCTATTGATTTTAATGGTATTTTTTTTTATTGATCCTGATTTGTGTGAAACCTACATTATAATAGTTTTACATGTGCATGCTTTTGTCTTCTAATGGAATTTAAAAACTAAAGACTGTTCTATGTTTTTATAATTAAGTTTATTGCTGTAGGTACTTATCCTTATCAATTTTTGTTTTTATTATTTTAAGACGCTCACTAAGTCTTGTACAATAGCCAATCCTAATTATTGTGAGGGGAAGCACTCACTGCCTAACCGCAAGCTATTTTCATGAATAGCTTATATTCGTAATGAGAGCTCTAAATATTATGTCGTTTTTTTATGCAATTAACAATTTTTAATTATAATGTTCAGTAGACAAAAGTAACAGGTTTATAGTCCTCTTATTTGGTACAAAAAAGATTTAGGTAGAATTAAAGGTATCATTCATACAGTCAGTACTGCCGTGTGGTGCCGGCATAGAATTCCACCACCCCAACTCTTCCCGTGGGTGTCGTGGCGAGCGGAGCGAGTCGCAATTTTTTTTAGACTTTTTGGATGTTTTGTATAATACAAACAAGACTAAAGAGTGTGTTTGGATGGTCACGTAGTAATATAGGTATGGTGAGCATAAAAAATATAACAGTGAGAGGAAAGAGCGCTCAAATTTTGTTGTGTTTGCGGCCTCTGAAAATTGTCTACATATTTATTTCATTTATTTATTCATTGCATACATATACATTATAACAAATGAAATTTTCGGAAGGAAAGAGCCTAGAAAAGAAGAGAAAAACGGCGAGCGAAGCGAGCCGCGAAATTTTTTGTTACATTTTCGGTCGTTGGCAAACAGTTTTGAAAATTATGCTATAAGTTAAGACATAACAAACAGCAAACAGAGGGAGATATTCAATTACGGAAAACTTGAAAATAGTTTTCTATCATTCTATAGATTCACGAAATTAAAAGTTATGTCGTGATCTGCCTTCCTGCCCGACTCCCACTGGAGTTTCCTAACAAATTGGATGTCCAGCAGTGGACTATATAGGCTGATGTTGTTGTTGTTGTTGTATTTATACAGTCGTTTCTACGCGCACCTTATATGACGAAATAAGGAAAATTAAAATTTTATCTATTGATTACAGGACCGGTGAGAATATTGCTCTGATTATTGAAGAGGAAAAAGAAAACGAATACCTTCCAATCAGTGGTCGTAGAATTATAGAGAGAGAGAGGTATTGGGTTTTCTCAGTTCGAGGAGATCTGCTATGAATGTCCCCGTATTTTTCAGAATATATTTTACCCAAATTCAAGGTATCGTGTATGAAAGCTGGGAAAATACAGCGATGGAATCAATGGAAGCTGCAAATAAAGAGAAAGATGCTGATATTGCTTATGGTCGAGTTAAAAACGGTATACCTCAAATAGATGTGTGTGTAGATGGTGCTTGGGGCTTAAGATCATTTGGCAATAATTACAGATCAATGTCTGGAACCGCAGCAATTATCGGAAAACTGTGTTTGGAGAGGTTCTATAAATTGGAGTTAAAAATAAATATTGCATGATAGGTATGTGCACGAGCGAAAAAACAGGATACAACTCCCAAGGACCTGTTTCAAAAACTACGAACTTTCAAAATACAAATATATAAGTACAACAAAGAGAACAAAAAAGACAGATTAACACCAACAGTAATTGGTACTTTCAAGTTCAAGGTCAGCTAAATATAACACAAAAAAAACATGCATATTCGGGATATGGTCTGGTGAACATATCCCAGTGCAAATAGAAACATCCACAGAGATTTTAAATTTTGGAAAAAAAAAAATTATGATTTTTAGATGATATGTCTTTTGCCCGAAATTGTGGATCCCCGACACATCCGAGGCATGCCTATAAGGGAAATAATATAAAAAAAAACTAAGTCCAGGTAGGCCAAAGTTCAGCAATAGAAGATCAAATTGTTTCGTACCAACCAAGACAGCTAACTAAGATGAATTTAAAAAAATCAATACAATAGCAAATAAAGAAAATATATTATGTATAGATATTATTATTTATTGATTTTTATTCTTAGCCACCTTAGTCTTGTTAGGTGCTATTACCCCGAATGACCCTTAGCAAAGTAAGTCAAAAAAATTTTAGGTATGGATTATAAAAAATAGACAAATCATTTTCTGCATTGTACCATAGTATCATAATTATTTTTTGCACCACCATAACTAGACTAGACTAAAATAATTGCGTATATTATACACAATATTTTAGTCTAGCAAAGTCGTGTGCGTTTCGAGAATCCGGAGAGACGCGCGCGGGGAAGGGGCGTGGCCTAATAGCATCGGCCGCTCGGGAATACTCGCCTTAAGAAACCCAGCTAGAGTGTACAGATAAACAATTTTAATAACTCTAAAACGTCAATTTTAAACAAATTAGTTCCAAAGTCACGGGTTCCAGGAATCTTTCCAGGTTTCTGTTTTTACATGTGATACAAAAACTGGTTATCAAAGAAATCAAACCTACGAAAAACAGGCTGGAAAAAAATTCGGCGGCAGCCGACGATAAAACAATATTCTAAATCGTAATTGTAAATGCCTTAAATATAGTCATATCTGTTTGTCGAAGCACATGAGTGTTATCTTTATCACTAAAATATCAATGAAATCTATAATAGAAGTGAATACACTCGGGTGATTTTCTCAAATCGGATGAAGTTTTACTTACGTGTATTATGATGGATCCAGTGCATTTACTTTTCTTTCTTTGTGTACACACCCATAAAACGGATCCATTTTTATTTCTTGTTTTGGCACAATATTGATATCCGCCGTGTAAGAGTATTGTTGCTTTCTTTTTATTTATGTACTCTAATTCTGCACCACTTGCACTTCCAGCCATGATTTTTTTAGATTAGGAGTCTCATAAATAACACAACGCACTGTGCACTTTACTGGTGAACATGTTACAGCAAACTGATAAGAAATGCAAATGCCAGTCAAGTCAAGGAACCGGTTCATAGACCCATAGACAACCCCTTGCAGGTAAAAGCCGCAAAAATGTGCATTATACAGAATTGAGGCGTATAGAATCAAAGGTAGCTAAGTGCCATACATTCCAAAAATGAACTAAGTATAGAGCCATCTAGTGAACTTAAGGTAGAGCAACTAATGAATTGGTTATCTAGGGAACAAATACAGCTAACCGCCTACTATTTCCGTTAAAAAAATCATGTTGGTATCAAATACAGCTATGTGAAGCAAGTCACTTTCAAAGACAGCTAGGTGACGTAACAGCCAATCAGAACGCTTGAAATTTTGGAAAAAAAGATGGCGATTTGTGTGATTCACAAGGTGCACGTGGGATATTGCTTTTTACTGTTTTGTGTGTTTTATGTGATTTCTGGTGCTAAAGTGTGTAAAATTTATGACAATGGAAGTCTTTGTCGAACCAGCAATTCCGGGCAGAGGTCGGAAACGAACACGAAACCCAGAAAGCTTTCTACTATACGGGACAGATTGTTAAAGAGAACAGAGGAGGAAACCATAAAATAAACAAATATAGAGAGCAAAAGGATATGATTCACAAGTTCATTAAGAAGTTAAAATGCATTGAATCCCATTACTGTCGATCGGCCACTCAAGAGCGAAAATATTTGCATAGCAGTTTGAGTGTAAACAAACTGTATAGGATATTCAAAACTGAAAATCCTGAACCAGTTGTAAAGAAATCTTATTTCCGGACAATATTCAACAAAGACTTCAATTTGGGTTTTGGAACCCCAAGAACGGATGTATGCTCCAAGTGTATCGAGTTGGATGAAAAAATCAAAAGGGAAAGAGACACTCAAAAAAAGAATGACCTAATGATTGAAAAAAGGGTTCACAAGCTCAGGGCGAAAGCATTCTTTAAATTGCTGCAGGAAAAGTCTGAAGATTTAATCACATTTTCGTTTGATTGTCAAAAAAATAATCCTTTACCCAGAGTACCCGATCAGAGCGCATACTACAGTCGACAAATATACCTATACAATTTCAATATATACAATTTTTATATGATTTTATTAAAATAAATTAAACGTTCAAGAGGATCTCTAGATTTTGTGATTATTTAATTCGTTGTTTTTATTTGATTGGTAGCACTCATAGCGCAGCTGGCTTAGGTGTTTCTTACCCCCCCAGGCCCGGCTAGGCCTTGGCTAGGTGACTGAGGGTGGGCATTTCATAAGTGAGCCACGGTGGGTCAGATGTCACGTTAAATAAATTGTAGGCTAGTTATGGCTAATTCACCCGGCCTATACGAATTAACTTTATTTCATTTAATAAAATAAAGGTTTAAGAGTATTTATTTATTCTTGTCTAATAACCCCCTTCCACCAACATAAATTACGGTTAAGGGGATTACTATACTTTTTGTCTAATAATCCCCTGCCTCAGCTAAATCTGATTGTAAGGGGATTTGTAGACAAAAAGTCTAATAATCCCCTTCGCAGGGGAATCTTTAAGGGGATTATTAGACCAAGCCCTATTTTAGGTATTAGAATTTTACTAGCCGACATTGACATGTTCCGTTTAAAAAATGTAATATTCAAGACTGCGTTTCGTATTCGTACAAATAGCATCCTCGTTGAGGATTTTTTCTAATAAATTAGTGTAGAACCGAACAAAGTTACCTAAACCAAATACATACATTTTCCAGATCTGACTTTGAATAATCCTCCAAACAATTTCCCACGCTGAATTTCATGAGATCCATGATATTCGACAGGCAAATTTCGTAAAGTGTTTTTGGTTTTTTTTGAAAAGATCCATTTTATTATTATTGAAAGGTTATTCATTATTTTTATGAGCTGATAATAATTCAAAAGAAACAAATGGTACTGATGACACCACGGACTATTGAATAAATTCAATTAAGTGTCACTTTGATAACTTTTTAAAAAAGATTTGATAACCTTTTCCAAGGAGATCGGTAATTTTTCCATCAATACAAGCCGTCCAGACAATAACGAAGCCAGCAAAGGAAATTAGCCTAATCGTAGGACCTTTCTCAAGTGAGGAACCGTCATAGATTTGATTTCTTTAAATTTTTTTCTTGTTTGGAAACTGGTGGCCGAATGGGTACCTAATTGAATGGTGCAATTCAATAACAGAAGATTGTTTTCAAAAAGATATTTTTCAGATGTCTAAAGTGTTACGAACATAAACGTACATTTTATCATTAAACGTAAATAATTAATTTCTTATCATACTCATCTAACATTAGCAATTATCGATATAATTAATTTCAATCACTAGGACACATAAAGTATCATAAAATACTTGAAGAGAATGACGTAACTTAATACGAAACTTCATGAGCGTTAGCTGTCATTATTTACTACGAGGACGTGTACAAAGAAGATCGAAACTTGCTTCGGGACAGCTAACCTGTTAAAAACTTCTTGGTTTTCGGCAGTGCACTTAGCCAGCAATTCTCGCACTTTGAGTGACATGAAGTTTGCTTTGCTCGTACAACTAAAATCTCATGTGTGGATTCGAGAATTCTTTTAATGTCTAGAACAGAATTGCTTTCTTTTTCGATGTCTTCGATTTTTGTCTGAAAGATTGACATTAATGAGTGAGCAAGATATAAATAAACTTCGCTGAGTTAATTTTCAAAAAAGTTCTTCAATGTCATTGGTACACCAGTAGGCCAAGCACGGCGATTGTTCTCTAGGGTAGAATAGACAATAATGACATCGCATCGCCATACATTGCGTACATTATTGAAGTTGAAGAAATTAATTTCAAATAATTTACGCATTCGATGACAAAGTGACGTAATTTTTCTCTATTCTACATTAGACAAGAAAGCCCGTGCTTGCCCTACAGGAGTAGACAAGAAGTACTGCTTCAACGCCTCATACATTTTTAATATTCATTCGATCGCTGGAAAGAGACTAAGCCATCGTGTCTTGCTATGAAACAAAAGTTTCTGATAATTGACGTCTATATATTCGCAGATATCCTTCAACGCCTCCGTGCGTACGGTGTATACGGAAAAATAATTAAACAGCTTCATTACTACAGATTCTATATCAATATGAAGAGTATCAGAGCCGTGTTGAATACAATTGTGTAGAATGTGCGCTGGGCACCCAACTCCTACGATATCTTTGTCCAGTAAGTTTTTTAAATTACTCCAAATATTTTGTCCCGGTTGCCGATTAACTCCGCCGAAATTAACATTAGCATTGTCTGCTGTAAATGATACACATTTTAACAACAAGTCGTACTTTTGCAAGCTTGTTTTAATTATCTCCGTTATAGTGGCAGCAGTTCCAGCAGTTTTGTTTTAATGCCTTCTTGCCAGTCAAAGAATTGTATCATAATAGGAAATATTTTTTCTGCACCGTGATTACTTGCATCTGTGGAAACGCCCAAGTAGATAACATTTTCCAATGAGACTCGTACCTGTTCAATTACCCAAGGAGATATCACGCCTGTAACAATGGCCTCACTCTTCGTTCGTGCACAAGAAATACTAGTCGCAGTGTTGGAATCCGCAAATATAGCCTTAACCAGTTGGCCGGTGCAATCCATAGATTTAAATGACTGGTGATGTTTCACTGTGTGAAAAGCTCAAGTGGCCTCAGCGGCGGATATTTTGTCTGTCAGTCCAGAACTTTGTGGTTGAAATAAAGAGTCAATTTTGGTGTTATGGTTATCCTCTTTTTGTCCATCCACCAGGACAAGACGCAGACGTCCCCGGAATGCCTTGCTATAAGTTGGCCCTGCTTGAGCGGAGCGTTCGTCACTACTCTGGGTACATCTACACGAGAAGCACGTAGGGTACCAACACAGTCGGTACCGCTACGTTTAAGAAATCGAGCGAGATAAGGAGAATTGAACCAGTTGTCCATAAATAATCGGTGACCTTTATTGAGTAAGGGCTGCATCAACTTACGAACAACGGCGGTGCTTTTTGCGAGTTCTGGTCCCAGTGAGTCCCCTTTTCCAGTGTACACCAGGAAAGACCAAAGGTAGGTATCCCGTCGCACTCTCGCAAAGTTCGAAAGTTTTAATCCCAAACTTTGCAGCCTTCGACCGAATGTACTGTTTCATGCTTAGCCTACCTTCCCATAGCGTTAAGCTTAGTTTCTGCTACTTTATTCTCAGTGTGAATTCCATGCCTGCTTGTTTCGTATAGTTCAAATAACAACGTCCCAGGTATCATAGGCGCTAGTCTTTCGACAAGTGCCCAATTGTTCTCAAACTTGCCTGTGGTTGAATTGAAATATACTATCGTATCATCCGGGTATTTTGCTCCAGCATAGCCTACTATGATGTGGTCATTGTCGTCAACAGTTGCACAGTTCTTGCACTCCGATGGTATTGTCGAATCCGGTGACAATCTGAAACATTTGGAGTTCCAGGTGAAGCACCTAGTTTTAGTCACTCTGATTCCGTGCGACGTTGTGACGAGTTGGAAGAACGCCAACACCACAGTTATAGCTGCTACATTTTTAAGGCTGACTTTCGGTGGTTTGGCCTGCTTTTTGTTTAACTCCGCAAGCTTTGCCTGCGGCGGCGGCCCATGTATTATGCTCTTGCCATCTACTGGGCTCGCTCCTGGGACTCTGGTTAGCTGTCCATTCTTTTCGGTGTAAGTGTAGGCTTTCGTGCGATACACTTTTTCTCCAGAGGCATGCTGATTATCGACTCTGGGCCTTGGCTTCTTCTTCTTAGCCTTTTGTTGCTGTTTGTTTTCCATGACCGTAGCAACAAATTCGGTCGTCAGTTTGCTCGAAGTAACAATTTACGCTCTCCTCCAGGATACGCCGAGCCTTCAAACCCCCCTCACGGGGAGAGATAACCACTAAGAGACTGAATCTCAACTGTGTGGACCTGGTAAATACTAATAGCACTATCGCAACGCGCTACTATCGTATTATTAGGTAATCTGCTTTCGCAAACAATGCGCAGAGGAAGTAGGTTTTATCTTAGGTGTTAAACTTTCATCAATGCAAATACACACATCAAAAAAGTCTAAGCAACACCTACAAATTTTGAATATTTCTAATTTTTTAGATTTATTTTTAATTATATCTTTTCTTTTTTAATTAATGTTTATTCTATTTGTTTTTAGAGTATCAAACACGACAAATTTCTTAAAAAATTAAAAAATTACATATTAAAAGTATGCTGTGCATTTCGGTACAAATTTGTATTATAAAATAATGGAATGAAATAAACAAAAATATGACCTTCATGTTAAATTACAGGATTCTTCTGGACATTAAGATTAAATCTAATACAGTGTGTTTCCTCCTCGACTGTTTAAAACTTGTCTGCATCGATTCTGCATGGAGTCAATAAGGTTATTGATTTCCTCCTGAGGCAATTGGTCCCAGTGGAACTTGAGTAGGTTTTTTAGCTGTTGTTCCGTAGAAACCCCATCAAGATCTTTCAGGACTCTTCTTTGGAGCATATCCCACACATGCTCAATGGGATTCAAGTCAAGCGACTGAGCTGGCCACGGTAAAACGGGTATATTTTCCCCCTGTAGCCATTCTCGAGTCCGCCGTGCTGTGTGCGGACGGGCATTGTCATGCATCAATGTAAACTCAGGTCCCAATGTTTGTGAAAATGGACGCACATAGGGAGCCAGCACATGTTCCACATAATTTTCAGCATTCAGGTTGCCATTTATAAAAACGAGGTCGGTTTTTCGGTTTTTTGCTATACCAGCCCAAACCATTACAGTCGAGCCGCTGTATGGGTGGACTTCCTGTACACATCTTAGACGTTCAGCATTTTCTGAGCGACGATATACCCTCATTCTTCTCGTATCAGGCTTGAAACCGAATCGAGATTCATCGCAGAACAAAATTTGGTCCCATCGGTCTTGCGGCCATAGCACGCGTGGTCTGCACCATTGAATACGACGAGCTCGATTTCCGTGACGGATCTGTGGGCATCTGATTGGACGACGTGCACGTAGACCATACTCTCGCAGTCTGTTTCGCACAGTTTGGGGACAAACAGCGGGACCATCAGAATTCTGTAGCCTTGATGCGATCTCTTGGGCAGTCAGCTTTGGTTCACGTCTACATGTTATCTGGATGTATCGGTTTTGACGAGTGGTACTACGCCCTCGGCCTGGGTGCTGTTCAGACGGATCACCTGTGTCACAATAACGCCTCCAGAGTCGGCAAATTACGCTTCTGTGGACGCCGAAATGCCGGGCAAAATAGGCTTGACTGTTTTCAATTTCTAGCATCCCTACAGCTCTCTGCATCTCTTTCGTGGTAAGATGACGACGCTCCATTGCTACAGTAAGACTTCGCGATATTATCTCGATATTATTCGCGCCACATAACAAACGGTTACTGCGGTTACAATTTTTTTTTTTCGATTACGAAGTAAAACCCCATCTATGAAATGACGTTGAACTGGACAAAATAATGTTTTTATTGTTTAAAAACAAAATTTACAAAAAAAACTGCCTGTTATAATTTGTTTATTAAGGAGGTTGACTATTCAAAGAAGGTTTGATATTCCATGAAAGTTTAAAACAAATAAAAAAAAATATTCCAGCGAAGACTTGTGTTGCTTAGACTTTTTTGATGTGTGTATCTTTTGATAAGACGTTATTAGATTTGAATTTACTGTTGAGGTGATCAATAAATAGGCTTTAAACGGTGCAATCGATCGGAGCTTGCGGCGTCATTAATGGTTGGGTTCGCATCAGTAGCAGGACTGGTATCCACAAAATGGAGAGCCCTGTTGAGATTGGTGTACCTCTTTAACGTCGTTATGCGGGAAAAGACTTCCGTTTTCATCAAAGAGTTATTTGAAAAATAACTACAAATTGTTGGCATACGGATAATACCAGTCATCATCCAGAACGCAAAGAGACACAACAACTCATCAGCATTCGTAGGGTACCAATCTGCCTGGAAGGAGGCCGAAGAAATTCGGCTAGCATACCGGTTAGTTTCATCAACAATCATCTGTAGGATGTCATCATCAGAGATCGGAGTAGGTAGAATGATTTTACGTGCATCTTATATCTTGCATCATGGTTTTATAGTATGGATATGGCTTTTTTTCCGGAAAGTTCCGATATTTACCGGATTCAGTTAAATATTATAATTAAAGTAGTAATTTAGTAACTACTACATTTGAAACTTATCGGAAGCGATTGTCAAACGTTTAAAGGTTAATTTATTTTTATTACTGTCGACTAATGATTTTTTGTTTCCGCCGTATGCGATTCCATAAAATTCATCCGATTGATTTGAAGCTTTGTTGAGTTGCTGTGTGCAACTTTGTGACGTTTTCTAAGCATTTAATCGCGGGAAACACGTTTCCCATGAGAAAATGTTCAGGACTAGTTTGCTAAATAAAGTTGGCAGTTCGCTATAGTTTTGTATAATATTAATTATTCAGAGGCTTTGTGCACAAAATTACCAATGTTTGAAAATTTACCAAATTCTCATGATTTTGTCTATTGGATACTTTTTCTAGATATACAACCTTTTTATGGTCTACCTAAAAAGTGTAGGTAAAAATGGATTAAAAAAACAGGTTAAAAATTAAAATTTTTATTTGGTATTTCACAATTACAATAAATAATAAATAAATAAACAATGCTGGACAGTCCACACAGCAACATCTAGCCCCAAGATTAAAAATAATTGTGATTGCGAGCTCTGCTTAGAGCTCACAATCACAATAATTTTTAATCTTCATCGACATCCATTACAATTTCTACATTCTGATCTTTCTCTATACAATTAAAATAAATAACCATAAGTTTTTCAATATTTTCTATTTTTAGCCTATTTCTTTTGACGTCTAAAATCCATTTATAGATGGAAAATGATCGTTCTACATCTACTGACGTCAACGGAGAGAATTTAAAATATGAAACTACATCATTTGCCTCATTTTTTTCTATCTTTTCACTGTATTCTCTGAGTGTGTCTAAATCAGGGTTTCGTTCCATAACATTTTCAATTTTATTTTTTATATTTTCTGAATTGCAATCGTTAATATCAGCTCTGACTTGGTCCAATGCTAACAGTGAATCAGCTAAGGATAGATCATGTTTTTGTAATTCTTTAAGTGAAAGTTGAATGGTAAAGTAATTTTTTTCAATGTCATTTAAATCATTTTGTAAATTTTCCTTTTCTAAAATTGTTTTTGCATTTCGAATAGCTACTGCATCAGAGCTGCTTAGACAGGATATCACGTCTTTTATTTTTTCAAAGTGTTGAGCGTAGTATGATGCTGCTTCTAACCAAGTGCCCCATCTGGTAATGACTGGTTGTGGAGGCAGCGGTAAGTTTGGATATTTTTCTTTTAAAATTGTAACTCTGCTCGGCGCTTTCAGAAATATTTTTTTCACATTTGCTATCAAAATATCGACATCGTTATATTCTAATCTAATTTGCTCAGATACACGATGAAGCGCGTGTGCCAAACATGTCACGTGTTTCATTTCAGGCAAATAATTTTTGAGATTTCGCCCTGCAGATAGCATGTACGCTACACTATCAGTGCAGAGCATTAAAACATTGCCAACTTTAGACTCAAAAGAGTCTTGCCATAGATTTTCTAAACATTCTAACACGAATTGCGTGATTGTTTGTCCATTAACCACTGTTAGCATTTTACAAGCAATCAAATAAGGCCGGCTTAAAGTGTTAGGATGCAATGTACGTATTAAGAAATGGACTATGTATCGACCTAAAAAGTCTGTTGTTTCATCCAAAGATATCCACAGTTTCTCATTTTTTGTATTTTCATGGATCGAGTTGAGTTTATTCATAAAAAACTTATCCAAATAAACTTTTCGCAGCTGTGATTCGTCGGGTAATTTACGATTTCCACAAACACAACAACAAATACAGCACATGTATTTCCTAAAGAACTCTTGGAACGCAGGATTTTTCATTTGAGACCACGGAATGTTGCACAGAATCAGGAACTTAATAAGATCGAAATAAAAGTCCTCCTGCGGCCGTTTCAAACTTCCTTGATGTACTGCACCTTCAATATGTCTTTTTACATTGCCTTTAAATGTAGCTTTCACGTGACTCTCACACTTTGTACAATAAATAATTCCACTAGCGTGATCGTATAGTAGCTCTGGATAATCGGATATCCACTTTTCTACTGTTTCAGCCTTGACGTTTGCCATGATTGAGCTCTTTTTATTAGATGCAACCTCGTATCACCTAAAACAACGATAAATTGTTACAGAACTGATATTCGTGAATAAAATATTGTACTAAGTGCCTACTTAATTCTTTTTCAAATAGATTTGGCCTTTTATTTTCTTAGTTGCTTAGAAATTATTTTTTTTTCTGAAATTTCTATAAAATTTATAATTTAACATAGTAAAATAAATCCAATACTTAAAAAAATTGCTAGGAGGCTAGATCGTAGTTTAACGCGAAATTCACTGTGATTCTTCCATTTAAGATCTCATAATTCAAAAACTCATCTTATGAATAGCAGCATACGCGAAACACGAGATTTAAAACGTTCAAATAATAATATGCTGTATTTTGAATTGGCCTAAATAAAACCTACACAAGTAGGAAATATTATACTAAAACTTACCTTTGATATAAAATATAACTTCAAAATCCAATCCAAGAGAAACAAATCGAAGTCCGTAGATCCAAGCCAAATTCGTCGATTTAAGAAGATTCCAGAAGCCAGTACACAAGCCAGGGTCAAGATCCAATCCAAGAGAAACAAATCGAAGTCCGTAGATCCAAGCCAAATTCGTCGATTTAAGAAGATTCCAGAAGATAGTACACAAGCCAGGTTAAGTTACGTTTTTTACAACACAGCAAAGAAAGATACGCACTCTACGAACCGAAGTAAGCAAGTGCCAGCCACCTGTGGTTTGAGTGCATTGTTTTTTTCTGACAAACAGTTAATGAGTCATCTGGGATAATTAGCTCTGATTGGTCGGACCACTGTGCGTATAGAGCTTAAGATAAGGTGACAATAGACCCTGTTTGCCAAGTTATAGGTACATATTATTATTATTGTAGGCTATAGGGGTATTACTTATCTGATCCTGTTTATTTATTTGTTTTTACTTTGTTAGGATTTTACTTCAAGCCTATCAATACCACAGGTTTTTAACTACTGAGTGCCGATCACCTATGCCACCCCTAGGATGTTAAAGCAAAAAATACATGGTTACATTGATACCAGTCGCTCGACCAGTGGCGCGTTGGTACACATTCATTTCGTCATCTATTGCACCCCTCTCATCAAAAAAACCTGTGCTACCTTCTTCATTCAAAAATTCTATATTCTCATACAGGGCATGCGAGTCCGGGGTAAAATAATCATTAAAATCTAATGCTGCACCCGTTGCGTCGTATACGCCTATGACGACGCCATTTCTGAAACAAAATTAACCGTCTTTAGTACGTACGAACGCCTTCGGCCGCGTATGATACCAGAGTTTGGTAACCAGTATCATACGAACAAAAAATGATCGTCATAGGATACCGGTGTCCAATGAAGACGATTTTTTACTTTTCTGATACCTTTCATATTTTTGGTAACCAGTATCAGGTAAGGAATGAAATATTCTGCCTATGAAACCAACTGTGTTAAGCAAGGTTAGTTCCCAACTCAACACTATGGTTGATGAGAACAATAAGGTTGATGAGAACCCTAACTGGTTATGTCATTATCCACTTCTGGTTATATTAGTTTCTTCTTTCATCCGAGTAAAAGCCATTGGATCGCATTATGTCTCTACGCTTATTGTAAAACCCTCGCTTTTTTAAAAATATACAAGAAAACAAGGAAATAGTTAAACTGTGAATCGTTTATTACCTACAAGCTACAACCTATTGGAATAAAATGGCGAAAAGATTTCGATACAATGTCCAACACTAATTTCGTTTTCATTTAGCTGAGTTATGGCGTCATTTATTTCTTCATCAATTTCTTTAAACTCTCTGCTTAGTTTAGTTTTTTTCTTATATATATCCATTAAGGTGGTTTCTTTTCTTAAAATATCCAAAAGTGCCGCCAATGACGGTTTTTTACGTCCAATATATCTGTTAAGGTCATACCCCTTTTAAAAATAGGCTTTGGGTAAACGTGCAAGGCCAGCACACCTGGCTACATGCCTTTTTTTTACCCGTGTGGTTAATTTCAACGATTTAGCTTTTCTAAATAAACACCTATTCAGATGATAATAACATCCCTTAATATCAATGTTGGGGAAAACTTTTCGGACGGCTTTAATTGGAGCCAACTCGAAGTCAACAGTAATTGTTTCTGGTAGCCTGATTGAATGACTGATTGAATAGGGAATTCATCAAATAAAATAGTACCTCGTAAGTATGCTGTGTCTTGTCTGGTAGTAAACAAAAAATTAAAGGTACAACAGCCGATGTAGTTTCGTCGACGCCATGAATTGTATATAACTGATAAAATTCTGTCGGGCATGAACTAAAAGTACCGTCAGATAAAATATGCTTGTACTTTACGACTGATGCAGCACGTTGATTGCAAAATAGTAGAATCTTCTTGTTTTCATCACTATATTCTGCCAAAAAGAACATTTTGAATTTATCGGGTACTACGGCTTCAATCGAAGATTTGCTTCTCAATCTTGGTGCTCCTAATACTTTATTTCTTTCGTTATATAATCCAGTTTTGATGTTTTGGAATTTAGGGATTTCCCGTACAAAGTCAAGTCCTGCTTCTTCCAGGTTGAACACCATATTTTCATATTGTTTTTGAATACTATCAAAATTATGACTACATGTTTCTTTCAAATTATCTAATTCTTTTATTATATTATTTTTTGCAAAGTCTTGTTTGCAATTTTCCTTGTGGGTTTTTATTTTTACGACTTCATTTTTAACATTTAGTTTAACACTCCCTGTACATCCATTATTAATATTATGGCAAAGCCAAAAGGTAGAGGCGTTTGAGTAAGTTTTTTTCCTGTGGTACTTGCGCCCATCACGTAATAGTGCTCTTCCTCCTCTCTTCGTAGAGATAAATTCAATTTCTTTACTCATTTGGATAACAGGCAACGCGGAAATTAATTCGTTGTAGATTAAAATCAAAGAGTATATAAAGAGTATAATATAATGTCCTATATTAAAATCATGAAATGAATAATTACTTGTTATTCTAATACACTGACATTGACAACAATTGTTATAAAAACTTCAGTTATCTAAAGTGCCAGTGCATTGATATCAAAAGAGGTGATATATCAATGCACATGGCATGCTTATCAGTTACATGCGAGGAAATGTTAAGTACTCCCTTGTAATTATTTGATATTTTCCTGAGTTGATACTCGGTATCAGAAAAGTAAAAAATCGTCTTCATTGGACACCGGTATCCTATGACGATCATTTTTTCTTCGTATGATACTGGTTACCAAACTCTGGTATCATACGCGGCCGAAGGCGTACGAACATACTTGACAGGTATATCATCTCTACCGATCAAAAAAAAACTTACGGTTCGGACGAAGTGAGTGGCGAGCGAGATCTAGCACGGGGTCGGGGTCCAGGGGACCGGACCAAATATCTGAAATAAATGTCATCATTAGTACAAGTACTTGATCATCGCATCTTAACCAAGCTGATAGAAAACGTTTAATACTTACGGTTCCGAAGAAGCGAGGGGCGAACGGGATCTCGCTCTTGGGGATTGGCCCAAATATCTGAAATAAATGCACAATCGTTATTAATGCATAATCGTTAGTACATGTACTTAGTCATCGTATCTTGGTCAAACTGCTAGTAAAATGTTTTATACTTACGGTTCCGAAGAAGCGAGGGGCGAACGTGATCTCGCTCTTGGGGATTAGCCCAAATATCTGAAATAAATACATCGTCGTTAGTATATTTATAAACATCACATCTTGAACAAATTACAGATAAAAATCATCAAACTTACGATTCTGATGTATGATTCATAATAAATGAAAAAAATATAACAGAGAAAAACAAACATACCTCTTCATCACTTATGTCATCATCATCGAGGTATTCCTCGATGACCTCTTCGAGTTCCTGTTCCTCGCTATCCCCGTAAAGCGCCGCCATGAAGTCTGGGGGAGCTTCTCCATCATTTAAGTTCCACATTATCAATCTAAAAAAAAATTAAATATTAGCTACCATATTATGAAAATCTACGTCTTTATTTTCTTTAGTCTATAACAATGTATAAATATTTTTTTACTATACATAGAAAACGACCAGAACACCCTGAACAAATATCTGAAGATCGTACAAATATTTGTCCTGAGGCGGGAATCGAACCCTACTCCTGCATCGCATGCGGACTTTCGCCCACGACGCCTAGAGGTTATCCATTTTTAGGCAGCAATAAAAATAATAAATATGTAAAATTAAATAATTTCTAGCAATCCCGTATTACCCACAGACATAACCACATCAAAAATAGCACACCCGACCCACCTTCACACTGAGCCTTCACACCAGTGTTAAGGTAGGGAAATTAAATTCCCCGCCTTAACACTGATGTGAAAGAAATCCCGGCCTTCATACTAAGTGTTAAGGAGGGGAACTCAGTGTGAATGACGGGAAAAGGCTAACTGTAAAGGTGGGTCGCGAACGTTTTCAACGGCCGAAGCAAAGGAAATTCATTGATGGTACATTTATGCCTTTCGGTACATGAGTCCTAATTCACAATTCCCAAAATTCCCGCTTACCAAAATACCTACTCATATGTTGCCCATTATCTACAATCACTACTGCCTACAATAATTATTATGGTAATTATTATCATTTCCCAAAATTTCCACTTTTTAAACCAACTATTTTACTCGTTACATTAAAACGACAATAAACGACCCTCCCTATGAACATCGTGTGGATTTCGAAAGTACCAGGATAGCATAAGATACCAGAGTGGTTTCTTTCTATGAAATGCATTCGTCAAATCCAATGTTGGTCAAAAGTTCAAAACCTGTAATAATCATCGCAGAGTCACGTTTTTCAGGTGGTGCTTACTAACACAGTATTTCATAAGTATTTTAACGAAATATTTAGACTAGATGAAGCTTCTGTCATAGTGATGGTATCCTGGTACTTCAGCCGAGCTAGAGGTAGAGTTAGCTGAATTAAAAATTATAAAATTATTAAAAGTAAAAATTAAAATTTTTTAGTCTCCTTTTTGTTATTCCCAACGTTAACACTGTTGAACGAGGTTTTGTTATTCCCAACGCAACGTTAACACTGTTGAACGAGGTTGTGACCCACCTTCACACTGAAATTTTAAAATATGACAGTGTGAAGGCGGGGAAATTTATTTCCCTACCTTAACACTGGTGTGAAGGCTCAGTGTGAAGGTGGGTCGGGTGTGAAAAATAGGTACCCAGATATATAAAAAATAGGGCGGTATTGAACCCACTAGTTTCCCCATTTAGCTGGATATTCGGTCACTGTACCACGAAGGTCGTCGTTTCCTCCTTCTATTTGAATAAATAATAACTATTTGTTTCCGAAATAAAAAATAAAAAATTTGATATTATGTAAAGGGTCCGCCAAATAACAAATTTTTTTTTTGAAATGCTATAAAAAAAAACCACTGAATATTTTCTCAAATTTCTTTTTTTATTTGAAAGTACAATACTTCCGGTTAATAATGAAAAATAATTTCTTTCAAATGGCTGCCTCGGCTGGCCATGCAGTAGCCTACACGATCGGTCCAATTTTTAAGCACATTATCGATTGTGTGCAGCTGTATTTCACCAATGGTTTCACGAATATTGTCCTTTAAAGCGTCAATTGTCTCTGGCTTGTCGGCGTAACACTTATCTTTGACGGCACAACACAAATAACAGTCCAACGGTGTCAAATCGCAGCTACGAGGTGGCCAAGCGACATCAGCTCTGCGGCTGATAATGCGATCTCCAAAAACAGGGCGCAAAACATTGGGTGTAGCTTCGGCGGGTCGTTCGTCAACTCACACCATGAATCTTGTCCCAACTGGTGTGAGTTGTCGAATCGTAAAAAAGCTATACTCTTCATTCTGCAACTCACACCACTTTTACTCTGGGTGAATTTTAGTACAGTCAACCAAAAAAAGTATTAGTAAAATAAACGAAAGGCATACTTATTATACACTTTTATTTGACTATTAATTGAAACTACACTTGTCAGCAAAAAAAAAAGAACAATGTCTCCGCAACAAAATAAAAAAATCAACAATGGTATTTACATAATTATTTTAAAGTCCACAATAAAATAAAATAAATCTCTTACAACAAAATCAGACTAATAACATCACATATAGACATTTTTACTAACTACTGTGCTAAGCAAAATCAGCTTTTAAAAAAAATTAAAAGATGTATGTACTAAACATATTTAAACACATTACTTATTTTAAGGTTAACAACAATAAAAACAAAATATTTTCCGTAAGTAATCACTATAATAAAAAACCTTTACAATAAAATCAGTCATAATAACACAACAAATATTTTAATTTATAATTAAACCTAAACAGCTAATAGAAAGAGAAAATATAAAAACACAAATTAACGTTATACAATAATCAACGGACACTTACAGTAGGTACTTATTAGTTGACCTTTAAACTAATAAGTACCTACTGTAAGTGTACTCCAAGTGTCACAATAAAATCCATATAAACTCAGGAGTCTAGGAGTCTTTAAAAAATAATTTCTTTAAAAGTATGGAAAATTTCACGGAGCACCTTAGGCCCCTTACGCACTAGCGGTTGGCCGCTAGGCGGTTAGACTCGAGCGGTCCAACCGCTTAACGCGGTTTCTTCGCGGTTAGCCGCCATAGCGGTCAGCCGCGATGAAACCGCGTTAAGCGGTTGGACCGCTCGAAGGCGCGTGGCTCATAAACAAAATGGACGCCGTCGAGATAGCTTGTGTTATTTATTTTTACTCCCGAAAACAACGAAAGAAAAATAAAAAAAGATACTGGATTCATCCTTTACTAGAAACACGCAACGAATTTGGCCAGTTCGCAAGTTGTTTTCAAGAACTGAAGAAGCACCAAGATACATTTTTATGTTAGAATGAGTGTTTCGTCATTTGAAGAACTACTAACAGTTTTATATGACAGCATCAAAGGACAAGATACTAAATTTCGTGACTGTATCCAACCCGAAGAGAAATTAGTAATAACATTAAGGTAAGTGTGATAAATAAAAAAGTTTTAGTAGTTAATATGTTTTAATTTTAATCGCAATGTGGGTTCATACGAGTAATTGAATAAAAAAAGTAGTAAACTATAACTATTACTGAGAATTATTATTATCATTAAAAAGATCTAGATAATCAGATTCTTGAGATATCTGTGAATGTGTTGATTCAGGAGAGGTTACAGATTGTTCTTGATTACATGTTCCACGGTGTGTAGGTGGAACTGAGGGCGATGGTGGTGGGTAATTATTTCTAGCAAATGATGGTGTCTGATATCCTTGGGATGGCCCTTGGTTGTAGTTAAATGGTCGTACGTAATCCCAAGTAGAGTTACAGTAGCTGTATCCAGACGTTTGGGCTTCAGTAATGACTTGCATTATTTGAGATTTTGTACGTAGGCGTATATGTTCAGGCACTTTTTTTATTTCACTAACCAACGACAAAAAGAAAAGTCTATCTTCATCTTCTTCCGCCTTTTTCAACTCTACATTCTTATTTAAGACGTGAATCAATTCAACTCCTATATCATCTTCTTTGTTATTCTTTTTTTTTCGTTTTGGCGGTGGTACTACGACTGGGTCAGCTACGTTTTCTGTTTCATTTCTTTCATTTTCTTGCCTTTGCATGCTTGAATCAGTTTCATTGATAGATACTGTGTCCTTCAAAAACATTAAATTATTGTAAAATATGTATTGAGTCTTTTTCTTAGCCGCTGACCCACTCCTGGTAACATTGTCCTTTAGAGCTTTCACGAAATTATCCCTAATGTTCTTCCATTTCTTTTGTAATTCTTTTCCTAGAACAATACAACAAACAAGTTAATGATTTAGTCATAAAGTAATAGATTTGTTGTAATTCGTGTGACATGTGCAATAAAGATAAAATAAAAAATAATAAAATAATAATAAAATGTTTGTTTCAGATATTTTGCAACAGGTTGTACATTCACGGAACTACATTATACATTCAAAATTGGAGTAAGCACTGTAGCAGAAATCGTACGAGAAGTTTGTTTTGCAATTTGGTTTTGTCTGAAAGATATTTGTTTGCCTGAACCAAACAAAGACGCTTGGAAAAAAATTGCCAATGATTTTTTTCAAAGAGCAAATTTTCCTAACTGCTTAGGTGCTGTTGACGGCAAGCACATACGATGCATTGCACCTAATAACAGTGGCTCGATGTGTTTTAATTATAAAAGTTTTTTCTCTTTGGTTTTATTAGCAATATGCGACAGTAATTATAAATTTGTTATGGATGATATTGGAGCTTTTGGTAAATTCAGTGACTCGTCAATATTTCAAAATTCGGTTTTCTATGAAAAAATGCAAAAAAACAAATTGGATATTCCAGAGCCACAACCGATTTCACAAAGCAGCGAGACATGTATCCCAGGCATTTGCGTTATCTACGAATTTAATGCGCCCATACGCAAAAAAAGATTTGGATGAAACCAAAAGAACGTTCAATTACAGGCTTTCTAGATCAAGAAGATATGTAGAATGCAGTTTTGGAATTTATGCAAACAAGTGGCGTATATTTCATAGACCTCTAAATGTTCAATTCGCTCTAGCAAAAGATATCATAAAAGCTACTTGTGTCTTACATAATTTTGTAAGAGATCGAGATGGCTATTGTTTCGACGACTCACTCAGTTGCCCTTTGCCAGAAAATGTAACACAGGAAGGATTAAGAAGGAACAATAAAACTGCGTTGAGATACAGAGAATTGTTTGCCGAATATTTTATGACTGATGGGAAATTAGAATGGCAAAGAAATATGATTTAACTGAAAATAGACGTATTACTATGTTCTAAGATGTTTAAAGTACATATGTTTAGTTTCGTTTAAATATATGTACTTAATAATAATAAGAAATACTTACCAAGATTTTTTTTTGCCTCTGTTGTCATCTCCTCTTTTCCAAAAATATCTACTAATTCTTCCCATTGTTTCCGTTTTAAATCTCTATTCTTATAAACTGCTCCTTCACAATTCCAAATAGCTTCTCGTTGTTGAATTTCAACAATGAATTTCTCTGTGTCGAAGTTCATGGCTGCGCAACTGAAAACACGTGCATACTTCACCGGCGGCTCGCCGCAAACTAACCGCCAGTGCGTATACACAAGATGGCGGCTAGCCGCGAAGCGGGCCGCGTCACTCCATTCAACCGCCGCGGTTGAAATTTTGTGGCGGTTTAGTGCGTACAATCATAAGCGGTTGCATATTGAACTGGAAAAGCGGCTAGCCGCGCGGTTAGCCGCCCCCGCGGTTAGCCGCTAGTGCGTAAGAGCGCTTACTAGACACAAGTAAAAAGCAAAGTAATCCTTTTTAAAATATCATTCTGGATACTGGTATTGCTATTATAACCTACCTGTCCCATTTCCATTGTTTTAAGAGTCGTAAAAATATGTCCAAAAGATCAAAAAAGGCGTCAGGTAATCCTTTCAAGTTACCTTACATTGTTTTCCAAAATAGATTAGATCAAAAAAGGCGTCGGGTAATCCTTTCAAGTTACCTTACATTGTTTTCGTTGTTACCCAACTTTTTAACGCCATATCTATTGTAAAATTTAAACCAAGATATTATATTTATCAGTTAAGTTAAAGGGTTATAAATCTTATGTCTGGCATGCGGTAGTAATCTGTTTTAAAAACAACGAAGTTTATAAACAATGACGGTAATAGAGCAATAATAATTATTTGATACCACAGTTCGCTTTTTTGGTGACTGTACCCAACGCATAAATTCAATAGAAACAAAGGGTGGTGTGAGTTGCAGAATGAAAATAATATTTTTTTTACGATTCGTCAACTCACACCAGTTGGGACAAGATTCATGGTGTGAGTTGACGAACGACTCGCTTCGGCTGTGTGGCACGTAGCGCCGTCCTGTTGAAACCAAATGTTGCCAATATCATCCTCTTCAATTTTTGTAAATAAAAATTCGTTCAACATGGCCCGATAACGATCGCCATTGACTGTAACGGCCACTCCTTGCTCATTTTCGAAGAAAAATGGCCCAATTATGCCTCTGGACCAAAATCCGCACCAAACAGTGACTCGTTTTGGGTGCGTCGGCTTTTCAATGTATGCGTGCGGGTTTTCTGTGCCCCAAATGCGACAATTTTGCTTGTTTACATACCCCCCAAGATCAAAATGAGCTTCATCTGAAAAGATGATTTTTTTTGCAAAATCGGCATCTTCTGTAAGTCGATCGTAGGCCCACGTAGCGAAGCGAAAACGCATTGGATGGTCAGTTGGCTTCAACTCCTGAACCAATTGGACTTTGTATGGCGTCACGTCATACCAAGGTCTTTATGCAAAATTCGTCTCAATGATGTCTCCGGAATGTTTAATTGTTGAGAACGACGGTGAATTGATGTTGATGGCGCTTCACGCACACTTTCTGAAACAGCAGCAATATTCTCGGGTGTACGCACTGTTTTGGGCTTTTCACGCATTGGTTTATCGATGAGGATGCCAGTTTCTTTCACTTTTTTCACAAGATAACGAACATACGCAGCTGACGGTGCTTCTGTTCTTCCAAAATTCGTACGCAATTTTCTCACACATTCTGCAACATTACCATGATTTTCAAAGTAGTGTCGCAATATTTCCCAGCGTTGTTCAAGCGTATACACAACCATATTCGTTCAGCGGAAGAATAAAACTAATTACAGTATGACCTCTTTAATCCGAACTCCGAAAATTTACCCCCCGTTCGGATTCGTGGAGCGTTCGGATTATAGTACACAGAATTTATAGGATATTTTTTATGAAATAAAACGAATAGTATGTATTTTGAAATCAATTTTTATTAAACTTTTTTAATGAAATCCAATATTTTTGTTTGTCGGGAGTTATTTAATGACATATAAAAAGCTTTGTCTCGTAATTTACGTAAAATCATTTTGTCTGGTAAAGGAATGTCCTCTTGGTCAGCCCATTCAAGACATGTATTTAAGGCAGACATCGCGCTTGAATTGGAAACGCTTGCTACTGGTTCAACGTGCGACATTTCTTCACTTGTGCCGACACATTCCTGTGTTACTTGCCTTATTATTTCATCGTCAGTAAGAGGTTCAGTTTCATTTAGATCATCATTGCTTAATAAGAAGTCATTTATTTCAGCCTCAGAAAAGTGTCTATTAACGAAAACTGCTAAAGGAATGTCGTCTTCGGGTTCAAAGCCATCGTTTGTATGTTCTTCGACGTTTAATTGAGGCCACAAGGGAGACCAAGATTTTTTTATTAGGTTCGTATTCAACTGATGCCAACACTCAGCTAAGGAGAAAACAGCGTCTTTCATATTGATCTTCTTAAGGATATCGGATACAGTACATTCAGAATCCAATTCCTGTTGTGCAAAAACTTGCAGCAAAAGTTTTTTCTTGTAATTCACCTTGATACATTGAATAACGTTTTGGTCCATAGGCTGGATGAGAGCTGTGCAATTAGGTGGCATGTATAAAACTGTGAAATTTTCATCAATGGATTGCAGGTCTTCATCTAGCGGATGTGCCGGCGCATTATCGAGAAGCAATATCGCTTTCAATGGTAGATTCTTCTTAGATAAGAATTTTTTTACTTCAGGGATAAAGTATCCTTTAATCCACTCTAGAAATATAGGTCTCGTCACCCATGCATTGCTTTGCCCCATGTAATGTACTGGTAAATTTCGTACCGCTGCAAAGGCACGTGGCTTTTGTGCTTTGCCAATGACCAACAAAGGCAGTTTATGCGTCCCAGCAGCATCCGCACAGGGCATGAATGTTATTCTTTCTTTGGAAATTTTAGAACCTGGGGCATTAACTTCTTTATCAGATGCCAGCGTTTTGTCTGGTATTGTTTTCCAATACAAACCAGACTCATCCGCATTATAAATTTGCTCTGCGGATAAATCTTTCTCCTTGATAATATCCATGAATTTGTCCTGGAATGGTTTTACGGCGCCTTCGTTGTTTGATAATTTCTCTCCGGTTATTTTTAGTTGGCGTATTCCGTGTCTCTTTTTAAATTTTTCCAGCCAACCTTTACTGGCCGAAAACTCTCCTCGCCCAAGCCTTTCATGAAAGTATTTCGCCTTCTCCATCAAAATATCTCCTGACAAGGGAACATTTTTTCGTCGTTGTTCTATAAACCACGTGAACAATGCATCTTCAAGTTGCGGATTTTCCGGCGTTTTTAATGTCTTTCGAGCTCCTGGACCCTTTTCAGTTCTCACAACATAAGATCGTATCTGTTCTTCCTTTTTCTTAATATCAAAAATGGTAGATTTGCCCACACCATATTTCTGCGCAAGAAAACTAAAAGAAATACCTTCCTTGAGTTTATCCAAAATCTCGCATTTCTGAGAAATAGTCAGGGTAACGTGTTTCCTTTTCTTTGACGTCGAGGCCATGATGTAAAAACACAAATATGTAACTTTCGAGATGCACGAGAGACGCAATAGCAACACAAAATGGCGGACGAGTAACAATAACAAATGCGCGTGACACCTACTCTACACTCAGCAAGCAACTGGCGAGACGGCGCGTGAAAGCGGGCGGGGATAGGGGCGTTCGGATTACAGAGGTGTTCGGATTAGAAGGGGTTCGGATTAAAGAGGTCCTACTGTATCTGTCAAATCAAACATGAGCTAAGTGTTACTATTCACGAAATAAGCACTAGTTGAAAAAAAAAACGTTAAATGGCGGACCTTTACTAAAAATATTATATAATGAAAACCTACGCATTAGTACTTACATGCGTAGGTGCCTACAATTGTTATTATCCATACACCATGAACATGATGAAACTGATGATGATGATGATATTATATCGATAAGTGAAATAAAGATTCGCATCACTATTTTGTACACCCCTCCAAAAAGTTTCCGGCCGAATGCTGCAGACCGTCAATCCATTATGAACCCTAACTACCAGCACTAAAGCTTAGATTAGCGTAATGGAAATTGAATTTCGTTTGCATCAATTTCGCGTGAGCGTACAACGAAAACATTGATACTTTTATTGCGTTTTTTATTCCGTTTTATTATATGAAACAAACAATTACTTGCGTGAATAATTGCAAATACGATTATGCAGCCTGTTTCAATCATTTAGCTATAGATTTCTTCCGAAATCCCAAGAAAAAGGCTGAAATCTTGTTGCCGTATTTGAGGTTGAAAACAAGAAAAATACAACGAAATTCACAAATCCCACTACGTTAATATCTTTATCACGTCTAAATAATTCCAAATTACAACATAAAATCCATAACCGCTGGAGTAAACGAGTCCCGCGCGACTCGCGCGCGTCTAATCAACACGCGGCGACCGTTATTTTTTCGGCCGGCGCGCGATTCGACATCTGGCACTTAGAGGCTATTTACTACTCAACTCCTTGGAATTAGACCCTTCTTGTGTGTATGTTTTTTGTTGAGACTGAGTTGGCGCTTTGAATGACACATAGTTTGTACGAGTGTGAAAGTGTATTACGAAATAAAATAGATCAGAACTTTCAACTTCAAAAAAAAAAAAGCATATTGTATACAATTATTTTTATTTTAAAAATGAAGGGATAAATTATGTTTTAGATGTTTTATATGAATAAATAAATTCAATCTGAAGCAGAAAAAAACAAAACAAAACATTCCATTGTAAAAAAATATTTATTTACAAGC
Organism: Eupithecia pulchellata; assembly: GCA_963931895.1. NCBI lineage: Eukaryota > Metazoa > Arthropoda > Insecta > Lepidoptera > Geometridae > Eupithecia > Eupithecia pulchellata. Next base: position 4,547,218 of record OZ007539.1, read on the forward strand.
TTTCAAAACCAATACAAAATTGGTTCGTATTACGGTTTTTTCTCGCTGATACATAATTATTATTTAAATATAAATCCAACACGGAGAGTTAAAATATTAGTATTTTCTGAAAGCTTATTTCAGCCCTGAAGCAAAGATTTAACTGTGATTATCCTAAAACAAACGAATACATCAAAATATGGGAAAGAAAACACCAAGGTACCCTAGGCTTAGCAGTTCACTTTACGGTTCCTGAGATATTTTGTTCAGCAAAATCTGTTGGACTAAATTTATATTTCGTATTAATTAATCGACATAAAAACAGCTTTCAAATGATACCACACAAAGGTATTTTGATTGTAATTGAAAAAAGTTCCAAGCATTTCAAGTAGACCACTTACAATATGTTTGTCGAAAGGCGTAATTCAGGGCACATTTACACCGAACTATATCGGAGATATCCGGACCAAACGGTGACTGGCCGAATGACCGGAAAAGAAGTGTATAGGTATACCTACAATTAATCACTAACTACTATGTGACAATTAACCACTATGTGACATTAACTATTATACAGTGTCAATATTTTTTTTAATTAATCCACATTAAAATTACTATACTTAGACACGATCATTTTTTACTTGTTGTTTCATTTATTACTGGCCGCAGTGGCCGGAAAAGAAGAATGTAGTATTATATGTAGTATATAGCTATAATTTTTATGAACCATAATAAATATTTAACATTAACTATTTCGAACTGTTAATATATTTTTAACTTAAAATATAAAAAATATTTGTATAAATTTAATTAACTTAATTATTACAGCGGGGCAATGTAGCCAGCGTCTTGGGGACGCTTCCGACTGGTATTGACATGGATCAGTTGAGCTACCGGTAGATTGTTTTCAACAGTCTGCAGATGGCTCAATTGTTTCGATGTAAATACTAGTTTTGATTAGTTTCTAATCTTTGATTGTAATTTTCTTTATTAAAAAAAATTGACTTAATTAAAAAGATGTGAACAAAAAATCAAAGTGATCACTTTATTACCTAGTTTTTACTTTAAGTACTTTAAACTGTCTGTGACATGTCCAAGTGTCCTGTAAGGTAAGTCAAGGAAATAAAGCACTTTGAATTTTGAATACAATTAGTGTCGTATGAGCGCAGATCTTGTTGCATGGACTTCGAGATATGGGCGTAGAGTATATTTTATCAGACATAAATGTTGTGGAGTAGATCATTCGAGATCTGTCACTTGACCACGCCGTATTTTGAAGACAACAACATCACTGAAGACGATATTTCACTCTCTGCAATAAGCTACAACAATCCGGCTCGAAGGACCATGAAGGATTAACCGCTAGCTAATCCTGGGCTGCCGATGTAAAGTCGAGTTACGTTGGAACAATAGCTTTATTGTCTAATGTAAACTACGACTATTGATGATGATGATGATGGTAGGTGAGTGCGGTTGACACGGCGGCTAGTGATGCACTGGCTGTGACCTAGTGGGCGCTCGGTCTGTACGCGGTAGTGTCTGCTCGGGTCACCTAGTTACTGGTGATCGATGTATATCGAACAAGTAGACTTTATCAGACAAGACCGTTACAGGTTAACGTTACATTTACGAACGAATTCCTACACACAGGCAGGATTTAGGCATAAAGTAGACTTTATCAGACAAGACCGTTCTAGATTAACGTTACGAAGTTGCGAATGAACTCTCATACACGGGCAGGATTTGGGCGTATAGTAGATTTTATCAGATAAGACCGTTTTAGGTTAACGTTATGAAGTTACGAACGAACTGTCATACACGGGCAGGATTTGGGTGTAGAGTAGACTTTATCAGATAAGACCGTTCTAGGTTAACGTTATGAAGTAACGAACGAACTCTCATACACGGGCAGGATTTGGGTGTAGACTTTATCAGACAAGACCGTTCTAGGTTAACGTTATGAAGTAACGAACGAACTCTCATACACGGGCAGGATTTGGGTGTAGACTTTATCAGACAAGACCGTTCTAGGTTAACGTTATGAAGTTACGAACGAACTCTCATATACGGGCAGGGTTTGAGCATAGAGTAGACTTTATCAGACAAGACCGTTCTAGGTTAACGTTATGAAGTTACGCACGAATTCATAAATATTGGCATGATTACGATGACGAAGTAGACTTTCTTAGACAAGATTGCGTATTCCGTGAGGCATTCAGAGTGACTTTGTAAGGATTTGGGTAGAGACTTCATCAGAAGAGACCGTTATCGATAACCGCACGTATAGGTACCATTTAGAAGCCGACATACACAGAAACCGCGGCCGGGCCGGAGGCGAAGGATTAAGGAGGAGGATTAAATGATTTATTTAATCCTTACTCCATTAGATGGTATTCTTTAAAGCATCCGATGATGCATAAGTTCACGTTGCAAGTGTCGCACTTATAGGCCGTGCGCGTCTGAAGCTTTTTTAGCGAGCACATTTTGCACCGGGCCCGCCTTGTTTCGGCATTAGTGGGGAAATGGCCCGTTCGTCTCAATTCTTTGCGTGGATCAGGTTTTTGACCGTTAATTTTCTCCAAGATCTCCTTAGCCAAAGTCACCCTGAATTGCCTCTGGCTACCGTTCTTATTGTGGTTATAAATAACGAAAGCGTTATATATTGATACATTCAGTAGCCGGCGGAATAGTTTTTTATACCAGACCAGGTTGCGCACTCTTTCCACGGGGAACGCCTGCAGCATCTGGTCCTTCTTATCGACGCCCCCCATGGTCATATTATAATCTAGCACAACCTGCGGTTTGTACCTGTACCGTATTTTTCCTTTCCACCGACTACTGAGTTGTGATATGTCGAGATCATAGCCACCATGTTCGCGTCATGCCAAACTGTTATGGTCAGGTCTTCAGTGTTGCTATATACGACCTCACCCTGCCGCGTATTAAATTTTGTCAGGTTCCTAACAGCTTCCGGGACGAATTCCCTTTTTAACCGGAGAGTTCCCATTGTGTCCGTCATTTTTTTTTCAATGTGCGTGAGAGTAATGGTGAATTGTAAAAATTGTCCATAACCAGAGTATGGCCTTTGTTAAGCAAAGGCCGTACTAGGTTATGGACAATTTTTGAGGTAGCCCCCTGAGGCTCATCGTCATTTGCAGGAGTTTCGTAGGCCGGCTGTGATTTGTCGCCCTTGCCCGTATATAAGCATTTTCCATAGATATCCTGTTCGTGATTCACACAACTCGTAGCTCTTTATACCTACCCGAGCAGCTTTTGTTGTAATTAGTTGGACGAAGGATAGTCGTCCCTTCCAGAGTAGAAGGGACTCGTCGATAGCTATATACTGCTCGGGTAGGTATAATGAACTAAATTTGTCGTTGAGATGCTCGATAATGGGCCAAATTTTTTGTAGTTTTTTATCTTCCTGCCTTCCTGCCGTTCGCGTGATGTTATTGTCAACAAAGTGTAAGCATTTTTTTATCTTGAGAAACTTCCTCCACGGCATGATATCGTGGAAATTTCCGACTTTGAGCAGCGCCAGGCAAGGATACCAATACTCCCGCTCGACCGGGAGTATTAGTAAGCTTTGCAGCATGATCAAAGCCAGAAATATCCAGATATCATTACCGTCGATATCGGACCAAAGTTTATTAGCGGCGGTGTGTACTTGACGCCCATATCTGTTGGATTCCCGTACTATCGTGTCAATAATATCGGCGTCCCAGATCCGCTGGAACACATCCAGCGGAGTCAACCCATCCACGCTGAACGTTGGTCCACTGTCCCCAGAGAAAACCTCCTGCTGCCCGACAAATTTCTCTGGGTCATTGGACCAATCGAAATGCAGCATGTCTGGGTTTGACGACGCTGCCTCCCTTAACGCGGAGTCATCCCTGCTATTCATCTCGTCGAGAAGATGGGCCAGGTTTGCAGGGATGTCTTCTTCGTTTTGCAGCAGGGAGTTGCGCTGTCCTTCCGTCTCGGCATCACCCTGATCCGGCTCCTCAACGTCGCTTCCTGGGTTAATATGGTCTGGTTCTGCTTCATATTATCTTAAAGAGCTTTTTGTCCGTCTGCCTGGGACCAGTCGTACAGTTGCACTATTTTTCTAGATATGTAGGTGTGTAGGCAGAGTAGGCCACATAGTGTGGCACGATGACCAGGTCTGTTTGGCTTACAGACACGTAAAATAATCGGACAACATGATGGATGCCGAATAGGGTAGGTACTCCGTGCCCGGATCTCCTCTAAGATGCGTTCCGCCATGATTCTCAAGGTACAATGAGTAATTAATCGATAAACCAAACGGTATAGACGCAATACGTCATAAAAAACCATCATTATCAGCAAATACCGTATTCCTTATAAGGATCACCATCTTCCTAAACATTAAGAGAACATAGGTAGCTCATTAGAAAAATTGTAAGATCAAAACAATGATTATTTATTTGTAAACATAAATAGTATTCGCAAGTTGTTATTTATTGTAAAAGATAGAATTGAATATTTTGTTATTAATAAGTAAACTAAAAAAAAAGGGGGAAAGGTGTAGTATAGGTACATACCTAACGTATGACCACACGAAATGACTTACCTAGAGTCATTTGCGGGCGCCGGGCCTTAAGTCACAATATTTGTCAATTATTGTAAAATATGTATGCGATGGTTAAACGCGGCTGGGCTGATCTACGGAATGACTCGTTAGTTAGATAAAATATCCGAATTTAGAAAAGACTTGGCTATATTCAATTTTACGCGTAAGAATTCCATCTCAGATGTGATATGATTCCTTTGAGAAATAAGTTTTTTAGGAGGTTTTCAGATTTTGCAAATATCAAAAACACATCTTCATAAGGATAGCATAGACCGCCATGTCCTTTAATGATATTAACTTATGGAAATTTATTTTTTTAACAGTTATGAGCTCTGATACGCATACTTCGCACTTTATTGTCTTTATTGTATTTTATTTATTTATTCCACATAGATACATTCTAGTACGCTTGGAAAAGTCATTTTCATACATCATCATGATCAGCCTATGTTAGTCCACTGTTGGACATAGGCCTCCCCTAATGAGCGCCATAGCGCCCTGTCTTCGGCTTGTCGCATCCAGCATCTGCCAGCAGTCTTTCGCAGATCGTCATCCCACCTGGCCGGAGGGCGTCCTACACTACGTTTACCGAGTCGCGGTCTCCACTCAAGAACACGTTTACCCCAGCGGTTATCGGCTTTAAAAGTGGATATAATCTACATTGTACCGTAAAAATATGTGTGTACAGCTATAGTAAATAGGTATATATTATTGTTCATAAGATATGGAATATAATTTTTTTTTATTGATTTCTAGCATATTTATAATTATATAGCTGGCACATATACCCTCTAGTGTATTATACACTAGAGGGTATATGTGCCCGAGCTGCGCTCGGGGGCTGTGCTTTGCCTTTGGCGGCCTTATCGCATTGGAGTTTTTACTTTTCATAACCTAAAAAACGTCTTTGATTTGATGGAAATCGATATCCATGTGTAAAATCTGCGATAGTAAACTGTCAGCCATCTTGGATTTGAAAATGGACATCTTTTTTGTAATCTATCTACACTTTCGAGTTTGTCGAAAACGATACCCATGAAAGTATGTAGGCGTAATGACTTAGGTACCTTACTAAAAAATAATTGTACCTAATGATTAACAGATACATTACCTATATTTTGTATAACAGTAACGTCAGTACCTATCATGGGTGCAGGAAAAGTCATTCATTATAGAGTTACATATTTCATCTCTCACAAAAAGTGGGTAGATAAGTAAAATTATCAAAAACATGAATGAAATTTATCTACATTAACAAAAAAATTGGGATCTACCAGTATATACATACTTACCTGTTACAGCTTACTTAGTTTTTATTATGTGCCTATTTCAGACTTCACCATGCTATCTTTCAATCAAATTTACCTATTTTATCCATTGATCTGTTACTAAATAATCTCAGTTCCTTAGTTAAAAGTTAACCAAAACACGTAAAGATACCTGTACCTAGTTATAATATCATACTAAGTATGTACGTACGTAATTTACTAATTTTGTTATTGATTTTTAAGTTAAAACCTAAGTAGGTACCTAGTGAATTCAAATTAGGAAGCGCCAACCTCAATTTGTTATATTATTATTATTATTATTCATTTATTTCAGATTATCAAAATCCATATAGAGAATATTACATAAAACAACTTAATCACTACACATTATAGAAACTATTTAGTAGTGTGGGGTACCTATTCGATTTATCTCATAATATGCTTGTGAAGTTCTGCCAAGGATCGATAGATGGCATTAGGTACATGAAATAGAGGGGTAGATATTTTGAGGAAATGAAAAAGCGCCATCTTTAATATGTTATGGAAATATTTATCGGGTATTTATCGCGTACCTTTTGTTTTTTATATTCCCCTCCTTATTTGGGGAAAATAAAAAACAAAAGGTACGCGATAAATACCCGATAAATATTCTTTAAATATGTCAACAAATCGTGAAAGTTTAAAAAGTTTTATGTTATGGAAACTATGTACCTAATTAGTGCGGGGTGCCTATTCCATTAGACTGGATTTATGAAGTTCTTCCAAGGAGCGATAGATGGCAATTATACATTTTTTATTACCTACCTACCTATAGGTAACTGATAGATCTCCGTTTGATCACGATCTCACCTGATGGAAAGTGAAGATGTGGCCGACGATGGATCACGTAGGTCTAGAAGACACCTATTCACTCTAGTTTTGAAGAGATTCAAGTTATAGTTAGTAGTAAAAACATTTATATAAAACATAGATACCTACCTACTTTAAATATATACACGTAATTAAACCTGCCTCTATTATATAGGTATAGGTTAGGCCTTCCTACTTACCTGTTTCAGCTTACTTAATTTCAATCAGTGCCTATTTCAGACTTCAACATGCTATTTATTAATTAAACTGGTCATTTCTTATAATTGCCTTGCATAGATTACTTCAAAATTTCAATAAATAATAAAGTAGGCTGTTTTCTGTGTCGTTTATTGATTTGTTCTTCATAAAGGTACCTACCTACTTTTTGATTACATTGTGAGAATCGGACAGGATACTGAATTGAAACACATAATGAAATCAGATTTTTTATTTATGTGAATAAAACATCATAAAATATACAGGGTTACAGGTTAAGTCGACCTAGATCCTGGAGGAGGGGGTTGTAGTTTCCACCATTTCTGACTGATTTCACTATGAAACACCCTACCCCAAACTTAACCGTTTTTAAGTTATTGGACTTTGAAGTTTTTTAAAAAAATTACCGACTTTTAGCCTATTGACCAATTTTTTTTTGGGTCTTTGTCTCTTATTTATTTGTGTTTACGATTTTTGTGTAGTAGATGAGTTGCTTTATTATTCTTAATACTAAAATTGCAGTTAACTAAACCAACTGGGTCGCAGCAGACGATTGATAGTAATAAATTGAAATGAACTCATAAAAATATTTTTTAATTTCAGAAATATTTTAATAAATATCTATGACAGCCATGCTGCAGATGTGCCTAAAAATATCTACGTTTCATCAGCTATCTAACAAGATAAAACAAGCTAGGGTGTTATCAGAATTCTTAGAAAAAACTTTGATGAAAGGGTCTCAGGTAGTAGTAAAAAATAATGGTACCCACTTCAGAAAACAAAATAAAACAATCCAAATAGGTACAAAATGACTTTTATTACAATTTTTACATAAAAGCCTACAATTACAATTCATGTTCCACGTGTCCGCCTCTGTTTCGTACACAAACTCTCATTCTGTGTCTTAATCCACTTTTTACTACACCAGTTGTTAATCCCCTTCTTATTTCAATCGCTTTGTCTCAAAACATCAACAGATGTGATTGGATTCGGTTCATTGTAAACTAAACTCTTCATGTGTCCCCACACATAAAAATCCATCGGGGTCAGGTCTGGACTTCTAGCTGGCCACGGTATGGGTCCACCTCTCCCGATCCACTTATTAGGATAATTAGTGTCTAGCCATTCTCTGACGCTTCTCCTGTAGTGTGCAGGGCAACCGTCATGCTGAAACCTCATGTCGCGTATGAGATTAAGTGGTAAATCTTCTAGTAGCTCGGGTAAATCTTCTATTAAAAAGTTTTCATAACGTTCTCCATTTAAATTGTCAGGAAGAAAGTAAGGCCCAATCAAATGGTTCGATATGATTCCCATCCAAACATTCAAACTGAATCGTCTTTGTGATCCCTTAGTCCGCTTCTTATTGGGATTTCTTTGTACTTTCGGGGCCCAATAATGAGCGTTGTGGTAATTCGTTATGCCGTCTTTATCAAATTTCGACTCATCAGTCCACAAGATATTTCTCAGAAATGATGGGTCCTCTAAATCTGCATTGAGCATGAATCTGCAGAAATCCAATCTCCTCACAGGATCTCCTTCTTCAATAACTTGTACCGGCGTGTAATGATAGGGGTAGAGGCCGGCAGTATTCACCGTAAACCACACTTTCCACTGCGATAGTCCAAGTTCTCGGGCAACAATATTAGTCGAAGTAGTTGGATCTAATCTAAACCGTTGAACTATTTCATTGTCTTGCTCTTCATCATCATTGACACGTGGTCTACCCAGGTCTGTTCGTCTCCTCGAAACAGAGCCAGTCTCTCTAAGTCGTCGGTAAACTCCGTCAAAGACACTAACATCCGGTATTCGGCGGCCTGGATAACGTGATATGTATTCATCACGAGCTCGGCTAGATACACAATTGCAGTACCCGTAACAAATCAAAATATCCGCATATTCATCGTTCGTGAAGGTCGTCATATTCAACAGTTCCAAATCAGAAGTACAATCAGAGTCCAGTTTTCAAGCACGGTCACGAAATGAAAGAAACAGTCCAGAAATCAAGCCAAGTCGAGTGAGAAATGAAGAGCACAAGTATCGCATCTATCACGGACGAATCGCGTAAAAGCGGCTACACACGACCCTAAAATCACTGGCAATGTCGAGACAGTGAAATCGGGGCTGAATCGGCGATAAAATTGTCTCTACTCTACACACGTCCTTGCCTGTCAGTAGGTACGTAACCGACCGTGCTACAGACTGCTCGTTTTTCCGAAATGCCGCCGACGCTCTCAAAACAGCAGAAAATAGGAATTGTCTTGGCACTTACTACGGTGCCACCTAAACAGAGACGAAAAAGGAGGATCTGGGTTAAAAACTGGTTAATGAAACGCCATGAATATAAGCCACATGAACGTCATGAGACATTTAGAAGCAGATGATTTCAGAAACATTTTAAGAATGGATATTGAGTGTTTTGAAGAGCTCCTCAATATGGTGACACCATTTATACAGAAACAGGATACCGTAATGCGAGAATCCATAAGTCCGAGAGAACGACTTACAGTTACTTTACGTTTCCTAGCAACTGGACAAAGCTATGAAGATTTGAAATTCAGTGCCATAATATCGCCGCAACTTATGTCCACAATGATTCCAGAGACATGTTGTGCTATCTATAATTGTTTGAAACACTTTATTAGGGTAAGTAGACTGAATTCTTATAGAATAATTAAAACATCCATTTAAAAGTTTAATTTTATTTATTTATATTAAGCAAAAACATACAAGGTATTTAATACTATTTATTTTATTTTTTATTAAAGATCAAAAAGTCCTTCATGTCTGAGCCAGTTCCTCTTTGAACTGTTGTGTCACTTGTACAGTTTGGAAATTCAGTGGTAAGATTTACGTCATCAGAAGATGGTTGTTCAAATGTATATTGTGGGATAGACTGTAGAAATGGTTGTACAGTGGAGTTATACTCTGGAGATGCTTGAGGGAATTGTGACATCATGTGATGTTGGGGTGGTTGAGGAGAAGGTTGCTGTGCTGTATGCTGTGGAGGTGTTTGAGGGGATTGTGGTATAATAAATTGTGTAGATGATTGAGGTGACGGGTGCATCGCATATTGTGGAAATGGTTGAGGAGACGGTTGTGCCAGATATTGTTGACATGGCTGCGGTGATGAATTTGTCACCGAAGAACCAGAGGAATAATGATAGTAGCGATGTGGAATGCGAGGATGTAATACTGTGTGTTGTGGAGATAAAGTGATACTAGATTCGTCTGCCAATTTGCCAAGTTTTCCGAAATAGGGCATCATTGATAATTTTTTGGGCAATCACTTGTTGATGGGTACTCAGGTTTTTTAATTGAACGCCTATTGACTTTCCTATTATCTCCCAATCATCGTCTTGTCGAGTCATCAGTGTCTGAGCAGCATCCAGCAGTTTTTCTTGTTTACTTTGTATGGATATTTTCTGCTTCTTGGGCTGTGAACTTTTTCCAGAGTCCGCGGGCCCCTCTTTATCACATATTTCTGTATTTATAATTTGTGTCGATGATGTCGATGCTGATATATCTGGTGACGTAACGTTCCCTTTACTTTCTGTTTCAGATGCCTGCAACGCAAAGTGAATGGAAAGATAATGCTAAAATGTTTGAAGACAAGTGGCAATTCGATCACTGTGTTGGTGCAATAGATGGGAAACATATATCCATAGAAAAGCCACCGAGGAGTGGCACGTTATTCTATAACTATAAAGGCTTTTTTAGTACAGTTCTGTTCGCCGTAGTAAATGCAAATTATGAGTTTATGTATATACATACTGGCATTAACGGAAGCGTCTCTGATGGCGGTGTCATAACTCATAAATCACTGTATAATAAATTAATGACAGATAAGTTACATCTACCACCATCGTGTACGTTACAGGGCACAAATATTTCAGTGCCCTACACGTTTTTGGGAGACTCAGCATTCGGTATTAATAGACACATTATGAAGCCATACCCATTTAAGAACATAACTCACGAGAAAAGGATTTTCAACTACAGATTATCACGAGCAAGGAGAGTAGTTGAAAACGCGTTTGGAATTTTAGCAGCACGTTTTAGGATATTTCGTCAAAGAATAAGTGTGCAAATTGATAATGTCGACAAAATTGTGCTCGCTTGTTGTGCCTTACATAATTATTTAAGAACAAAGTCAAAAAATTATATCACAAAAACATGTGTCGATGCTGAAAATATCAATGATTCTACTTTTCGTTATGGTGACTGGCGGGAAGAAACCACAGGACTTGTATCTCTAGCGCAAATCAAAAAGTGAAAAAGAGCGCAATAATGAAGGCAACAACGTGCGAAATAAATTTACAACTTATTTCAATGGACACGGCAGAGTTTCTTTTCAGGAGGATATGTTGAGAGTAGTTCCTACATAAATTTAGTTTGTATGTGTATCTGACAAATAAAACATCAGTTTATAAATTGCATATATTTTTTTCTTACCTCATCCAAAGTATCCGTTCCAGGTCGGCATGGCTCCGTCGTCCCCTCTAGAAATTGGAAGAGGGGGTAATACCATAACGCTGGTACATAGATGTCATTGGACCCCGATCCTGTTTGCTTGGAAACATTCACCTGAAACACATGAATTGAGATGTACCAAAAAGCGTGAGCTAGTAGGTAGCTCTATTTAAGAGCGTCCCGCCAAAAGAGGGATTTAGGCTCATAATATTCTACATGATCTTACCTTCTTCAGCTCTCTTCCATACGTAGTACGCATATTCTCAAGTTTTTTCTTGAAGTCAGCCAGCGATGTATCTCTGCCGATCTCTTCATTGAAAATTTGCACTAGCATTTTGAATGCCTCCTGTCTCATGTCGCGGTTGAAATAGTCTTTATGTTTTTTGTCCCACAAATATGGTAAATCTTTAAATAAATCAATGACTTTTGTCCACGCTTCTCGCTCATTTTCCTTCGCCATATTTTCGAAATAAAAAATTGTAGCCGTAAGCACGTCGTATCGCCCGCGGCGACAATAGTAACCGCAAGCACGTCGTATCGCCGCAGCGCTCGAGCGCAGACTGCGCAAAAATCAGTCCTGATTTCGCTACACACGTCCTGTGAGCCGATAATCGTCCCTGAATCGTGAGCTCGCCCGTAGCGATTTAGGGACGAAAAAAATCGGGTACGATTTGCCTACACACCAGGCTATTTATGATACGATCTAGGGTCCTCCCCACCACTGTCCCGATATTGCCAGTGATTTTAGGGTCGTGTGTAGCCGCTTTAAGCAGACTAACCAAACAACTAATTGGCCGGGGTTTTTTTTCTCGCTATGGTATCCCACTTGCACGCACCGCAATTCCATGAAGGACGATAGGCGCAGCAAGTAAAGGGCGCTACTCACACACCTGCCGCAGGGGCAATCTAGGGTGCATGGCGGTTGTGGCGATATCGGGAGTATCTCTACACACTTGCCTGCCGTGCAGTGTTTCCGAGTAAGCTGAGCTGAGCACACGTATTGAGAATGGCACCCGTATTATCGACCAATCAAAAGATTGGAGTAGCCTTGGCGCTTTCAGTGGTGCTACCTCAAAAAAAAAAGGAAAAGGAGATACTGGGTGAAGAAATGGCTACTGAAAAGAAGTGAGTTATGCCACATGAATATTATAAAAGAACTGGAAGTAGATGACTTCAATAACTTTTTACGGATGGATTCTGACTCTTTTGAAGAGCTTCTTGCAATGGTGGCACCATTTATAGAAAAAAAAAAATACATTGATGCGGAATGCCGTAAGCGCTAGAGAACGATTAATTGCTACGCTTCGGTTTTTGGCCAGTGGACAAACCTACGAGGATTTGAAATTTAGTTGTATCATATCACCACAATTGATGTCAACAATGATTCCTGAGACTTGTTGGGCGATTTACAATTGTCTGAAACATTATATAAATGTAAGTTTATATAAAGTATAATTATAAAAAGTAAACCTGCATGTTAGAAATTTAATTTCCCGAAATTCTAGATAAACTGTTTTTTCTTGTAAGTACTCAACCAAGATTCAACCACAAAAAAAACAATCACAGTCGGTGAAATATTTTTTATTAATACGGTAACAAGTTATAGGTACCCAGTTTCCAAATATTAAGTTAATTGTGAGAGTTTTAAAGGATAAGACATTATCATTTTAATTACTTTTTGTGTTTAAATATAAGAAAATCTTTAACTTTAGTGAAACTACCTTCCACTAAATTATTATTATTACTAAAAGTAGTGTTAGGGAAATCAATGGTAATGTCATCATATTGAACCTCAGAAAGTTGTGAGGATTGTGTAGGAGTAGGAACAGATGCATAGGCTTGATGTTGTGGGGTTGGAGTAGGAGCAGATGAGTATGATTGATGTTGTGGGGATGGAGTAGGAGCAGATGAGTATGATTGATGTTGTGGGGTTGGAGTAGGAGCAGATGCGTACGATTGATGTTGTGGGGATGGAGTAGGAGCAGATGAGTATGATTGATGTTGTGGGGTTGGAGTAGGAGCAGATGCGTACGATTGATGTTGTGGGGATGGAGTAGGAGCAGATGCGTACGATTGATGTTGTGGGGATGGAGTATGAGCAGATGCGTACGATTGATGTTGTGGGGATGGAGTAGGAGCAGATACGTAGGATTGATATTGTGGGGATGGTGTAAGAGTATTAATAGGTACTGAATGAATGTACGGATTGTGATATTGGTTTTTCAAAGTGATTGACGATTCTTCTGTTAGTTTTCCAAGTTGCCCATAGAAAATGACTTCGGATATTAATTTTTTCGCAACAACTTGCTGGTGTTTACTTAAATTTTTCAATTGAATACCATAGCCCATTCCTATGACTTCCCATTCATCTGTAGTGGTAAGAAGTTTTTGAGCAGTATCAAACAGTTTCTCTTGTTTTTTTTGTAAGTTTAATCGCGGTTTTCTTGGAGCAGGTTCTTCTTCTGTTTTGTCTAGCTTACTTGGACGTTTTAGGTTGAGTGATTGACTACCAGATGGTTCATCCAATTCCAAACTCTGTGAAACCTGAAATATTAAATTTCTCAATTACTGTTTGTTTCAGATGCCCACATCGGAAACTGAATGGAAGAACACAGCAAAAATGTTTGAAGAAAAATGGAATTTCAGTCACTGTGTTGGAGCAATGGACGGAAAACACGTAGCTATAGAAAAGCCCCCTGGTAGTGGCTCGTGTTTTTTTAATTACAAACAGTTTTTTAGTGTAGTACTTTTTGCCATTGTTAATGCAAATTATGAGTTTATGTATGTACACACTGGCATAAATGGAAGCGTCTCTGATGGTGGTGTAATACAACATACAAAATTTCATGAAAAACTAATGAAAAGCCAGTTAAACCTACCACCAGCTTCAACGTTACCAAATAGTAATACTACAGTGCCCTATGTATTTGTAGGAGACAGTGCATTTTCTCTCAACAGACACGTGATGAAGCCCTATCCATTCAAGAATATAAACCATGAACAAAGAATATTTAATTATAGGTTATCTAGGGCAAGACGGGTAGTAGAAAATGCTTTTGGGATACTGGCAACACGTTTTAGGATATTTCGCCGAAAAATAAGTGTAAATGTTGAGAACGTCGATGCTATTGTTCTAGCATGTTGCGCTTTACACAATTTTTTAAGAACAAAATCAAAAATCTATTTGACAAATTCATGTACAGATTCTGAAAATACAAACGATCGAACTTATCGACCAGGTGATTGGCGGGCAGAATCATTCGAATTAGTATCACTTGCGCAAAGAAATGAAAAACAGCGCAACGATGAAGGAAACTACGTTAGAAGTCAATTTATGTCGTATTTTAACGGACAAGGCAGTGTTGATTTTCAAGAAGACATGTTACGAGTAATATAAGAGCATTAAAATAGTTTTAATGTTGATGAAATACTTAAGTAAGTACTTATACCTAATATTTAGAAGTAATTCTAATTATATAATTGTGCCAAGTGATTTTATTCTTGTTGAAGAATTAACCTAAAAAAGATAACACATTGAAATGAAATACAAATACCTACAAAAAAAAATTTCAAAACACAATTTTGAATAATCATTACTTAATTAAAAATACGTACCTTTTTTTACTCCCGAAAAAAGGATGTCCGCATATTTTAAAATTTTTTTTTGAAAGCCGGCAGCTCCATGTTGGTTTTGAGTTCCCCAAAAATTTCAAACATTAGTGTGAATGTTTGCTGCCTCATGTCACGGTTAAAATAATGTTTATGATTTTTATCCCACATGTGAGGTCGGTCTTGATAAACTTCTATAATTCGCGTCCAAACTTCGCGTTCGTTGTCGGCCGCCATTTTGATTGTACGCTATGTATACGTGCACTCCGTGTGACAGATACTGACAAACTGACTGAGAAATTGCCCCAATCGCGCTACACACGCAGCGACGGCAGGGACGACTTAGGGATCAAGGATGGTCTCGCGCCCCTGCCGCCCTGCCGCAGGGCCAATCCTCCAAATTGCCCCTGCATGCCTACACACATCACAATTAAGGATGCAATTAAGGGTCATCCCCACTCCTACACCCTAGATTGCCCCTGCGGCAGGTGTGTGAGTAGCGCCCTTAACTCAACGAAATTAGGTATGTACTGTTATTTTACTACTACCTGGGATCCTTTCATCGAAGTTTTTTCTAAGAATTCTGATAACACCCTAGCTTGTTTTATCTTGTTGAATAGTAGAGGTGTGTAGGTACTGTGAGTAATGCAGTACACGTTATATAGCACGACCGCGTACTGATTCAGTACACATTACCCGACAAAATTTAACATGACACATGGCAGTAAACATGGCAGTGCGCCGAACGGGCGCGACCGGCCGGCCGCGTTCTGTTACTTACTGTTCGGGTGGCCGTGTCGTTCACTATAGTAAAGGTTCGAGTACAAGCGACGAGCTTCGGCCGAACGGGATTTTGTCTCTGTCACACACACACCGCGCCGTTTAGTAGAATTTACATAGTATTGCGTTCTAGATAAGGGTTAAATTTCTTTAGCGCCGGTAAATGTTTACGCCTACTCTACCTATAATAAAATATTGTTATAATTATTAGTGTAGGTACGTACGACTAATGACTAATTGTTTTCTTTGTTTACGCGCGCGGTCAACGGTAGATATAATTAGGTTAAAACCAACATCGATTTATGTGTATTTTGGTAGCATTTGGAAAATATTTATTTCTAGCCCAAATCTCTTATTTTCCCGAATGCTCCAACTCCAAAACAACGAATGAACCCAATTTAGTTTTTTCATAAGTAAATAGAAAATGGTTTACGATTTGCGCCAAGTTACTTTTCACTAGATTTATTCTTTGAAGAAAGCAGAATAAATTAATTAAAAGTACAAATAAAATTGAATCTCGCACCAACCCGCGCAATCAACCTTATAGGTATAAAATAATATAATAATAAAAGGTCTGTCTTGTCTATTGCTATTACATCTGAACAGAACATTCAGTAAATTTCAGTACCTTCACTTAAAATTAATAGCGGGTCATTCGCATTACTTACCATTAGACATGCGCTAAACGTGTCCACGACTGGAGCGGATCTGGTCCGATTCCAGTTGGGTGTGGACTCGTTTCCCGGAGTCGTGTCCGCGGATCCGTTTGGATCCGCTTGCAGTTTCGCTTCCTTCAAGTCCAGTAGATCAGTTTGTTCCAGTGGATCCAGCGGATCGGTTAGGATCCGCTTTTAATAACAGTTCCTACATGTCCATTGTATCTGTCTGTTTGTAGGAAACGTTTGTTTCGGTGGATGTAACGAATCGAAAGAATGACTAGTAAAACCATAGCAATTCTTTCCTTAGTGGAAGACATGTTTGTTAGTTTGATCTAATCTGTGAAAAATACTAGCATAAGTTTTTTAAGGTAAATAATTACTTAATTTTTTTAGAGACTACAGTTGATTTACCTTCATACTAAATACTAGTAAATTATAATAAAGTATAATTTTACCGTAGTAGTTCTAGTCGAGTAGTTCAACTATCCTAGGATCAAAAGCAGTACTTGCAACGATAACATCCTTGGTATCTTTCCATTTCACGATTGATACAGGCGCATCAAACTGGTACATAAACTCACCAGATTTCAAAGTTGTTTCCTTCTTTGTTTCTCTGCTTAGATTTTTTCTGTTAGTAAATCTGGTAATCCCTTTCGGTTTTGTCTGATTGTTCCGACAGAGTGAATATCTTTTTCAGATAAAATTTCCAGCAAAGGAAGGCTTGTAAAAAAATTATCGAAAGCCACCAGTGTACCATGAGGTACAGATTCACACAAGTCCATCACTACTCTAGCCCCCAGATTTTCTTCAGTTCCACTATCTATCTTACCGGTATAAAATTGGAATTCATATAAATACCCAGTATAAGAATCGGCTCTTGCCCAACATTTGTAGCCTCGTTTTATAGGTTTCTTGGGCATGTACTGCTTCATGTGGCTACGACCCTTGAATCTTATCATACTCTCATCGATAGAATTAAATTCGGACGCTTCAACATTCTCCTTGAAAGTTTTATTGAGGACTTCAATGGCAGGTCTTATCTTTGCTAATTTATCATAGCCTGGAGAATTCCTTGGAATTTCAGTGGTTATATTTGAAATATGAAGATTCTGGTTAATTTTTTTAAATCTCTTTATGGGCATTACTTTGCTTATGACCGGGTTATTGTAAAATTCATCAGTAGACCAATACATATTTATGTCATGTAATGGATTTATGCTCATAAGTATTACTAAGCCAAAAAAGGCTTTCAGCTCTTCGTTTGTTATGTCAGTCCAAGATTTAGCATTAGTATGATTTGCGTAAATGTTTGTATTTATAACAATAATATCCATCAAGCCTTCAGTGAAAAAATCAATGAAATATTCAAGTGGTTGACTTCTGTTGTTATACACTTTTTTAACTTTCATTTTTCTCTGAAAATCAGGCCAAGCATTGTTTCCAACTGTAGAAGACCAATTCCTTGACTTGTTTTGTAATTGACTAAATATTTCTCTGCTGAAAGATATTGTTGATAAAGCATTATTTTGTTCCTGTGGTATAGATCCATCGAGTAATTGGGGAGGATTCTCTACTTCTGCCATCGTCAAGTCTTGTGATGAAGTTATATTTACCTCTGCATCTAGTATAGGAGATTCTTGAATTGGAGCTTGGACTTCTGTTACCGTATGTTGTGATGAAGCAGCAGTTATCTCTACTTCTATAGTAGAATCATGAATTGTTGGAGCGATCTGTGATTCATCTCGTCTTGAAAAAGAATTAGTCTCACCCATCAATATACTTTGTAAATCATCATTTGATAGCTGTTGTAGTTGATCTAGTCTTGAATCGAAATCCACAGCATAGTGTTCTTTGTCGAATGAGACAGTTACTTCGCTATCTGAGAGTTCATCCTCCGACGAACATAACAGGGCACACAATTGATTCTCAATATCTGAGTCACGAAGCGGATTCTGTAAGAAAAAAAACAGTAGTTAGGTAAGTAAATTAACTTTATTTTATTTTTTTATTAGATATCAATCTAATATCAGGTTGATAGTAACTAAAAATAGTATTATGAATTACATTCACTATCTACGGGAAAACTTTTCCCACTTTTTTAGTACATTATCGAACCTGAACGAGGTAAATATTTCCCACACACTTTGATCACAGAATTGTGTATTTTTTATGGAGGGACGCTTCGAATGGACGATGTAACGTTCTTAAAAGTCTAAGTATGTTAATCCGTCAAATTCTTCTCCTAAGGGGCGGTTGAAATATGTTAAAAGGTCTGAGGTAGCACGTTGCGCCGATTCCGTTTCGGTGTCGGGTTTAAAAAATACAGACTGTTGATTCTCGAGGTGGACGGACAACATTTTGACGGTTGGTTCGCGCGCGGTAACATCGAATTCTAATACTCTCCAGGCAGCGTCACTGGAGCCTACATATCTTTTAGTTACGTATGTTTCTATTTCGTTATTTCTATCCGCTTCAGGCACTACAGTTACGCGCGACTCATCCTGGCCTTTATTAATATATTTAAACAAATATTTTACTACTGTACGTTGAGTGGATACTTCCAAGTTGATATGCGCATCGTATTTAAGAAGAAGAGCTGCGTTATATGGAACAACCCAGGTGTCATTTACAGTTACTTCCCGATTTAATTGCTTAATTTTGCCCGTGTTTGTACTATCCCTACGCAAGTTGATAAATCCTTTATCTGTACTAAAAGTGGTGGCGGTTTCCGGTTTTGGAAAAAATTTATTACATTTTTGTTTTTCATTATCCCAGCAAGGCAAATTAGTCCGATGCGGAGGACCGCATGGACCGTGTATCATATTATTTAAGACAATTTTTCGCAATTTCCCGTCAGCTTCTGACTCTTTGGGAATATCAGCTCTTACAAATTTATCTATAGGTATCTATATTTTGAACAGGGCCGCCACCTTCCATCCTGAAGCAAATATGGGCATGAGGTAAACCTCTTTTTTGAAATTCTATAACGTGTATTAAGTATAGGCATTTGCCGAACCAACGACCGGATCTTAGATCTCTTAATAATTCAGCTAATCTTAAATTAAATGCTCTTGCACAAATAAGGGGATTTCTTTTATCTGAAGTTATGGATTGTTGTATTTCCGGCCATTTTGGATTGCATGTAAATGTCAAGAAATATGATGGATTTCCCAACCTATTCACTAATGCAATCGAATCGCAATATTTCGTTTTCATGTATCGCGGTCCCCCCGTAAATGTGTTAGGTAAGTAAATTCGACCCGCAACAATTCCCCCCTCCGCCTGAATTGTCTCATCATAACGAATCTCATTCCTCGCTACGATACTCATTTCAACTTCTTGAAGCGGAGCGGTTCTGAGTTCATTATTGGAATTGTGAGTCTGTAAACTCTTTAAGAATCGTAAACGCTCTTCTATTATTCGGCAATACATATCAACTAACCATTCCTCTGATAACCTACCTAATTCTGAAAAACGAGGCTGGGACAAAAGTAAACATCTGACATATTTATTCTGAGTTAATTTTCTCTGATTATTATCTAATTTATTTGGATACCAACCTGGATTGCCTCTGAGATATAACAAAGGATACTGAAAGCATTCATAACATGGATGCATAATGTCTACGGTGTGTGGTTTCCGATCGCCTATTTTCCACACAGCTATGCAATTGGCTTTATATTCCTGCCTATCCGTATTAATGATAGCCGCTATTTCATTACCTACAGGTTGGTCACCGAGAATGTTACCGTGAGTCGCACGTGAAGTTAATTGAAATTGAATGAAAGCCTCATCTGATGGATGTCGGCTTAATTGTTTAAAACAATCAATATAGGGATTTACCTCTTCTAAATAAGCGTTTATGCATTGAACTATCTGATTATCAAGGTTCTGACCTTGCGCTAATTGTTCGCGTTCGCTTGCGTCGTGAATGTACAAGCCTAAATTATTAACGCTATCCGTGTATGCTAAATCAAATACTCTATGATAAACACGACCTTGAATTTTTATGAACGACAATCCTGTAGGTTGCACAAAACCAGATGTTGTACCTAAAGCGCTAAACGCGAAAAGGTTGTTATACGCCCTAGGTCTAGACAGAAACGACGGATGATAATAAAAGTCCTCCGTAAGCGGTTCAAAGTTCTGGACGTTGTTAGCGCCTACCCCACAACACCATTGCTTACGTGGCTTTTCTTCATCAAAGAGACGCGCCTGACATTTGGGACATTTATAAATCTCTGGCGCCAATAGCGACGGTTTTTTCAACGAAAATGATCTAACCGCGTCGAGTTCAGCGCCCCTCTTCGCGCCGATTAGAATTGTTGAACGACGCAATGGCTGGTCAATATTCCGACTGCGTTCGTTGTAAGTGGCCGAAGCGATTCTATTGACTTCGGGGTGAGATTCGGAATATCTTTCGACGGCTGCACGGTTCACTTCGGGGTGAGATTCGGAATATCTTTGGACGGATGCACGGTTTACATCGGGGTGAGATTCGGAATATCTTTGAACGGCTGCACGGTTCACTTCAGGGTGAGATGCGGAATAGCTTTGGACGGCTGCACGGTTCACTTCTGGGTGAGATTCGGAATATCTTTGGACGGCTGCACGGTTCACTTCTGGGTGAGATTTGGAATATCTTTGGACGGCTGCACGGTTTACTTCAAGGTTTTGTTCGTTATAGCGTTGCACGGCTGCACGGTTTACTTCTGGGTGGGATTGGGAATATCTTTGCACGGCATCACGGTGTATATTAAGATTTTTGGCATTATATTTATTTACCGCATCTTTATGTGCATTTGCTTTTGTCCTTTTTCTACCGCGTTTAACTTTTTTGGGTCGACCAGCTTTTGTCGTTGAAGTAACAGGGACTTCAATATTATCAACGGATAATTCTGAAAACATGTTTTGAAGAACCACTGCTGGTTTGACATTGGTTGCAACCACATTTTTTGCATTTAATTTCATTGTATTTCTGGATTTATTCGTAGTTGCGATTGACCGAGTATCTAAGCTTAGTTTACTTATTTGCGATGCGCGTAGAATTGACGGAGATTGCGACGATCCGGAATCTTTAAAAAGATCAACGACGGGTGAATTCAACCTAAGAATAGACTGAGAGAGCGTCGCCGGCGACGTAGACGAAGAATCGCGATCTAGAATTAAACTTGGGTTGCGAGTAAGTGATAGATATTCGGAAAGGATTGATGGCGATAGCGTTGCCAACGAGACGTCAGATACCAATTCAAGTGAAGAAGGTAACGCATATGAATTGTTAGTAACGTGTGTTTTTAACAATGCCGGCGGCGGCGTTTGAGTTACCGATGAAGGTAACGTAGGAGTCGACGACCGCGACTTACGAACAACGTCCGCGTAAGACGGGGAGCATTGAGTTAGATCAGTATCGTCATTATCGGTAACACGAATAACGTGGACTCGGTTTATAGAATACTGGCCGTTTTGTATTCCACGCGCGAAAAGTAATTTAGCCAATTGATTTAAAGAACTACACCGAAACAATCGAGCTACTCCGTTTTCCGTGAATTTATTATCCGTGCCAACTTCATGGCTATTAAAAAGGTACAGATCATTATTATGCCGCCAAAACGCAACCGTGTAAAGTTGGCCGGTGAACAGATAACTGTCCCTATCGTCGTTGTGCTCAGAATTGAATACTTGCGTTGTTAAGATTTTTAATAATTCCGATTCAGCAAAGGTTTTCGGCATATCTGGCAGACTGCGGGAGGGCGCGGGCGGGGCCGCGCGGCGCCCGCGGCTAGTAGATACGTTCCGCTGCGCCTCGCGGCATCTCGCTGCGCAGCGAGGCGTCGCACAGTGGTTTGTCTCCATACAAGAGGTTGGACATAGGATAATAAAAAAACCAAAGTCGTTATTATAAAAAACTAAATATGCCATCGCATTTGTCTATCAAACGGCAACAAATTATACGATATTCATTTTTTCGATTGGACTTATAGTCTAGGAGATAGCGCAGTTAAACTGTTTTCATTGTATGAAAAGCAACATATAAATGTAAATATCTTCCCATTTTGGCCCATTTTCGGGTTGAGATTTTATACACGTAATCTAACCGTGCTAAGCTATATTTTCTCCAAAGACACATGCTGCTACTTTTGTGCACTTTTTGAGATATATCGAAAATTAGATAAAATATAAATTTGGTTTAACGGTATGTTTTAAATGGAAGAAAATGTCTCATAATAAGTTAATTGCCTTGTTATAAACCCTAAACATCTTCAGCAGCCATAAAAAGGCGAAAAAACTAATTTGTAAAAAGCGAAGTGAATAAATATTTTTTATAAGCAAAGTCGTTTTTTCATAAAACTAAATATGCCATGGCATTGGTCTATAAAACAGCAACAAATTATACCATATTCGTTTCTTCGATTAGTCTTATAGTCTAGGAGATATCGTAGTAAAACTGTTTTTATTGTATGACAAGCAACATAAAAATGTAAATATCTTCCCATTTTGGCCCATTCTCGGGTTGAAATTTTATACACGTAATCTAACCGTGCTAAGCTATATTTTCTTCAAAGACACATGCTGCTACTTTTGTGCACTTTTTGAGATATAACGAAAAACTGATAACTTATAAATTTGGTTTAACGGTATATCTCAAAAAGTGCACAAAAGTAGCAGCATGTGTCTTTGGAGAAAATATAGCTTAGCACGGCTAGATTACGTGTATAAAATCTCAAACCGAAAATGGGCCAATATGGGAAGATATTTAAATTTTTATGTTGCTTGTCATACAATAAAAACAGTTTTACTACGATATCTCCTAGACTATAAGACCAATCGAAGAAACGAATATGGTATAATTTGTTGCTGTTTTATAGACCAATGCCATGGCATATTTCGTTTTATGAAAAAACGGCTTTGCTTAAAAAAAATATTTATTCACTTCGCTTGTGTACAAATTAGTTTTTTCGCCTTTTTATGGCTGCTGAAGATGTTAAGGGTTTATAACAAGGCAATTAACGTATTATAAGACATTTTCTTCCATTTAAAACATACCGTTAAACTAAATTTATAATTTATCTAATTTTCGATATATCTCAAAAAGTGCACAAAAGTAGCAGCATGTGTCTTTGGAGAAAATATAGCTTAGCACGGTTAGATTACGTGTATAAAATCTCAACCCGAAAATGGGCCAAAATGGGAAGATATTTACATTTATATGTTGCTTTTCATACAATGAAAACAGTTTAACTGCGCTATCTCCTAGACTATAAGTCCAATCGAAAAAATGAATATCGTATAATTTGTTGCCGTTTGATAGACAAATGCGACGGCATATTTAGTTTTTTGAAATAACGACTTTGGTTTTTTTATTATCCTATGTCCAACCTCTTGTATGGAGACAAACCACTGTGCGTCGTCCTGCTACGATTTTAAGATGCGCCTCGCGACGTTGCGATGCGTCTCGCGACGACGACGCGCGGCGTAGCGCGAAATCATTGGCCTCTTTGAGTATCGTCGCGTCGCGTCGCGTCTCGGTGTGAATTGACCCTAAGTTAAATGCCGCGGCACTGCGTTGCACATGCTAAGCCAATGAAAGTATCTATTACTTATAACAACGTAGGTTATCTAAACTAAAACATAATTTATTTCAATATATATTGTAAAGTTCCTGTGTGAGACAGTGTGAGTTAAAAAAGTGAGAAACATTGCACTTGCATAGCTATCAAATATTTGTCGATTTTATGTTCTCAATCGTGGTTACAAGATATTATTAAAAAAACCTAAGTTGAAGTTTATGTATCTATCTACGCAATTATTCGGATCCAGGCCTAGTAAGACAACTAAAACTTTTTGGTCGCCGCGCCTGCAGTACTATCTATCTATACTCAAGCTATTTTAACTTAGTTATAATACCTTGGTACCTACAAGAATGAACCACTCGCACGCAGTACACAAATCGAAAATTCGAGGTAGGAGATTGTATGCGTAGGGACCTTCTACAACATTATTTATGTAATTGTATACAAGCAAAAGAAATACATACCTAGTTACTTTTGTTGGTATCTACTACCTACACTTTAGATCAGTTCATCACTCTTCCAAAATACATATTGAAAATCTCTAATCATGGTAGGTAAATTACGTATATCACGTCAAACATTTACAATTTATTATTATTGGTATCTTTGAGTGGAGACCGTGACTCGGTAAACGTAGTATATAGGACGTAATCCGGTCGGGTCAGGTAGACTCTTGATTTGCGAAAGACTGCAGATAGATGCGGGATGCGACAAGCTGAAGATAGGGCACTATGGTGTTGATTAAGGTAGTCATAATACCTACCTAGTATTTATACATAATAATTATAATAATGAGTAAGACACAATATTATTTTTCATTATGGCATCTCATGAGTTGGTAGATAGGTATAGTGCGCGTCAGAATTAAGTATCCCCCTTGTGTACAAAATATATTCGACTACTTTTAATTCCTGTGTAAATTGTCATTTCCATATGCTTAAATTTATCTCGCCGCTCAGGATTGAACCGCCCACCCCTAATACTCAGTCTTAATTTCCCAACAATAACAACTATATTGTAACCCATATACAATGAGATAGGGGGGTAATTATATGTGACGTGGACTGTACTTACCTACTATGTTATGGAATTCTTTAATTACCATATTACTGAGCATACCTATTTAACTTTTTCGATTTTGCTATCATCAGTCTTTTGCAAATTAACATTTTGACAAATTGACCTGGCCGGAGTACGTCCTACACTACGTTTACCGAGTCACGGTCTCCACTCAAGGATATCAGTTACTTAATAATTGTAAATTATAAAAACTCAATAGTTGTAATTATTTTGAAAAAAATAGGCATTTATCTCCCATTTATTTACCTAAGTACATACCTACCTAGGTACATGGAAGTGGTTATTAAATATATAAGTATTTCGTCATACACTGAAACTTGTGAGGTAGGTACATTACATAATACTACCAATTGATTTCTTTTTAGTACCTACCTAACTACCTACTTACCTACTGGTCGGTAATATGGTTATTTAAAAAGTATTTCATTAGATACACTAAAAGTAGGTGGGTGTATATGTATAGGTACTCGTATACCTAGTTGTAGTTAGTACGTACATACCTACCTATCTAGGTAGGTACAATTTATGAATTAACATTATTAAAAGACAGATAATTTACATTTCGACTTGTACCTACCTAATTGCATCGTGTTTGGATTGTGATATGAAATAACTACATTATACCGTATTACTATTAAGTGCCTATTTTAGAATGGATCATTTGGTATCATCACAGTCATCATCATCACCAGCCTATAACAGTCCACTGCTGGACATAGGCCTCCCCTAATGAGGGGTTAATGCCCATAATCCCCACGCTGGGCATGCGGGTTGGGGATCGCAGTTCGGTGGAGTTGTTCTGCAGAGGGCGCTGCTGCCCGCCCCCCGGTGTGTTTCCCTTAGTCGCCTCTTACGACACCCACGGGAAGAAATGGGGTGGTGAAATTCTATGCCGGCACCACACGGCAAATTACTTAACGGCATTTGGTATGAATTTCATCAATTAATGCCGCTATTATATAAGTACCTAATTGAATAAGTGGGTTATGTAGGTTTTTACGACAAAAAGAAATTTTTTAACTTTCTCACAAATAACAACAAAATTAGTAAGTACCTAACTTACCAAATTGCAAAATAGTGAATAGATCAAATTAAAATTAGACGCCATGACATGACGCGTCCGTTGTTTGAATTTGGAACCACAGAATTTTTTAACCAATTTTACGATGCACTCTCATTTATTTGGTAGGAACTAAACTAACATATTTGCTAAATTGAAGAAATGATCTTTATGAGTTCCTAGTCTTTTTTTGATTTATAATAAGCATAAGTAATTAAGTTTACTCACCAGCGAGAATACACGATACAGCGTCGTTAGCTTGGCCTGAAGGAAATCCTCCGGGCCCACCGCTTGGCTGCTGAGTTTTCGTAGTCACCAGTACGCTTCATCTATTTTGAAATAAAATTTGGTTAATAACACGCAATAAGCTTATTAAAAACACTTAAATAAAATTATCACAAAAATATTTTTACAGAGATCTTACCTTTACGAAAAGTTAGGAAGTAATGAAAGAGTATAGAGATGGGACCTTCCAACGCTCTTGATCGATAATCTCACGTAGGTTCGAAAAGAAAAAACTTATCGATTAATTTGATCGTAATATTTTTTATCAGTTAAGGAACGTTATTTTTAGATTAGTAGGTTTATACTAAATAAGACTTTAGCAATTGATTCTTCTATTTGGTTGGTAGCATATCTACCTAGCTCATTCTTAGAAACCTTTACCTTGTTCATCAATATTATAAATATTTATATCGAGGGAGCCTGATACGGATAAGAATTTTATTGTAAGCGACATTAGTTTGATTTTACAGGAGGCGTTTTTTTATATATATTTACTTGTAGTTTCTACATTTATTCACTATTCAAAGACAAACATAGTGAATTTTTATTGTAGGGTTTATTCTTGCCGCGAGACAAAAAATTGAAGATATTTATTTATGTTATTATAGATACAGTCTTGCATTATCTAAATTGTTTATTTTTTACTGGTATAATATACGTAATGGTTCCTCGATTTATTTTATTTAATCCTGAATTATAAAATTTTGAATTTTATGTTAAAGATTTGTTGATGGAAATTATACAGCAACAATCGAAATTAATTATAGTAGTTCTAGATCATGTCATGAAACGTTTAAAGGATTGTGGCATTGTGATTTATTTATATTTACTATTAATTTTAACATAAATTTTTCTTATCCTTCTATAAACCTTTATAATTATTGAATAAAACATTAATCTAATCACAAATGAAACTTATACCTTGCTTTTTGCTGTAATGTACCTACTTAAAAGAGAAAAAATAATTATATTTAATATTGGTATCATCACAATCATCATCATCACCAGCCTATAACAGTCCACTGCTGAACATAGGCCTCCCCTAATGAGGGGTTAATGCCCATAATCCCCACGCTGGGCATGCGGGTTGGGGATCGCAGTTCGGTGGAGTTGTTCTGCAGAGGGCGCTGCTGCCCGCCCCCCGGTGTGTTTCCCTTAGTCGCCTCTTACGACACCCACGGGAAGAAATGGGGTGGTGAAATTCTATGCCGGCACCACACGGCAAATTACTTAACGGCATTTGGTATGAATTTCATCAATTAATGCCGCTATTATATAAGTACCTAATTGAATAAGTGGGTTATGTAGGTTTTTACGACAAAAAGAAATTTTTTAACTTTCTCACAAATAACAACAAAATTAGTAAGTACCTAACTTACCAAATTTCAAAATAGTGAATAGATCAAATTAAAATTAGACGCCATGACATGACGCGTCCGTTGTTTGAATTTGGAACCACAGAATTTTTTAACCAATTTTACGATGCACTCTCATTTATTTGGTAGGAACTAACATAATTTGCTAAATTGAAGAAATGATCTTTATGAGTTCCTAGTCTTTTTTTGATTTATAATAAGCATAATTAATTAAGTTTACTCACCAGCGAGAATACACGATACAGCGTCGTTAGCTTGGCCTGAAGGAAATCCTCCGGCCCACCGCTTGGCTGCTGAGTTTTCGTAGTCACCAGTACGCTTCATCTATTTTGAAATAAAATTTGGTTAATAACACGCAATAAGCTTATTAAAAACACTTAAATAAAATTATCACAAAAATATTTTCACAGAGATCTTACCTTTACGAAAAGTTAGGAAGTAATGAAAGAGTATAGAGATGGGACCTTCCAACGCTCTTGATCGATAATCTCACGTAGGTTCGAAAAGAAAAAACTTATCGATTAATTTGATCGTAATATTTTTTATCAGTTAAGGAACGTTATTTTTAGATTAGTAGGTTTATACTAAATAAGACTTTAGCAATTGATTCTTCTATTTGGTTGGTAGCATATCTACCTAGCTCATTCTTAGAAACCTTTACCTTGTTCATCAATATTATAAATATTTATATCGAGGGAGCCTGATACGGATAAGAATTTTATTGTAAGCGACATTAGTTTGATTTTACAGGAGGCGTTTTTTTATATATATTTACTTGTAGTTTCTACATTTATTCACTATTCAAAGACAAACATAGTGAATTTTTATTGTAGGGTTTATTCTTGCCGCGAGACAAAAAATTGAAGATATTTATTTATGTTATTATAGATACAGTCTTGCATTATCTAAATTGTTTATTTTTTACTGGTATAATATACGTAATGGTTCCTCGATTTATTTTATTTAATCCTGAATTATAAAATTTTAAATTTTATGTTAAAGATTTGTTGATGGAAATTATACAGCAACAATCGAAATTAATTATAGTAGTTCTAGATCATGTCATGAAACGTTTAAAGGATTGTGGCATTGTGATTTATTTATATTTACTATTAAGTTTAACATAAATTTTTCTTATCCTTCTATAAACCTTTATAATTATTGAATAAAACATTAATCTAATCACAAATGAAACTTATACCTTGCTTTTTGCTGTAATGTACCTACTTAAAAGAGAAAAAATAATTATATTTAATATTGGTATCATCACAATCATCATCATCACCAGCCTATAACAGTCCACTGCTGGACATAGGCCTCCCCTAATGAGGGGTTAATGCCCATAATCCCCACGCTGGGCATGCGGGTTGGGGATCGCAGTTCGGTGGAGTTGTTCTGCAGAGGGCGCTGCTGCCCGCCCCCCGGTGTGTTTCCCTTAGTCGCCTCTTACGACACCCACGGGAAGAAATGGGGTGGTGAAATTCTATGCCGGCACCACACGGCAAATTACTTAACGGCATTTGGTATTAATTTCATCAATTAATGCCGCTATTATATAAGTACCTAATTGAATAAGTGGGTTATGTAGGTTTTTACGACAAAAAGAAATTTTTTAACTTTCTCACAAATAACAACAAAATTAGTAAGTACCTTACTTACCAAATTGCAAAATAGTGAATAGATCAAATTAAAATTAGACGCCATGACATGACGCGTCCGTTGTTTGAATTTGGAACCACAGAATTTTTTAACCAATTTTACGATGCACTCTCATTTATTTGGTAGGAACTAACATAATTTGCTAAATTGAAGAAATGATCTTTATGAGTTCCTAGTCTTTTTTTGATTTATAATAAGCATAAGTAATTAAGATTACTCACCAGCGAGAATACACGATACAGCGTCGTTAGCTTGGCCTGAAGGAAATCCTCCGGCCCACCGCTTGGCTGCTGAGTTTTCGTAGTCACCAGTACGCTTCATCTATTTTGAAATAAAATTTGGTTAATAACACGCAATAAGCTTATTAAAAACACTTAAATAAAATTATCACAAAAATATTTTCACAGAGATCTTACCTTTACGAAAAGTTAGGAAGTAATGAAAGAGTATAGAGATGGGACCTTCCAACGCTCTTGATCGATAATCTCACGTAGGTTCGAAAAGAAAAAACTTATCGATTAATTTGATCGTAATATTTTTTATCAGTTAAGGAACGTTATTTTTAGATTAGTAGGTTTATACTAAACTAGCTGACCCGCTCGCAATTTCATTTGCGTGGACTTTAGAGTAAAAAAATCTTGACGAAATTAGCTAATACCCTATTTTGAGAGTCGGAAATTGAAACCCGCTTTTAATATCATGTATAAGCCCATGCGTTTTCTTAAAAAAATAACCGTTTACTGTATTTTTTTATAGTGAATCTAATGACACGGTGGACTACAAACATTCTACTTTAGCCCATTTTATTTGTAAATTACCTAATCCTATTTTATTTAAATATATCTACAGATTATCTACACTACACTACTATATATCTACAGATATTAAAAAAGACCAAAAAAACTTCCATCCCCCTTTTCACCCCCTTAGGGGTGGAATTTCCAAAAATCCCTTCTTAGCGGGTGCTTGTGTTGTAAAAGGAACCTACCTTCCAAATTTCAGCTTTCTAACTTCAGCGGTTTAGGCTGGGCGTTGTCGCCAGAAAATCGCTTGTTCCTTTATATATTAAGATAATCCCTTCTTAGCGGGTGCTTGTGTTGTAAAAGGAACCTACCTTCTAAATTTCAGCTTTCTAGCTTCAGCGGTTTAGGCTGGGCGTTGTCGGTAGGAAATCGCTTGTTTCTTTATATTTTGATGTTTTTTCAGGAATATTTGAAAAAATCCTGAAATACGTGTTCAATATTTTTGTTTGTTTAGTATTCTGAGTAAGTTTCATGTTGGGTCATTTGTTAAAAAAAATCTCAAAAATCTTAAGTAATTCGACTTCCTTTTTAAACTTATATAGTAACATTTTTGAAAAATGCTGAAACACGTGGTTTGATTTATAGTTTTTTCAATATATACTGAAAGTTTCAAGTCATTAGTATGCTATATCAAAAAGTTATAGACATTTCAATATGGAGCCAAAATACGAATCTCAAACTTGAATGACCCATTTCACCCTATTTTCAGGAATATTTTGAAAAATGCTGAAACACGTGTTCAATATTTTTGTATGTTTAGTATTTCCTGTAAATTTCAAGAAAATCGGGCTACCGGTTACATAGTTAGAAAAAAGACCAAAAAAACTTCCATCCCCCTTTTCACCCCCTTAGGGGTGGAATTTCCGAAAATCCCTTCTTAGCGGGTGCTTGTGTTGTAAAAGGAACCTACCTTCCAAATTTCAGCTTTCTAACTTCAGCGGTTTAGGCTGGGCGTTGTCGCCAGAAAATCGCTTGTTCCTTTATATATTAAGATAATCCCTTCTTAGCGGGTGCTTGTGTTGTAAAAGGAACCTACCTTCTAAATTTCAGCTTTCTAGCTTCAGCGGTTTAGGCTGGGCGTTGTCGGTAGGAAATCGCTTGTTTCTTTATATTTTGATGTTTTCCTTTTTAAACTTATATACTAACATTTTTGAAAAATCCTGAAACACGTGGTTTGATTTATAGTTTTTTCAATACATACTGAAAGTTTCAAGTCATTAGTATGCTATATCAAAAAGTTATAGACATTTCAATATGGAGCCAAAATACGAATCTCAAACTTGAATGACCCATTTCACCCTATTTTCAGGAATATTTTGAAAAATGCTGAAACACGTGTTCAAGATTTTTGTATGTTTAGTATTTCCTGTAAATTTCAAGAAAATCGGGCTACCGGTTACAGAGTTAGAAAAAAGACCAAAAAAACTTCCATCCCCCTTTTCACCCCCTTAGGGGTGGAATTTCCAAAAATCCCTTCTTAGCGGGTGCTTGTGTTGTAAAAGGAACCTACCTTCAAAATTTCAGCTTTCTAACTTCAGCGGTTTAGGCTGGGCGTTGTCGCCAGAAAATCGCTTGTTCCTTTATATATTAAGATAATCCCTTCTTAGCGGGTGCTTGTGTTGTAAAAGGAACCTACCTTCTAAATTTCAGCTTTCTAGCTTCAGCGGTTTAGGCTGGGCGTTGTCGGTAGGAAATCGCTTGTTTCTTTATATTTTGATGTTTTCCTTTTTAAACTTATATACTAACATTTTTGAAAAATCCTGAAACACGTGGTTTGATTTATAGTTTTTTCAATACATACTGAAAGTTTCAAGTCATTAGTATGCTATATCAAAAAGTTATAGACATTTCAATATGGAGCCAAAATACGAATCTCAAACTTGAATGACCCATTTCACCCTATTTTCAGGAATATTTTGAAAAATGCTGAAACACGTGTTCAAGATTTTTGTATGTTTAGTATTTCCTGTAAATTTCAAGAAAATCGGGCTACCGGTTACATAGTTAGAAAAAAGACCAAAAAAACTTCCATCCCCCTTTTCACCCCCTTAGGGGTGGAATTTCCGAAAATCCCTTCTTAGCGGGTGCTTGTGTTGTAAAAGGAACCTACCTTCCAAATTTCAGCTTTCTAACTTCAGCGGTTTAGGCTGGGCGTTGTCGCCAGAAAATCGCTTGTTCCTTTATATATTAAGATAATCCCTTCTTAGCGGGTGCTTGTGTTGTAAAAGGAACCTACCTTCTAAATTTCAGCTTTCTAGCTTCAGCGGTTTAGTCTGGGCGTTGTCGGTAGGAAATCGCTTGTTTCTTTATATTTTGATGTTTTCCTTTTTAAACTTATATAGTAACATTTTTGAAAAATCCTGAAACACGTGGTTTGATTTATAGTTTTTTCAATACATACTGAAAGTTTCAAGTCATTAGTATGCTATATCAAAAAGTTATAGACATTTCAATATGGAGCCAAAATACGAATCTCAAACTTGAATGACCCATTTCACCCTATTTTCAGGAATATTTTGAAAAATGCTGAAACACGTGTTCAAGATTTTTGTATGTTTAGTATTTCCTGTAAATTTCAAGAAAATCGGGCTACCGGTTACAGAGTTAGAAAAAAGACCAAAAAAACTTCCATCCCCCTTTTCACCCCCTTAGGGGTGGAATTTCCAAAAATCCCTTCTTAGCGGGTGCTTGTGTTGTAAAAGGAACCTACCTTCAAAATTTCAGCTTTCTAACTTCAGCGGTTTAGGCTGGGCGTTGTCGCCAGAAAATCGCTTGTTCCTTTATATATTAAGATAATCCCTTCTTAGCGGGTGCTTGTGTTGTAAAAGGAACCTACCTTCTAAATTTCAGCTTTCTAGCTTCAGCGGTTTAGGCTGGGCGTTGTCGGTAGGAAATCGCTTGTTTCTTTATATTTTGATGTTTTCCTTTTTAAACTTATATACTAACATTTTTGAAAAATCCTGAAACACGTGGTTTGATTTATAGTTTTTTCAATACATACTGAAAGTTTCAAGTCATTAGTATGCTATATCAAAAAGTTATAGACATTTCAATATGGAGCCAAAATACGAATCTCAAACTTGAATGACCCATTTCACCCTATTTTCAGGAATATTTTGAAAAATGCTGAAACACGTGTTCAAGATTTTTGTATGTTTAGTATTTCCTGTAAATTTCAAGAAAATCGGGCTACCGGTTACAGAGTTAGAAAAAAGACCAAAAAAACTTCCATCCCCCTTTTCACCCCCTTAGGGGTGGAATTTCCAAAAATCCCTTCTTAGCGGGTGCTTGTGTTGTAAAAGGAACCTACCTTCAAAATTTCAGCTTTCTAACTTCAGCGGTTTAGGCTGGGCGTTGTCGCCAGAAAATCGCTTGTTCCTTTATATATTAAGATAATCCCTTCTTAGCGGGTGCTTGTGTTGTAAAAGGAACCTACCTTCTAAATTTCAGCTTTCTAGCTTCAGCGGTTTAGGCTGGGCGTTGTCGGTAGGAAATCGCTTGTTTCTTTATATTTTGATGTTTTCCTTATTAAACTTATATAGTAACATTTTTGAAAAATCCTGAAACACGTGGTTTGATTTATAGTTTTTTCAATACATACTGAAAGTTTCAAGTCATTAGTATGCTATATCAAAAAGTTATAGACATTTCAATATGGAGCCAAAATACGAATCTCAAACTTGAATGACCCATTTCACCCTATTTTCAGGAATATTTTGAAAAATGCTGAAACACGTGTTCAATATTTTTGTATGTTTAGTATTTCCTGTAAATTTCAAGAAAATCGGGCTACCGGTTACAGAGTTAGAAAAAAGACCAAAAAAACTTCCATCCCCCTTTTCACCCCCTTAGGGGTGGAATTTCCAAAAATCCCTTCTTAGCGGGTGCTTGTGTTGTAAAAGGAACCTACCTTCCTAATTTCAGCTTTCTAACTTCAGCGGTTTAGGCTGGGCGTTGTCGCCAGAAAATCGCTTGTTCCTTTATATATTAAGATAAGACTTTAGCAATTGATTCTTCTATTTGGTTGGTAGCATATCTACCTAGCTCATTCTTAGAAACCTTTACCTTGTTCATCAATATTATAAATATTTATATCGAGGGAGCCTGATACGGATAAGAATTTTATTGTAAGCGACATTAGTTTGATTTTACAGGAGGCGTTTTTTTATATATATTTACTTGTAGTTTCTACATTTATTCACTATTCAAAGACAAACATAGTGAATTTTTATTGTAGGGTTTATTCTTGCCGCGAGACAAAAAATTGAAGATATTTATTTATGTTATTATAGATACAGTCTTGCATTATCTAAATTGTTTATTTTTTACTGGTATAATATACGTAATGGTTCCTCGATTTATTTTATTTAATCCTGAATTATAAAATTTTGAATTTTATGTTAAAGATTTGTTGATGGAAATTATACAGCAACAATCGAAATTAATTAAAGTAGTTCTAGATCATGTCATGAAACGTTTAAAGGATTGTGGCATTGTGATTTATTTATATTTACTATTAAGTTTAACATAAATTTTTCTTATCCTTCTATAAACCTTTATAATTATTGAATAAAACATTAATCTAATCACAAATGAAACTTATACCTTGCTTTTTGCTGTAATGTACCTACTTAAAAGAGAAAAAATAATTATATTTAATATTGGTATCATGACAATCATCATCATCACCAGCCTATAACAGTCCACTGCTGGACATAGGCCTCCCCTAATGAGGGGTTAATGCCCATAATCCCCACGCTGGGCATGCGGGTTGGGGATCGCAGTTCGGTGGAGTTGTTCTGCAGAGGGCGCTGCTGCCCGCCCCCCGGTGTGTTTCCCTTAGTCGACTCTTACGACACCCACGGGAAGAAATGGGGTGGTGAAATTCTATGCCGGCACCACACGGCAAATTACTTAACGGCATTTGGTATGAATTTCATCAATTAATGCCGCTATTATATAAGTACCTAATTGAATAAGTGGGTTATGTAGGTTTTTACGACAAAAAGAATTTTTTTAACTTTCTCACAAATAACAACAAAATTAGTAAGTACCTAACTTACCAAATTTCAAAATAGTGAATAGATCAAATTAAAATTAGACGCCATGACATGACGCGTCCGTTGTTTGAATTTGGAACCACAGAATTTTTTAACCAATTTTACGATGCACTCTCATTTATTTGGTAGGAACTAACATAATTTGCTAAATTGAAGAAATGATCTTTATGAGTTCCTAGTCTTTTTTTGATTTATAATAAGCATAAGTAATTAAGTTTACTCACCAGCGAGAATACACGATACAGCGTCGTTAGCTTGGCCTGAAGGAAATCCTCCGGCCCACCGCTTGGCTGCTGAGTTTTCGTAGTCACCAGTACGCTTCATCTATTTTGAAATAAAATTTGGTTAAGGCCAGGTAGGCCAACAGAGGCCGCACTTTTGTGGTTTTCAAAACCATCTGAGATGTAGGAATACTGATTAAAAATTCTGTAAAAAAGATATGTAATAGTTAAGGATTTAGTCTAGTCAAATTCGCATTCAGATACAAGATTTTATAAACTTCGCTCGGGAAAAAAAAATCTCGAAGTTACCCCTTTTTGAAATGTTTTTTCAATATTATGACTAAACTATGTGATAT
Organism: Eupithecia pulchellata; assembly: GCA_963931895.1. NCBI lineage: Eukaryota > Metazoa > Arthropoda > Insecta > Lepidoptera > Geometridae > Eupithecia > Eupithecia pulchellata. The sequence goes on from OZ007539.1 coordinate 4,583,113, forward strand.
TTTAAGTTTTTTTTTGTACTCAATTAAAGACAGTAACTATTTCTAGACAAATTCGCAGAGTTTGTCCTGATAAAATGATTTTCAAAATCACTATTTTGAAATAACTACAAAATTCACAAGCGTGGTGGCTTGGCAGACACGATCAGTCGCGCTCTGGCGCTTACAGACGACGGACCTATGTCAATTTTTCCGCTAATTTATGAAGTACGTAAATGTTTCATTTGTTATGCAATTTTAGTCTCTGACACAATGGCGTTAGATTCAATTTTACTTCAACCTTTGACATGATATGTGACGGTCGTAGTGCCATAGTATAAAATCATCGGTATGTAAGGCAGAAAATTAATAAAGGTTATTGTTCTAGTTTAAAAATATATTATCTACTTACTGGAATGATTTATTGAAGCCAATAATATTTAGTTAACTACATTAACATTTTATATATCTATAAAGCATTGACATAATTGTTCTCCTTGATGGTGGAGCCCCCTCCACCATCATAGGTATGGTTTTTTTTACGGAATCGTATAGAGGGCATCGGGGGGACCTAAGGAAAATTCCGACTTTTCCAAATTTGCCCTTTCTCCCCCCCCCCTTTAGGGGGGCTCCCAAACAGAGCCATACTGAATGTTATTTTTTGTGGGGTTGTATAGAGGGGGTCAAATAGTTCAAAGGCAGGCAAAAATTCCCCCCTCCCTTTGCCCCCAGACCACCCCTTTTGAAGTTGCTACCGGAAATAGTCGTTATAGAAAAATTTGGATTGCGGAGTCGTATAGAAGGTTTCTTCTAGTGTTGAAAAATAAAAAAAAATCACCCCCCTCCACCCACATTTTCACCCCCCCTTTTTGTATCTCCCAAACGGATCGACCTAGAAGAAAAATTTTTTCACAGTTATGTAGAGGAGAAGAAATCATTTTGAACTCCAAAAAAAGTTTGAACCCTATGACCCCCCAGACCCTCTTTTTTTATAAAAAACCGAAAATTGGCCAAATTTTGAGCTTTTTTTTCGGGTGGAGCATTGCGGCGAGCGAAGCCAGCTGCAATGCGACTAAGGAGAATAGCACGGCGAGCGAAGCGAGACGTGCTGTGACCCCCACGACCCCCCTCTCCCAGCAAGCGGGTGAAGCACTGCGGCGAGCGAAGCGAGCTGCAATGCGACAAAGAGGAACAGCACGGCGAGCGAAGCGAGCTGTGCTGTGTGACCTAACACCCACTTATATGGGTATCGTTTTCGACTAAATCAAACACGTAGATTACGAAAAAGATGTCCATTTTCAAATCCAAGATGGCTGAAAGTTTACTATCGCAGATTTTACACATGGATATCGATTACCATCAAATCAAAGACGTTTTAGGTTATGAAAAGTAAAAACTCCAATGCGATAAGGCCGCCTAAGGCAAGGCACTCCCCCCGAGCTGCTAACCTCTAGTTTTTAATCTATAATTTTATTACATGTTAATAGGTTTCTTTTATCTATACTAATATTATAAAGAGGAAAGATTTGATTGTTTGTTTGTTTGAATTGTTCCGAAACTACTGGACCGATTTAAATTTTTTTTTATCATTAAAATGCTAAATTTTCCGTGATGACCATAGTTAGGGACCCAGATGAAAAATTCAATAATTAAACCGTGCGCTATACCTATATTCTTTTTCTATTATGGCTCCGCTGCTTGTTTTCAGATTTTTTAAATTATTATATAGTAAAAAACTGCAATTAAAACATGAATAAGAGCGTTTTCTACTTTACGTAAAATAAGTTTTATCTTTTTTTCCCGAATAAAACCGCAATCACATCTTACAATAAAAAGCGAGATATCGAGGAGTGAGTATTAACCTGTTGCGATGTTGTTCGGATCAAAGAGTTGTTTTTATTTTTCGTTTAATAAAAAAGTAAAACCCATTACAAAAAGCCTATCTCAAGAACTACTCGTACGATTTGCCTGAAAAAAATTCACAAGGTGTAATCGCACCTCAGAAACAATTATTTCAAATAAAAACACTTCTATAGTAATAGTCGGTTACCATTATTATGTATTCGGTGGGGGCGGCGAATTATGAAAATATTTTTTTTTTTTTTTATTTTATTTATTCTTGAAAAACTTATTCTAGTTATTAAATATTAACATTCGTTAAGCCCTTGAGGATTTGACTCGAATGTTACATTCCTCTGGTTACATACTTTACGTTTTTTATTACGTGAGTGATAAAACAAAATTTTTGTGTCTTAAACTACTAAGGTACCTAATTGATATAAACAGATAAAGAGTAAGAATAGTTATTGAATAAACGCAGCCCGAAGTGTGCAGCATATCGATGCAGTGTTCGGGCTTTCTCGGACGGCCGAGCCTCCCGAAGTTCCCCGAACACTGCAGAACGCGCCGACCTCGCTCTGGTCGGCAAAAATGAAAAAATTAAAAATCAAAATAAAGATTTTCAGTAGGTACATATTTTGAAATTGAATATTGAAATGGGACCCTACAGAGTGGAATGGGGTATCAAATGAAAGGTTTCAATTTGCACATTCCAAAACAGATTTTGAAATTTTGATGAATTTTATACTTTTTGAAATATTTAGAAAAAGGTCGAATAAATGACCATTCCCCCCCTTATCTCCAAAGATTGCAGAGCGATCGATGTGAAATGTAATAAATGGTCAAAAAATTAACCATTCCCCCACCAACCCCCTATCTCCGAAGATTGCAGAGTGATCGATGTAAAATGTACTATGCGTTTGTAGATATAGATTTATAATTTACAGAAAAAATATACAGAAGTCTGTAAAAATTAAACTTTTTGAAATATGGTCATAAAACAAATTTTCATACAATGAGACTTTTTCATTGAGAGCAATTCAAATCAAAGGTATGGAATTCGACAATTCAAAACAGGTTTTGAAAATCGCCTAAGTTTCATACTAAGTAAAATACGTTGAAAAAGGTCGAAAAAAGAATTGTAGGTTCGAACCCATCGATCCGAATATCGTTGTGATTTCAAGATGAAAATGTAAATTATAGACTTCCTAGCCTTACCACAAATGGAAAAAATAATTATGTGATGTCCATAGCCTTATCATCTCCTGAGCCACTAACCGGGTACAAGCACGCTAGAATTGAATATTGGAGAATTTTGAGAAAATAATAATATTTTATTATAATTGTTTTATTTGATACCCTCTATTCTTTGTATTTATTTCAAACAAAATTTTAAATCATAGAAGCGAATGTTCTCTATTTGCTTCTTTGTCTTCTTTATTTGAGTAGGTATTTATTTCAAATTTTGTAGGTACTTAAAAAACGAAGTTCGGAAATTAACTATGCCTTTTGTTGGTCTGGTCCAGACGTTTTTCAGCGTTCTTGGTTTGGTTGGTTATCTTGGGATCAATTACTTTATTATTAATTCATTATCTATATTAAGAAACATAAATAGAGATGAAGTTGTAACAACTTCATTTATTTACGAAACTCTAACTGAAAACTATTAACAAAGTTTGATCATAGCAACAGCGTTTCTAAAGTGAAATAATATTATGCTACTGCTTATTTCTATACTATGTCGTTGGCGCTGCATCTGCGCTAAGTATTTCGCGCGCAACTTTAGACAGGACAAAATGCCTACAGCTGCAGGAATACCTCGCCTTAATAACACGCAATAAGCTTATTAAAAACACTTAAATAAAATTATCACAAAAATATTTTCACAGAGATCTTACCTTTACGAAAAGTTAGGAAGTAATGAAAGAGTATAGAGATGGGACCTTCCAACGCTCTTGATCGATAATCTCACGTAGGTTCGAAAAGAAAAAACTTATCGATTAATTTGATCGTAATATTTTTTATCAGTTAAGGAACGTTATTTTTAGATTAGTAGGTTTATACTAAATAAGACTTTAGCAATTGATTCTTCTATTTGGTTGGTAGCATATCTACCTAGCTCATTCTTAGAAACCTTTACCTTGTTGATACGGATAAGAATTTTATTGTAAGCGACATTAGTTTGATTTTACAGGAGGCGTTTTTTTATATATATTTACTTGTAGTTTCTACATTTATTCACTATTCAAAGACAAACATAGTGAATTTTTATTGTAGGGTTTATTCTTGCCGCGAGACAAAAAATTGAAGATATTTATTTATGTTATTATAGATACAGTCTTGCATTATCTAAATTGTTTATTTTTTACTGGTATAATATACGTAATGGTTCCTCGATTTATTTTATTTAATCCTGAATTATAAAATTTTAAATTTTATGTTAAAGATTTGTTGATGGATATTATACAGCAACAATCGAAATTAATTATAGTAGTTCTAGATCATGTCATGAAACGTTTAAAGGATTGTGGCATTGTGATTTATTTATATTTACTATTAAGTTTAACATAATTTTTTCTTATCCTTCTATAAACCTTTATAATTATTGAATAAAACATTAATCTAATCACAAATGAAACTTATACCTTGCTTTTTGCTGTAATGTACCTACTTAAAAGAGAAAAAATAATTATATTTAATATTGGTATCATCACAATCATCATCATCACCAGCCTATAACAGTCCACTGCTGGACATAGGCCTCCCCTAATGAGGGGTTAATGCCCATAATCCCCACGCTGGGCATGCGGGTTGGGGATCGCAGTTCGGTGGAGTTGTTCTGCAGAGGGCGCTGCTGCCCGCCCCCCGGTGTGTTTCCCTTAGTCGCCTCTTACGACACCCACGGGAAGAAATGGGGTGGTGAAATTCTATGCCGGCACCACACGGCAAATTACTTAACGGCATTTGGTATTAATTTCATCAATTAATGCCGCTATTATATAAGTACCTAATTGAATAAGTGGGTTATGTAGGTTTTTACGACAAAAATAAATTTTTTAACTTTCTCACAAATAACAACAAAATTAGTAAGTACCTAACTTACCAAATTGCAAAATAGTGAATAGATCAAAATAAAATTAGACGCCATGACATGACGCGTCCGTTGTTTGAATTTGGAACCACAGAATTTTTTAACCAATTTTACGATGCACTCTCATTTATTTGGTAGGAACTAACATAATTTGCTAAATTGAAGAAATGATCTTTATGAGTTCCTAGTCTTTTTTTGATTTATAATAAGCATAAGTAATTAAGATTACTCACCAGCGAGAATACACGAAACAGCGTCGTTAGCTTGGCCTGAAGGAAATCCTCCGGCCCACCGCTTGGCTGCTGAGTTTTCGTAGTCACCAGTACGCTTCATCTATTTTGAAATAAAATTTGGTTAATAACACGCAATAAGCTTATTAAAAACACTTAAATAAAATTATCACAAAAATATTTTCACAGAGATCTTACCTTTACGAAAAGTTAGGAAGTAATGAAAGAGTATAGAGATGGGACCTTCCAACGCTCTTGATCGATAATCTCACGTAGGTTCGAAAAGAAAAAACTTATCGATTAATTTGATCGTAATATTTTTTATCAGTTAAGGAACGTTATTTTTAGATTAGTAGGTTTATACTAAACTAGCTGACCCGCTCGCAATTTCATTTGCGTGGACTTTAGAGTAAAAAAATCTTGACGAAATTAGCTAATACCCTATTTTGAGAGTCGGAAATTGAAACCCGCTTTTAATATCATGTATAAGCCCATGCGTTTTCTTAAAAAAATAACCGTTTACTGTATTTTTTTATAGTGAATCTAATGACACGGTGGACTACAAACATTCTACTTTAGCCCATTTTATTTGTAAATTACCTAATCCTATTTTATTTAAATATATCTACAGATTATCTACACTACACTACTATATATCTACAGATATTAAAAAAGACCAAAAAAACTTCCATCCCCCTTTTCACCCCCTTAGGGGTGGAATTTCCAAAAATCCCTTCTTAGCGGGTGCTTGTGTTGTAAAAGGAACCTACCTTCCTAATTTCAGCTTTCTAACTTCAGCGGTTTAGGCTGGGCGTTGTCGCCAGAAAATCGCTTGTTCCTTTATATATTAAGATAATCCCTTCTTAGCGGGTGCTTGTGTTGTAAAAGGAACCTACCTTCTAAATTTCAGCTTTCTAGCTTCAGCGGTTTAGGCTGGGCGTTGTCGGTAGGAAATCGCTTGTTTCTTTATATATTAAGATAAGACTTTAGCAATTGATTCTTCTATTTGGTTGGTAGCATATCTACCTAGCTCATTCTTAGAAACCTTTACCTTGTTCATCAATATTATAAATATTTATATCGAGGGAGCCTGATACGGATAAGAATTTTATTGTAAGCGACATTAGTTTGATTTTACAGGAGGCGTTTTTTTATATATATTTACTTGTAGTTTCTACATTTATTCACTATTCAAAGACAAACATAGTGAATTTTTATTGTAGGGTTTATTCTTGCCGCGAGACAAAAAATTGAAGATATTTATTTATGTTATTATAGATACAGTCTTGCATTATCTAAATTGTTTATTTTTTACTGGTATAATATACGTAATGGTTCCTCGATTTATTTTATTTAATCCTGAATTATAAAATTTTGAATTTTATGTTAAAGATTTGTTGATGGAAATTATACAGCAACAATCGAAATTAATTATAGTAGTTCTAGATCATGTCATGAAACGTTTAAAGGATTGTGGCATTGTGATTTATTTATATTTACTATTAAGTTTAACATAAATTTTTCTTATCCTTCTATAAACCTTTATAATTATTGAATAAAACATTAATCTAATCACAAATGAAACTTTTGAGTTAGGGGTCTTTAGTCTATAGATTACCTATTGTGGGTTGGATATGGAATAAAAGATGTTTTCACTTTAACTGAGTCTATTCAATATACGAGACACGAGTACATAAAATACAATTACGATATTCTATAATCCTAATTAAGGATATGTGTGTTCGCGGCGAAGGGTTGATGAGTGACTGGTTGGACTCTGCTTTACAATGAATTAGCTTAGTTGCAAAACGCAAAAGTCACGACTACTTTTCTATAAACTGTGTCACCACATCAATCCTCCCCTTTTTTCAAAAATTTTTTACAATAAAAATTTTTACCATACAAACTTGTTATTATTCTACATTAAAACTTTATTATTCAAAGTATCTTAAAAGTTACTTAGTTCATGCCTACATACACAAAAATGCTGACATCAATAATGCGATCATGTTGCGAAGTCGCATTCCAAAGTAGGTTGCTACAATACAATCAAAGTTTATTCTATTAATAAAAAGTACAGTCAGCCTACAAAATATTATACTGTCTTCAAAATAAATTCCTTTAAAATAAATTTTAACAATATCCTTTAAAAAATTTTGTATATGTGTAAACAATGACAAAAATAAACTGTAAAAATGTAAACATTAAAGTAATTTTTTATAAAAAACAAAATTATCCATATAAAAATAAATTTCAATAAATGTTAATCCATACATAATCTTTAGCAAAATATAAGTACTTTTGGCATAAACAATATTATTTCATCTTATATAAAATAATTAAATCTTTAATCAAACAATGTTTTACAAACAGGTTTAAATTTATACTTTAAGGTCTGGATTTCCTAACAAAATAAGGTAGCTATCCCCTGCCATAAAAAATTAACTTTAGCAACATTGTTGCTAAACCTCATGGGATAACGCCTGTCTGTACACCGTACGTAGGTCCACTATCTACTCTAACGTAGACGTATCTACCTCACGACACTGTAATAGAAAAAATAATCCAGCCTTTAGCATATAAAAGTTTAAACAGTTTCACACATATTAACATAAGTTATCAAAAACACTTACGTAAATTAAACACTTATAATTTTCACTTTCTGAGGTGCCTGTTGCGATATATTTGGCACCGAATTTTGTAATTCCATATTTTGGGGTACCGATACTGTATAAATTTGACGCTGCACCCATTTCTTTATTCTTCCACTAGCGGCCCGCCCCGGCTTCGCACGGGTATTAAACAAAAATTTCAGAAATTATACACACTAAAACGATGGGTTTCACTGTTTTCATACGGATCTTTACTTTTTTTAACAGCATTGGGGTTTTTGACATTGACTCGACATTCCAAAACTGACACTGGCCGTAGAGAAAAAGCAAGCACCGTGCGCTATACAACCTCTTTTTCTATTCTGACGCGCCATAATAGAAAAAGAGGTTGAATATACAGCCCACGGTTCAATTATTGAATTTTTCATGCGGATCCCTAACTTTTTTGAAAATATTATATAGCCTATGTTCATCACGGAAAATTAAGGATTCTAATGGTGAAAGAATTTTTTAAATCGGTCCAGTAGTTTCGGAGCCTATTCAATTCAAACAAACAAACAAACAAACAAACAAACATACAAACAATCAAATCTTTCCTCTTTATAATATTAGTATAGATAAATTCTTGTACACAAGAAATATACAGTGTGGAAATTAAACTCAGGCCCTGGAGGGAAACTACTTAAAATCCTTAAGCTAGCTCATTTTACTTAAAGGAGACATTCCTTTATTTTTAAAAAGAAACAAATCTGCATTAAAATATTTTTTTAAACTCGCTTGCTTCGCCCGGGACTCGAACCAACTAAAATTTAAAAAAATAAACACTCTTTATTTTATTATACTAATCGGTAGTATTAATATTCAGGATAAAGTTTCTGTAACAAACATTTGGTCTTAAAAATAAAAATAATCGTTAAATCTAACATCAACTTTATTTTACTATCAATTTTGTAACACTTAAATTATTTAACTGATAAATTGTTCGAAATGAGCCCCGTCGTTCCGGCTACACAACATTAGTCGCCGTTGAAATTCATTTCTTGTAGCCTTCAGCAAAGTGTTGTGGTGTATGCCCCTGATAACATTTTCTACCGCAATCCTTAGCTCTTGAACGGTTTCATAGCAAATGTTATCAGGGGCATACACCACAACACTTTGCTGAAGGCTACAAGAAATGAATTTCAACGGCGACTAATGTTGTGTAGCCGGAACGACGGGGCTCATTTCGAACAATTTATCAGTTAAATAATTTAAGTGTTACAAAATTGATAGTAAAATAAAGTTGATGTTAGATTTAACGATTATTTTTATTTTTAAGACCAAATGTTTGTTACAGAAACTTTATCCTGAATATTAATACTACCGATTAGTATAATAAAATAAAGAGTGTTTATTTTTTTAAATTTTAGTTGGTTCGAGTCCCGGGCGAAGCAAGCGAGTTTAAAAAAATATTTTAATGCAGATTTGTTTCTTTTTAAAAATAAAGGAATGTCTCCTTTAAGTAAAATGAGCTAGCTTAAGGATTTTAAGTAGTTTCCCTCCAGGGCCTGAGTTTAATTTCCACACTGTATTATCGAAAGTATTAAAATGATTGTTAAAACTGTAAAAAATATTTTAAAATGATTCAACTGTTCTTCAATTGATGAAACATTAGCACCAGATTGTGCTATAATTACTTGTTCTTTAACTTCTTTACTTTGATTTTTCCCCATAGTTATTATCATAACAAGGTCTAAGAACCAAATGTGAATAAAGAACGATTTACTTTCCTCAAAATATAATTTTCTGCAAATACCAAATATTTCGAAATAACCTATGTACCTAATGTCAATGCTCTACGACCTAATGAAAGTACTTACGAATCCGATGAGTATGTCTCAGCTGCCTGCTGTATGTACCTAAAATATTAAACTTACGTATACGTATATAATTAACCTTAATTCCTTTGCTTTAAAGTCTAAATCTAACTTTCAACTTGATACTCCGGCCACTACGAGTTGTTCTTGACGTCACCTTATCGCCTGACTTGTTAGTACTAGCTTCACTCTCGCGCTCTAAGTCGCAGGTTCGATTCTCGCTACCAGATGTTCTAATAATGGCTTTGGGTAATGCCTGATTATCAGAATCATTTAATGCTAACATATAAGCTGGTTTTACACGATCTATAGAAACGTTTGAAATTTTATCATTAATTTGAACTTTAAATATTTTATCTGTCCTATCTAATACTTTGTAAGGACCATCATAAGGTGGCTGCAAAGATTTGCGCACCGAATCATTTCGAATAAAAATATATTGACATTCCTTTAAATCTTTATGCAAAAATATTTTCTTAGGTGATTTATTTACTCTAGTCACAGGTTTATAACTATGTATAATTTGCCTTATTTTGTTCACATAACTTTCTGAATCTATCTGGACATCTTTTGCTTTTTTATCATAAAATTCTCCTGGTAATCTAATAGAAGTTCCATAAGTCATTTCAGCTGCACTAACGCCTGTATCTACACGAGTCGCTGCTCGTAAACCTAACATCACGGTTGCTAATTCATCTACCCATGAGTTATTATCAAGGCGAGCCATAAGGGCTGATTTCAACGAGCGATGCCAACGCTCTACGGCACCGTTACTTTGTGGATGGTATCGAATCATTTCGAATAAAAATATATTGACATTCCTTTAAATCTTTATGCAAAAATATTTTCTTAGGTGATTTATTTACTCTAGTCACAGGTTTATAACTATGTATAATTTGCCTTATTTTGTTCACATAACTTTCTGAATCTATCTGGACATCTTTTGCTTTTTTATCATAAAATTCTCCTGGTAATCTAATAGAAGTTCCATAAGTCATTTCAGCTGCACTAACGCCTGTATCTACACGAGTCGCTGCTCGTAAACCTAACATCACGGTTGCTAATTCATCTACCCATGAGTTATTATCAAGGCGAGCCATAAGGGCTGATTTCAACGAGCGATGCCAACGCTCTACGGCACCGTTACTTTGTGGATGGTATGGAGTAGTCCTAATTCTATGTATACCCAATAATGACATTAATTCTCTAAATAAGTTACTTTCAAATTGTCTACCTTGATCACTAGTAAGTTTCTCAGGACAACCAAAACGTGAAATCCATCCTTCATAAAAAACTTTCGCAACTGTTTCTGCTGTAATATCTTTAGTTGGAAAAGCTTCTGTCCATTTAGTACATCTATCAATCATAGTTACACAGTACCTATAACCTTCGGAACTTGTTGGTAAGGGTCCTACAATATCAATATGAACGTGCTGAAAACGATCTGTCGTCTGAAACTGGCCTAAATCCGAAACTGTATGTTTCAAGACTTTTGATCTCTGGCATCGTACACATGATTTTGACCATAAATTTATATCTTTATTCATCCCTTTCCAAAAGTATCTATCTGTAATAAGTCTCCTTGTAGTCCTAATACCTGGATGACTTAAGTTATGAATTGCGTCAAAAGCTACACGTCTAAACTGCTCTGTAAGGTAGGGTCTTACACGTTCCGCTGACGTTTCACAAACAACGGATGTCTCGCTACCTGGTAACATAATATGTTTAAATTGTAACTTGTTATTGTTTCTCGATTCTTCGAATAAATCTGCAAGCTGTTCGTCTGTTTCCTGTGCTATAGCAAGTTCTGCGAAATCAACGACTGTTGGGCAATAAATTGTTTCAATTCTAGAAAGACAGTCGGCCACAGAATTATCTTTACCATTTACAAAACGAATTTCTGTAGTAAATTCACTAATGAACATTATTTGCCTTGTTCTACGAGCTGTTTCTTTATCAACACTGTTACCTACTTTACTGAATAAAAAGGTCAAAGGCTTATGGTCTGTCAATACTACCAATGATCGTCCTTCAATTAAATGACGAAAGTGAATTATCGCTAAATAAATCGCTAATAATTCTCTATCGTATGTACTGTACTTTCTTTGAGCTTCAGACAATCGTTTCGAGAAAAATCCTAAAGGTTTCCATGATTTACCTTCCCGCTGTTGTAACGATGCACCAACACTGGTATCGCTAGCATCTGTCATAAGGGTCAATGGGCTATCTATAGACGGGTGAGATAATAGAACTGCCTTTTGTAAACTTAACTTAGTAACCACTCAGTCGCCCCGTGACCACGATCGCTGCAACGCGATGGAAACGTAGGGGAAAATAAAACAAAAGGTACGCGATAAATACCCGATAAATATTCTTTAATATGTCAACAAATCGTGAAAGTTTAAAAAGTTTTATTAACTTAGTAAGTTTAAATTCATCATCAGCCTTATCCGTCCATTTAATTACAGTTTTGTCTTTACGCTTAGAATTGTGTAAGTATTTATTAAGCTCTGCCTGTTGATCTGCTGCATGTGGAATATGCGATCTATAAAAATTTAACATACCCAAATATCTTCTTAACTGCTCCACTGTGGTAGGCCTCGGGAAATCCACGATGGCTTTTACCTTGTGGTCTAAGGGTCTGATTCCACTCGTTGATACCTCGTATCCTAGAAATTCAAGTTTTTCTTTACCAAAAACACATTTGGAAATATTTATTGTTAAACCATATTCATCAAATCGTTTGAAAACTTCCTCTAAATGTTTTCTATGACTTTCAATATCATCACTTGCTACGATTACGTCATCTATATATGTAAAAATAAAGTCAAATCCCTGTAAAACGTTATTGTCCATGAACCGCTGGAACGTCTGGGCACTATTACGAAGGCCAAAAGGTAATTTACAGAATTCCCATAATCCAAAAGGGGTAATCACGGCGGTTTTCTCTATATCAGCCTCTGCTACTGGGATGCAGTTAAAAGCTCTGTTTACATCCAATCTACTATAAATTTTTTTACCTGCCAATAAATAAGTAAAATTCTTTAACCTCGGAACTGGATATCTATCAGGTTTCGTAATCGCATTTAACATTCTATAATCACCACACGGCCTTATGTTTCCATCTTTCTTCGGTACAATATGTAACGGGCTGGCCCAGGCGCTCTTACTAGGCCTACAAATACCTAACTCCTGCATAATTTGAAATTCCTTTTTAGCTTTAACATACCTGTCAGGGGGTAGAGGTCTGGCCCGCGCGTGTACTGGAGCTCCCGTTGTTTCTATATGATGGAAAACACTGTGGTTGGAACATTCCTTGAACGAAAAAGGTTTAGTTATATCGGAATATTTATGTAGCAGATCATTATACGGATGAGAATCTTCTATAGTTTTCACCGTTGGTTCTTTAGAACTTGTTACGCTAGCTATAACATTTAAGTTCGTTATTTTATCTACCAATTTCCTGCCTGCCAAATCTATTAACAATTTATACTTTACTAAAAAATCTGCACCAATAATGGGCTGTTTGACATCTGCTATAATGAACATCCATCTAAAATTACGTCTCAATCTTAAATCTAAATCCATAGTATGAAGTCCGTAAGTATTGATTTCAGTCCCATTTGCTGCATACAGATTATGATCACTTTCACTGATTTTAGAGTTTTTCTTTATAAAACTTCTCGGAAACACCGATACGTTTGCACCACTATCCACTAAAAATCTTAATCCGGATCTGTTGTCCATTACGCTTAGGCGGTGATTTACTATAGGCTTGGTGCAGGAGTCCGCCATCGACTGCACCGAGTCTAGTTTTCCTGTTCCTTATCCTTCTGCTCCTTTTTTCCATTTCGCTTATTCCAGTTGCAGGGTTCGAAACACTTATGTGCCTTATGCTTATAGCGAAAATGGTAGGAACATAACCAATTAGGATCACCTGGTTTCCTGTTGCTGCTATAACTGCGCCCCCTTGACTGCGATCGGCCTCCGCGTCCACGTCCACGTCCATTCCGCTGATAATTATCGAAACGGGATCTACGGGTGTTCTCCAAATTCCCCAGACGAGCAGTTAATGTCTTTATTTCTGCTACTAGTCCACTATACTCTCCAGATTTTTCAGTAAGTGAAGTTTCCATCACCTTGTCAGCTATTGATGCAAGCGTCGTCACATCTTTGGCATCTACTACTGCAAGGACACTTCTTACATTTGTCGGCAAATGATTGATCCATAATACAGAAAGAGTTTGATCAGGTACCTTGTCTCGGGCTAAATCCTGCATCCTCCGTAAAAGTTGTGAGGGTTTCTGGTCTCCAAGTTCCATTTCTCCCATAAGTTTCTGTATCTGCCGATTTTCCGATTCTTCATAAATTTCCAGCAGTCGATTTTTTAATGCTTCGTATTTTCCAGTGGCGGGCGGGTTTACTAAAATATCTGTTACTTGCGATACAACATCTTTCCCCAGCCTCGCAATAACCACATTAAAATTATTTTCATCGGACGATTTTTGCGGCTTCAAAATAGCTTCAGCTCGAATAAACCATAATCTCGGCTTATCTTCCCAGAAGTCTGGTATTTTCGATGAGACCGCGATTGCGCTGACCGTCTCGTCGACTGAACCTTCAGCTGCCATATATTTCTCCATTTTAACAAAATTTTGCACTATAGTCCGATTTAAAAATTTAATTTTGAGTCACTTCACACCGCGATGTTACACAACCCACAATAGAATTTAAATCACGTCGGGGTCACCAATTTTGAGTTAGGGGTCTTTAGTCTATAGATTACCTATTGTGGGTTGGATATGGAATAAAAGATGTTTTCACTTTAACTGAGTCTATTCAATATACGAGACACGAGTACATAAAATACAATTACGATATTCTATAATCCTAATTAAGGATATGTGTGTTCGCGGCGAAGGGTTGATGAGTGACTGGTTGGACTCTGCTTTACAATGAATTAGCTTAGTTGCAAAACGCAAAAGTCACGACTACTTTTCTATAAACTGTGTCACCACAAAACTTATACCTTGCTTTTCCTGTAATGTACCTACTTAAAAGAGAAAAAATAATTATATTTAATATTGGTATCATCACAATCATGATCATCACCAGCCTATAACAGTCCACTGCTGGACATAGGCCTCCCCTAATGAGGGGTTAATGCCCATAATCCCCACGCTGGGCATGCGGGTTGGGGATCGCAGTTCGGTGGAGTTGTTCTGCAGAGGGCGCTGCTGCCCGCCCCCCGGTGTGTTTCCCTTAGTCGCCTCTTACGACACCCACGGGAAGAAATGGGGTGGTGAAATTCTATGCCGGCACCACACGGCAAATTACTTAACGGCATTTGGTATGAATTTTATCAATTAATGCCGCTATTATATAAGTACCTAATTGAATAAGTGGGTTATGTAGGTTTTTACGACAAAAAGAAATTTTTTAACTTTCTCACAAATAACAACAAAATTAGTAAGTACCTAACTTACCAAATTTCAAAATAGTGAATAGATCAAATTAAAATTAGACGCCATGACATGACGCGTCCGTTGTTTGAATTTGGAACCACAGAATTTTTTAACCAATTTTACGATGCACTCTCATTTATTTGGTAGGAACTAACATAATTTGCTAAATTGAAGAAATGATCTTTATGAGTTCCTAGTCTTTTTTTGATTTATAATAAGCATAAGTAATTAAGTTTACTCACCAGCGAGAATACACGATACAGCGTCGTTAGCTTGGCCTGAAGGAAATCCTCCGGCCCACCGCTTGGCTGCTGAGTTTTCGTAGTCACCAGTACGCTTCATCTATTTTGAAATAAAATTTGGTTAATAACACGCAATAAGCTTATTAAAAACACTTAAATAAAATTATCACAAAAATATTTTCACAGAGATCTTACCTTTACGAAAAGTTAGTAATGAAAGAGTATAGAGATGGGACCTTCCAACGCTCTTGATCGATCGAAAAGTTCGAAAAGAAAAAACTTATCGATTAATTTGATCGTAATATTTTTTATCAGTTAAGGAACGTTATTTTTAGATTAGTAGGTTTATACTAAATAAGACTTTAGCAATTGATTCTTCTATTTGGTTGGTAGCATATCTACCTAGCTCATTCTTAGAAACCTTTACCTTGTTCATCAATATAATAAATATTTATATCGAGGGAGCCTGATACGGATAAGAATTTTATTGTAAGCGACATTAGTTTGATTTTACAGGAGGCGTTTTTTTATTATATTTACTTGTAGTTTCTACATTTATTCACTATTCAAAGACAAACATAGTGAATTTTTATTGTAGGGTTTATTCTTGCCGCGAGACAAAAAATTGAAGATATTTATTTATGTTATTATAGATACAGTCTTGCATTATCTAAATTGTTTATTTTTTACTGGTATAATATACGTAATGGTTCCTCGATTTATTTTATTTAATCCTGAATTATAAAATTTTGAATTTTATGTTAAAGATTTGTTGATGGAAATTATACAGCAACAATCGAAATTAATTATAGTAGTTCTAGATCATGTCATGAAACGTTTAAAGGATTGTGGCATTGTGATTTATTTATATTTACTATTAAGTTTAACATAAATTTTTCATGCGGATCTCTAACTTTTTTGAAAATATTATATAGCCTATGTTCATTACGGAAAATTTAGGATTCTAATGGTGAAAGAATTTTTCAAATCGATTCTGTAGTTTCGGAGCCTATTCAATTCAAACAAACAAACAAACAAACAAACAAACATACAAACAAACAAACAATCAAATCTTTCCTCATTATAATATTAGTATAGATTAGTGACGCCTAAATCTAATAAATCTAAATCATAGTTATTTATTCATTTATGAATATAAGATTTAAATAAACAGCTTATTCAGAGTTATTTCTTTATAGTTCATATACTTACAGCTATAAGTGTTTGTAATTTACGAAATACGTGCGTAGATTCTTCAATGGGATTTTCAGATTTGTTACTTTTTAGTAGGTAGGTATAGCAATATAATTAGTGTACTTATTAAAAAACAGAAAATCTTTTAGTTTTACAAGTTTTGTTTAATATATTAATCGCTTGGATATATTATTTTCAGTAAATATTAGCAAAAGAATTAAAAAGCGGTACATAATTTTAATTGAGAAATCAACAAACATGCCTTTATAAAAAACGTTTAAAAAGTTGAACACATATCCTCCTCTTTTATTTTTAAGTAAATTAAACAAGCTTAGTTTTATAGTATTATAATTATAATAATAATGAATAGTGATCATATTTATCACTGTAGGAACATTTTATAAACTGGGTTTCTGTTCCTGGTTCATTCTTATAAGATTCCTATTGTTTTATTTGATGAAATTTTAGATAGATTTTAGTCAGCGTAAATATTTGTTTTGAATCGATACTTAGTTAATAATAATAACTTATCCAACTTTTTTCGCATCACTATTTTGGGTAGTAACAACCAATGATATTATTCATGTGCCTACTGACGTCACATCCGGTTGAGGCTGTCTGTCCATTTTTATCCGCTTTTGGATTCCTTTTGTTTCAGAGTCGTTACACTTCTCGCGTGCGCGAAAAATGGTTTTTATTTCTATTCGTATCCGACTGTAATCATGGATAAATTGTTTTATTTTAAATTATACTTATTTGTCGTAGTTGTAGTTGATTTACGGGTTGAATAAACATTATTTCCTTAAATTGTGTTATTGGTTTGACTAAAAAGTTTTAAACTACTTAGCGCCATACAAACTTTTAACCAATCATAACACAGCATTTTAAAACAGATTCAAAAGGATAACTTTGGAGTTTCAAACATTATTGTCTTTGGACATTAAAGCTTGAAACACACTGTCGTATGCATGACGTAAACGCTGGAAGAGTAGGTGTGAAGTGAAATAGAAATATAATAGATTTTGAGATATGAACGCTTATAAAATCCTAATATAAAAAAGACAACACTTAAACAATATTTACGATATTAGCATTATTTTCGTAGTAAATAATTTTCTACAAAAATAGCGTAATATAATTATAAGGTATTTAGCTGCCATTGTTGCTGAAACGCACTTGCATATTATGCATAATTTTAAGAAAATTAAACTATATATAAAAAAATTAGCAGAAAGCACGCTAAGTAGGTACCTACCAACCTAAACGCAGGGGAATCTGGACGTATTCTCTCCGAGCAAACTAACTTTCATTGCATTTGATTTGGTATTGTACAATGTCTAGATGCCAAATAATGAGCATGACGTGATAGAAAGTCCTAATGTCTGTTGGTAATCTATTTCAGCCAATGTAAACATACCAGAACATGCTAAATAAAAAGAACATACCACCCTGTAGCAAATAAATATTAATGTTATTTAAGGGTTTATCAAGTATCGAGTTGCACCGCGCTACCGTCGTTGGCCTGCCATCTGACCGTCTATTCTTACCTTTAATTTCTATACATAGACAATATGTTTTTGTTTACATTTACCGAAAACAAAACATGTCGGTCGTTCTATTTTATTTTGCGAAAGTATCCAATAAAAAAACCATTGCACATTATGCATTAAAACTTAAGTCGATATCTGTGATATTATCAATGTCATATTGTATTGTGCCCGTGCTAACAAACGAATTCTGTAATGTGATAATGTGTTTTATTGATGTTGAAAGTCAACTACTTGCCATAATAATAAATAATAGAAAACTTCTCATTGCTTTCTATATTAATGTATTTGGAATCTATCTTCTAATTGATCGAGTGAAGCTTAGTACGGAAAAACCAAAAAGCCCGTAAGTTGTGGAGTCTTTAGTAATAATATTATGTGAATACTTCACACTCAGTTACTGTTGTTCATTTATATTAGCAAAAAAAGAACTTGTCAATAAAACATAATGATCCTTTAATCTTATTTTCAGACCGCAATTATAACAACATACCTGCAAACCTATCATTAAAATGAAACTGTGGATAAACTCAAATCAAAATTGTCAATGGATCTACATTGCTGAATCAAAAGCTGACTCATATCATCAAAAATGCTTCTACAATGTGATACAAAGTTCTATTACTATGGCTCCCAACTTGACCCTTTTTAAATCCGATTAACCCGATTAACCGAGATTAAAATGTGCCTTGTTGATTAACCATTAAAAGTGGAAAACTACCAGACTTTTACTACCATGTGATACTTAGTTGATAGCTATACATATTATAATATTTTGTGAAAATTATATGTATTACTGTGTGGATTGTCCAGCATTAGTATTTATTTATTTATGAATAAATATAAAATATTATTTAACTTTGACTGTTTATTTAAATATCTTTTGGTATCTAACTTGTATAATAATTTTTTACATACACATTGCATTAGCTTTGAAAGTACTGAGCCGATTTGAAAAATTCGTTCATTATTAGAATCCTAAATTTTCCTTAATGAACATAATTATGCTAAAGAATATTTTAAAAGAATTAAAGGGCTACATGAACAATACATTTTTTGGTAAACACCCGTGTGAAGCCGGGGCTGACAATAAAAAAGGCAACAATTTCTTAAATTTAAGTAAAAATTTGACTATGTACTTCAGCACAGTACTTACACAGATACCATTTTATTTGTGAAGAATGTAATATTTTAGGTTTTCAAGTTTACTTTTTATTGATGACCTCGCTGCAAAACAAATATTCAGATTTCAATTTATATTTAAGTTTACAATTTTTAATGTAAAGCTTTATTTTAACCTATTTACCTATGGCACCTAGAAAAGAATCAAATGTGAAAATATTATATTCACTAAGAAATAATAAACTAAAAATAGAAATTATAAAGTTAAAGTTTTTTAATAAAAAGCCCAGCAATTTGTTTTATTGTACAAATATTCTCACCCAATACAGCTACTCCTGATAGGTTCCTTTCCATCATCTATTGGTGACATAGATCTCGAAGGTGATTCAGTGCATCATTGTCTGGTTCTTGATAGTGTGTTGGTCAACTGGTTGTCAGGTTGGTCAACTGCAGTGTGTTCAGTCTCTGTTTTTGGTCCCTATTCTTAGTCATCAACATCATCACTCATTACTGTAGGTTCGATTCCTGTCACAGGACAAATGATTGTGCGATCTGCAGATATTCGTTCATGGTGTTCTAGTCTTTTTCTATGTTTAATTAAAAATATCTGTCTATGTAATAAATAATATTCTATTACGTGTATCAGTCATCCATCTCACTACCAAGCGCTGCTTAGTTTGAGATTAAGTGATGCTGTGTGGATTGTCGAGCATTATTTTGTATTTATATAAATATTTATCTGTGTAAGTACATGTTCAGTGTAGTTAGGTATGATTTATATATGATTTCTTTGGAAGTATTGATATAGTAACATATATTATATATATTTTTGTTTCGTATACCTCCCGCCTTTTTTATATTCAAATAATCCTTTCCATCCAAAATTTGCCTGTAAGAGTGTTACTTACTTAGATTCTTTTCTGGTGTACAATAAAGCATTTTTGTATTGTATCGTATTACCTTCTACAAGACTTATTTTTATTTTACATAATAATATCCGTATAGGATATAAAACAAGTACGACAAGTGCGAGTGTAAATCGCGCGCCGAGAGTTTTGAACTTTTGTCGTTTAGGTGGGTACGTATGTACATGACGACCTTTTGGCGCGGTGGGCTTACAACGCGGTTGCGGTTTGATTCCCGCCTCGGGACTAATATTTGTAGGATCTGCAGATCATTTGTTCGGGTGTTCTAGTCCTTTTCTACGTAGGTATACAAAAATAAATCATCTAATTGTACTTATGTATACTTTATTAAGAATAACAGCTATCGTATTAGTACCAATAATACAAGCTTTGCTTAGCTTGTGGCTAAATTATATATTATCCAGAACTACTCTTCTCAAAAAATTTTGGAGCATGGTGGAATTTTTTAAATCAATAAGTAATCTTATTAGGTACAGTCAGCTGCACTAATATGTATACACTCCCAACATTTCATATTGATGTATACGTGAACCTTTCAAATTAAAGTATACACCACAATTTTTCAAAGAACAATGGCAGAATTTGGTCTGGACTTTTTTTTGCGTCCATGGATCTGATGTATATGAATCAAATTTAATAAATTTTCTACGATTTTTCAATTATTCACACCTTCTCGTAAAGGCCGGAGTTATTTTATGATATTTAAAAGCTTATCAAATGATATTCGAATTAGGTACATTCGAAATGTTACCATTTTTTTAGTGGTGCGGGTACAATTATTGAATGCAATGTATCATTTGTCTTTGATTTGTCTTTGATAGTGTCATGTTGTCAGCAGTTGTCTGTCAAGACGCCTCAGAATCTAGAACGTAGTGGTTTTATTCTCTTTGACAGAATCCTTCCGAGACTTCGGCGTTTTTCATCTCTGCTGTGTTTTGTGTTTATATTTTGGTTTTCTATTTATTTTTACCCGAATTACGGAAGCCACAGGCGACGTATTTACATACGTATTTACACCCGACCTGGACTGTTTATGGACTGATTTGATTGATACTGCCCTGTGTCTGGCTAGTGCATGGGCATTTTCTATGTAAAATAAAAAAATATCTATTAATGTAGGTATACCTATATATATTGTTTTAAGTATATAAGTTATCTAGTAGGAACTCATAACATAACGCAACCTCTGCTTAGCTTCGGGCTAGATGATGCTGTGTGGATTATCCAACATTAGGTATTTATTAAAATCCTCAGTTTTTTTGTGTTTACGGGGCAAGTAGGTAGGTACCATGTAGGTACATTTGTTTAAATACACGCCCAGCTTTCGTACACCTACAAGAAGTTTAGAATTTGTTTTGCTCATTTTGTTTATCATTTCTCATTTCGAATATTTAAGGTGGCGTGGTCTAATTGATAAGAGCAAACCCAAGACCAAACCACATTATCCATTTCTTTATGATTTGATTTCAATCAGCGATGTTTTATAGACAAATATTGTTTGATGTTCATTCATAACCAAAAAATTCAAACACTGAAATCTTTTTTTTCCGGCTTTCCCCAAAGAAAATAGTCTCATTTATAGATTCTGGAGCTAACGCCAAATCTTTTAACATTTTTTTCATTACGGGACGCTTCAATTTGATCCCAGACAATTCTTAGTATGGAGACCTGCCATTGTTCTTTATGTAGTCATGGTACTTGTCAAAACGTGGTATACAGATGTTCATAATAATGTATACACTATTTAGTCAAATAATTGTTTACCATCGAATAACAAATTAATGTATTCAAGACCACGCCTTAATAATATATGCAAAAAAAGAATGTCACAAAAATGTATTCAGGTGTTAAATATGTTATTAAAAAGGCTTTTTCACTTAAATCCTGCAAGTCATCATAAATATATACACGACCTTAATTATGTATCCATAATGAAGGGCCATAAATATGTATACATCAATTTGTACGATGTTTTTCATTGACATGTATACAAAATGTTTTATTTTACAAAAACGCTTTTTACTAAAATTCTTACAAAGTATCATAAATATGTATCCACTGCAAGGCCAAAATAATGTATACATAATTGATAGTCATAAAAATGTACGTAAATGTGCATTTTACGTAGTATAATATAGTAGTAGGTCTTTTGTGACTTTTGACTTGACCTCAGTAGTGACGAAGTGAGTAAACTCAAGCATGGGGATGAAAAAACATCAATTAGGTAAATATTTTTTTTAGTATTCTTATTTAATCTTTTCACACTAAACACATTTTATGCTATTTAATGAAGTAGTTAAATAAGGTATTGTAGGCCCCTCCAGCATCAATCACTGCTTATAGCCGGTCGCGCATGGAAGAAACCATGTTTATGCACACTTTGAAAGCTTTCCCAAATTTCATAAACCATGATTAGGGCTTTCTTTGTCCTACACTCATTTGTGTCCCATTGCTGAGCCATCAATCCCAACGATGGATTCGATGGGGTTGAGATCGAGATTTTTTGAAGGCCAGGGCAACTTGTTGACCATTCTGTGGTTCCATTGCTCGATACACTCGGGCGTTATGAATGGCCGAGCTGTCTTGCACGAACGGAACAGGCCCAGTACCTGGAAAGTAATCTTTCACACTTGCCCTTAACACCTCTTCCAATACTTCAGTATATTGGAGGTTGTTCATCCGACCCTCAATTTGGGTCAACGCCCCGGGACCACTGGCATGCATCCAGCCCCATACATCGAATACAACATAATCAGCAAACACAGGGTCCCTACTAGAGTTTGCGAAATCTCGTTCTCTTATTATCAAATTGCTCACAATTTCTTAAAATTTTTTGCATATCCTCATGTAAGCAAGAAATTAAAAACAATTAAAAGGCAATATATTCTATCATTAGATCATTCAGAGTCCATTAATTTTTAATTTAAAATGCAAAAAAAAATTAAAGAAATTGTGAGCAATTTGATAATAAAGCCGGCTCTACACTCGCGCGTGAAGTCGCGTTGTTATTTCACGCCGTGAATGTATGTCGCGATCCACGCGTGAACTGTGTCCCTCCACACTCGCAAATCTTCACAGTCTTGTTCGTGACTATGGACAACGACGACGTGATTTCTGCAACCACTCCTTGTCCGATG
Source organism: Eupithecia pulchellata (assembly GCA_963931895.1). Taxonomy (NCBI): domain Eukaryota; kingdom Metazoa; phylum Arthropoda; class Insecta; order Lepidoptera; family Geometridae; genus Eupithecia; species Eupithecia pulchellata. The sequence goes on from OZ007539.1 coordinate 4,606,350, forward strand.
TCCTGTCGTGTTGAAAAATGCGAGTGTAGATGCGTTCACGTTCGCGCGCCACAAACCCTTTGTCGCGGACCAAAAAACCGCCTCCTGATCGGGAAAGGCGCGAAGTGCGAACGCGAAGCTACACGAAGGCGTGAACGCATCCACACTCGCGTTTCGCAGTTGTCGCGGCCGTTCGCACCGCGAGTGTTGACCCAAATTGAGGGTCGGATGAACAACCTCCAATATACTGAAGTATTGGAAGAGGTGTTTAGGCAAGTGTGAAAGATTACTTTCCAGGTGCTGGGCCTGTTCCGTTCGTGCAAGACAGCTCGGCCATTCATAACGCCCGAGTGTATCGAGCAATGGAACCACAGAATGGTCAACAAGTTGCCCTGGTCTCCAAAAAATCTCGATCTCAACCCCATCGAATCCATCGTTGGGATTGATGGCTCAGCAATGGGACACAAATGAGTGTAGGACAAAGAAAGCCCTAATCATGGTTTATGACATTTGGGAAAGCTTTCAAAGTGTGCATAAACATGGTTTCTTCCATGCGCGACCGGCTATAAGCAGTGATTGATGCTGGAGGGGCCTACAATACCTTATTTAACTACTTCATTAAATAGCATAAAATGTGTTTAGTGTGAAAAGATAAAATAAGAATACTAAAAAAAATATTTACCTAATTGATGTTTTTTCATCCCCATGCTTGAGTTTACTCACTTCGTCACTACTGAGGTCAAGTCAAAAGTCACAAAAGACCTACTACTATATTATACTACGTAAAATGCACATTTACGTACATTTTTATGACTATCAATTATGTATACATTATTTTGGCCTTGCAGTGGATACATATTTATGATACTTTGTAGGAATTTTAGTAAAAAGCGTTTTTGTAAAATAAAACATTTTGTATACATGTCAATGAAAAACATCGTACAAATTGATGTATACATATTTATGGCCCTTCATTATGGATACATAATTAAGGTCGTGTATATATTTATGATGACTTGCAGGATTTTAAGTGAAAAAGCCTTTTTAATAACATAATATTTAACACCTGAATACATTTTTGTGACATTCTTTTTTTGCATATATTATTAAGGCGTGGTCTTGAATACATTAATTTGTTATTCGATGGTAAACTATTATTTGACTAAATAGTGTATACATTATTATGAAAATCTGTATACCACGTTTTGACAAGTACCATGACTACATCAATTTGAAAAATTGTGGTGTATACTTTAATTTGAGAGGTTCACGTATACATCAATATGAAATGTTGGGAGTGTATACATATTAGTGCAGCTGACTGTACCTAAATATTCTTGGAGTGCAGTGGAATACATTGAGTATAGACTGAGAACAACGGTTTTGGGGCGCTGTGGAACTACTGCTATAGTTACTACAGAGATTAGTGAGTAGGTAAGTGGGTTGGTAACTACAATTTTTTTTTCGAATTTTTTTCTACTTATTTCACTAAGTATGAAATTTAGACGATTTTCAAAACCTGTTATGAATTGTCGAAATCCATACCTTTGATTTGATATTGCTCTCAATGAAATAAAGCAAAAAAAATACAATGGGGGCCATTGTATTGAATAGGTATTAGTGTTTTGACCATATTTCATATTAGGTATATAATAAAGACTTCGAGATCTATATCTACAAACATTTGGTACATTTTATATAGATCGCTCTGCAATCTTCGGAGACAGGGAAGGGGGAGTTGGTAATTTTTTTTGACCTATTTCAAAACATTTAAAATGTATAAAATCTACCAATATTTCAAAAACTATTTTGGAATCTACAAACCTTTCATTCGATTACTACTTTCGACTCTGTGGGTACCAATTAAAATTTCGATTTCAGAATTGGTACTAAAAATGTTCATTTTTATTTTTCTTGTATTTTCGTTTATTTTTATTAATTGGTGGAAGAGGAGCGGTATTTTTTACGATTAGATTTCAGCCGATTTAGTAGCGAGATGCCTACTATCGGACTTAGTTAATTTTTAAATTTTTACTTGCAGTATGTAGCACAAGGACGACATTTTAAAATATCCATACAAGTGATCGCAATGTGCCGAAAATTGCGGTTCAGCAAACATTATTCTAAATAGACCTTGAGGTCGCATAATGCCGACTTTCGTTCTCACCGGTATTTAAACTACGTGTGTTGCCTACTAAATGTACAATCAAACACAAAACTATACATATGTATTGTACAGTAGGTACCTATGTCGTTTTTATTTAAAATAAAATTAAATCAAAATTTTAATTCTAACAGTAATAAATGATAAACAGAACATAAATATCAGCCTCAAAGTAAAGTAAGTAAATACCTAAGTTCTGAGTATAACTATGGCTCAATCATTTTCAAAACAAACATTATACAATTTCCATTAAAAATGTCGAACTTTGCTCAGCCTACTCAAGCAAACCCCTATTTCAATTCGTTGATCAAGAAAGTCCTGAACAATTTTTTGGATGCGATCGTTAGTAATTTTTTCTTTTTTAATTTGTTTTTTAGTGGTTGGGAAATGGATCAAACTTTTTCGAATATCGTGATCGTATTTAATGCTCTCATTTTTTATACTTTTAATGAATGGGAACAGGTTTGGTTTTTTCCGTTTAATAATTTTATTTAAACGTGAGTGCCAGCCCTCCACTGCATTTATAGTACGATGAGGGTTATCAAAGCAGCTTACAGCATCTATCAATTTAGGGTCCATCCACTGTTTTATAAAGTAGTCCATGAAACCGTTCCATCCTTCTACATTAGACATAACCTCAAACTGAATACTGAGGAAGCCCTCCGGCATTAAACTTGCTGGCAAATGTGCCAGTGCTACAAAAAGAGCTATGGTTTTTTTATCCAATAAATTGTATTTCTTAGCCTTTTTGTGCAGAGCTTGGGCATAATGGAAAAAACATCCTTTTATGTTTGTGGTCGGAAATGTGATTTGAAGTGCAGTCATCGCCGCCATTTCGTAATCCGTTTGAAATATTTCTGGATTCATATCCGGAATACATTCTTTTAGCATGACAAATAACCTCTCATAGGTATATTGCTTCTTATTAGGCAATAAACAATATATTAGGTAATGGAGTTACATAATTTGTATTTAGCCCGTGAATGGTATATAGCTGTTTGAAAGGTGGCGGAACACTCTTAAACGTGCCATCCGCAAAGAAATGTTTGACATTTTTGATTGTTTCTCGAGCCTCTAAACTACAAAATACTAAAATTTTGTCCATGGTCCCATCGTCACAAAGTAAAAAATTTTCATTCAAGGTTTCACTTAAAACAACGTCTTCTAATTTTTTGAAAACTGTCGCCCGTACATTAAGATGCGACTTTCTGGCTCTGTACAGTGAATCTTTGACCGATTCATAATTAGGCAACATATTATCGTATTCTGTATTGGATTTGTAAGGTAACATCACACGTTCATATATTTGGGGTATGGGGCCCAGATCATCACAAACAGCTTGTTTCAATTCCGCCTTAATCGTTGCCAATTTATATGCATAGGCATCGGGTTGGCATGTATGGTCACTTATTCTAGTAATAGTTTCATCCTCTTCCATCCAAGTAATGGATCCTGAGCATTGTCTATAAGAGCATCGCCAAATACTAGAACCATTTTTATTAGTTTTTTGGCGTGTGTGACTATGTCCGCCACGCCACAGTGACCAGGAACCCTGTTAAAAACATTAATAATAATATTGATTTACTAATATAAGTAAAATGACTAACTAGGTGTTCTTATCAAGTTTACACCGAGTACGATATCTACAATAATGTGAGTACCTACCTTGGTATTTTTAATTAGCACAACGTCACTGTTATGAATATATTTTATAAAATTATTATTCATTTTGTTCGGTAAATGTGATCATTCCATTTACTCAAACAATTGAATTAAATGACATAACTCTGTTACATGACATGATGACATTATTATTTTATTTTAAATAATGTGTTTACCTCCTTGCACTTATGAAAGAGACTGTACTAAAATAGGCAGCATGATATTTTTGGAACGATTAAAAAAATATATGGCAAGCTACTACTATTTATCTGTGACAAAATAAAAAAGTAGGCGTGGTGCGATTTCGTATGCGATTTTGTTGAGTACTATACCCATACATATATGATTCATTAGAAGGGTACGTGCTTTCATTTACACTTAACTCATCTAGAAGAGCTTGATTAATTTTTTGTCTTACTCTAAACTTTTGAACAGGCGTGAATTTTTCCATTTGTGGAAGCAAACTCATAAAAAAGTAGTAGTCATCAGACTTATTCTCATTTCTAGAAGCCTCGTTTCTACTTTGATTTGATAAATCATTTTCCAGCAGTCTTATCCTTTTCCTTTCCAATTCTAAAAATTCAGTTCTTATGTCATTCGCTGTTCTCTTTTTTCTTGATCGTTGTGACGCAGAAGCTTCTCTTGGAGGCGTAGAAATTTCTTGCGATGATGTAGAAGCTTCTTGAGAAGAAACAGGAGCCTGTCGTGAGGATGTAGAAGGTTGTTGTGGATAAATAGAAGATTCTTCATTATGACCGGTTGTATCTTCTTGAGAGTTCTCTCCAGATATGTCTTCTATCTCAAAAGAATCATTACTTGTCTGATTACTTACTTCAGTACTGCTTAAATTACCCTCAGTAACATTTGGTACAACTTCATCTTGCAAAAACCTCAATTGAGAAAAATATTGCCAATTTGAGGGTTGATTAACATTTCCGGCATCTCCTGATCTAGGGGCAGGATTTTTTTTTAATTCCTTTCTATAGTGATCTTTTAAATTTTTCCATTTCTTCTTTAAATCGGTCACTGAAACAAAGAACGAACAGACTATTTATTACATACATAACTTTAACATATATATGCTTTAATTTTCAGGTTTTTGGCGTGTGGGCAGCCTTTCAAAAGACTGTCGTTGTCATTCAGAATGGGAAAAACAACGGTAGCCAACATAGTTTATGGCACTTGTAAAGCTATATGGAAAAATTTGGTACATTTACATATGCCAAAACCGACAGAAGAATTATTGAAAAATATAACGGAAAAATACTATGAAAAATGGCAATTTCCTAATTGCGTTGGTGCTATTGATGGCAAGCACTGTCGAATAAAAAATCCTAAGTTCGCTGGATCATCGCATTATAATTATAAACATTTCTTTTCGATGCACTTGCAAGCGGTCGCGGATGCTGACAAAAGATTCATTTGTATAGAAGTTGGAGGAAGAGGGAAACAAAGCGATGCAGGGACATTCCATTACTCTAATTTGAACCGTTTACTTCAAAGTAATAACTACAATATACCAGGTCCACAATATCTACCCACATCAGATATCGTTCTACCCATGAAACTATAAATAAGTACGGAAGGAATATCAGAAAAAAATAAAACGAAGCACTCCAATCAAGCAAGCATGCCAATCAATCAAATAGTATGCTGGCCATCGCCATTACGGCTTTATACACCAACTGATGAACCCCATTGTAAACAAACCAAAATAAATGGAAAACGCCGTCTTGTGTGGTCAGATGTTGCAAAAATCACAATGGGTTTGTCAATAAAAAACACCGGATCACATTTCCTAGGTAAATTTCTTATTTCACCAACTTATTTCTTCGATTTGACGCAAAATTATTATCAACAAAAAAATCTAAATAAAAGCACAAAATCTAGCCAGTCTTGCCAACATGAAAACATGTAAATTTTCCGGTAAGTTTGGGAGGATATTAAAAAAGTTTGAATTCTCATATTTTATTGACTTTAGGTAAATTATGAATCAGGTAAATATGCATTTCTTTATCATTCTGGTTATCTATAATAATATGTATTATTTGAAATATAATTATGATATTGAATTTCTGTTTGTAATATCAATACAATAGCTTAGCTTTAGGTATACGAATTACGTATGTTTGGTGTTTATTTAAGCTAACCTCCAAAATAGCTGCACCCATTTTGATAATAATTTTACTGACGCTGATGCTACGTAGATATCATGTTATATCGAGATTATATGTAGCCGTGGGGCATAACTAATAGTCAATATTTTTTCAGATTTCCAGGTGATGAAAATTGAAAGTTAAATTGAATTCGCGTAATCAGAGAATCTCACAATGAAAATAATTGGAATTCCACTAAATCTAGTATAGCATGCAGTGTGCATAAGATTTTTCATGTAAAAGAATTCTTAAATTATATGTATACCTACATAAATTTTTATTTATTATTTATCAAACCAAACAATGAATATGAGAAAAATTAATATTTTTTCATTATTAGGAACGTTTAATTGATCTTCCCAGTAACAATCATGAGATATGGCCGCAAATTGCCACTTTTAAATAATTATAATTATTATTAAGGTTATTTTTTTAAATATATTTTAATAAAATATATTAGGTTAGACATTTCCATAGGAACAACGCATGCGAAGCCGCAGGCAGAAAAAAGTTATCAGCGAGTAATAGGCACAAAGAATAGGTAATTTTTTCAAACTAAAATTAGACAGTGAACGGAGAGTTCGACTGTGTTTATGTTTGTTAGTTCTGCACACACACTGAGGGCTGAACAGATTTTGTTGAAATTTCTTCGATTAGCAAATACGTTACTATTTGATCCCGGGAAAGTACAGTGTTCTGTTCTGTGCTTGTGGGATAATCAAATTCACTGTAGTTTGATAACTACGCTTTATGGTGCTACCATAAAGCGCTGGCGTAAATTGAAAATTATAAAAAGTAGGTCAAGACGATTACCGTGGCTAAAGCAGTACCTAAGTTGATTTTTTATAATTTACATATTCATTTTTAAACAATTATTAGGAAGAATATTTATAAAAATTATGGGTAATTTTTTCTTCTGTTGGCATCTCTCTATACACTGACACTCAATGTCATTCCGCCATTGATAAGATTCAAGTTTGATTTGACAGGATTCTATCCGTACTTTTCATAAATCCATGGTTCTACCAATGGTTTTTATTGGAGATGAAGGATATCCACTCAAAACATATTTGATGCGACCTTATCCACAAAGCGTACTTAATGCACAAAATGAGTTATTTAATAAGCGATTATCGCGGGCTCGAAAGACTATTGAGTGTGCTTTCGGAATTTTAAGATCCAAGTGGCATATTTTCAGATCGCCCATAGAGACAAACAAATGGCATGCAAGATTACTCATCAAAACTTGCTGTTTGTTGCATAACATTATCCGAGATAAGGACGGTGATAATGACATTGCCTATATTACTGTCAATACGAATCAACAAACATTACAAACACGATTACAAACCAACGCCCGGGCGTCTTATCAAGCACAATATATACGTGAAAAATTCAAAGAATATTTTGTAAATAATCCCATTAGCTACTAATTAATTTGTAAACCATAATAAGCATTGTATATAACATAATAAATAATTTTTATATTCACCTACCTTCAATATTCAGTTCGTTTTTTATTTCTTCCCATAATTGATTAATTATTCTTCTATTTTTATGGTTCACATCTTTGCTGTTCCATATGGGTCTCCTCTCAAAGATTGCCGAAATAATTTGCTCTTGCACGTCCGAGGACATTTTGATACGTCACAAAAAAAAGTACAACACTATACTACAATGCAGACGCGCAACGCGGGACGGTCACCGCTCGACTGGAGTGCACCGCTCGTTGCCCGCCCCCGCGCCGCTCCCGCGCCGCTGTTTTCGAGACCCGGTCCATTTGACGATACGCATAAGATCCTGCCGCTCCCGCGCCGCCGCCGCGCCGCCGCCCCGCTGCCCGCAAAATTCGAGACCGAGGCCTAACAATGGGTCTGCATTGTAGTTTAAATAGGTGAGTAGGTTTGAGCTGGCCATAATATTAGGTCCTTACATATGAAATTGGCGTTTTGTATGGGAGGAACAAAAAGTTTAATATTTTTTAATATAATATATTTAATTAATCAAAGTATGAACCATTATTTTCTATGCACTTTTGCCATCTTATAGGTAGTTCATTGATCCCTTTACTAAAAAAACCAGTCGGACGGGAATCAATAAAATCTTTGAAGGCGATTTGGACTGCCCCATCGGAGTTGAATTTTTTCCCTTGCAAGAAGTTATCCAAATTTCGAAAAAAATGGTAATCTGTTGGAGCAAGGTCCGGGGAGTACGGAGGATGTCTTAAACAACCTAGGCTGGTCAATCGCTCCACGCCACTGCTGCTTCACGACAACGCTAGACCACACACTGCGCAACAGACGGCTACTAAATTAGAAGAGCTTCAATTGGAAAGTCTAAGACATCCTCCGTACTCCCCGGACCTTGCTCCAACAGATTACCATTTTTTTCTTCGTTCAACATAGCCGTAATCAGGGATGTCACAAGCCTTTTGGTGGTTTCGGCCACAGACTGACTCTGAAAATATAGTTTGTACCGTGGGTCCAGAAACATAGCTACCGTGAATGTCCGACTATTTTCCACGTTGGAAAACCTGTAAAATGTAGCTCGGACATTAGGCTTTGTCTGCAATTTTCAACCTCTTCCGGGAATGGCGCGATGTTGTCACTTTGTTGGTAAGTGGGATCTCCGATTTCAGTAAGCGCGCTGGTGAGGCCGACGGTAATTGGAATCACGGAGCTACCGCTCACATAATTTTGGGCACTCATCTCTCGGGTAACCTCCTCGCACGGTTGCAGCACTAGTATGAGGGCCTCGCAGACGTCCCATTCATATGACGACAGCGTCATTACGGTAGCGTCCAAATTGCATAAAGCGCATTTTATTTCGTCTTTGAGCTCTACAAACCTCTGGAGCATGTAATAAGATGAATTCCAGCGGGTCACTACGTCTTGGATTGGCCTTTTTACTTGTTTATTTGCCTGTTCCTGGTATTTCTTTAATTTAAGCCATGCCAAATTACTGCGCTTGAAATAATTAACAATGAACTTCACTTCGTTATTACGTTAGCTATCTCGCTAATGCTCAGCGCTTTCTGGACAGGAAGGTTTAAGGTGTGCACGTAACAACGGAAATGTTTCCACCGAAGGACTTCAGTGACCGGCGTTTGTGATGTTGGTGGCATTATCGGATACGACAAGCAAGATTTTGTCGCTCACGTTCCAGTCACGGGCAACACTCAGCAACTCATCCGCCAAATTGATGCTAGTATGGCTTTTTTCCAGCACCTTACATTCTAAAAGCACTGATTGTAGGTTGAAATCTTTGTCGACATATTCTTACATGGCGGTGACGGGTCACCGTCACCGCCATGTAAGAATCATTATTTCTGGACGAGGGGCGGCTAATAAGTCCGCGGCCTAAGGTACTAAAAAAACGAATTGTCAAGTTTTATATTTTTTTTTCTGAATATAATCTCCCTCAAGGGATATACACTTCTCACATCTGGAGTATAATGCTTTTAAACCAACAAAAAAATATTTTTGTCTTTGTCTTCAAAATGTGTATTTACGGCGGCTATCATTTCATTTTCACCTGAAAATCTCCGGCCCCGTAAGTCCTTTTTCAAAATAATTGTGATCGGCCGTTTTATACATAACAGGTTTAACAATATCACACCACAACACAATACAGTGCATTGTTTTAAAAAACTGGATGTTTGGTTAAATAATAGTCCCTTAGTGCAACAGCCGACCAATTAGAGAGCAAGGTATGTTACTACCTGGCGAAAATACCATTACTCAGGTACAGACAAACAGTGTCAGAATTAAGTACCTAGTACATGCAGTCAAACCTGTTGCCTGCCCTGTTGCCTGACCTGATGTAGGGTTATTGTTTTTCGTTATGGGCTTAACCAAAGCAACCTGCCACTGTTCTGGGAAAGTCTCACTTAATATGGACCTATTTTTGATTGCTGTGATAGTCTTCAATTATTCAGGGAGGGTCAAAAATATAATTTCAATAGAGATCCCATCTACTCCCATAGCATTAGATTTTAACCCCCGAATAACTGACATTACTATTTCCTCACGTACTGGGCTTAGAGAAAACATCTGGCCAGAACAATGTTTGTGGTGCTCATAGACTGATAGCTGAGATATAGATAGGCACCTGCTAAACGTAGAACAAGTTGCCCACTGGTCAACAGTCGTGACGGCACTCCCTTCAACTTTAAAGAATGTATCAAAGAGTTTTATACACTGGTAAGGATATCTGAGCTATATAAATAACTGATGATTATAATGTTATTATTTTTGTAATTTTTCACTGTTATAAATATAATATTATTTTTATATGGAAAAAGGCAAAAGTTTATATATAAATGAATGTTATACCTTGTGTATGTAAAAGAAGAGCGATTAAAAATTGCCGTTGTGTGATATTTTAAACCTTCCGACGCACAGTACCAGAAACGCAAAATATCTTATACGCGGATGACCAGATGCACATTTCGCGAATTACCAAACACGCAGAAGACCTGATACACATATTACCAGATTTAGTTTTGCAAAGTACCAGATACGCATATTACCAGATTTAGTTTCGCAAATTACCAGATTTAGTTTCGCAAATTACCACATATTAGGTAGGTAAGTACATTACATACTGGAATTAGTACATTCTAGTTAATATTTTTAATTTGTTTTAAATTATGTTACGATGTTCAACAATTTTTCAAACGAATTAAAACATTTGATATCTTCACAACATTTATGTTTTATTTATACTTTAAACAAAGTTTTTTTTTAAATTAATCGTTTACATTAAAAAAACACACAAAAACAAAGACTACTTAAAAATTCTATTGAAATTTATTATATTTACTCGCACATTCTTCATGCTTAAACTTAACGTAAAACTATTTTTTTCTGCTTCTTTACTTCTTTGTCTTACTTTAAGAGCTTTAAAATTATTAGTTTTTTAAGAAAATTCAAGGCAGTTATTTTTTTGGCCCTTAATTTCTTTAACATTTTAATGTATGCCCGATCAAATCCTATATCTGCATTTCTTCGGTTACTTTTTTTTGAAATTTTCCATATAAAGTCTTTAACCGTCGTGTCCCATTTCTTGCTTTCTCTTTTTATTTTGTGAACAAAGTCACAAAGTGCCGGATTTTTAATTATTCTTGTATTTATTCTGTGATTCCATCCCTCTAATGCATTATTTGTTCGGTGGCGTATTTCTGACACACTTATCACGTTTAAAAAATCTTGTGTAAGCCATTCTCTTTCGAAATATTTTTTGAATGTTTGACAACTCACCGTAGTTGGGGATATATCTAATATATTTTGCCAGCAGGGTATAATAAATTTTGCTGGTAATAACGGCAAGTTTGCCGCTAGTCTAACCATTCTTCGGTCATCTTTTGTCTCAATACAATTCAATCTCTTTGCGTTTCTCCACACAGCTTTGCTCATGTGGTAATAGCAGCCGGATACAGTAATTTGTGGGTATACTGTCTTTATGGCTTTGATAGCTGCTGCTTCATAGTCTGTTTTAAATACATTCATGGTCAGGCTTAATTTATTTTTTAAAAGATCAAACATCCGCATATAAGTTTCATATTTTTTGTTAGGCAGTAATGCGAAGATCACTGGAATCACGTGAGTGACAGTGTCGGTAGAATTCAGATCCATGTTTATAGTATATAACTGTGCGAAAGGGGGTGGAGCACTTTTGAAAGTACCGTCACCGAAATACATGTCTGATCCAAAAAATTTTATAAATTTTCTGGCTGTCGGGGTAGTGCCTGTACTTCTTTTACGGTAGGCAAACCACGGACTCCATCATTACCAAGAGCTTCTAATTTTTTCTCTACGATTATTGATACAGAGCCTAGATCATCACACACTTCTTGTTTGCATTGATTCATGGCAATAATTACCTTGCACTTATCAACGTTTCTTTGGCAGAAATGTTGACTACATCGTAAGATGGTTTTATTTGTCAAATCGAGTGTTATGGATGCATTACAGTTCTCTGATCTTTTATTTACACATCGCCAATTATTGGAATTCTTATTTCGCACGTTAAAATTGTAACGAAAACCATCGTGAATTAATAAATTATTCCCAAATTGGTTTTTAGTAATTGTTAATGCCTCCGACATGTTTTCGTGTGAAAGCTTACGTCAATAATACATCAGTCCATAAATGGAATAATTACTGGCCAGTACCACCTAGTTTTACTGAGGAGTGTTTAATCTCTCACTTAGCACAACCTCCGGTTTGACATTCCGGTTGCTATACCATTCTGCCACGGAGGTCGTCAAATAAAAACACTTTCATTATTGAAAAAAAATATATAGTGTGCCACTTAGTCCCCAACTTACTTTTTCATGACGTCAGTACATCGAGGATAACAACGGGGTCTAGTTATAACCATAAATGTAATTAGGAATATTAACTGTATGAGTTATAACACCCCTTTTACACCACATCCAAAACAGCAGTTTTCATGGAATTCAGGTCATCCGCGTATAAGGTATTTTGCGTGTCTGGTACTATGCGTAATTTTTAAATCCTGGTAATTTGCGTAATGAAATTCAGGTCATCCACGTATCAGGTATTTTACGTATGAAATTATGGTCATCCGCGTAAAAGATATTTTGCGTTTCTGGTACTGTGCGTCGAAACGATTTTAAAAGAAGGATAGTATAATAAACAATACAAAGAAACAAAAGGGATCTCTTAATTTTTGACTTTGTTCTATACCCACAAAAAATGTGCCAGACCAGTCACAAAAAACAAAAGTAAAACAAAATTGATAATTTAGATAAAAGCAAGGAGTAACGCATAAGGCGGTAAAGCGAAGAAAATATTGACTCAAGCTTATTAAATAAATTATGTTTTTCCAGCAGCTACTGTCTAACAGATGGTGAACCAAAAACCCGTTCGATATCTGCCGCAGTTCTGATTGGGAAGGCTGAATTCCTATCAGCCTCCCTGGCGTACATCCGGCCACGCTTCGTCCAGGAGTACCGCCACTGAAGTCTACGGCACTCCTCACGCACGCGATGGAAATTTTGCCTGTTAGTGCGCCCCCTCGCCTGAGCGGTAGAGAGCCTAGCGTCGGCGGCCGTCAGCGCTCGTCGTATACGTGCACCCTGTAGCAGCTGGTCGCGCAGATCGTGCCTCAAAAGCCGCACCACGATACGGCGTGCGCGTGGCGCTTCGCCCTCCGCTCCAGCGCCTTGCTTCGCACCAACGCGCTCCGCAAAGACTAGTTCGCGCGGCTCCAAGACAACGCCCAGTTTTGAGGCCAGAACGGTTACGGTATGCACCACGCTCTCCCCCTTCTCCTCGGGCAGGTGTCCTATCTCAAGATCCGCCAAGAGAGCCTCTTGGTCCCGCTCATTGAGCTCTTGCTCAAGTAGACACCTTAGTTTGAAGCGACACCTTAGTTTGAAGGTAGGCGACCAGAAGGGTTCGGCCTCTCACTCCGACGCTATTTCATTGCTTCTAGCTCCGCATGAATCGTGTACAGTTTGTAGAATGGCTTTGGGCAAGTTTTGAATGTACCGTCCATATAAAAATGTTTACATTATTGTATTCTTTTAGTTCATCGTCATCAAATATCAATATATGGTTTTATATGCGTAGTCAGCAAATAATATTTGGTTGGTTTTTAATAAAAATAAGTTCTTTTTTCCTTTCCATTGCGTAAATATTTTTTTTTTATTCTTTTTATTTTTTTAGGACTTTATTCGCTTAGCGAATATGCCAGTCCCGTTATGTAAACAAAAACTTAACCCTTAATTTATTTTACTATATCATACACCATTATGTACAAGGCCTTAGCTAGCAGCCTCGCACAGTGGGGTGGAAAGTAAACTTTGAACTAAGCCTAATTCTGCGAGATTCAAATTATAATCAGCGATCAATTGATCTCTCACTGACTGAGTCCGAACACATTCCACCAATAGATGGTAAATGTCCTCTGTGACACCACATGAAGAGCAATTGGCGGAATCAACCTTCCGCATAAGGTAATTGAACTTATTTAGTGGAATATGTCCGGAACGCAGCCTGTGAGCTATTACAATAAGGTGACGCTTCAACCCACTGTTTACCCACCAAGGGACACGAGGAGGTTCATTCTGAACAATTTTGTACCATATACCTTTCGTACAAGATATTTCGCTAAACAACCCTTTCCACTTTTCGAAAACCTTATATCTGTACCTTAACAAAACTTCAGTGTACTCTGGAACGATATACCTACACTTCAGCCCCGATCTCAACAGCCTGTTTTGCAAGCAGGTCAACCTCCTCGTTTCCCCTTACTCCTACATGGGAAGGAACCCATTGCAATCTCAGTTGCACGTCATTTTCTAATAGAAATGAAATTTTCTTTAGGATCACATAAGCTACCGAAGCACCACGGAACCCCGAGGCGCATCGAGCTATATGCTGTAAAGCACTCCGGCTATCTGACAGAATCACCACTTTTTTATAGCCTACAGTAATGACATATGACAGTGCCTCTGAGATTGCAAATAGTTCCACCGACATAATTGTGTTATCTGATGATGTAATACGGTAAGTTTCATTCATACTACGACTGGGATCGAGCAAGCCATCTGGTTTTGCTATAGCCGAGCATTTGTTGATATTCCGTTTCAGTTTCGGCACAAAACTCCTTTAGAGCTTCAACTCGAATCGTGTAAATATAAAAAAATGAATATATCTTCACAATAACGCTTTCGTAGTCTACGGGTAGCCCATCTGCAGCAGATTTTATTGCATTGTGAATTACATGGGCTCCACATCCTATACCTATTAATTCTTTTTTCAGAGATGATTGTAATTTCGTTAGTACATTGTTAGTCCCTCGCCTAGCTGCTCCACCGAAATTGACGTTGGCATTGTCCCCACAAAATGCTACGACTTTTGCTGTCAAATTATTATCTGTCAACACTTGGTTTAAATAATTGACAATGATGTCAGAAGTTTCACCAGGTTGGCCTTGGAAATCTAAAATTTTTACTTGCACACCTACGTAAGGTTGAAAAAAGCGCACTACAATAGGGTACATTTTCTTGTTACCGTGGTTTGAAGCGTCGTTTAGTATTGTAATACAACTGCACTTTTCAAGGTCATCTTTTAATTCTTTCATCGCTGCAGGCGCCAAAACATGTACTACAATAGCTTCTGATTTCGTACGCGCGCATGTAAATTTGGGATCAAAACATGGTTGAATCAATTTCGATGCACAATCATTAGAACGAAAACTGTGGTTTTCTTGTATCGTGTGATAAGCCCAGACGCCTTCTGCCGCGGCGATATCCAAATCCTTCAAAGTTGGCGCCTCCGATTTCTTGAAAAAATCTAACATCGAAGAACTCGAAGCGGGGCGGCACGATCGGCATTTTTATGTTTGTCAGACTTTAAATGCTGTTCAATATCACCGCCACCACTGTGGGAAACACTAAATTCTGTACGACACTTTTCACATCACTGACATCTGATGGAGTATTTATTTGCTTGATAAACGGATATTTTGCTTGTAAGCTAACATTGAACGAACACTTGCGTTTCGGCATTTTAACTTGTGATGAATTGATGATGAAACCTTGATGTGCTAAAGAAATTATTTACTACACGAGCATCAAATTAAAACAAAACAAATAGTGAGAAGTGGGCGAATGAAAGGTTTGTCACACAATAGTCAAAGTCAACAAAACACTAGCGATACACTCTCCGGTAGCGTTAAAATTTTAATCTTATTCGTTCTAAAACTGACATTGGCAGAATTGTGTCAAACTATGACGCAGAGCCAAATATAAAAGAAGAAGAAGAAGCGTTATGTTGACGACGACGCGGTCTCGCTCTAGCACACCGCTAGCTCGCGTCCGGTTGTGCGGGCGTCACATCGCGGCGGCGGGTGGGCTGTATCCGACCGTCCGATACTCAAATTTTCGCGCGGTTTGAAAACAGGACAATTTTGCGTCCCACAGTTCATTTCGGGGACACCGGGACTCGTAATTGTAAAAAGGGACAGTCCCGTTCAAAACGGGACGTCTGGTCACGTTATCTATGCATGACTGACATTTTCTAAACCCTGACGTCATAGGCGCAAGGATTTTATTGTGTTCTACAAACCACTCAATTCGATTACACAACATTTTATGAAAGATTTTACATATACAAGAAATTAATGATATTGGTCGAAATTTCGGAATACTATTAGGGTCATTATTAGCTTTAGGTATTGGAATAATTTGAATACTACGCCATTGAATAGGTATCGTAGAATGCTTAAACACTAAATTAAAAATGTTAAGTATATACAACTTACAACTTAAGGGTAAAAAATAAATCATTGAATAGGTAATTTTATCCTCGCCGGGAGCAGTATCTTTTCTTTTTAAACACCTTTTAAATTCTTCATAAGAGAATTCTTTATCTAATCGCATATTAGTCGATGTGAATACTGGAGTAGGGGGACAAAGCTATCCGGCGCCAAACTACATAAAAGTTCATATTTCTTATCAGTAGGAACGGTAACCTGTTGTGTACGAATTCCTTTTACCCAGCGCATACGGCGCCACATATCAGCTGAGTTTGTGTTTTGATCTATTGTTCCACAAAACGACTGCCAGTGGGCAGTTCGAGCTCGCCTATGAATGCGCTGCGCTTCGGTTATCTTAGCTTTGAGAATATAGAGGTTGATCGGTGTTAGGCATGTCGATTCATTTTAAAAAATATCGATCTCTGATTCGATTCAAATCGGACATACTAGAATCGATTCTTGTTTAAATCGAACATTAAAAGATCGATTTTCGATTAATCGAGCCAATTTCAAACATGACTAATTGCCTAATAAAGATACAGGACATTATTGATGACCATTTACTGCAAATACAAGTAATTGGATAGAAGTATTATTAAATTAATAAACATAATATCACGCCTATATTCCTTCGAAAGAATAGGTAGAGGTGGGAATCGAACCCAGGATCTTTTGCTCAGCAGTAGTGCTTGCGACCACTAAACTAATGTGGCTGTTTAAATTTCTAGTCTCGCCTAAGTACTCGTAAGTCGGTTAATAAAGTAATCGAACAATGGCAGGTCTCCATACTAAGAATTGTCTGGGATCAAATTGAAGCGTACCGTAATGAAAAAAATGTTAAAAGATTTGGCGTTAGCTCCAGAATCTATAAATGAGACTATTTTCTTTGGGGAAAGCCGGAAAAAAAAGATTTCAGTGTTTGAATTTATTTGTTTGGTTATGAATAAACGTCAAACAATAATTGTCTATAAAACATCGCATATTGAAATCAAATCATAAAGAAATGGATAATGTGGTTTGGTCTTGGGTTTGGTCTTATCAATTAGACCACGCCACCTTAAATATTCGAAATGAGAAATGATAAACAAAATGAGCAAAACAAATTCTAAACTTCTTAACGTATGTTTATGAAAGCTGGGCGTGTATTAAAAAAAATGTACTTACCTACCTACTTGCCCCGTAAACACAAAAAAACTGAGGGTTTTAATAAATAATGTTGGACAATCCACACAGCATCATCTAGCCCGAAGCTAAGCAGAGGTTGTGTTATGTTATGAGTTCCTACTAGATAACTTATTTACTTAAAACAATATATATAGGTATACCTACATTAATAGATATTTTTTTATTTTACATAGAAAATGCACAGAACACCCAAAACAACAATATCGGAGTCCTAAGGGCACGCACTGGCCGTGTGGTGCCGGCATAGAATTTCACCACCCCAACTCTTCCCGTGGGTGTCGTAAGAGGCGACTAAGGGAAACACACCGGGGGGCGGGCAGCAGCGCCTTCTGCAGAACAACTACACCGAACTGCGATCCCCAACCCGCATGCCCAGCGTGGGGATTATGGGCAAAAGCCCCCAAATGATGAACAATGCCATCTATGGCGCTCATCAGGGGAGGCCTTTGTCCAGCTGTGGACTATTATAGGCTGTTGTTGTTGTTGTAAGGGCACGCACTAGCCAGACACAGGGCAGTATCAATCAGTCCATAAACAGTCCAGGTCGGGTGTTACATACGTCGCCTGTGGCTTCCGCAATTCGGGTAAAAATAAATAGAAAACCAAAATGTAAACACAAAACAGCAGAAATGAAAAACGCCGAAGTCTCGGAAGGATTCTGTCAAAGAGAATAAAACCACTACGTTCTAGATTCTGTGGCGTCTTGACAGACAACCGCTGACAACATGACACTATCAAAGACAAATCAAAGACAAATGATACATTGCATTCAATAATTGTACCCGCACCACTAATAAAATGGTAACATTTCGAATGTACCTAATTCGAATATCATTTGATAAGCTTTTAAATAATTATCATAAAGTAACTCCGGCCTTTACGAGAAGGAGTGAATAATTGAAAAATCGTAGAAAATTTATTAAATTTGATTCATATGCATCAGATCCATGGACGCAAAAAAAAATCCAGACCAAATTCTGCCATTGTTCTTTTAAGTTTATAAAATTTTATTAAAATTAAATACAAATTTAACAAGAAATTATATTTCCCAGTATTTTAAGTCGAGTGACTTTAAAAAAATTAACTTATCTAATCGCTCAGCATCTAAACGACTCCTTTCGTCAGTAGCAATATTTCCCGCAACAGAAAAAAGCCTTTCACATGGAACAGATGTTCCAACTATGCAAAAGTATTTGTTGGCAATCGGCGTTATTGAGCTGTACAACGAATTTCTGTGGTGATACCAATATGTAATAGGATTGAATGGATCGGTCCGATTCGGGAGGTTTATGAATCTATTCATTGAATCGATGTAGGGTTCAAAATCGATCTGAAAAATCGATTATATTACTCTTAATAATCGATTTTTCGATTAATCGATTTCAAATCGACATGCCTAATCGGTGTAGGATTACGTCTAAATAACTTTAAGGCTAGGCGTCGTTGCGCAATCGCTAATGAAATTTCCGTGCACCAATAGGGTTTAGGTTGAAATATTAATGTAGGTTCTCCAAACATTTCTTCACCATTGGAATACTTTTTTTCGCAGCGTCATTTATTTTATCTATGAATGAGTCATAACAGGATTGTAGATTCGATTCACAAATAGGTTCAGCGCTAAAGCTATCCTTTAGAGATTCTTGATATAATGACCAATCAGCTCTTTTCATATTACGACGCGTAACTGAACTGCGCGAACCCTGATAACAAAGGGAATATTTTATAATTAAGTGATCACTGCCTAAATTTTCGCGAGTTACGTGCCAATCGAAGTATACCGCTATATCCGAAGTCACAAAAGTGATGTCTGGGGCCGATTCTTGCAAATGACCATTTACTAATTTAACCCTAGTAAAGTCCCCATTATTAACATGGATACAAAACTATGTTCTTAAGAAGCATCAACAAGTTGCAACCCTCTAGTATTGGTCTTGGATGACTAATTGGAATGTTGTCCATTGAAGTCGCCGGCGATTATTGATCTTCGAGTAAACTGTGAAAATATACTCTCCCAGTCGCATTGAGAAGTTCTTATCGACGAAGGACAGTAGACAGATACCACATAATCTAAATAATTACAATTTAAAATTTTTAAACATATTGTCTCAATTACCTGTATTTCTATGGTTAATATTATGTATTTGAGTTTTAATTGATTTATGTGTTATGAGCGCGACACCCCCATAAGAATCTAGCCTATCTTTTCGATAAATATTATAATTATTTATACGAAAATTAATTTCTTCATTAAGCCATGTTTCACTAATTATACAAATACCTATTCTTTCCTGAGACAATAGTGCTTCGAAATCACCTTTTTTAGGCATCAGACTCTGTGCATTCCATTGCGCAATGTTTATAAACTGCGCAACAGAAGGCACAGTGCCCGATGCCCTGGGAGCTCGGTTGTTGATGATGGTAGTGCTATCCATCATGGAAAAGGCCAATGAGTTTACTAAGAGCCTCTCCATTACTCATTGTCTTCACAATGAGTGCCAATACCTCCTCTAATATAAATTGTAAAATCATACGTACTTTCTCTTCTAAGCTTACTTTTGAACAAAAAATGTTCTTAGTTTTGTTAAATATTCGACTCATATAACCCTGGACAGGCTCTTCTTGTTCTGTAGTCTTCTCAGCACCCGAATCACATTCATTTTGTCCAATTTTTGTATCTCAATTTTTTTCTTTTCTTAATTTTAGTTTTCTTACTTTGTACATTTTCTTCACAACTACCATCCTTGGAGTCGTTATCACTTACTTCTATACCATCACTGCATTCCTTAGGGTTTGGTTCTTTTCTTTCCGTCAACTTCGAGCCTAAACTTTGGCTATATGATAAACCAGGTCTCGTAAAGTCATATTTAATTGGCTGACAACCAAACTCGAATACTTTATCTTTCCTTGATTCATACTTCTTCTTTTCAATGTATTTCACCACTGCATTTTTATAGGTACTATTATCCTTACTCATAATGGCCCTTATGTCTCTTTCCTTTAGGAATACTGGGCATGATTTATCAAAGGCCATGTGTTCTCCCTTACAATTAATGCATCTGAATTTGGTCACCTCACAGTTAGCATGATTCTTGCCACATTTGGGACAAAAGGTTTTCTTAGTTGGGCACGATCGTGTTAAATGACCAAATCTCCAGCATGCTGAGCATTGCGTAACTGGAAAGGTAAATGGTTCCACCTTGAACCTTCAGCCGTACCCATAAATATACTCAGGCAGCAATGGACCCTTGAAGGCAAATCGCACAGTCTCACTCAGTACCCAGTCTCCATTGTCTGACGCTCTTTTCAACCGCTTCACTACGACAATCTCAAACTCACATTTGAAAGCCGACATCATTTCTTCCTCCGTAGTTTCCATCTCCAAATTCCTCACCACTCCGTAGGTCGTGCCTACCTCGCTTGTTAGATTACAGCGTAGTCCAGCAGACGAAAAGTTGTTATTCCTTAGTAACACTTCAGCATCATCATTTTCAAATAAAATATGAGCCTTATACGGGCTTTTATACTTTATAAATTTTACATTATTAATGTTCTCTGCTTTTAATAACTTCGCTAATCCTATCTGCTTAGGCAACAGTTGATAAGAGGAAATACAAACCTCAAAACATTGTGGTCCGCTATATTGTTTGTTAAATGATGACTCATGTGACAACCGACTCGACCCTCTAATAGCTTTATTTTTTCCTAAACGTGTAGATTTATTCTGGACTAAGGTGTATTCTTCCTCCTCCTCAATTTCATTTCCACTGTCGTTCTCAAAATCATTTTTCGACTTCAATCTCTTCGACGGTCGTTGAATGTTGACAATCGGCGAGATTTGGCCCGTGCGGCCTACAGCCGGCGCCGGCTCTGCATGTATTTGCACAACACTCACAGATTCCACATCATCATCCATTATTTCATCCACCGGTAGAATCCCAAAAGAGTTTCTCCTGGACGGAGGTCGCAGACCGACCCCGTTCATCGTTACGTTAGTTAGGTTCTCACTATGCGTAATATAATTGAACGCGACGCTGATAAATTACAAATTAATGCACGTGTACTAAGCACAACGCACCGCGCGCAACTGGCGTAAATATTTAATTTTACTTATTGCAAAATGCAAACAATACAACAATATAATGAAAACTGTTTTGAAGTATTATCGAATCATAGTAATGTAAGAAATTTTAAGTGGCCAGTGTGCAAAGATAATAACCAAGAAGTATCTTACCTATTCGGCATGACCAAGCAATATCTATTATGAAATATATTTTTACATACTTACGTACGTCACATCAATCGTCGATATATCTAACGGCTATTGTCAAGACATCGACATCTGATCTACCACTCAATAAAATATATTTTTCTTGTCGATTGTATGAAACACCACAGGCATATAGTAATTCAGTCATTAGATAAAAGAGCCGATATGAATTTCAGGCATTTTGGGGTCTAAGGCATTTTGACTTTCAGATAATATGGTACCTATGTTGGTATTTTAACATAAAGTCGTAAGTGCAGGTCGGTAATTTGACTTAAAGTCCTATGTCCCCGGACCGACCATATTGGACAAATATGTGGTAAGCGTCTGTATCGCAAACTGAGTCTATTTCTCAAAAGAAAGTATCACACACAACCACAACACATCACAATAACCTCACTCAATTTCGTCGAGTCTCTGTCGCTCTACAAAGGGTGCGTATCGCACAACGTGAGTCTATTTCTCAGAAGTAGGTATCGTCACCTTTAAGGTAAACTTACGAAACTGCAAAAAAGCCGTTTTACAGGGGAACGTTTTGAAACATTAGATTGACAATAACTTTTGTAAAAACAATAAATCCTGCAATATATTTAATAATTAAAACCTACTATTATTAAATACAATGAATGGATTATAAATATCTATCAAGTATCAGAAATAAACGCATATTCGTAACTTGACACCTTCATACATGATTGTTCTAAGGTATGCAGTTACACCTTAGCAAATTTACGAAAGTGGTAGTTTCGTTAGTTACATAGGAAAAGTGTCAAATTGAATGTATGGTTAACTTACGAAAGTGCCGCTTTCGTAAGTTTACCAGGGTATAAATCACGTATTTTAGAGAAGAAGTAGGTATAAACAAAATGGTTTTCGAAATAATTAAAGTGAAATTAAAAAATTATGAATGAAATTGGGATAAAAAATAAGTAAGAACACATTTTCAAACAAATCTTTTTATTTAAGAAAAAAAATCAAACTAATTTATGTTTAAAACTACAAATGAAGGGATATTAAAATGAAAACTTACTACAATGTAACAAAAAACATTCTACAATCTCACAAACAAAATAGGAGAAACTAAAATTAAACCAAACTACAATCTCACAATCAAAATAAAACACAATCAAATCAAAACGTGAAGATGTACTTCCTCGATTATTTTTGAGCAAATAAATATGATTTGCTTGCTATATTTTGACAGCTTATTCCTTCATAGGAAATCTGTCGTGAAATCCAGTGAAATTCATAATTTTTCATTCTTTGTTTTTTCATGTATTGCATGTAATTTGGAATAAAAAACTTTATTCAAATATGTTTACCTTAAAATGAATTCATTGGGTAGTTTAAATGTACTATCTATCACAAGTACAACAACGAAATGGACAGGAATATTTTAAAAAACAATTTTGAAAGCAGTATTATTGACCTGTGCCCAGTGGAATGCTACATAGTATTAAAAAAATTATGAAGTCAAAATAAAAGTTTTCTTTCACTTTTATTTTTATAACCAGTTTGTTATAACTGGTTAAATCGGGTCTCAGTCTGTCCAATATCTATGGCTCCGCGCAAATGGGCCACCGACCACAGCCAGTCACCGGTGGCTGTCGCGCGCTACCACCACATTTGTAACAGTGTCAGAAGCGAGCGACAGCCACTGGTGTTCAGCTACTGGTGTTTGGAAGTCGCCACATTTTATAACCCACCCGCTCCCGCTGCGCAGTCTAACGATGCACTCCGACACGGAAAGTTTCGGTTTATAGATTCTTTATTTTCTCAAAGAACATACAATAGTTCACTTATGTGAGAAAAACAAAACTTAAGTAACTTAAAGTAAGTACCTATTACGTAAATTTGTATTTTAACGGGTGTGCTTATGCTTCCCTGTCAACATAGTTTGCTAACCTTAAATAAAAATATCTTTAAAAAAAAAAAAAAGCAAATAAAAATAAAACAACTTAATCTAACACGACTCAACACAGATTACTAGAAACAATATACCTACTTAAGTATTTATTCACCAATATTAAACCCACTATCCATGATAGAAAAATAGATAATTTACTTATACTATAATATAAATATTTAACCTAATCTACGTGATTAATACCTACACGTTACCAACTACACACAGAATTAGGCTGGCCTCACACAGCCGGAAAACCTATCTGAATTAAGAATCTTAATTCAGACTCTTAATTCCGGCTCCTTCAACTCACATTATCTTAAAAATTGAGATAGATCAGTAGTCTCTTGTTTCACGACACACGCGAACGTCTCAAAATGGAGGAGGAATTAATACTAATCGCATTGTTATTGGCTCAATAAAGAAAAAAAAAGAAATGCAAACGCATACACTGGATTCATCCTCTTAATGTAAACAGAATAAAAGAGAGTCAGTTTTACATTACGGCGACAAAGTTACGACAATTTCCTGAAAGATTCTTCGATTACTACAGAATGTCGATAGCATCATTTGATGAATTACTAAGTTTGCTGAAGAATAAACTCCAAAAAGAAGACACACATATGAGAAAAGCCATTTCTGCTGAAGAAAGACTCACAATAACTTTAAGGTAAGATTATTTATGTAGGTAGGTACATATTTTAAAATCATAATAAAGTAGTTAAGTCAGATAATTTTATTCAAAAAGTACAGTACTCATTTGAAAGTCAAATAACTACTGATTTGTTGTTTACATTCGTCATAAATTAAGTTTTCGTCTGTTTCTGAAGTGGACGCAGTAGGTTGATCGTAATAATTGCCATGAGCATTGGACTGTTGACCACTTGAAATAGATTCAACGATATCCTGCTGAGCAGAAGTGGATGCAGTAGGTTGGTTATAGGTTTCCAATGAATTTATGATAACGTTCGGGGCAGAATCAATGTCGTATACATAGAACTCCACGTGTTCGAGCAGATGGTCCAGGAATGGTGATTACAGTTTGCGGGCCACTAGTGGATGTCCCTGAATATCTTGATTGCGCTGAACTGCTGCGGGAAACTTGTTGATAGATCGGAGTGTACTTACATAGTTGGTGGGCTAGGGGTGGTTGAATTAATATAGTACGGCGAAGAGATGTTCGCATTTTCATTAAATATTGTTTTGAGTAACTGCATCATGCCTAACTTAAAGTCAATTTTTTGCAAATGCGTCATTTTTTTCATATCACCATGAAAACTCAAAAGATATCTTTTATCATCATCAATGTCTTCAGTTGGAGTATTTTTTTTAGTTTTTAGTATATTCAGTATTTCTCCTGGTACATCTACTGTTTTTTTCTTTTTTGATTGTGATTCTTCATTGGTATTCTTCTTGGCATTTTCGGTTTTTGTCTTTTCTAGCGCTCTTCGTGTTTCAATATCTATTTGTTCCTTATTTCCATCTTCCATAGGTGTTTCTGTATCTCTTACTGATAGCTCGTCATTTTCTTCTGCTTCATAATTACCCTCGGGGTTTCTCCGTGCAACTACTTTGTCCAAGAAACTTAAAATGTCTGCGTAAACATATCTTTTTCCCCTTTTTGCAGCGGATCCTGTAGGACAACTCTTAAGTTTTTGTTTATCTTTTTTGTAATAATCTCGACAGTTACTCCATTTCCTTTTAAGTTCTAAACCTGTAAGTAAAATAGAAGTTATAAGTAATTTACTGTTATTGTTCCAGATACCTCGCTACTGGTGATAACTTCGATGTTTTGAAGTATGCTTTTCTGATGGGTAGTACCACAATCTCCAGTATTGTTTCGGAAACTTGTTCTATTATATGGGAAGTATTACAACCATTAGAAATGAAACCACCACCATCACAAGAGCGGTGGCTTGAAATATCTGAAAACTTCTATAAGAAAACTAATTTTCCTAATTGTCTGGGAGCTGTGGATGGAAAACACATAAGACTGATTTCGCCACATTACAGTGGCTCAAATTATTACAATTACAAGAATTTCAATTCAATTGTATTGATGGCCGTTGTTGATGCAGACTATCGTTTTATAGCGGTGGATATTGGTTCATATGGCAGAGAAGGAGATAGCAGTATATTTAAGCAATGGAATTTTGGAAAAATGCTGTCCGAGTATCGCCTTAATTTGCCAGCCCCAAAAGATTTACCTAATTCCACAATAAAGACCCCTCACGTATTTCTTGGAGATGAAGCTTTTCCACTAAATGCAGACTTTCTAAGGCCTTATCCAAGAAACTACTTAAATAACACTCGCAGAGTCTTTAATTATAGACTCAGTCGAGCGCGCAGAGTAGTGGAATGCGCTTTTGGTATTCTGAGCAACAAATGGAGAGTTTTTCACACAAATATGACAATACCGCCTGACTTTGCTGTCATCATCATCAGCCTATGTTAGTCCACTGTTGGACATAGGCCTCCCCTAATGAGCGCCATAGCGCCCTGTCTTCGGCTTGTCGCATCCAGCATCTGCCAGCAGTCTTTCGCAGATCGTCATCCCACCTGGCCGGAGGGCGTCCTACACTACGTTTACCGAGTCGCGGTCTCCACTCAAGAACACGTTTACCCCAGCGGTTATCGGTTCTTCGCGAAATATGGCCGGCCCACTGCCACTTCAGTTGGCTAATTCTCTGAGCTATGTCGATGACTTTAGTTCTCTGTCGGATGAATTGGTTACGAATCCTATCCTTCAGAGAAACTCCGAGCATAGCTCTTTCCATAGCGCGCTGAGCGACTTTGAACTGGTGGACCAACCCTATCGTGAGTGTCCACGTCTCAGCTCCGTAGGTCATGACTGGTAGGACGCACTGATTAAAAACTTTCGTTTTCAAACATTGCGGTATGGATGACGAGAAGACTCGACGTAATTTTCCGAACGCTGCCCAGCCTAGCTGGATCCTCCTCTTGGCTTCCTTCTCGAAATTGTTTTTACCCAACTGCAAAATCTGCCCGAGGTAAGTGTACTCAGAAACAATTTCGAGAAGGTGGCCATGTACGATCACCGGTCTTGGATCAATGTGGGCATTGATCATGACTTTGGTTTTATCCAAATTCATGCCAAGACCGATACATCGGGAGGCTGAAGCTAGACTGTCCAGCATCCGGTTCAGCTCCTCTAGCGACTCCGCCATTAAGACTATGTCATCAGCGAATCGCAGGTGTGAGATGTAGTCGCCGTTTATGTTGATGCCCTTGTCTTTCCAGTCCAGCGTCTTAAACATATCTTCCAACGCGCTCGTGAACAGTTTCGGGGATATGACATCCCCCTGCCTCACTCCTCTGCGCAGTTGGATCGGTTTAGTCTGCTCGTCCTGTACTCGGACACTCATCGTAGCGGCTTCGTAGAGACATCTCAGCACCTCGATATAACGATAGTCTACTTGGCATCGCTGTAAGGATTGTAGAACAGCCCAGGTTTCAACGGAGTCAAAGGCCTTCTCATAGTCCACAAAAGCCAGACACAGGGGCTGATTATACTCTTCGGACTTCTGTATAATCTGCCTCACTGTGTGAATGTGGTCTATGGTACCATATCCTCCGCGAAACCCAGCCTGCTCCGGTGGCTGAAACTCGTGGAGTCTCCTGGCGAGACGGTTCGATATAACTCGTGAGAAAAGCTTATAGACGTGACTTAGGAGCGAGATGGGTCTATAATTTTTAAGAAGGGTTTTATCTCCCTTCTTAAAAAAGAGCACCACCAAACTCCCATTCCACGCCTTTGGAGTTCTCCCACTGTGAAGGACGGCGTTGAAGAGGCTCTGTAACTCCTGTATAACAGGGTATCCTCCAGCTTTCAAAAGCTCTGATGTTATTCCGTCCTCACCGGGGGCTTTTCCATTTTTAAGCTGCCTCAGAGCTAACACGATCTCGTCTTGACTGATGTCTGGCAGTTCGTCGGTATAGTGGCGTATCAAGGTGGCTCTAGAATCGTGGTCGTCTCGTTGGGAACGGGGAGCATGTGCAGCGTATAAACGGCCATAAAAGTCCTCTATCTCGGCCGATATCTCCGGCTTCGACAATACGGTCCTTCCGTCGTGCGTTGAAAGCTTCGTCAGGTGGCTCCTTCCAAGCTGCTGAGTGAATACTTTGGACCCTCGGTTTCGCTCTATCGCCTCTTCAATGAGGCGTGTATTAGAGCTCCGAAGGTCGCGTCGTACCATCTTCGCAATTCGCTTGTTCAGGTCTGACCTCTCTGACGAAGTCGCTTGGGTGGTTTCCCGTCTTTTTGTCATCAGCCCAACCCAAGAGTCTCATCCGAGAGTTTGGACTTCTTACCAGTACGCTGCTTTTTGCAAAACTTGATGCCCTCGTCCCTCAGCGTTTCTACCAGATTGTGTAGGGTCTCGTCAGCGTCATCAGTGGGTTCCAAGGCAGCGAATCTATCCCCGAGAAGCTGCTGAAACTTCTCGGTGCCCGCCATGATTTGGATTGGGTTCGGTCGGAGTGTGGACTTCATCAGACGGTTTCTTTCAAGCTTCAAATTTATATTCAGAGAGCCTCGAAGGAGTCGGTGATCAGATCCGGTATTGAACCTGTTGATCACTGAGACATCTCTGAATATATGCTTGCTATCCGTCATGATGAAGTCGATCCCATTTTTTGTCACAGAATCGGGACTCCGCCATGTCCACTTCCTTTGGGGCTGTTTCTTAAAGAAAGAGTTCATTAAGAACAGCCCCTCTTTCTCGAGGAAGTTGACGAGCATTTGTCCCCTGTGATTTCGAACACCAAAACCATGCGGGCCTATTCGGGATTCGTTGCCAGTCTGGGTTCCCACCTTGCCGTTAAAGTCCCCCATAACAACGTTGAAGTGAGCCTTGGTGGTGTGATGTAAGGCTTTGGATATGTCTTCGTACATATCCTCCACTTCATCATCCGAGTGTGCCGAGGTCGGTGCGTAGACCTGAATGACCTTCAAGCTGTAGCGCTTAGACAGCCGAAGGATCAGGTACGCTACCCTGGTCGATACACTGGAGATTTCTTCGACGTTGTTAGAGAGGGCCTTATTGACGAGGAAACCTACGCCACCCTGGGATGTTTTATCACCCTCGCGAAAGTAGAGAAGATGGCCCGAGTCTAAGGTTACAGTGTCCTCCCCCTCTCTACGGACTTCACATAACCCTAGAACATGCCATTTAATGTTCTCTAGCTCCACTTCCAACTGCGCTAGATGGTGATCAAGCCTCAGAGTGCGTCCGTTAAACGTTGCCAGGGTCAGTGTGTGTGGGGTGTGGTAGCCTAATGTAGCCCGGAGATTCCTAGCACCCCCTGCCCCGCCGTTACCGTGGCCGCTACCATGGCCAGGAATAGCGAGGCGGCCGGGAACTGGGGGCCATTTTGTGGCGGTTCTTATCATTGGGGGTAATTGCCCATAATCCCCACGCTGGGCATGCGGGTTGGGGATCGCAGTTTAGTGGAGTAGTTCTGCAGAGGGCGCTGCTGCCCGCCCCCCGGTGTGTTTCCCTTAGTCGCCTCTTACGACACCCACGGGATGAGTTGGGGTGGTGAAATTCTTTATTATGCCGTCACCACACGACTTTGCTGTAAAAGTAACGAAAGCAGCATGTACAAATTTGAAGATAATATCTTCAAATTTGTACCCATCTCTTGAACGAACATAATTATGTAACACACATGCTGCTTTCGTTTATGTTAACACACTGTTTCGATGATCTTCCATATGATACACCGCATTACAGAGCATCTAATACGGGAAGGCACGTTAGAGATAACATTGCACAGTACTTCATGATGCCATGCGGTGAAATAACATGGCAATACAATAACCGATTTATTAGCAATGATGACTGAGTATTATAATTTTTGTACTTACTTTTTATTTTTCTTTCTTCGACACTTAATTGGTCATAATTTGGAATTAAAACGTTAAATATTTTCAACCATGCTATGTCTTTTTTTTCCCTATCGTGATAGTCTTCAATAGAAGTGTCCCATAAGCAAGGATGGCTTTCGATGCACAAAATCAAATTTTCCGTCTCAGACATCACGCATCAAAACTCGTCGTGACACGTCCAGCCGCAATCACTAGCAGTGTGAACTGAGCAATTCATAATCTGAATTCAATATGTGTGTGTTGCTCTATGCAAATGTATGGGATTACGCGCGTTCTGAATTCAAAATCTTAATATTCCGATCAGGAATTCAGAACGCTCGTCAGTATCATTCTTACAGATCGATCTGATAAATTCAGAATCTGAAAAAATCAGAATGTGTGTGGAGAATGTATAAATTGTATGGATTCCGGGCTTTCTGAATTAAGAATCTGAATTCCGTTTCTGAATTCAGAAAGACATTCCGGATGTCTGAGGCCCGCCTTACCCTCATTGTTACCGGCCGGTGATCGCCTCTTCTATTGTTTTAGCCAAGCGTTTTTTGCGTATGTTGACAAAGAGAGCGTTATAGTCTAGGAGCAAGGTAACTTTAGTATTATCATGATTGCTTTTGTTTATGATGATTTTAATTTAGCAATATTTTTTTTTTTTTTTTTTTTTTGTTGTATAGTTTTTAGTCCGTATTGTGTATTTATATGTGTAGAATTTGTAAACATGTATTTATAACTAAAATTTTTATTCAGTTAGCTTCTTTAGCCAGGAAATGTTGTTTTAATTTATTTTTAAAGAGATTTATACTAACACAATCTTTTATTCCCTCCGGTAGTTTATTATAATATCAGTACGCCTTCATAAAGTAGGTTCTTTTTGCCGTAGTTGACCGTTCTGGGAGGGCGGACATACAGTTTATCTGTTTTTCTTAAGTTATATTTATACTTTTTAATTGTGATTGTTAGACATGCGCTAAACGTGTCCACGACTGGAGCGGATCTGGTCCGATTCCAGTTGGGTGCGGACTCGTTTCCCGGAGTCGTGTCCGCGGATCCGTTTGGATCCGCTTGCAGTTTCGCTTCCTTCAAGTCCATTAGATCAGTTTGTTCCAGTGGATCCAGCGGATCGGTTAGGATCCGCTTTTAATAACAGTTCCTACATGTCCATTGTATCTGTCTGTTTGTAGGAAACGTTTGTTTCGGTGGATGTAAAGAATCGAAAGAATGACTAGTAAAACCATAGCAATTCTTTCCTTAGGGGAAGACTGTTTGTTAGTTTGATCTAATCTGTGAAAAATACTAGCATAAGTTTTTTAAGTTATATAATTACTTAATGTTTTTAGAGACTACAATTGATTTACCTTCATACTAAGTACTAGTAAATTATAATAAAGTATAATTTTACCGTAGTAGTTCTAGTTTGTTGTTTACTCGTAAATGGAACTGGATCTGTATATCGAACACGTCCGAACCCGAATCAAAGGCCAGATCCACACAGCTCCAATCGCTCGCTGCTACATTCATTCGACTTGGAGCGAGACCGAAGACGCGGCCAACGTATCCGCGGACACGCCACGAAAGACAAGCCGGAGCGGATCCACACGACTCCAGGAGCGGACACGACTCCAGGAGCCGTTTGACTCCGGATCTACACACCTCTACACTATTCTTAAAATTCAATCCAATATTACACTCACTGAGTGTAATATTGGATTGAATTTTTTTTGTTAATATCTTTTTTATGTGTAAACATATATTTATATTAAATATTTGCGTTAAATTTTGTAATTAAGTTTTGTTATACAAAGTTTCTGTTGGAGTTAGATAATCATAATTATATAATCTTTTAATAACTTTATTTTGAGCTATTTGCAACTGTTTAAGTGTAGTTTTTGGGGCTGATCCCCATATTTCGATTAGGTATTCTAAATGTGGTTTAATAAGAGCGTTATAAATGGTGTTTCTTATTTTTGGGGGTACACAATGACTAATATTGCGCAGGGCGCCAGAAAGAGATGTAAGTTTGGATCTTATAAAGTCGATATGTGGCTTCCATGATAACTTATCATCTAGTAGTAAACCTAAATACTTTTCTGTATTCGACCGTTTTATTGGGTGGGATGTTGTTTACTTTAGGCGGATTATAATTAGATATTATTTTATTTTTAGCAGCAAAAATTAAATAGGAAGTTTTTGAAACATTTATTGTAAGTAAGTTGTGTAGAAACCACTCATTTAACGTGTCCAGATCTTTTTGCGCTTCATTTACTATACTCTGCATAGACTGACCAAAGTAAAAAAGACAAGTGTCATCTGCGTACACTGTCAAGTAACCTGTTAGTCCTATTTGATTTATATTATTTATATAGATGAGAAATAGCAACGGTCCTAAAATGGACCCTTGCGGGACACCGCATGTTATTTTTCGGACACCACTAGAGTATTCACCTATTTTAACAATTTGGGATCGATTAGTGACATAGGATGCTAGCATGTTATAAGCTTTTCCGGAAATACCTAAGTTTTGGAGTTTATCAAGCAATTTGGAGTGACTAACGGTGTCAAATGCTTTTTTGAGGTCGATAAAGATTCCGAGACACATGTTTTTGCTGTCAATATTAGTTTTTATATTAGTTATTAGATCCGCTGTAGCTGAAAGAGTGTTTGATTTTGGGCGAAAACCATACTGCTGTTCAATCAAAAAGTTTTTATCAGTTAAGTAATCATTTAGTCGTGCGTAAATTATTTTTTCGTATATTTTAGAAATAACAGGCAGTACCGAAATCGGCCTATAATTGCTAGGGTCCGTTCTTGCACCAGATTTGTATATTGGGGTTACTTTAGCTACCTTCAAACTATCGGGAAAAATGCCACAATCAAGACATTTGTTTATACAGTCTGTCAGAGATTGTACTATATAGGGTTTGATACACTTGATTGATTTAGTGCTTATCCCATCAATACCAGTACTGGTGTTATCTTTTAAGCTATCAATGATTTTAATTACTTCCCTTGCCGAGCATGGTTTTAGTTCTGTAAGTTTATTATCATGTATGTGCTTAGAATTGTACATCAAAGTGTTACCAGGTTGATAGTGATAGATAGTGGGTATTCTACTCGCCAGTTCAGAACCAATTGAGGAGAAGAAATCATTAAAAACGCTACATATATCGGCACTGTCTGTTATAGTTTTCATGTTGACTATTATCTTTGGTGGAATTTTGTTTTCTTTAGTTTTATTTACTGATAGTTTATTTATTAGATTCCACATTTTCTTTGGGCTTTGATCACATTTCTTGAATTCATTATAGTAATAACTTGCTTATTCTTTCTTTATTCTCTTTACCACTTTATTTCTCTCTTCGATAAATTTCGTTCTTAGATCATCGTTTTCTTTGTCTGATTTCATCTGTTGCCATAAGTTGTTTCTAGAGTTTATCATTTCCATTATATCTTTGTTGATCCAGTCATCCTTCGGTAAGTTCTGTATTTTAGTTTTGTTAAGTTTACTGTTATTAATGTGTATCTGTATATATTTTTCTAGATTTTCATAATGGTGTTCTTCATTTGAGTATGTACACTCTTCAATATTTTTCTGTAACTTGACATAGTCTATAGCCTGATATTGTATTCGATGCTTGGTCTTCGGCATAAATTTTGAAACTTCTACAAATATATGTTTGTGGTCCGATAACGAAGATTCCAATAGGGCAAATTGAAATTTAGTATTCTTCAGATCTGAAATAACATGGTCCAAGATCGTATTTGTTGTGCTGGTTTGTCGGGTCGAGTAGTTCTTGTGGATCTTGTTTAATACGGTATAGGCTTCTTCTTCCAGTACTTCCAAATATTGCTTATTATTGTTAATATCACATAGTAAGTTTAGATTGAAGTCCCCAAATATTATTGTTCGCTTTTTGGTCTCCACTTGCTGTGTAAATAGATCTATAAACTTTTTGAAATTCGTGTCACCTGGTTTGTAAATGCCTCCGATGTTTAGCGCAAACTTTGGTAGGTAAACCCATAAGTAATGGTTACCATCTTTGTAAATATCTTCTGTTATTTCATAATTTATACTTTTGTGTACATTACATATATTGATACTCCTCCCCCTTTAGTGTCTTGTCTGTAGTTATATATGTGAGCATAGTTAGGGATTGTGTATATTTTTGCATCTTCTTCTGATCTCAGCCACGTCTCTGTTAGAATTACAATGTGTACCATCGAGGGAATAGCTTTTAGTATACATTGAAGTTCTTCAAAGAACAATGGCAGGTCTCCATACTAAGAATTGTCTGGGATCAAATTGAAGCGTCCCGTAATGAAAAAAATGTTAAAAGATTTGGCGTTAGCTCCAGAATCTATAAATGAGACTATTTTCTTTGGGGAAAGCCGGAAAAAAAAGATTTCAGTGTTTTAATTTTTTGGTTATGAATGAACGTCAAACAATATTTGTCTATAAAACATCGCAGATTGAAATCAAATCATAAAGAAATGGATAATGTGGTTTGGTCTTGGGTTTGGTCTTATCAATTAGACCACGCCACCTTATACATATATTCGAAATGAGAAATGATAAACAAAATGAGCAAAACAAATTCTAAACTTCTTGTTTACGAAAGCTGGGCGTGTATTAAAAAAATGTACCTACTTGCCCCGTAAACACAAAGAAACTGAGGGTTTTAATAAATAATGTTGGACAATCCACACAGCATCATCTAGCCCGAAGCTAAGCAAAGGTTGTGTTATGTTATGAGTTCCTACTAGATAACTTATATAGGTACCTACTTAAAACAATATATATAGGTATACCTACATTAATAGATATTTTTTTATTTTACATAGAAAATGCCCAGAACACCCAAAACAACAATATCGGAGTCCTAAGGGCACGCACTAGCCAGACACAGGGCAGTATCAATCAGTCCATAAACAGTCCAGTTCGGGTGTTACATACGTCGCCTGTGGCTTCCGTAATTCGGGTAAAAATAAATAGAAAACCAAAATATAAACACAAAACACAGCAGAGATGAAAAACGCCGAAGTCTCGGAAGGATTCTGTCAAAGAGAATAAAACCACTACGTTCTAGATTCTATGGCGTCTTGACAGACAACCGCTGACAACATGACACTATCAAAGACAAATGATACATTGCATTCAATAATTGTACCCGCACCACTAATAAAATGGTAACATTTCGAATGTACCTAATTCGAATATCATTTGATAAGCTTTTAAATATCATAAAATAACTCCGGCCTTTACGAGAAGGAGTGAATAATTGAAAAATCGTAGAAAATTTATTAAATTTGATTCATATACATCAGATCCATGGACGCAAAAAAAAAGTCCAGACCAAATTCTGCCATTGTTCTTTGCCCGTTGCTCTTATACTTCGAACATTTGTATAGAAAAATTTCAAACATAATGAGTTTGTTTGCAGATCCTGATATCTATTCACGAGATGGTAAGTTACATTTGTATCATTCGCGTCTGAGATATTATTACCGGCCATATGGGCTTTATTTAGTTTTTTGGCTCCTGTACAACAATTTTTGGTACTCCCTTAGTATATTTTATACTCAGGCCTTTTTCTCCCTTAGCTGTACGTTGTCGTAGTTCCTCTCTTAAGTTGTTCATATTCTTCTGTTGTGTTGGGGTTTGATCGGAGTAGATTTTGATGTTAGTATCATTGAGTTTGTTTTTAGTTTTAAGTATAATTTTAGCAATATCTGATGACGTAAAACTGATTTTTATGGGACGAGTCTTCTTGGGGTCATATTTTCCGATCCGAATTATTTTCGTAGGTTTTGGACAAAGCGGGTATATTGTTGCAATGATTTTGGCAACCACATTTGCGTCATTTTCTCGCCTTTGTGTTATGTCTTCTAGGTGTTTTTCGGTAATTCCTGTTAATATTATGTTCTTGCTGCGTTCTGTTCGCTCATGCAGTTCAGCGATGAGGTCTTCGTAATTGTTGTTTTCAGGAGCAGATGAATTTTCTGATGGTACGGGAGTTCGCTGATTCGATTTCAATGCTTGAACATCGTTTTCTAAGGTTTTTACCTTTTCCTGCGTTTCTTCGACAGTTGTAGACAGGTTCGTGATCTGTATCTTGATATTTTTGTTGTCTGCAACCAGCTGTTCCGCTGTTATTTTAAGGTCGGCGAGATGGTCAGTGATGGAGGAAATATTGTTGCTTATAGTTTTAACATTTTCATTTTGCTTTATAGCGTAGCTCTCTAGGATTTGTAGAATTTCATTTTTGAATTCACTTAACTGCTGTGCTACTGGCTGTGCATGGTCATCATGAGGTACTTTCCTCTTTCGCAGGACTAAATCTTTAAGGTCCACATCACTCAAATGATCGAGTTTGGAAAGGTCAGGTTGCGAGCCGCTGCCTCTGGTCACTTTTACATAACACGCAGCGGTCGGAGTATTTGAACAAGTTGGTGTATCAGGTGGTATCCGTTGCATTATGTTTGCCTTTGCTCGTGGGCTCCGGCACTATAGAATACGAGAGTGTCCGAGCTCTTACCGATGATAACCGATTGATGGGTCCAAGACTCGCTTGCGCCACAACACAAGAGCGTACGTCTCGGTTCGAGTTATTTGAATTTTACACTTTATGTTGTCTCAAATTAAGTTGGATGTTCGTTAGCACTATTTTAATTATTTTATTGCAGGTTTTGTTTGCACGTCCGCACGCTACGCTGACAGGCAGCACACAAGTTTGCTCGCGCTTTTGTTAATACTTATTACGCAGACGACGTAGACAACGCTGTCGCCGCCTATATTGGGTTCATTCAATTTTAACTGGGCCTACCAGTAAAACATAACTTGCATTTCGATAATATACAAAGATATCCAAATTGTTTTTTTAGACATTTTAGAATGGAGTTTGTGTTTCGTGAAGAATATCCATAAGAGTGTGATGAGTAAGATCTGTAATTATGAATAGGTTCATACATTTTTATATCTATCCATTTAATAATATTGTATTATGTATATCAGTCATCTAGTACCCATAACACAAGCTCTGCTTAGCTTGGGGCTAGATGATGCTGTGTGGATTGTCCAGCATTATTATTATTATTATTATTTTGTAGGTACTTCTTAATTAACTGTATTTCACTCTTAAGATCAATTTTAAAATTATCATGAATTTTTCTAATATCCGGCAAGACAGAAATCAAGAAATCTTTATCAGGATCACATTCAGTTTTTTCATACTTTTTTAAAATTTTCTGTTAGTCGTTGCAAGATTTCGTTTTCTGATTTATCAATATTTCTTTTCGCTTCTGAACTGCTTATAGAACAAATTTATTCTTTATTTTGTTCTTGTTGTTGTTCAAGTTCTGAATCATTTTCATTAATTAATCCCTTCATCTTGGATCAAACCCAAGGTAAGCTACAGCATCCCTGATAGCAGCGACAGACTCCCACTGAGTAGCTTTCAAGAAAAATGCGTTTGAGAGTTCAGTACTGTCACCGGTGTAACCAAGGCTAGACACATTTTAAATCTTCTCCAGACAGCAACCACTAGTCACCCTGTACTGTCAAACTTGTATGAAGGTAGTCATTTAAACCTACTCGTAACATAAGAAAAATAACCTAGTGGTACTGTGTTTTTGTGTTTCGTCCGACTAATGGTTTTAGGTAATATTTGTATGATAATAGTAAGTAGACTTAGTTTGTGTAAAATTGTTTATTTGTGTATAACTTTAAGCTAAATGTGTCGCAACGCTGTAACGATCGACACTAGACACCCAAGTAACACAAAAGTGCTGTATAAAAGCTGAATCACTGTCCACAATAGAATCCTTAGCTGTACAAGTCTGCTGAATAACAGCGTTAGCAGCGCTGTTTCAGCTGATATAACTCTGATTTGGGCACAAATTAAACAGCTATAGGCTGAATAACTGTAACTGATTGCTTTATATCAGCATTATTTGAGCATTATTAAAGGTAACAGTCACCCCAAGAGCTGAACATTGGCTGAATATCAGAGTATGTGTTACCTATTATACAGCACAATTTACTGATTATCAGAGTTTGTGTTACCTATTATACAGCACAAAGTATAGACCAGGATCTTAATAACGCTTTTATGGAGTTGAAAATTCACAAGTTGCAAAATTGTGAATAATTTTCACGTTCTCGCCCCTACTTGCTACCAAGTGAAACAATTTGACAAGTGTTTTGTGATGTTGATATTGTTTTCGGTAAGTAAAATCTTGAGTTTTTCTTCTAAACGCGTAAAATTCGAATGGGAAAGCATTTTTACTGTCAAATATCATATAAATATAGATGAAAATTTTCATGCGCTCTCAAAATAGTACCGTTTACTTGAAAATTATAATTTAAAATGCGCTGATGATGATAAAAAATAAAACAGAAATCTTATTATTCTGTCCATGTTATTTGACAATAAGCTGTTTACTCATAAACCACAGATTTTCTATTCAAATCCAGTTGTTATTTTCGTTGAAGAGACAAAGATATAAACCTTAATATATTCATAGGTTAGAACATAAAAATGGCAGACAAGCAATGTGCACTTATTATCACAATTAAATGCTATGGGCTGTATATGTATTCACTCGTGGTATATACATCAGCAATGAGCTGACAAGAGTAGTTCTTGTGTGAAACAAGTCAGCCACAGATTCATGAAAAGCTTAATAGCGGGTAACAAGTACGCAAACCATATAAGGTTTGCAAACCTTATAAGGTTTGCAAACCTTATATGGTTTAAAGTGTCGTCGTAGAAATAAGAATAGAATAAGTTTTTGATAAATAAATAAAACAGACCTGTGTCGATCGATCATTTTTCAAGACCTGTTCGATCACGATCGAACTTGCAGAAAGATCGAATCAAAAAGACTCGATCGTTTCGCGGGTCGCGGGTCGCGAAGACCCATGACTTGCCACTGCCATGCCGCGCTGGTGCGTGCAGTCTATCGTTCGATCGATCGGTCGTTCGTATTTGTCGGGAAAAACTATCTTTCCAGTCACGCCATAAGGTTCACTTTGTTTTGCATTGCATGAATGAATGAAATTCAAGCCAGCGGAAATACGAACCATCAAATTTAGAAATATTTATTTGAGGCAATTTAACACCGATCTCTTTATGATCATGAGAACACTGAGGAACATGAATAGATTCCCGCCTTTGTTCATTCTCTGCCTTTAAATACATATTTGTCAATTAAGTTTTTAGCTGCGGCAATATTATGAATAAACTCATGCTCAATGCTCTCTCGCTCCTCTGAACTCTGACTTTAAGTTATTGTGATTAAGAACCTCAATCTCTTCCTGCAAGTTATCAAATCGAATAGACAATGTCTCACTCAATTTTTTGAAGTTTTATCTGTAGTTCCGTTAAGTCAGTGGATGAGTATCGAGTTTTTTGTATTTGAGATACTAAATAGTTCCTAAACTTTGTTATTTGACCCTTTACAGAACTTCTTCTTCTAAATAACTCCTCCAAAGCGGAGGTGCCATCACTACTCTTGGATGTCATACCTAACAGGCAGGAAGTTAATTGAATAAATTAATAAAGTTTTAATTCTCACGCTCCTCGCAACCCCAAATCGCCACTCAGCAGCACCGCAAAGCACCACGTACGTACGCCACACTCGTAGCCGACGGCCGGACAAACAATAGGTGACGTATCGCCTAGCCTGTAACGCGTCGACAAATCACTTTTAGCAAGGCGAATAACGAACAAGGATTCCTACAATTGATGATGTAAACAAGGTGTAAAATACGCAATGCTTGCACCAGTGGGACAATTTAGATTGAGAATTTAGTAGGTATGAAGTTGAGGTTAGGTTTAGGAAGAACAATGGAAGAGGGCACTTATCTTTTCTCAGACTGCAGCTCCTGGCGTGAATCTTTAGCTGATCCACTGACCAATACCAATACCATAGTCTTGATAAGTTGACTCCGTGATTTCCTTTGTGCAAACCGCGGGGCATTTCAGAATTCCTTGTTTCCTGGTTTTACGTTCCCCTCATGGGCCACCAATTTGTGTTCAGGCTTAGAACATAAGGGAGCCTAATTTTATTGAATTAAACTCCAGCGTTTATACTTTTATGTGAATTTAATTATAGATCAAGGGACACGTCAGTACAGTACAGCGAGCGAGAGCAAAAGACAAGTTTTTTTACTTTTTAAAAATGCATAGACGCGATGCGTGTGGCTTGAACAAACCTAAGATTCAATAGATCAATACATCATCAACCGATATCTGAGTTTAGTGAACTCTACTGAGCGAATTGCAACAATGGTTGACGTTGTTACAGCTTAAATTAGACAAGACTAACTCGCACTTAAGCTGCCCTTTAATTGCCACATGAAAAAACCAACAATTGAGTGAGCACAAGGCTGAGTGAAAACGGGGTATATAAAAATAGGTAATAGGTTCAAGAACAACGCATTAAACTTGATACAGGGAGTTGCTACTTAATTTTGTTTCAGGTCTGTAAAGCAGTAACGTAACAGCTCTTAACTGAACAAAAGATCTTGTGTATATTGAAGAAAAAAAAAGACACAGCTAACCTGTTCTTGACTTGTAAACCCATAAACAGCGGCAGGTCCTATTATGTCCAGAATTTTTGTGTCAATACTTCTGGACCTGCAGGACCTCCCCCTGTAGCATTTACGCTGTCTCGAACTTTTCTCGCCTTTGTTTTAGCTTTGCTGCGCCACAGGTCCCAGTCCTGTGAATAAAAATAATGTTTAATATCTTAGCATATTAAGATTTTGGAGTTACAAGAACTTAGTCAGTTATGTAATTTATTTGGTAAAAATAACTTACATGCTGCCACTCTTCCACTGTTCGTTGACATCCTAATCTATTTAATTCACCTACTAGCCCCAGCTAAAATTCTCGCACGGCAGGATCTGTAATTATTAATTTATTATTATTAATTTTTATTATTTTAATTTAAGCTGTATTGCCTGTAATTTACAATAATCATTTAACATGACTAACATAGCCCATAGAATTAGTAAATGGAAGTGAAATCTGGTCTGAGGTAAAGACACAGCGAGGTCAAATATCACTCGTTCTTCATATTCACGGAATAACTATCGAATGAATTTTAGACAAAACTTGGTGTACTAAAACTTATATAGCATTACAAATAAACAAAAAGGTAACACTCCTTTTTATACAAATATTGACCTGCCGAATACATGCTTAGTATCATTCTTAAAAAGGTATAACTAATTGACAGACTATTTATACGTTATTCATCCTTCTCGTAGTATGCAGGCTGTCGGGCGGTCGCTGCGACTCACAACATAAAATAAGTTGTTTTCTGCTTATAATACATTTTTCTCCTATTTCTGGTTTCTTACTAATTTCTATATTCTCTTCGTTTTCTGATCTTTGATCATAATTCCTTCTTCTTTGTCTAAAGCTTTTCTATTCTTCTTCTTGTTCGACACTGGTTTTTGTGTATTTTTCCGTGTTGGTGGCTGTTTGGCTTTTTCTATCTCATTGCGCACTAAGTCGTCTGCTGTTATACTCATTCCAGGTGGTTCTCACTCTCAATGGCACACTTAACCGTAATTTAATTAATTTAATTTATTTAAATTTAATTCTCCTTCAATTTCTTTAATAACTTCAGAAACGAACATTTGACTAGCGTCTTGTGTTTCAATCTTTCTATCTCCTTCCACGTTTTTATTACCTCACGCCAATATTTTTTTAGGGGAGCGAAAAACGCCACATCCAATGGTTGGAGTAGATGTGTAGTTTTTGGAGGTAAGCAAAGAAACATTATATTCAGTTCCTTGCAAGTCTGAAGCAGATTGTGAGAAATGAGAAGAAATGTAGTCTCTATTACAGTCCTGGTTTTTTTTTTTTTGCGTACGATACTATTACCGTTTTAAACCAATTTTCAAAGCATACGGAATCAAACCAGCCAATTTTAGACCGGTTGTATCTGCATCTTTCAGGACCTCCAACCATTGGTCAAATAGATGATCCGCTTTATACACTACATTATATGGGTGAGGTTTGGCCATCTGCGGTGCCAGCAAACATCAAAGAAATTGATGACTTAGAACTATTAATGACTCTTTCAGAATACATTTTTAAGAAAAGGTGTAAATACCTCCCTCTCTTAAAAATTTATTTTTTGTACCTGGGTCATCAGTTAAGTTTGTCTCATCATAATTGATGATAAAACAATCTGGGGAGACTCTTCGATAGATTTTTCGTAATGATAAAAAAAGTCATCTATCACCTGTGCTGTAATTTTGGCGCGATCGCAAGATATATTTGAGGCCCGATTGGAAATCTCACTTTTGTGTATGTTTAGGAAATTGCGCGCCCAGTCTACACCAGGCATATTATCTTCAAGGCTATACTATGGTTTTTCCAATTTTATTCAAGTATTTTTGTGCAAACACGCGTAGGTTAATTGAATCTAAAGGAAAACCTCAGTGGCTTAGTAATTTATTAGCAAGACCAGTCGGTATGGTGTGCATTCAAATCACCTCCGATTAAACAGTTCCTTGACACTCTCACTGCCGTCTATTGTATTGAATTTTCTAATACAGCAAGCCATGCGGGCGGCCGGCGACCCGCGGGGTTACTTATCTTAGCAAGCCGCTGTCGAAAATCTGTAACGAATATCGCAGGCCATACGGGCGGCCGGCGGGCTCACTGGTTGTCTTTAATAGCAGGCCGTGCGGTCCGCTACGACCTCGCAAATTCATATATTTTTTCTAACGTGTGGCCTGCTGATAGAGGAAAATAAAGTTATCAAATGATGACTTTGTATCTTTTTCTACACAATACAAAAAAAAATCGGTGCTATCGTGAAAATTTACTGATTTATAGGGGATTAATTTATGAAATAAAAAACTGTTTCCAATGAATGAAATGTAATTAAAAAACTTAAAAAAAACAAATTTATTGCCTATTAATGTCTTTATGGATGTTGGCAAAGCATTCGGAGCATACACTGGGATGTGAGGGGCAAACTAAGCACACAGTATTTACTTTCTTGGTCACTTTACATGCTTCCACACTTGACAAACCTTCTTCTCTTTTTTTTTCATAGCAGTGAATGCATCTTCTTCTGACTATCCTGTTCCGATTGTCGACCAAGGGAGACTTTCCAAAACGGTGGCTAGTCGAGCAAGCTTGATTATTTCGATTTTGTCTGCTGTTTTTGTTAAGACCCATCAGTTCACGGCAAATGTTTTCTTTGAATGTTGTGTTAGTATTTTTTTTAGACGACAAGTTCTTGGCCTGTTTATACAAAATGTAGGCATTGATCATAGATGTGCTAAATAAAAGCTCTATAGCCAACTTTTGAAACCAACGTAAGCTCCTCCTTGCAGGATTGGAATAACTTCCC
Organism: Eupithecia pulchellata; assembly: GCA_963931895.1. NCBI lineage: Eukaryota > Metazoa > Arthropoda > Insecta > Lepidoptera > Geometridae > Eupithecia > Eupithecia pulchellata. Next base: position 4,649,244 of record OZ007539.1, read on the forward strand.
ATTTGGTCAGAATAGTCAATGGAACATTTATGACTGTTATAGTCTGCAATTAGAGTTGGTTTCATTGTGACTTTATTGCGGTTTCTTTTGCTTCGCACGCTAACAAATCCAGGGGTATGTCGGGTTGACAGAGCCAACACTTCTCGCTTGTCCTTCCATCTAAGAATTAATACTCCATCATTGTTTTCCATAGCACAGACCTCACCTTTCTTCAATTTCTCCTTCAAAACGTCTTGTGGTATTCCTTTCCTGTTTTTTCTGAGCGTGCCTATCAAATGAGTACCTTTTTGTAATAGATTTTGAGCTAAAGGTATACTTGTGTAGAAGTTGTCCGTAACGATACTTCTACCAGCATTCAAATACTTTTCACTAAGTTTCATGACGATTTCACATGACTGGTTTTGTGCCGCAGTTGTCGTATTCTTTCCTTCATAGACAATCAGGTCATATTGTATATCCGTCATCATCGCAAATTTTGAATAATTTTATGCCATATTTATGGCGCTTTCCGGGTATATACTGCATAAAACAAATCCGGCCTCGAAAAGCCACCATCGTTTCGTCAATAGTAAGAAACTCTCCAGGTATTTTGAATTGGTCAAATTTTTTTGATATAGTCTCCACAAAGCGCCTTATTTTTATCAATCGATCCATTCTTGCTGTGCCCATAAAATAGGTATCCTCAAAATGCCAACACCGCAGTAAAATTTCAAAACGGTTTCTGCTCATCACTGAGCTGGCTACTTTGTTTTCGTACAATATGTCTTTACTCCAATAATCAGATATTTTTGGCAACTTTTTGAGCCCCATCCAAATGAGTAAACCGAGAAATTTCTTCATTTCGGCAGCATCACAGTCTTTCCACTTAGACAACCGACTGTTTCGTGTCACAGGTCGGAGCAATCTTTTCTTGTTTGCATATGAATTAGTCATGCACACCATCAAATCAATAATTTCGTCATCCACATACATAGAAAGAAAATCTAATTCAGTTTGGCAATCTGGATTAATGTTTTTCGTACCTGGAGCAACAGTAAATGAAAATTGCTTCTTTCTTGATCCGTCTGTAGGTGTACTCCAATTACCTACAGATTCTGGCATGTTTTGTGATCCTGAGGGTTCCGCTGGACGTTGATGCTGGCGCCGTTGGTTTAAATCCGACAATTCGACGGTACTAGCAGACGAATTTTCGTCAGAATCACTGCTTACACTGTTCAGTTGGTCTTCCGATGATGGCTGATAGTCCGGGTCGTCATCGGAGTCCGACATGATGAACAAAACTCAGTGAATGTAATAAAATGCACGAGATAACAAACAAATTCAGCAAAAAGCGCGCGAAAAACCGACCGTTGCAAGCCACGCGAGCGGCCGGCGGGCGAATGATTGGCTACTGGACGTGGCGTGACAGTATCGGTAATTGTTTAAATAATAACGACGAATTTTCATTGATTTAGGCGCGAAAGTTACGGTGCGCCGGCGACCCGTATGGCCTGGCAAGCCCGCTCAGCGCAGCTTAAGGTGGCGCGCAATACTTACTTGAAAACTTACGACCTGCCTGCGGACCGCATGGCGGTGAGAGTGTTGAATACATAGAAAATAACAAATCCCAATCCGATTGAGTTACCGCCCCCATATCCATCGCTTCTATCCCTGCGGTATATGTATGTTGTATCAATTAACCGAAACTGGGACTCGAAATCTAACCAAGTTTTACTAATCAAAGCAATATGATATATTTCTTGTGAAAGTAGCAGGTCAAATTCTACAACTTTCTTCTACATCATCAATTCATCACTTACGAAAGTGATGACTGTACTCAAAAGCTTCTCTGTTTTAAATGAAGTTAGTAAATATTGGATAATTCCCTCTAACATAAAATTACATACCCTTTTGAATTTGTCCTCTAAATTTCCTGGCGATAAAATAATGTTTTGTACCACTTTGATTACTCGCCCTAAACTAAAACTTTTACAACTTTTACTCTTATCGCTATTGTTCTTATTTTTCATTTCGCTGGTTCAAATCAAGCCTGTTTCTCATATTCCTGCCCAGATATGTGGACAATGCTCTTCTGTAGGTACAATTTTCAATTGAATTTTTAGATTTTTTATTTTTTGGTTAGGAATTTTTGCTTTGATTGGTTTAATTGAAAACAATGTTTTATATTAAAATAAATATATTAAAATAAATGAATTTTAATGCAAAAAGACCAAAAATTAAAAATATCTCAACATTGTTGGGTTTTATCACTTTGTTTTCTTGTGATAAACAAACATACTATTATACATAGGCAACATATTTTTCCTACCAATATATCTATTTTACTTAGTATTCAAATTATTAGGAAAATCGAAAAAAACAACCCAAAGGTACGAACTTTTACATAAACAATATAAATGTCACAATTATATTATTATAAATCAGTTCTGTTCTAGTCACAGCTATGTACCAACCTCATCAAAATACACAATAAAAATAAGAACTCTGTAATCATGTAATAAATGTTGAATAATATTAATGAAAAAAACAATTATCAAAATGGGAGATCAGTTCTGTAACGTGATAACTTGCTCTTTGGTACATTATGTTTTGGCGGCATCAGTTACTTTCATCGCTCCCTACTGTACTGCTTTAATAGCCCTAACCATATTTTCTTTTAAATAACTTTTGGAACGGCGCGTAATTTTTGCCTTTCCTTGCATTGCTATAGGTTCGTTGATAAGTACGCACCATGGTTTCAGTACTGTTAATTAATAGAAATACATATAAATCAAAAAGAATGTTACCAACTTCCCCTTAAATTTCATCAAAATGAGCAATTGAGGTATTTGAAAGTTCAACCAAATCGCCTATAAAACCGATACTGGTGTAGTTGGGGCTAATTGGAATCAGATTCCAAATAGCCCCAAAACGTGTTAATTAAAACACACAGTATAATTCTAAAATATGTATCTAAAAAGAGCTAGAATCAAACGAAATATACCATTAAAATCACGACAAAATGCAGATAAACATAGAAACACATGATTTGTAAATGCCTTCATAGTCAGTGGAATCCAAAAGGAAGTAAGACACGTACTTATCAACCTCCGTAACAACGTCTCCAAACAAACTGCGCTGGCCAGTTTGTGTGAACCGCTGACAACGTCTTAATTTGACAGTGACATTGACTTAAGTCATAGTGTTGCCATGTTGCAATGAAATATTTCTACCTTTACTCGGAAAAATATAATAAATGCAGTAAAATCTTTTATTTGGAAAAAATCCGAATAACACCATAATTCCACAAAGCCCCTTTTTACGGAACTTAACCCTTTGATTGGTAGAGGAAACTAGCCATGCGATTGTAATGAAACTCAGTTATATTATGTACTTAATTATATCTTAAGATGAAAAAAAGTTTTTTTTTCATTTTTTTTCGATGATAATTATTAAGAAATACAATATAAACATACCTTGTTAGTATCTTGTAATGTAACATGCAACAATAACTTAGCAATATTTACAACAAACAATAATCTTACCGTAATGCCCATATCTAGTAATATATTTTATGGTCTGTATACTGTGTTCTTGTTCCAAGAGAACCGCAGTTTTGGTTTTTATAAAAGTTGTTTATCAAACCATTATTATAACTGTTTCAAAACAGGAATAGATATCGCATAACACCATAACAATTTGCACAACACGTAATTATTTGTCATGTCAATTTTAAAGTCAACCCGCAATAGCAAATAATTTTATTTATTTGCTTTGACTTTAAAATTCAATATCTATTATCTATTCTTAATTTCACCAACTGACGTGAGAATCTCGATAGCCGGGTGGTTAACAAAGCGGCTTAGAGTGCAGGTGGCCCGATGGGACCCTGGTTCAAACCTTTGGTTGTGGTAATTCCGATAAATGTAAAATAAATTTTGTTAGAATTGATATTTTGCATGTTATCTTGGCTAGACAGTGGCCTAATTGTTTTAAAACGGGGTGGATACTTTTCTCTGAAGCTTACTGTACTAATGAAAATATTCCTACTATTTTGCGTACAAGTAATTTTGGACGAAACGGGAAAATGAAAAACGGGGAAATGGACTAATCAGCAATATTACAAGCTGGGAAATGGACGAACGGGTACAGAGTAGACGAACGGGGAAATAAACGAAGGGTGCCGAGTTGCTTAAAATCATCGAGTGGTTCTTGTTTGCTTGATATGTTTTTGTTTATAAAGATTTTAAACAACGTGGTTATTTATGTCAAAATACAGCTAGCAGGTTTTAGCTTCGAATTATTAAAAAACGTTATAAATAATCAGCTTTTTATTTGAAACTTACATAAGCTATATTATTCCTTTACAATTAAACATACACGATACATAGTTTATGAAAAGACTCTATTCGTCATCAAAGTCTGCCTCAAAGTCCATGCGCCCGGAAAATCCGTTGATATCATCTACTACCGCATGCACTCCCCAACAAGCCTTTGTAGAATTAGTGGGCATCTTAGGGTAACAAGTGCAATAAAGTATTTAAATCATTTCAACTTAGCTTCTGGAACTGGTTTGCCACTAGGCCAAAGTGGGTCCATCATTTATTTTCTTTTGTTTAGGCCACGGCCATTTTTTTTTAATCAATCTCGACAAAGTCTTCATTTAAGTCGAATATCATGAAAAATCAGAAGCCCTTTTTTAATGAGTATTTCCTTAATTTCGAGCTATGATACTTTGGAACCATCAACAGTTTTTTTTCTGTTAGTAATTCTTCTTTCAAGCTTTTCAGAAGACAAAAAGTCGTCTTTGTTCATTCTTCGAACATGCATCGGTTTATTTTTTTTTTAATATTTCTATTATATTCATTATAATCTGATAGTAGGTATAGCCTTTGCCGATGTTTAAGAGCACATTCTATTCTTCCAAATCAGTATCGTTGGGCAAGAAGCTATGTCCTGATTCCAGAAACCGATGGCTTATTTTTTGAAGCTTTGGGTGATCAATCATTTAGAAAGGCTTTCAGCATGATTGACTGAAATGAGTGACACACGTGTCACTCATTTTCATTTATATGCTGTTGGAGTTCAAGGAATACTTGGTTACGTCAGTTTATATTTCAAGTAATGAAAATATCTATAACAGACCTGAAAAAAAGGTTGTCAGTCAGGCACAAAGTGATAACAAACAAGGTAAGCAAAGCAACACATAACAAAAAACTGTTAAACTTAAAGAAGAAAACTAAATTAATTAATAGATCTGCTCTGCTGAAGGTAAATGGGGATCGTCTAAATTAAAGTTACTAATAGTACAAAATACTATAATAAAATGCATTGCCGATTTTTTTTATTCATTCCCTTTTTCATTTTAATATAATGAAATAAAGATTCTAAATAAAAATAAAGTTAAGTAAAGTTTCTGAATTTTTTGATCGGATAAAATTGCTATATAGATAAGCGATGTGTTACAAAATTTATTTATGGAACGAATACATTCGTATATTCGAATACGACCACCCGTCTGTTAAAAAATCTGAATTGTATATGACCGGCCTGATGATTGAGCCTGACGTGTATCTAAACAACATAGATTAGATACACGTATTTTGTTGTATCTAATCTATGTTGTTTATGTAAGTTACTCCGACTCCAATCTTAATATATAAAGGAGCAAACGATTTTCTGGCGACACCTCAGTTCAGTCGTAAACTTCGTCATCTAATAATTTGTAAAATAATTGAAAAAAAGCTTTACATTCTTCATCATCCATAGCCATTTTATTTATTGACAAAAAACCTTCAGGTATTAATGTCCTGGGCAAAAGTGCTAATTGCGTACACAATTGTGTCAATTTCCAATCACTTGGGGTTGAAGACCCTTTCAGACCTGAATTATTTTTTGTTTTTATAAATAATTCCTTTTTTCAAAATCCTTTTTAAAAATCCTGGAATATGTGTGAATGAGAAAAATAGTTTTTTTTTAATGTCCGCTTTTGCGGACATCCGTCCTAAGTGATGCCTTGATTCATGCATGGAAAACTTCAAAAGCAAACAAATTGTGTTATTTTTATGGTATTTTATTTGAATAAACAAAATAAAAGTAAACAAAATTAAAATCCAGCCTCCTTGGCGAAATAAAACATACAATTACAGACTTTATATATGGTAAATTGACCCTTAGCATGTTATATTTTCTTATTTCTAGTAATTACTATTGTTAGTTACTATTGTTAACTCTAACGCTGATAGAGCGCAACTGATTTATTAATAAAATTTAGGTAATAATGAAGGTTTAATACGGAACAATAATCATCACGTATTGTACGTGAGAATTTAGAGGAAACACTTATGAGTTTATATTAAATGTAGAACAACATACATCACGTATTGCAAGTAAGTCTTTAGGGAAACTAGATTGCTCTGACCTTACACATTGTACTTTGTACATCCTGGCCACAATAAAGGGAAAATAATATTAAAGAGAAATAATCAATGTTACAATTGTTACATAAGAATGAGATTACAGACAAACTAGATTTTTCCCCAAACAAAATAGGGCCCACCCAATAAAAAATGATAAAAATTAAAAAAAAAAAAAATATGTGTTCTGTTTATTTTAAGTTTAATTTTAGGAATAGGTTAACACATTCAGTATCTTTAAAAAAAACATTACAATACCTTATTTATGCCAAAAAAATAAAAAATTCGCGTTTTTACGCATTAACTTAAAATTACACGGTTTTCCAAAACAATGCGTTGAAGACACGATGACATTTTTTTTAAAACAGATTCTTAGGGTTGCTTCAATGCCTTATGTTTAGTAACGCGTAGGTCCTCCCCTATTGCGCACACACTCTCTGAGTCGGTTTGGAACACTCTCTATAAGGTGGATGACGTTTTTAACTGGAATTTGCTCCCAACACACTTTTATAGCAGTTATCAACTCCTGTCGGCTATGAATTTCAGCGTGGTTGTCTTTAAGGCTTCTTTTCAACTGGTCCCACATATGCTCGATCGGATTCAGGTCCGGACTCATGGCAGGCCAGGGTAGAACTGCGATACCAGCTTCGGAGATTGCACTTTGGGTCACTCTGGCAGTATGAGGGCGAGCGTTGTCTTGCATCAGAATAAAATTAGGGCCTACTCGCTGTGAATATGGGATCACATGAGGTCGGATAACATGCTGAACATAGCTGGCGGCCGTTACATTACCCTCATCCAAAATCACTAGCTCGGTTTTGCCCATTATGCTAATCCCACCCCATACCATACTTGTTACTTGTTTCTGGACTGGTTTCCGCAACTAGGCCACAGGTGGGCCCTTTTTGCGTGACGGGTGGGGTCTGCTACTTTAACCACCCGATATCCTCCAGGAAAGCCAGCAGCTCGCTGACGCCGGTGCATGCCTCCCTAGATGTTCTCGGTCTCCCGAGGTATTGCAATCTTTGAGAAGCTACGCTATCGCACTCTACAAGCACATGCGCCGCCGTCTCCTCAGCATTCATGCACCCTCTGCATAGAGGGCTGTCCGTGATACCCAGTTTAAAGAGGTGTTTATTAAGCATGCAGTGTCCTGTGATCACCCCGACAATTAGCCGGAGTTTATTACGCTTCAGATTGAGGAGTTTGCGGGAGAATCTCGGATTTAAAACCGGGAAGGCCTCCTTTGACTGCCTACAATCCGTAATACTTGCCCAGTACTCTTGATGTTGTTTAGCTGTATGTTGACGGATCCATGAGCGGACTTGACTAAATGGTAGGGGAATTATTGGCTCAGGTCCTGTTGGTTCTCTCTCCTCTCCTCGCCAGTGCGTCAGCTTCGTCATTACCTCTGGATCCGCTATGTCCTTTGATCCATTGCAGTGTGACTCTATTGGACTTACTTACCTGTTCCAGCAGGTGGTGGCACTGTATGGTAAGTCCTGAGTTGTGTTCTCTCTTGTTCAGGGCCTGTAGTACCGCGGCGCTGTCCGAGAGGATCCTGATGTTTTGTTCAGTGATCTTCCTTTCCAGCACTGCATTCATAGCCTGGATAATACCTACACATTCCGCCTGGAAGATGGAGTTGTGGGCACCCAGCGCTGCTGTTTTGTGGATGTTGAGGTCTTCCGAGAACGTTCCTGCCCCAGTTCCTGTTTTCATTTTAGAGCCATCTGTGTATATTCTTACCTCGTGTATATTTGAGCTATCACTTGGCTCTTCGTACATTTGTACAGTGAAGCTTTTTGAGTGTATAGAAGAAAGAAAGAAAGAAAATACATTTATTTTTACCATATATAAAAGATAGCACAGTATATAAAAACTAAATAAGAACACAAAAACGGAAGTAAGAAAGATTAAAGAAATATTTAAAGTTAGGTAAAAAAGGGTCCCCACCTCAGCATTTGTAGCATTCGGCCAGGCCTTATGCTACGCTGGTTTTCAGGTGGAGCCCGGACATGGAGTGATGCAACGATAAAAACAAAACAAAGCAAGTGGACAAACACGTCTAAAAGAATTTACATGACCTACGGATACATAAACAAAGCAAAAAATCAACATAACAGGTTCGCACGTACACAAAAATCTAATATATATTTTACAAATAATTTACATGACATACACAGATAAAACAAAAAGAAAACAAAATAAAGACTAGGTACATACTACTACTTCTTATTAATCTATACTTAAATTCTTATACATTCTAAAGTCATTGGACGAACGAAATTCTGCAACGACTTCTGTCAGAAAGGGTGACATATGGTTGAGTTCAACATGACGTTAGAGGTTTAAGCGCTAGTGCCACCTTACAAAAACGAACCGACGCCAAGCTTACGTACGGCGCGGCGCGTTATTTTAGTTTGCAGTTTTTCATTTATTCACCAAACCGTGATGAAATAGTGTTTCTTAGATTGTGCTATTTTGTTCAGTGTTCATAACGAATTACACTATGTGCGAGGCAGACATTATGATCGGATTGGCCTGAGACATGTGGAATTTTAGAGGAACCCATTCTTTTCGAACCTACCAGAGGGACCGAAGCTTAATTTTGCTTATTGTGCAGAAATCAAAAGGTATGTAAGCATTTTCATTGATATTTGTGGTAGCTAGTGTATATAGATACTCTATGAAAATTGTTACTCATTCTAGGCGCACGATTTGGGTGGCAAACAGCAAAAGAAAATAAGGAAAATAGCCACAGGATTCTTCACTTGAGCCTGGAATGTGTGCACAGAGAGTCTCGAATTTTACAAGTACTTGACAGAGAGCGACACACCATGCAACAATATAACATTCGCCTGCCAAGAACATACCCACATACTTATGCAAGATTTACCTTACCGGTAAGTGTCTTACACCTAAAATATAGAAAACAAATAAGATTATATTAAATGAATTACAAGTATTTAAATAGATTGTATCCATGATATTATATATAGAGTGTATGTGTTTTTTTGGTACCCTATCGTAGACCGAGAGTAACAAAGGGTTATTCCTTGCGTATTCGTCTATGATAGTGGTGTGTTGTGCTCTAGTGTCGTGTACCCATAAACGTATAGCCCAGAGTCGATAGGCAGCTGCGGCTGCCTCTTGCTGCACATATAAGTGCAGTGGCGTTAGACCTAACAGGGCTTCAAGTGCTGCCGTGGGGGCAGTTCTCATACACCCTGTTGTAGCTACGCAGGCCAGTCTCTGTAGCTTTTGTAGTTTGTTTATGGTTGTGGTTTGATTTGTTCTAGTCCACCATACAAGGGCACCGTATGTCAGTGATGGTCTGATTACAGTGTTGTATAGCCATAGGGTGATCTTTGGGCCGAGACCCCATGTTCTCCCTAGCATTCGGCGGCACTGCCAGAATGAGATGGTGGCTTTTTTGGTCTTGTTTTCAAGATGTGTGGCCCAGTTTAGTTTGCTATCGAGTGTTATACCTAAGTATAACACTCGATAGCAAACTAAACTGTTTTTGACTGAATCGGAAAGTGTGAGTTGCGTATCGAACAGGAAAGGGAGCCTGTAGTTCCCTAGTTTACGCTTGTTGGTGAACATTACTAGCTCTGTTTTGGTCGGATTCACGGTTAATCCATGGTCTGTGCACCATGTTTCGACGACTTTTAGTGCGTTGTTCATAATGTTACACGCCACGCTGGCAAAATGTCCCGATATGAGTATTGCCAGGTCGTCCGCGTAGCCTATTGTGTAGAAGCGTTGCTCAGTAAGCTTGGTGATTAGATCATTTGCTACAAGGTTCCATAGGAGTGGTGACAAGACGCCACCCTGGGGACAACCTCTTGACACCACACCCCGGGTTCCCCCGAACACGTCAACCCGCACCGCTCTCAGTTTGAGCATGTTAATGATCCAATCTACCAGTGTCGCCTCTACACAATGCTTCTTTAAGGCTGCATTGATGCTGTTAAAGTTTGTTTTGTCAAAGGCTCCTTCGATGTCTATGAAGGCTGCCAGACACAACGTTTTGTTAGAGATGTCTAGTTCTAATCTACTAACAACTGCATGTAGTGCAGATTCTGTTGATTTACCCGAACTGTAGGCGTGTTGTTGTGTGTGTAATGGATTTATTGTCAGTATGTTGTCCCTAATGTGTCGGTCGCATAGTCTCTCTAAGGTCTTGAGTAGGAAAGAGGTGAGACTGATCGGCCTATAGGATTTTGCTTCAGTATAGTCGCTTTTACCTGGTTTGGGTATGAAAAGGACTCTAACCTCCCTCCACATGAGCGGTACGTAGCGGAAGGCCAAGCAGGCTCTGAAAATGGTCGTCAGCGCCCCGCCCATGTGTGCTGTACCCCACCTTAGTAGGGCAGGGAATATTCCATCCATGCCCGGCGACTTGTATAAATTGAATGTGTTAATGGCCCAGTTTACTTTATCTCCGTCGACCACCGAGCATGCTACTTCCCAGTCAGACGCTGATGGTGTGACTAGACTGGTGTTTTGCCACTGTGTTTCACCGTCTATGAGGCACCCTGGGAAATGTGTCTGTAATAGGAGTTCGTGTGTTTCAGCTGTCGTTTTTGTGTATGTGTTGTCAGACTTTTTAAGTGAACCGATCTCGCGGTTTGGTTCTGACGCTAGAATTTTTCTGATTCTGTTCGCTTCTGAGTTAGACTCTATGTTGGTGCAAAAGTTTTTCCATTTAAGACGACTCCTACGCCGTATTTGCGGGTGTCTCAAAAGAAAGTTCACATTTGTTTTGGTTATTGCGTGAACGCAACTATTCTGAGGGGCGCGGGGGGAGTGTCAGTCGGTAGCCTGGCTCTTGGGAATTTAGTCGCTATGGAGCGTTTCTCGGGAGCGGACCGTGCGTTGTGCGTACGCGAGTTTTATAAAAACGGTAATTCGGCGACTGTAGCGCGTAGAAAATTCTGCAGCATTCGACATATTCGTCACTTGAATGATGCGCCAACCACTCGACTCATTGCAAAATAGGTCGAGAAGTTTGAAGAGACCGGTTCAACACTGGAAAAACCAAAATCCGGGCGTCCAAGATCTTCGAGAACGGTCGAAAACGTAGACAGTGTCGCCCAGTCTATTCGGGACGATCCGAACCTTTCAATTCGGAAGCGTGCTGTGGCCTTAAACGTGCACAGATCGTCATTATGCCGCATTTTGCATAAAGATTTAAAACTGCACCCGTACAAAATTCAGTTGGTGCAAGAATTAAAGCCTCAGGATGCTGGTCAGAGGCTTGACTACGTAAACCAGATGATTGAGCGCTTTCCAACGTTTACCAACATCTTCTTTTCGGATGAAGCCCATTTTCATCTTACTGGATATGTTAACAAGCAAAATTGCCGCTACTGGAGTGCAACCAATCCAAAACAAAAACATCAGACACCCCTACATTCGCCTAAAGTCACCGTATGGGCCGCAATGTCGGCGCGAGGAATTATCGGCCCTTACTTTTTTGAAGATGGAAGGGGACGCACAGTTACAGTGAATTCAGAGCGTTATGTGGAGATGTTAGACGTTTTCTTCGTGCCTGAGCTGCAGCACTTTCCTTGTTATAACCAAAGAACATGGTTCCAGCAGGACGGAGCCACTTCACACACGTCCAACAGGTCTCTGCCAAGAGTTCGTGAAATTTTTCCTGGCAAATTGATCTCCAGGAGAGGTGACATAAGTTGGCCTCCACGCAGTCCCGATTTGACACCTATGGACTTTTTCCTGTGGGGTTATCTCAAATCCAAAGTTTACGCCAACAAACCGACTTCCCTGGCACAATTAAAAGAAAATATCCGTCACGAAATCGCAGCCATCTCGGAGAATACCTGCAGAGCCGTCATAGCAAATTTTAGTGCTCGAATAAACGAATGCCGTGAACGCAACGGTTTACATTTGGACGATGTCATTTTTAAAAAATAAATTCCCAAACAGTGTATTTTAATATGTAATAAACATTTTTTCAATAAACATCTTACTTTTTTTTTATCGATTTTTTAAATGTGAACTTTCTTTGAGGTGTTCATAGCTCTATTAAAAGTCTTACGTACCTTACTTTTGAGCTCCTCTAGTCGTCGCGACCAGCCCTGCTTACCTGTATCAGTTCCCCTGATAACGTTGAGAGGGCAGGCTGCTTCGAAACTCTTTGTAAGGCTGAGCGTTATGTGTTGTACCGCTGCTTCTATCTCTGCTGTGCTGGTTAAGTCTGTTTCCGGTATACCTACACCTAGGTTCTGTTGCAGAGAGTTTGTAAACAGTACCTTGTTTGTTTTGCGCGGGTTGCGCACGGGAATTACGTAAGCCACAGGCGACGGTTTTAAAAAAAACCAAAAACTTTTGAACTATTTATTAAACTTTTACAATAGGAAATTATTCTAAGTTAAATCTATGAAGCTACGCTCGGACAATGTAAGTACCGGGTGTAGAATGACGTGACCGCGTTCGTAGGCAGGGCACGCTGAGGGAAAGACGTCATCGCTGAGTCGGCAGAGTATGTACTTGGTGAATGACAATTGTACCGGACGAACAACAGCTAAAATGCAATGCTGCAATCCACCGCTGCAGATTGGGTGCATAGTTTCTATGTAACACCTCCATCCTCAGAGCAGCAACTATTTGAGAACATTGAGCGAAAATGTTGCTGGAACAGCCTCCCGGGGTGTAGATTTGTCAGGAACGGCGTATGTATGCTCCGGAGTATGTCCTTTCTCGTTTGATGGCTTCTCAATCGTTAGCTTGGAACGTTTTCTATGACGTCGTACAACGATGATGATAACAAGTACAGCTGCACCGAATAGTGACATGTAGAGTGGTAAGGTCGTATGATAAAATGTACCGTCTATTGGTTTTAAATCTAACGGGCGCTGTAGTAGAATCTTGTCTTCTAAGTTGTGAAGTCCATTGAGATTGGTTGTAGTTAATTTAAGATGAGGGATGCTGTGGTTTTCTTCCATAGTGAAATTTCTTGGGATTTCAGTTATCTTCAACGGCTGCCCCTTTATTTGGTCATTGGTGTTGATGATGAAGAACTCGTTGGTATGAAGAGAACATTTTTGTGGGATAGTGGCGAGATAACTTCCGCATAGGGTGATGAATTCTTGACGTCCGCATAGTAGTCTTGTTCTAGTTGGTCGGGGAAAGATAAGGGTGTAGTGTCGATCGTCCAACTGCTCCATGGCTTCCTTCGTGAGGGTGATTTTAGTAGGCTGGCATGACGTGTCCAGGGATTGATGAACAATGAGATTCTGGATACAATCAGGATGCTCCCTGGGCTGGTGGTTGATGCTTTCTTCGCAGAGATGATGTCGATTGAACTTCGGGCATTCAGCCTCCATGTACATGAAAGCTTTCCCGTCGGTTGCCAGGAAAGGATACGAAGGAATAAGGGTTTGGTTAAGTTTATTTGGGACAATGGAAAGTTTGTAGAAATCGAAGCTACTTGGAGAAACTATCGGGAATTTAAATATAATTACTAGTCTTTTCCCTACAAAATAAGAGCCTGGTCTTATGATAGTATAATATTCACGCAAATCATCGTCAAGTACTTCATTTTTACTATAAATTTTCTTAAGCTTATTTATTATACTTTCTAAGTTATCTATACCTAACATACTATGATGTGTGCTCGATGCACATACAAAAGCTAATATATTTTCTATCCTATTTAACTCTAAAGATAAATCATCTGTGTTTTCACTGATGATGGCTAAAAGCTGCGCAAACTTTGCGTATTTTGAGAGACTTGTCTCAGCATAAGCATTACTATCTAATATTAATCCTAATGTCCTATTTATCTTCTCCTGATTTTCTGCTATACTCGCAATTATCTGGGTGCATTGGGTCATCCAGTCCTTGTTAAGGCTAATATGATCATTGAACTCAGATAACATCTTATGTTCATTACCTTCTAGTATCTTAATGGCATTATCATAACGCACAGCATCTGAATGATCCAAGTTACCAGTAACGCTTTTAATTATAGATCCTAGACCATCAATTAGACCTCTTTTGACACGATTAGGCTCTAAACCTTTCAATTGATAGTTAACTTTATCAAGCTTTTTAGATAGATGATCAAGCTGTATTTCGTAAAGATCTAGAGTGTTATTTTCTAGTTTAGTCCTAAAATAGCTAATCTGGTCTCGAATAGAGTCAATCTGATGTTCTAAGTCCGTTAATTCTATATATTGCAGGAAAGAATGATAGTGGGTGATAAGTTTGGCTTGACCAAGTTTAAAGGGAAGAAGTCCTGGTCCATTGTCAAGGCTCTCAAGTCTTATCTCCAGTGCCGCCGTCAGATGCAGTATCAGTAATAGTCGAATCCTGTAACAATTTAGGCTTCTTAGGTACTCGCTTGAGACGGTTTTTGGCTACGGGGGTTTTCTTTTTAGATGTGTAGATATGGATTGGGAGATCAGCTAAAACCTTATCTTGAGTAAATCGGGGTGCTAGCTTTTGCCTTGCAGCAAAAGGATTTTTGACAAATACCTGCTGACCTGGTTCATATCTTACTTCGGGTTCTCGATTTTTATTCCTATTAGTCATGATAGCCGTTCGTTCAGCGGTAGTAATCTGATTGATTGCTTCGTAGACAGCTTTCATTTGATCTCGGTGTGTCAGGATGTACTGTTGCATAAGGTGTTCTGTCAAGTCTATGTCAAGAGGGTCCCTAGGGTCAAAATGTCCTCTCACTATGTCATGGGGTCTACATTTGGTGAAGCTATGTATTGAACTGTTATAACCTAATATTGCGTAAGGCATTTGATTAATGATTGGTTCGGATTTATTCTTTAATTTAAGGATTCTCAAGTGTTCTAGTAGGGTCGAATGGAAACGCTCTACGATCCCGTTATCATTCGGCGAGTTAGGTAAAGTCCTATGATGGTTAACCTTATGTAGTCGAGTAAACTCAGTAAATAGTTGGTTGGTGAACTCTGTCCCATTGTCTGTCACTAAGGTCAAAGGAAGTCCGTGATGTGTACAGAAAGTTAATAGGCCTTGTATAATACTAATTGCTGTACCATCTCTCAAATGGTAAGCCTGGCCATACTTAGAGAATGAGTCTACAAAGGTCAAGTACTTTTCTGTCTGTACTGTAAAAAGATCCATATGCACTATCTCGAATGGTTTCGAAGCTGGGGGTACGATATTAAATTGAGGTCTAATAGGGTTCCTATCGTATTTACTTTGACCACAAACTGTACATTGGTTTATGTACTTAGTTATCTCATCCTTCATCTTCGGCCAGTAATATCGCCGAGACAAAGCCAAGTAACATTCATTAATGCCTCTATGGTTTGTCTTTCCATCGTGATAGTGTTTTATTATTTCTTGTTGTTTAAAATACTCCTTTACGTCTTCTAGTTCAGTTTTTGCTAAAACTAAATTCATAGAAGAGCTTTTAAAGTGCTTTTGAATGATGGGAATAATAGCATACATGCCTAGTGGGGGAGTAATTTTTAAAGCTGTCTTTATCTTTGGGTTCACATACTCTTTGATGGCGTTAACTACATCTTCCTCAAGGGAGGATTGTGAGACTTGAATAAAGGTGCGAGTATGCGTATCAAAAGGTTTCGTCGCTGTAGTACGACGTTTTATGTCACCTACAATCGTGAAATAAATCTGTCTATGGAATTTATTAACAGGATCATCTGTTATTGGGATTTCTAGTATGGGATTTTCGACAGAAGTATGTGCTGTGGCAGTATCAGAGTTTGAACGTTGAGATTGAGAATGATGGACAACTAATGAATCGATTTCAGAGAGGAAAGATTCAATCTCTTCATTATTGATCTCTACGCGGGATAAGGCATCTGCGTTAGTATTTATCTTTCCCGGTTTATGTTTGACATGAAAATCGTACTCGCTTAGCTTGAGTTTCCATCGTGTGATCTTAGAATTAGGTTCTTTCATGTTCATGGCCCATTGTAAAGGCTTATGATCACTTAAAACCGTGAATTTACGCCCAAATAAGTACGGACGGAAGTACTTAGTGGCCCATACTATGGCTAAAAGCTCTTTCTCGATGGTTGAGTAATTAAGCTCATTATCGTTCAAAGTTCTAGACGCGTAACAAATCGGTTTGTCGGAACCGACAGGTCCTTGAGAAAGGATTGCTCCTAATGCCACGTTTGAAGCGTCAGTCGTCAAAATAAAGTCCTTGGTAAAGTCAGGGTATTGTAGTATCGGGTCATTAGTCAGTAAACGCTTACAGGTCTCAAAGCAGTCTACATAGTTAGCGTCAAGAGTGATCTTATGCCCTTTTTTAAGGCACCTAGTCATAGGTTTGGTGATACGGGCGAAATCAGGGATGAACTTCCTGTAGTACCCTAACAATCCTAAGAATTGCTTGATTTCCTTACTAGTTTTGGGCAAAGGATATTTCTGAATGGCAATGATCTTGTCTGGGTTCGGCTTTATACCGTCTTTACTTATGATATGGCCAAGATAAGCTGTCTCTAACTGTAAAAATTCCGATTTATCCATTTGGATCTTAAAATTGGACTCTCGTAACCTAGTGAAGACTTTCTCTAGGTTTATCATATGTTCTTGCAAGGATGTACTAAAGACTATTATATCGTCTAGATAGACAAGACAAATCTCATTTTGGAGTCCTCTGAGGACGTTATCCATAACTCGTTGGAAGGTGGATGGGGAATTTTTTAATCCCATGGGCATCCTCAGGAATTCAAAATGGCCGTGCTCTACATTAAAAGCCGTCTTCTCAATATCATTAGGGTTCATCTCTACCTGATAAAAACCAGAGGCAAGATCTAAAGTAGTGAAATATTGACATCTACCTAGTTTGTCCAAAACGTCCGAGATATTAGGTATGGGATATTTATCGTCGATGGTTTTTTCATTTAGTTTGCGGAAATCAACTACCAACCTCCACTTCTGCTTACCAGAAGCGTCGGCTTTCTTTGGAACTACCCAGATTGGGGAGCTCCAGGCTGAGTCGGATGGACGAATGATCCCTTGTTCTAGCATTTTAGTTATCTGGCTCCTAACTTCCTCGCGATGTACATAGGGATACCTATAACTCTTTGTGAATACCGGTAGTTCATCTGTTGTCCTAATACTGTGTTTTATCTTATTAGTGAAAGTCAGTGCTTCACCTTCTATATAAAACACGTCGGCGAACCGTCCACACAGGGTCTCTAGATTAGCTCGCTCCTCTGCGTTCAGATGCTTAGTCCTAAGATTCTCTAAAACCTTTTCAACTCGCGCAGAGTCCTGTTCGATTTCGGTTTGCTCTATGTTACAGACATCTACCTGCGTTGTCGAGTCCTTAAACGAAATTACAATGTCGTTATTAGTCATGTTTTCTACCTCAACTATACCAGTCTTGTCAGTCACAGTAGTAATACACTCGTGTATAAGGCAGTTACACATAAGTTGTTCATTGACAAATATGTCACCGTCAGGATGTTCGATCGGGATGTTAATCAATCTAGTTGAGTTGGCGGGAATAGTTTCCTCACGATTAGCTCTCTTACACTGATAACGTGATAATGGTATTCTAGCTAGCTCAGTTATCAGTACATTATTCTTTAGATCTATCTTACAGTTCTCCAATAGATCTAAGCCTATCAATCCATCAAAGTAGTTATGAAACTTGTAAATGAAAAGCTTTATATTGGATTGATCGCTAAATTCTGCAAAGTGTGGTATAGTAATCGAATAATCATGTGTGCTAGTCACGCGTGAATTAGTGACTTCGAAAGGATCATAGTCCTTCGGCACGTGTGAAAAGAAATTACATGTTGCTTCAGGGCTAATGAATGATTGATTGGCTCCTGTGTCAACTAGCAACTTAAGAGGGGGGTTTGATATTTGAATGAACCTTAACTCTTTTTTTGACTGTAAGTTTAATTCTATTTTGGTTCTCGGTTGGAACGACCCGATTGAAAATCCTGATCCTTTTGTTCGGAGGGCAATTGCGCGGGCTCAATAGCCATTGAGCTCGATGGCACATTGTCAGTGGTCGAAGGGTTGTCCTGTTGGTCGCAGTAATATTCCGGAACACTCTGGTAGCCGTAGAAGTTATCATAGTCAGTCTCCGGATAGTAACTGTCAGGGTAGTAGTAATCGGGATAATAGTCACAGTAGTCACCTACCTCATTGTAATTCATTTCCCTAGACTTAAAATAATTACTCGGGGGAGGATTGCCAAATTTACGCCAATCATGTCCCTGAATAGTAGGGGGAAGAGTTTTCGGCACGAAATGACTAACACCGCTCATGGGCTTCGGCCCTTGATTTTGAGGGGGTGCATTCCTAGGGGTAAATCTAAAGCCGCTATTCTGTGGGTTATAGTTTGGAGGGGGTGCTCGAAACATCTGCTGCGTTCGCGAAGGCTGCAACGGCATACGCTGTGGGGGATGGAACTGAAAAGCTGGACGCCAATGCTGCGGTTGTGGCTGCGGGTGTGACTGCATGGGCATAGGCCTTTGGACACCAATATTAAAACTCTTCGGCACACTTGAATTATTAGGTGCTAGGTACGGTACCTTAGATGATGTCTGCGTCGCTGGATTCCGGCTGGGCTCGTTCCTATGTTGCAAATACATAACATTCAATTCCTCCTGTACAAATTCCAAAGCCTTTTCTATAGTAGGGGGTCTCATACACCGTATACGAGACCCTAGAGGTTCTTTCAAACCTCGTACGTAAGACTGCATAGTAAGTTTACGGTATAAATCTCGTTTTGCCTCCACGGTGGTAGGCACAATCTCATGCAGCGTCACATACGTCATAATCGTACTAAAAAGGGTTTGGCATTTGTCGTAAAATTCCTGCGGGGAGTCATTTCCTTGCGATAATAAGGACAAATCATTATATAGGGCGCTTTCGTCTCGCTGGTCCGCAAAATTATTTATAAGTGCATTTCTAATCCCTAGCCAGTTATCAGGAATGCCATTGGCATTGATGGTCCGGGATGCTGGGCCTGTTATTTTATTCAAAATCCCGTTAATTAGGCATAAATTAGCTAGCTCGTGCCCTGGATCAGTGCAAATGAATTGCGTAACTAATTGATCGCAGATTCTTATAAATCTGGTAAGAATATTAGGGTTCCCGTCGAATTCCGGGACCATGCGGAGTGCCTTATAAATATTATCTGGTTCGAAAGCCATTTCGCCGTGTTCGTTAATTACTATACTATCGTTATTTTCAGGAAAATTAACACTAATATCGCTATTATCTATAAAATTGTCACTACTATCTAAATTTCTAAAATTATCTATTTCGCTCTCCCTACGATTTTGCCTTGAGGAGGCCGATTCCTCCTCGGAGCTTCGTGGATGAAAAATGGTGGGAAAGGAAGGCAACACTTCAAAGAAAGTTTCAAAGTACTCACATTTGGTTTCCTCTTACACTGATTGTCAAGTGCGCCGTCACCCGTGTGCCCGTAGATTCGAGATACGCCGATGAAGACTTGAAAGCTCAAACAGGGGTCTGTTCGTCTGGAACCGATTCTGGGAATTCCTGGACGAATACGCACTGCTTCGACGTATCCTACCGCCTGCGCCAATTACGTAAGCCACAGGCGACGGTTTTAAAAAAAACCAAAATCTTTTAAACTATTTATTAAACTTTTACAATAGGAAATTATTCTAAGTTAAATCTATGAAGCTACGCTCGGACAATGTAAGTACCGGGTGTAGAATGACGTGACCGCGTTCGTAGGCAGGGCACGCTGAGGGAAAGACGTCATCGCTGAGTCGGCAGAGTATGTACTTGGTGAATGACAATTGTACCGGACGAACAACAGCTAAAATGCAATGCTGCAATCCACCGCTGCAGATTGGGTGCATAGTTTCTATGTAACACGGGTGTAGGGATTGTTTTGTTCAACGTCAGTTCAAATCTGATCCACCTATGGTCGGAAGAGGAGGTCTCATCTGATACCCTCCAGTTGCGCACATAGTCAGAGCAGTTGTCAGTTACCAGAGTCAGGTCAATGATGGTACGGCATCGCTTCGTCACGAAGGTTGGTTCCGCGCCCCTGTTTGCTATGGAGAGGTTGGTTGTGAAGAGAAAGTTTACCAGATCGTCTCCTCTGCTGTTAGCCACGGGCATGCCCCATATGGGATGATGCGCGTTTGTGTCTGTTGACATTATCAGTTTAGAATTATTAAGGTAGCATTGTCTCACCAGATCCTTGGTGCCTTCTGTGGGCACGGCCTCGTCGCCGGGCATGTAGGCTGATGTGAGCACTATGTCGTCTGTCTCCTCTCCGAAAATGCCCTGAAGCCTGACGGTCGTCAGGTCTCTGGAACAGAACTCAGTTATGGGGGTAGCTGTCAAGTTGCGTGGTACAAAGATGCACGCACGCGGGTTATTGCAAGTGTTGTCGTATATAAGCTTACCGTTTAGGTTGTTGAGACCACACACACGTCCTGCCCTGATCCACGGCTCCTGAATCAGGGCTATGGTCTCGCAGTTCGTGTTCTCCAGCACTCTGCGCAGGTTAGCCGTGGCAGTAAGGCTGTGCTGGAGATTTGCTTGGACGACGTTATAAGTGGAGGGGTTTTGGGTCACCATCATTTTGGTTTCCCTTCTCCTCCTTCTTCTCCACCACGTCGTCCTCGTCCGAGGCCAGCGCCAGGTCCTCATCTCCTCACACAGCGCCTCCATCGCTGTAGAGCTCGACGGTTTGGGCGATGAGTGTGGGGGAGGTGAAGGTACCCGAGACTCTTGGACTTCGGACGTTGCTGCGTTGCTAGGACCAGGCTTGTGTTCTGGGTCTGACGTCAGTATTCTAGGTTGTTCGGTCGGGGGTTCATCCTGAAGTTGCCCCTCCGTCCCGAAGAAGCGTACATAGACGCTTCCTAGGCCGTACGCCAGCCGACGGTCATTCTCCATGATGCCAGGGATAAGAGCCTCTGGGATCCCTAGCGTCACGAAGAGTATATCGTCTGCCTGTCGGTGGTGAGTGTAGGGGGTCCACTGATGAACCTGCGCCCATTTGTTTTGTTTTCCCAGTATGAGGCTAGTGTCTTCTAGGGAGTACGTGCAATCAGGGAAGAAGATGGCTGCACGCACTTTCTTTGTCAGGTCGCTCTGCTTAACAACCACCAGATTTGGACAAGCTACGCTTTTGGTAGCTGCTGGATGGCGTTTTTCAGCCACTCTACCGAAGGTACATCCATGCACCACAGCTTAAGGGCCCCGTCTGTGAAGATGGGTTTGCCCTGGAAGCGGGGGGTGAAAGCAATGTCGGGATTCCTCACCTCGTCCCGGAGCCGATCATTTAAGTACTTCTTCAGTACAGTGGCTTGTTCCTCTGTCAGTTGTTCGTTGTTGTTCTTTATCACCGCCACGCCGAGGTTGCTTTTCGCGATTTCAGCAAAACTAGCAGCGGGAGCACGGTTGGAGCTGTCGAGCTTTTGCTTCTTGTGTTCCCCTCTCGGGGAAATAGTATCGTCCAGACGCATCCTCTTGCCTGGCTCCACTTGGATCGTGGCTTGAGCCGGGATCGGAGCCGCGGCCGGGGCCTGTGCAGATCGAGTGATCGCAATGGCTGCGCGTTTCTGGCGAATGAAGCGGTTGCTGCCCCACGCCTTCTTTTCCTTGCCTCTGCTACCTTCAGACCCGGAAGCCTCTACGAGCAAGGTCGTAGGATTCGCCGGCGGGGCATGCGGCTTGGAGGAAGACGCATTTTTTGCATTTTGTCTATTTTTGTAATAGAAGCTGGGACTGTCAGCATTCTGGACAGTGGCTTCAGAGCCTGAAGCCTCCTGTCGTTCACGCCTCTGTCTCATCCTCCTCAGTTTTCGTTGGGCATCCTTACCTACTGGGGTGTTAGCCCCATCATAGGCTCGAGTAGTGGTATTCGAGGGTCCAGCCACTGGCTTTGCCTCTTTCCCTGCCTTGTTCGGTTTTTTGGCCTTGGATCTGACGATCTTCCAGCCAGCAGTAACCTCCGCAACCTTTATGGCCGCAAAAGCTTCTACTGCCTCCTCTGCTGAGGGCGCAAAGTGGTCACTATTCTTTTGATTCTGCATGGTAAGTTGATTAAGTCTTCATCTTCCCGGTCCCCACCCACCACGGAGTCCAACCAGGGGGTGTAATAGATATGTACACCAGGGTTGCCGGTCCGATATAGAACGGGTGATCGAGTTGCCCACGAGCCTCAACGGCACCACTATACTCGGCGTTGACCAAAACCACCGAGCTAAAGCGTGCACCGCCGGCTGCAGACCCCATCGACCCCCCCCCCCCCTCTCACCGGCGATGGCTGAAGGCCGACCGCCCTGCTGAGTAGTCACGATTGGTTAGAACGTGACCTCCCGTTTTCGGAGGAAATTCACGCCAAAGAGGAGTGTTGCGGAAGAGACATCTGTCCGCTCAGCCACCAGGACAGTTGCATCCCCCCTTGCGCGCCCCCTACGCGCAGCAGCAATAGCGTAGGTGGTCTTCCCCCCGCCCCCCGCTCATCACTCTCTTAGGGGATGGCAGGCCCACGAAGCTAGACCACCTAGCCTCGTAGCGGAAAAGGTTTAGGATGGGATGGGATTTTAGTGAGGGGTAGGTTTTTCATTGTCATTTCTATCCACCTTCTGCTCCTTTCGATGATGGACCCGCCGGGACATGACATCATCTCCGGCAGTGTACGTCTGGTGGTTTTGGTTACGTCTATTTCTTAGGGAATTAGACCAATAGCAGGGGACAACCACGTGAAGGATGCCCCACCAGGCTTGCCCCAGGGATCGGCGACTGTTGCGCTACTCTCCCCTGGGGCCGTTCGCACCTTACATTACTTGAAGAGTCATGTAAGGCAGGTCTGTATCTATACTATGCAAGCGGCTGATCTAGTTGACTAGGTAAGCAAAGCAAGCTAAGCAGTGCAACTACTAAAGCATGGACACAGCCCCCCCCCATACCATAACACTGGGTCCACCAAAGCGGTCAATTTCACGAATACATGGTTCTGTAAAACGTTCTCCAGGTCGTCGCCAAACTCGTACGCGTCTATCATCATTAAAAAACTTTACTTTTGATTCATCTGTAAAAAGCACTGTCCTCCAATTATCCATGGTCCATTCGAGGTGATCACGTGCGAACCATAATCACGCTGCACGGTGGGCTCTGGTCAATTTGAGCCGAACAACTGGCATTCTGGAGCGTTGTTGGTCTTCATAAAGTCTATTCCGAACAGTTTGGTCACTCACTCGCGTTCCAGTGGCGTCACGTAAGCGGTTTCTCAATATGCGTGCAGTTACAGTTCGCTCGCGACGTGCAGAGAGTCGGATGTAACGGTCTTCTTGGGAGGTTGTGGCTCGGGTTCTACCTGAACCGCGCCTCCTACTCACACTACCTGTCTCTTGAAAGCGTTCCCACACATTTCGAATAGCTCGTCTAGACACACCTAGGCTTGAAGCTACTGATCTTTGAGAATTTCCCTGCTGAAGCAAAACAACGGCTCTTGTCGCGGATTCTGTGTCCATGTGACGTCGAGAACCAGGCATTGTTTATGCAAACACTAATTTAATCGATAATTAAAGGTAAGGTTACGATAACTTCTTCGTTAGTCACAACAAACACCACTGAGCAACAATGTAATGGCACTCACAGATTCTGCGATATATCGTAAGATTTCTTGTCTGTTTTTTTTTTGTCTACTTACTTAAGGACCACCCTAAACTTGGCGTTAAGTGTTAATTATGATCAATAAATATGCCTACTTAACATTTCCATATTTCAATTTACCAACAACTCACAAAAAAAACGTGTCGGGCAAAAAATCGAAATATTTCAAGTTCTATTTTGTTTTGAGTAGTTTACATCATCTTGTACTTCGTACATCTTTCCCACTTGAGAAAAGACACAATGTATATAATATATTGATTTAAAACATGAACAAACTATTTTTAAAGTATACAAATAGCAAATAAATAGGTCAGATGGGGAAAATGTAATAGCGGGGCAAATGTAAGGAAACGTGTTCGAGTTGTATTGAAAACACAAAACTAGTACTGCCATCTATGATATGCATTAGGTAGTTTTTTAACAACGCACCTACCAATTTACGTGACCTTTGACAGATTGATGAGCGAATGAAACGTCATAAGTTGAATGACGTCAGTGCCGCATGGTTATGCAAATTTACAACCTAATTTTAAATCGGTTGAAATCTCAGAAAAAAACGTAAGTTTTTGAATTTTTATTTATTTGTGTGATATTATTCCGTATTGGGAACTCATTTAAATGTATATTTTTGTTCAATTGCTGTAGGTTGTTATGTTTTGGCTATTATTACATTTACCCCTTGAAGTTTTGATAAGGGGGCAAATGTAATAAGACAGCACGGGGAATTTGTAATGTTTTATTACATTTACCCCTTTTTTTCAGATGGTGCGAAATTACGTCAAAAAGAAAGGATCTAGCCCTAAATACACTGAAGAAAAATTACAAAGAGCTCTTGATGAAATAAGAGCTGGTTCACTTACCACACACAAGGCGTCCGTTCTTTACGGAATTCCATTTGCGACGTTGTATTGTCGAAGCAAAGGAACTCGAGGTGCTATAAAGAAAGGTAAAGGACGTAGAACTGGACTTCCCGAGAACGTTGAAAACATTTTGGCAACTTCTGTGAAAACACTGGCTAAATGGGGCTTTGGTCTAAGTCGAAAGGAAATTTTAGAGCTAGTAGGCCAGTACGTTAACGTAAATAAAATCGTAACCCCATTTAAAGGAGGCGTACCTGGGCAAGACTGGTTCCTTAATTTCAAAAAGCGACATCATTTATCAATTCGCAAACCGGAACCATTGGAGTATGCGAGAAAAAAGGCTGCTACAGATCCATTCATCATCTATGGATACTTTGATCTCTTAAAAAAAGTTTTGACGGATTTAAACTAGGAAAACAGGCCGAAACAGATCTGGAATTTGGATGAGAGTAGCCTCAGTATAGATCCGTCGAAAACAAAAATCGTCGGAGAAAAGGGTGAAAGCTCATCCAGAGTAACCAGCACATCCGGAAGAGAAAATACAACTTTTGTACTGGCTGTGAATGCTGCCGGTGGTCGAGCGCCACCCTTGATTCTTTTTAAAGCAAAAAATATCTGGGACCAGTGGAAAGCACAGGCAGACAAGGAATATCCCGGTACGGCTTACGCTGCCTCTCCAAATGGTTGGATGGAGAAAGAGATATTTGAAAACTATTTTGAAAAAGTCCTCATACCAGCTCTGGGTGACGAACGGCCAGTCCTGGTCATATACGACGGCCACTCTACGCATGTATCTCTCAACCTAATACAAACTGCTTTGGCCAATGACATAACAATTATTAAATTGCCAGCCCACACAAGCGATAGATTACAGCCATTAGACGTTTCCGTATTCAAATCTTTTAAACAGAAATGGGACCAAACTGTTGCCACTTGGCAGAGACATAATATCGGTCTAAAACTACCCAAAGCACTGTTTTCACAATTTTTGGGTGAAACTTGGATGGAAGTTAGTGAAGATGTTATCATGAGTGGATTTAGAAAATCGGGGATATTCCCGTTCAATTCTGACGTCATCCCAAGAGAAAGTTTCTGTCAGGAGGCCTTAGAGCGGTGGGAGAAGCACCTTGTGTGTCTTGCGAACGATAGTGAGGTGTGTCCTCATCCTGATCGTTCAAATAACTCATCACCATCGATAATAAATCCACCAGCTTTCGAGGAGGAGCCCATTCCAACAACTTCTCAATCGTCAATTGTCAACGAAGCAGGTTCTCAGAATTCCGTTACGTCAACTCCTCTATCAAATGAGATACAAGACTCTAATACTGCCCCAACTACACTCAGCGGCACGGAATCTTGGCCAAGCACGAAACTTGCGATAACAAACAATTCAAGTGTTTCTGATGAATGTTACTATGAAGTTAGGTAAAAAAAATTATAAGTTCACGTTCAAGAGGGTAATTCATTAAAATTAAGTTGAATTTGACACCACTTTTTGAGATTTAGTCGAAACAGGTCATTTCAGCGAGTGAGACGCTTTTTCATTTTGTGTGTTTTAAAATCTTTAGCTGAAAGTTATCATTTTTTTTGGACTAAGTGATTGTTATTGGTCATCTTAATAACCTGTATCACAAAAAAATGCCATTAACAGCGGAACAGATCGCGCAAGCCGTCGCATTGATCGACCAGGGACTGACACAGCGTGAAATGGCTATTGTGTTAAACGTACCACGTTCCTCCATGCAGTATGCCTTGAAACGATATCAGGCGACAGGAAACTACACCCGGCGACCAGGTAGTGGTGGTAGAAGATGCACATCAGCTCGGGACGACAGGTTTATTGTCTTGGAAATTTTGAGAAATCGCTACCTTACTGCCGTTGAGATACGACAGCGGCTCCAAAACGTCAGAGGCATTAATGTAAGCGAGCGCACGGTGAGAAGAAGAATGTAGGAAGTACATTTAAAAGCTCGAAGACCAGCGCGTGGCCCAGAACTCCTCAGACAGCACCGAGTAGCTCGTCTTCGTTTTGCCCAAGACCATGCAAACTGGACACACGATCAATGGGCCAGAGTTACTATGACTTCACGGATGAGTGTCGTATTGCTTTAAGATCTCCAGACGGTCGTGAAAGGGTGTGGAGAAGACGAGGAGAAAGGTACCTACCCATTACCACTACACAAACAGTGAGTTTTCACGGCGGCTCCATAATGGTTTGGGGAGGAGTAAGTTCCGAGGCTCGTACGGAGTTAGTGGTGGTCGACAACCGGTTAAACGCTACTCGATACATCGAAGAAATTCTACAGGATCACGTTCTACCCTACTCGGGGTTCATTGGGTACGACGATTTTGTGTTGATGCACGATAATGCACGCCCCCACGTCGCTCGGTGCGTCGAGGAGTACCTTCAAGAGGTTGGGATCCGGAAGTTACAGTGGCCAGCTCGTAGCCCGGACTTGAACCCGATAGAACACATCTGGGACATACTAAAAAGAAAGATTAAGTCGGGTTCCAATCCACCACAGTCACTAAATGAGCTCCGCGTTGCAGCGCTGGCCGCTTGGGAAGCGTTACCGCAAGAAGACATCAATAACTTCATTCAGAGCATGCCTGATCGGATGCAGGCAGTCATCAGGGCTAGAGGAGGAAACACCCGCTATTAATTCAACTCAAAAAGATTTTTGTTTCTTTCTTTAATCAAATTAAATTTTTGTTAAAATAGCTTAATTTTTGTTTGATTTTTCGTGGTATTGATATGGCATGCTTTATTTGTTATGTGAAGGCATTATAAAGTTCCGAAGGCAATGAAGAATACTGTAAATTAATATTCAACCTCTGACGATAATCGATACAAAAGAAAAAATCAAAATTAAAAAAAAAATCGCAAACATTGTCAGTGGCCAAGTTTCAACAAATGATTATTTCCACTATACAGCAAAAAGATCGGGCTGTAAATAAACACAAGAAACGTAAGGTAGCCTCAGGTGCGGAAGTTGTTACGTCGACTGAAATGCTTGAGATTTTAAGGGAAAAAGAAAATCTAATTGAGAGAAAAAAAACTAAAATAAACAAGAATATGAAAGGGAATAAGGGACGAAAGGAAAAAAGAATGAAAAGAAATGATTCCGAAGATGACAGTACTGATGTAGGTTCTGATAATGAAATACACTATGCTAATTCCGATGAAAGTGAATGGGTGGAAGATGAAGCTGGAGATCTTATAGAGCCAGATAACAAAATGACGGAAATGAATAAGGAAAATACGATAGAGGAGGCTGAACTACAAATTAACAAATGGGTGATTGTTAAATACGCTCTAATAAAAAAATATAAATATTACATAGGCATTGTGCAAAACAAGATATATGGTCGTTGGGAGGTCAAATTTGTACGACGCAAGGGAGCAGCATTTGTATGGCCAACAATAGAGGATGTTGATACAATCACCGCTGATTCTATCGTAAAGATATTGCCAAATCCTACAATAACCAAGCGTAATATAATATACTTCGATTACAAGTTCAGAAATATGATTATTTCGTAAGATCGTTTATGATTGATTTAAGAATAGTGTGATAGTCTGTAAGAAAAAGTTAATATCTCTTTAAGTTTTCATGCGATCTCCTTGAAATAAAAACCATAATATTATAAGATTTTCGTATTTTATTGCTATTACCCCTGATTTGTAACTATCTACAGCCCAAAGGAATAGATCAACATTATTACATTTGCCCCTGTTTATGGGGGAAATGCAATAAGTGAGCTATATTTCTTTTTACTTTAAATATCTTACGCAATAGGGATGATTTAATTTTGAAAAAAACATTAATTTGTAGTCTATTAACTGCTTAATTAACATGACAATTATGAATTTTATACTAAAACAAACAAAAAAGTTATAAAGGGTTGATTATGTATTTCTAGGTATGGTACTCGCATTTGCCCCACTTCACCCTAGTAAATTAATGTATATAAAATATTAATGTGTATGAGATATAGAGATCTTAATGTATTAATCTATTGCATTCCGTAAATCGGGATATTTAACCCGTTTTTATAGAGCATGTCACGGTTCACTGTTGGGATATTTAAACCGTTTTTATATCGCGAGACACTCGGCGCGTACTGCTCGTCGCACACTGCTGGATGCTGTGCTGCCTCGGGGCCTCTCACAAGGGGTGCTGAGTTCACCGTCGCTGTCAGATGAGGTCCTTCGTCGGCTCGCTTCGCTTTTCTTCGTCGTCGTGCACGTGAAACACGTTGGTTTAGGCATTCATGACTTCGATTTTCTCCAAGGGATTCAGTTTGTAACTTGTGCACGTTGTGGCGAATCTCTTCTATCTGCTGCATGATAACCTTAAATCGAATGTTCATAATGTCCTCGATGTTTCTCATAACTTCGAATCCGCTTTGTTGATTTCCGAGTGACTTATGCATGTGATCCTTATTCTGAGTGATCCTTTCAATGTCCTTGGTCGTCGACTGTACATGTGAATTCGTGGATGATACAGAAGGTTTCCAAAATGCATCGTGCAATAAAGAATTGTGTCGACCTTGGCATACTCTACATGAGCGCCTTGACCGGCACTGACCTACCTGGTGCTGATGTAGGCAATTTTGACAAATGCCTAACTGCATCGTTGCATTTAGTTTTTGTTGGTCTTTGAGTTTCATGAAATCATCGCATCTGTATATTGCGTGATTTTGCTACAATAAGAGCAGGCCAATAATGTGCAAGCTGTAGAAATTAATCCAAGGTCACCTGACTTACTGTAGCTCGATTCTTGATGATTATTTTGCTTGCTGCATGGTCCCCTTGACTGGATGAAGGTTTGAATTGCTTGTGAAGGATTTGGTTTCGAGGGTTGCTGCACTGAAGTATCCATTTTCTTCGTGACTATTAATGAAATGGGTTTCGTTGGCTGCAACAAGGATGTATCCTTCTCCTTTTTCGTCTCTCCATTTTCCATGGAGTCCAGAAGTTTGTCTAGCCTGTCTATACTTTTCATAAGTTGTTTTCGTGCCTTCTGGCTGGCTGGGTCTTCGAGGAGGTTGATCCTGATATGTAGCATGGCTTCAAGGATCTCCTCAAGGTTCTGCTTCAAGTAATCCATTAGTAGGTAAAACAAGACCCTTTTGATGTAGGATACTTGTCCAAGAGCTGCTCTGCGATGAAGGTTCCGACGGGCAATGTAGGGAACACAATTCGCATTCCAAGAGCTGCTCTACGTGCGATGTATGTAAGTTCCGACGGGCAATGTAGGGAACCACATTCGCACAATACTACGTGTGTACGCGACGTAGTATTAACTTATGATAACGTTTTAGTAATGTACGTTATATCACTTTGTCCTTCGAGAGACTGTGGTGAGCGCGATCGCGGATTTTGACTGTGAATCCGGCTCGAAGAATGTTAGAGCTACCGTGTAGACAGGGTAAATGATAACTCTAACGCTGATAGATCGCAACTGATTTATTAATAAAATTTAGGTAATAATGAAGGTTTAATACGGAACAATAATCATCACGTATTGTACGTGAGAATTTAGAGAAAACACTTATGAGTTTATATTAAATGTAGAACAACATACATCACGTATTGCAGGTAAGTCTTTAGGGAAACTAGATTGCTCTGACCTTACACATTGTACTTTGTACATCCTGGCCACAAAAAGGGAAAATAATATTAAAGATAAATAAATCAATGTTACAATTGTTACATAAGAATGAGATTACAGACAAACTAGATTTTTCCCCTAATATAATAATGTACATCATCTTGTACTTCGTACAACTATTGCGTGTGAAATAGCAGAAAGCAGTTCTTGTCCTTAGTAAGGCATATTACATACTTTACATTTTATGCATTTTACTCTTGATTTTCCTTTACAGCCAGGTAATTTACATCGTGTTCCAGCCCCTTCTTCGTACATGGGTACCCAAACACCCCTGTAGCCAAATATAGACCAAACAAAGTCTCGAGTTCTTCTACGCTTGTACTTCTAAACCTAGGTCTACTTGACTGCACAGCATACAGATTTGTCATTTCAGCCATCATATAAAATAATGATTTCGGCTCCTGTTGACTACTCCTGTTGAAATAGTCAACAGGAGCTTCAATCGTAGGATTGGCTACAATAGGTGCTATCCAATTCGACTCTATTGTATTTTCCAGCAGTCTATACCTCTAATCTCCATCGAATAAGTTGCTTTGGCGTAAGATTTTGGAAAATAATCTTCGATTCTTCTATTTCCGCGGCTAACACTCCTGTCTCCTGGTCAACGTCCAATGGAGTGCTACTTTCAGGCATTTCAACTTCAAGCTCAAGATCGAAATCCTCTTCAGGTTCTGGGTAGAATTCTCTTTGATTTTGGTTGACCGTATCTGCACCCAACCTTACAGGCCTTGATTGCTGTCCAAATATACCACCACATCCATCGTCATCGTCTGAAGACAACTCTAATTCTGACAGGTTTCCTTCGCGGAGCGCTCTCAATGCGTCTCGTGAAAACATTTTTCAGTAGGTAATGATTTCAGTTCTGAAAAAACACAAACTAGTAAAAAAATGTTTCTAAAAGTCGATTACGCATCAATAAATTATAAACAAACCGTTATCACCGGAAAACTTTTGAAAATGGTTCAACCATTTCAGTGTTTGAATTGTTTGAAAAATTATCAGATGACAACGGTTGTCCGCAAATGAGTACATAAATGAAAATAATGTTTTTCTTACATAAATCAATAAAAAATAACGAAACCTTACATCGCTTATACGGTCAGTAAATAATCTTACCTGTTTTATTTTTTTCACCGTGGAATGGAAATAAAAACACAACTTTCCAGAATAAATAAAATAGCTTACCTTGGCTGTCGAAAAATTTGAACACTACTGGTCAACATTTTACGAAATAGTACTCAAAATCATCAAGAAATGGCGTTTTGATATTTTTTGTGTAAATTTCGATATGTTATCTAAACGCTGCAATCGATTTTTATCATGAGTTCAAGTAATTTATTACCATAATTTTTTTTCAAAGTTTATGTCCGCAATTGCGGACGCCAGGTCTGAAAGGGTTAAATTCTTTTGTTTTTTTTTACACCGCATTCAGAAAATCATACTAACATAACACCCTTTTTCACTTACATCCGGATAGATAAATTTTTTGCTTGTGCTATACTGATTTATATATACTATTTTATCGCACTTGAACTGATTGATCTTTCATATATCTATATTTTTAATTACATGTCTTTCTGCTCGAGTGCCAAACACAATTATTTTGTCACGGCCGTCGTTGTATAAAAAGAAGTCTTTATTTAGACATTCTGGTAATTTTATATTTTCAAACTTATCGCTATTGCACCTATTCACACAAAGGAATTTATTGCATCTAAAAGTTTCTGGTTTCTATTTCGCCGATAGGAGCACACGAGTGTTTGCCTTCTTTAGTTATATCATTGTCACTATTTAAAGTTATAAGCGTACCGCGCACTCACGTTTGTTGCTCCATCACAGTTAGAACGTTTAGGACCCACATGAAAAAGGAATTTCATGCAGTGCAAAAAAGTGGTATTTTTGCGTAAGTAGCTACATCAGGAACAGGAACACTTACCGGGTTATATGCATGTTTTACTGTAAGACTGGGTAAGGGTTGGTTTCACTACTTATTATTTTAGATAAACTACACTAACTTTTCGCAATTTCATGATATCAAAAGTAAAAGGGTTAGCAACATAGCTTATGCTCTATATAAGCTCTCCCCAACTGTTAATCTAAATACTCTATTAACAGCGGAATTATCTTCTACGGTAATTCTACTGATGTACGGTTCACGTACAACACATTTTATTTTTATATATTTAAATACTATTTTAGCTGACATCGCGATCAGCCGCGACCTACATTCGGTGAGTTAAGCCTTTACCGCGGACTAGAGCGGATGAGTATCTTTCTCCTAACTTGTACACTTTAACAATATAACTACGATTAATTTACTCAGTGGTTTAATTCAAACTCCAGCTCTGGGCTCGTACAGGTCCTTCGAGTTATAAACAGTGAATTTAAATGTGGTGAGTGTCTCTATATGCGATAGCGAATCGTTTCAATTGGTCTCCCACAAGCGGGTCTCGCCAGTTGGATTGAGAAGGCGCACATATTGTAAGTAGAGTACTTCTATACTTTATATTCACGAGCGAAAACTTCGCTTTTTACTGAACTAGCACCTGCGGTATACTACTACTACTCTACCAACGGTCAACTTATAAACAACTAACAAAAATGGCTCAGAGCGCAACGGAACTAGTCAGCCGACAGGAGACAATCTTCAACAACTTGAAGCAGATCTGCATCAACTACAAGAAGGATAGTCCTAGCAGGAAATCTTCTTTGGATTATCTAGAAGAGCGTCATTCTCGACTGAATGTTAACTGGGAACAGTTCGTACGAAACCATCAGCTACTAGAGGAGTCGGTACCAACCGACCATCAATACTTCACTGATGATGTTTACAGCACTACCAAAAGAATGTATGAAGACGTACTTCAGGACATTCTAAAAAGAAAAGCTGGGCTACCGGCTGCTAGCACTAGCCAGGTGGAAGCCGGCGGATCGCCTTTGGCATCGACTGCCCAAGGAAAATCAAGATTTAACTTTGACGACATAAAATTTCACGTACCCCCTCGTGACACAAGGGAGACAAATGACAAACAACAAGAGCTATTGCGTCAACAGTACTGCAACTTCAGAGCCTTTGAACGTACGGTGGACAAGATAAATTCGACTCTGACTATCACTAAGGAGAAATGGGAACTGGAAGACGATCTTAACATCCTTAAGACTAAATGGGAGTACATCGAGAAAGCAAACTGGCAACTTGATTACATTTTACAAGACGAGGATTCGATCTATAAGCAGAAGTATGATGCTGCGGAGGACATCTATGACGACATGCGTAAGAAGTTGCAGCACAAGATCTGGAACAATGCGCACTATGAAAAATCTACACCAAAAATCGAGATACCGGATTTTAACGGCAAGTACAGCCAATGGTTAACATTTAGAGATCTTTACGTAGAAAGCGTGCACAACAATCCGGTACTATCCAAGGCCCAAAAAATGCAACACCTTAAGACGAAGCTGAAGGGCGACGCGGAGAAACTGGTTCAGCATCTTGGTATCAGCGCAGAGAACTACTCGTCATGTTGGGAGATCCTTACTCATCGCTACGATAACAAAAGACTACTCTTTACATCTTACATGACTACGCTTCTTAACCAACCAACTATTCAACAAGCCAGCGCCGCCAGCATTAGAAAACTACATGACGTCATGCTGGAGTGCTTGAACGGTCTCAGGAACATTGGACTAGACATAACCAATTGGGATCCGATGGTTGTACACTTATTGTCACAAATACTAGATAGCGTAACATACAACGAGTACATAAAAGATATAGAGAATCCTAGGGGGTTTCCAGATTTGAAAGAATTCACAGAATTTTTAGAATCAAAATTTATGGCATTAGAAGTCTTCCAGGGAAACAATCAAAAATCGTCCACGTCGAATAAGCCAGAGAAGTCAGACAAGCAAACTAATTACGCAAACGAAGTCGGGCGAAACACTAGTCGGAGTTCATCGTACTTTATGAAGTCTAAATATTCGCCTAAAGTCTTATTCACTACGGCTCGAAACTGTCCAATTTGCAAAACTGATCACGTTCTTATGAAATGTGACAAATTTATAGCTATGAACGCAAAGACTCGCGGGGAAACTGTGCGAAATATGCATATTTGCCCTAATTGTTTGTATGATCACGAAGAGAAGCAATGCAATTCACGCAAAACATGTAGAGTATGTCGTAAGGCCCATCATACACTTTTACATGAGGTGGGTCTTGAACAGCCTTACAACCAACCTTTACAAAGGGCATCATCATCATCATCGGACTCTACCTCGACCTCTTACGCAGTTAACAATATTTTAGACAACGAGAAAGAAGTTTTGTTGACGACTGTACTACTTAAAGTCAAATCGATTGATGGTGAATACGTCAACTTAAGAGGTTTACTCGATCAAGGTTCGCAAGTAAGCCTTATCACTGAGAGCGCAGCGCAACGTCTCAGGTTACCGCGGCGAAAAATGAGCGCCGTCATTTCAGGTGTCGGGGCACTAGGCGGTAACTGTAAAGGAGTAATAAACTTAGAATGCAAGTCAATTCATACAAACTACAGATTTAATATTGAAACGCTGATTATGAACAAACTTATAAGCAATTTGCCAACCGCATCTTTTTCGATTAATAATTGGACCTACTTAGAAAACCTTAAACTAGCTGATCCGCACTTCAACACATCGGGACCTATTGACCTACTATTAGGTGCCGACATCTACGCAGAACTCATTTTAGATGGCATAATGAAGAGTGAAAACAATTGTTACCCCGTAGCGCAACAAACTAAACTGGGGTGGATTTTATGCGGAAAAGTAAAAACATTCAACTGCTTCGTGACGCTCAACGAATTAGAAAACATAACTAGGTTCGGGGAAACTGAGGACATAACTTCAACTACCGACATGTCAACTTCAACTACAGTATTATGAACATTACTATAACTCGAGCACTACTAGATTGACAAACGAACAGTATGTCGTTCAAATGCCCGTGAAGCCTAACTACGCATCTAACATTAATAGCAACAAATCTCAAGCTTTGGCTCAATTTCTTCAACTAGAAAGGAAAATGCAGCCTAATAAGGAGCTGAGTCGCAAATACAATAATTTTATGGAAGAATATATTACTATGGGGCATATGTAGCCTGCACTATCACAAGAACGAAAGAAAATCTACTTACCTCATCATGGCGTTATTAGGGCTGAGTCCACCACAAATAAATTACGAGTAGTGTTTAACGCTTCTTACAAACTAAAAGATAGAGCCAGCCTCAACGATCGTATGTACTGCGGGCCTAACCTACAGAAGGACATGTTCACACTACTGATTCATCTTCCGATGCGTACGTTACACCAGCTTACAAAAGATGAGGGGGGAATTTATCCAGAAGCGTCGAAGATCTTACAAAACTTCTTCTGTACGGATTACTTAGTCTACGGGCAAGATACTAAATTACTTTTTCAAAACGTCTGGAACACAAAAACACACTGGGACGAATGTTTGCCTAACGAAATTACTGCCGAAGGGGAGGCACTACAAAAGAATCTCCCTTTGATAAATGGACTTTCCATACCTCGATGGCTACAGTGCCAAGACACTAACATGGAAATTCATGGTTTCTGTGACGCTAGCGAGAAAGCCGACGCATGTGTCGCACAGTACAGTCAGTACAGTCGCGTGATGAATCAACAAGGCAATAACGTAATTACAATAATTACCGCCAAAACTAAGGTTGCACCGATAATCAAAAAGATAAGTTTACCTCGAATAGAACTCTCGGCTGCTTTGTTACTAGTTAAACTCATAGAAAAGGTGAAACTTACTCTCAACCATAAACAATTACAAATAAACTGCTGGAGTGACTCTCTAGTCGTCCTCGCCTGGTTACAAGGAGACATTAAATTACAATTACAATTATACATACATTACAAGGACAAACAACACGAAAAAACCATGACCTACTCTACAAACGATGGACGGCGCCGAAAGAAATGCTGCGTCGCAACTTACAAAACCGACGAAATCATCAAAACATTATTAAATAAAATTAGTAGTTATAAACGGGTAATCCGAGTACTTCGTTGGGTTTTACGTTTTATACACAATACTATCAACTCTAAAAATAACTTACCCGACTGTGAAACAAAGATGGTTATGTGTTTGACATTAAATGAAATTTTGAGATCCACTAAACCTGTGGTTATGCACGTACAGGAAGAGTATTTTGGCGAAGAGAGAGACTGTTCACACACACTGTTCCACAGGAAGATTGACGGAGCTTATCAAAAAAGAAGCGCACCTCGACACTGTGCACGTAGAGAAAACTGAAGATAATAGAGAGGAAGAGAAACACCCTACATGGAAAACTAAAACTCGACGAAGCACCACTATGCCTAACCTGCTGTCACTTATTCTGCTGTCTATACTATCGGTAACGGGAATGGTACAGTCAGCGACAATGACGAATAACATGATGCTGACATCGGTACCCGACGATCATCCCATTTATTTTGATGAAGCTGGAAAAGTGAAATTAATGCACGATGAATGGTCGTTATTAATATACTACAACTGAAGTTCCTACTGGCAAGCGACTGAAAAAATTACAAGCTACATAAATCAAATAGATTCATTATGTCAACGAGTGTCACACGAATATGAGCCTTGCGAAATTGTCGTCCACCAACTACGTCACAAGCTTCGTCACTTGGCGGAATACAATTCCATACTACTATCTCAACATATACGACAGAAACGAGGCTACTTCGACGGCGTGGGAAAATTAGCGAGAACCCTCTTCGGTCCTGGATGCGGATTTCGCTGAAAAAATACGAAGATGACATAAAAAATCTACAAACAAATGACAACTATTTACTACAACTGATAAAAAATCAAACATTGATAATTGAAGCCGAAAACAACATAATAAAACGCAACGCTGCATTTATAGACAAGCAATTTGAAACAATACAAACATATATGAACCGAACAAGCAACGTAATAAGTAAAATCGAGAATCGTGCGCAAATACTTTACGTAGTCAATGACATAAATTCAGCTGCAGTAACGTCAACCTTAATATTAGATGATTTACAGAGAATTTTAGACTTACTTATGAATGCTCTAAGCAACATATACAACGGACATCTAGATACGCATCTGTTTTCTGCTACTCAACTGATTACCCAACTACGTATCATCGCGGGGAAGCTTCCAGCAGGTTTATCCCTACCCGTGAAGGACATTGAAAAGGAGTTCAGTAATATCTATGACCTCATTCACGTGAAGGCTCGAATCACAAACAACTACTTTCTATTCGAATTACATATCCCTTTACTGA
Organism: Eupithecia pulchellata; assembly: GCA_963931895.1. Lineage (NCBI taxonomy): Eukaryota > Metazoa > Arthropoda > Insecta > Lepidoptera > Geometridae > Eupithecia > Eupithecia pulchellata. The sequence continues at coordinate 4,687,127 of OZ007539.1, forward strand.
GTGATGAAATCTACACAATGTACAAAGTCATACCTATCCCGTTCCGGAGAGAAAAACGACTAAAATTGGTTCATCCAAGTTCTACCTTCATAGCTATTAACTTTGTAAAAAACTCTTACATCACCATGGAGGAGCAAGACATGCGTCAATGTACGGCATACGGGGATGATGAATACATATGTGTTTCACAAAAACCAATATACAGCTTGCAGGATAAAGATGCGCCATGTGAAGCAAAAGTTTTCAGTCAACAAACTTCCTTGTCTTGTGTATTGAGTGACACAGCCTGTAAAGAAAACTGGTCGAAGTTACATAAACCTAATCTGTGGCTATTCACATTGTGTGACAAACAGCTGATACGAATACTATGCAAGGATCGAGTTACGCCGACGGTCATTGACGGCACAGGCGTTATAACTTTAGAGCCGAAGTGTCTGCTTCAAAAACGAGACGCAACGATTTTTGCATACAATTAACGGGGGAGTAACTTTTTCATGGGAACGGACCTGGGATGGAAACATGCTCAGTTGAACATCACTGAACTCGGCACAAAAACTATACCTGACGTGAATGAGGTACAACAGGCAATCGAATGAATAAATAAATGACTACCAAAAACACCAAGAGGTATTACCCCCAAGGACGTCATCGATATCGAGTCACGATATTTACCTCTACTCGGTAACCTCTTTGTTGTTGGGAGGAATAGCGACATACCTACTGTACTTATTCGCTAAAAGATGGCTCGACAGAAAAGAAATGCCAAGAAGCCGAAACAGGAATTCAGAACTGCAGGGAAGGGACAATGCTGGACTAGAATGCATTGAGATGCAGGAGATGCAAAATCCAAAGCCAACACAACCAGCCCCTTCCACCAAGGAAATTAGAAAACCATTCCAATTGGACGGATTGGAAACATTTTAGTGTTATTATTAGCTTATACATTACTTATACATTATTTCTTACATTCAACTGTAATGGATGCTCATCTTACTTTTTTCCCTCGGGAGCATGTACGGTTCACGTACAACACATTTTATTTTTATATATTTAAATACTATTTTAGCTGACATCGCGATCAGCCGCGACCTACATTCGATTAGTTAAGCCTTTACCGCGGACTAGAGCGGATGAGTATCTTTCTCCTAACTTGTACACTTTAACAATATCATCATCATAGAAAATAAAATATAACTAATAAATATAATATAACTAACTAATATAACTTTAACAATATAACTACGATTAATTTACTCAGTGGTTTAATTCAAACTCCAGCTCTGGGCTCGTACAACTGATAAAGAAATAATTTTCAAAATGCAAAAACGCTGTATACGAGCTATGTTTAAAATCCAACCTACAGACAGTTGTAAACCCCTGTTTATAAAACATAAAATACTAACACTCGCAAGCTTGTACATTCTGGAAATTGCGTTATTTGTTAGAAACGACGTTTCTTGCATGTTTCCCTAATTTTGCCGGTGTGTGTATTATCTTCAATAACCGGACGCACCACCGAAGAGAAGGCTGTTGTACAGCCTTCTCTTCGGTGGTGCGTCCGGAGTGAGAGAGAGAGTGTAAGAGTTTCGTTTAACCTTAATTAGAAAATAGTTACGGCATAATCATAACATAGGAAAATTCATGTTAATCCTTACGTTTAGGGCCCGGGCACAGCTTCTTGTTCATCGAAATTCAAATCTGAAAACAACTATTTGTAGTCACACGTACTACAAATATTTTTCATAACCTCAACTGTACATATAAAACAAAATATATTACATGATAAGACCACTCTTGGATAAGACATTACTATTTAAAAGAGTAAAGTGACTAAAAGTACTATTTTTATTTATTAATTGTAGCACATTATTTAAAATTTAGTCGCTTTTCTACTACATTTCTGCGAATGATTTAACCTAAACCGTCTAAAATCGTTTGTTTCTGACTAGGACGCTTCCTCAGATAATTTTCCAGGTGGAATGAGTCCAAAATGGCTATTATCTCTGATCCATGAGCAAGAACCTTACGTACGCTTGATGGCATGTAATACCGCTTATATAACTCCTGCTGGAATTGACGATGAGTCAACCCATTTTTTCTAATTTTCTTTACAGTTGATACCACGATATCCATTACTTATTTCCATGATACAACTTCTGAACATAACGCTTCTTGGAGGATAATGCAATGAAAAAATAATGGGATTTCACATCCTATCTCTGCCAGTTTCGTTTTAATCCTTCCTACCGGCAGTTCGTGACCTTTGTCACCTAGCCTGACAAGTCTAGGAAGAAATGAGTGAGAAATAAAAGAGATAGTTGTTTAGAGAGACATTTAATTAAGAATAAGAAAAAGAGAAAGGGTTCGTGGGTCAGCCGGGTCAAATTTCACTAGCTTTGATGTTAAATTCGGTAACCGTACTCCCCTCCGCGGCACTCTCGTACTCCTTAGTGCCGTCCAGGTCTTCCCGATCCTGCGTAGCCGGTTCTGGAAGAGTGCGCAGAGATAGGCGCGTCCAGCCGTCGCGCCGGGTCCTCCGATACGAGCGTAGGGAGTAGGCGCTCAGTTGTCCGCTGCCACAGCGGTGTACGGTTCTGATTTTCGAGTATCAGGGATTCTAGGTCGTAAGGTGTTCCCAAGATTGGGAACACACAAACACTGACTTTATTAAAAAAGCCTAAGGCGTAAGCAAATTAGAATGAATAAAAGTTTTTAGGATTAGTTAGAGGTCTAGAGGTCGAAAGTGCGTGACCGTTATATTTGAAATTGGATGGCACAGACGTAGATTCGCCTTCAAGCTCAGCCGGGGTCTGGCTGGCCTGCAGTCGAGTCGAGAGTCGAGTGAGCTCCCCACCACTACTGCGCCGGCGCAGTGAGCGCGAGGGCCGCGCGTCGCGTCAAGGTCACGCGTAAGTTAATTTAGAAAAAAAGAATGAGGTTCTCTGAGTCTACTAAAATTTGGAAGTAATAAAATAAAATAAAAATATATCGTTACATTACCCCCCTTCCGAGAAAAGGATTTTAGCTCTCAATAAAATCCGACAAAACTTAGAATCTGCAAAAAAAATATATTCAATAGTTACACTAACCTAATCATATCAACTTTCGTAATCATACATATTTCTGCATACCTCATCTTTCATACTCATACAATCATCTCATCATCTCTTACATTCCGACCTTACATAAAAACAATCAATTTATCCATAAGGTTTTTAAATTGACGCAACCATTTAAACCAAAGAGTGTTCAGTGTGTCTACCATGAGTTTTTACAATCTACACTCGCTAGCGACTGTAGTTAACAAAATGTATGAAAACTTGTATAGCGCCTCTAGCGGATAGTTGGGTACTAAAATTGTACAGTGTGTCTACCATGAGTTGTCATAGTTAAATCGCCTGACGTTACTACAGTAGTTACGTAAATACGCAGATAGTATAGTTAGCCTCTTTATTGGTACCATGAGTTTTGTTGGCGCTTACTACTAACGTTATAGTTACAACTACACCTTGTGTCGTTTTTGCGTTGTTATGTTGGTATCATATGCATATTTTCATCTCTTTTTAGATAACTAACTATGATAGAGACAGAAGATTGTTGACATAGGACTATTATCCGACAAATGCAGAAAGTCACCTAGCTCACTTATTTTAATGAAATCCAATGCAGCCCAAATTTATTAGTGTTTTTCGTGTTTTGACGACCAACGCATGCGACCGACGCGACGACGTTTCCTTTCGTTTACTTGGATTTGATTGATTGCTTTTGAAAAATAAAATTATAAAAAGCCGAAAACAAGTACCTACCTCGCAATTTGAAATGCTAGTGGATTATATGGAAAGGTATGTCATCTCACTTTGGAACTTTCTTTGTTCACGTCCTTCATCTTCTGCTTCGGCTGTAGCAATCATATCCAAAACGAAACATACTCTATTATTTAAACATTATTACCACAAAATTGAAAAATCTATCAATATTCAATCACAAAAAAGGTGATTTCACGAAGCGAAATGTCGGTGAGTGCCGTAACTACAGTAGTAATAGTTGGTTACTATGACACCTGTCAAATTTGTAACTCATGGTACCAAATTCTAAGCAAATGAAGCCCAAACTACAGTCACTGTAGTATAGTTTACTTCACTGTGACCTAGGATAGTTAACTACGTGACTCATACTGTACAATTTTAGTACCCAACTATCCGCTAGAGGCGCTGTACAAGTTTTCATACATTTTGTTAACTACAGTCGCTAGCGAGTGTAGATTGTAAAAACTCATGGTAGACACACAGTATGAGTCACGTAGTCAACTATTCTATGTCACAGTGAGGTAAACTATACTACAGTGACTGTAGTTTGGGCTTCATTTGCTTAGAATTTGGTACCATGAGTTACAAATTTGACAGATGTCATAGTAACCAACTATTACTACTGTAAGTAGTTACGGCACTCACCGACATTTCGCTTCGTGAAATCACCTTTTTTGTGATTGAATATTGATAGATTTTTATATTTTGTGGTAATAATGTTTAAATAATAGAGTAAGTATGTTTCGTTTTGGATATGATTGCTACTGCCGAAGCAGAAGATGAAGGACGTGAACAAACGTTCCAAAGTGAGATGACATACCTTTCCATTTAATCCACTAGCATTTCAAATTGCGAGGTAGGTACTTGTTTTCGGCATTTTATAATTTTATTTTTCAAAAGCAATCAATCAAATCCAAGTAAACAAAAGGAAACGTCGCGTCGGTCGCATGCGTTGGTCGTCAAAACACGAAAAACACTAATAAATTTGGGCTGCATTGGATTTCATTAAAATAAGTGAGCTAGGTGACTTTCTGCATTTGTCGGATAATAGTCCTATGTCAACAATCTTCTGTCTCTATCATAGTTAGTTATCTAAAAAGAGATGAAAATATGCATATGATACCAACATAACAACGCAAAAACGACACAAGGTGTAGTTGTAACTATAACGTTAGTAGTAAGCGCCAACAAAACTCATGGTACCAATAAAGAGGCTAACTATACTATCTGCGTATTTAAGTAACTACTGTAGTAACGTCAGGCGATTTAACTATGACAACTCATGGTAGACACACAGTTTATAAACGTTTTCAAGTGTAACAATTGAAAGATGTTACAAGTGCATTGTGTACTTAGTAGAAACGTAAAAGAAACACGATGCCTTAAGTCATTTGAGCAGAAGTTTTACGAATTCATGAAATCAAAGAAATAGACAAGAAAAAATAAATTGTAGAATAATACGTGCAGCAAATAATTAAGTTCAAGTTAAAAGGTAATAAATGAAATGAAAATTAATTAGATTCGACTGACAAAATATTTTACGAGTAGGTAAGTACAAATACCTATGTTTAATTACAGTCTTAGGTACAAGGAATCTAGGAAAACAATTTTCATTGCAGTGGCTACAAGGGACACCACCCGCGACGACGTCGTCCGAAGTTATAAATAAAACTACATAATATTATTCTCGCTATGGTTACAAGGGGACCAAAGTTCTCGCCATGGTTACAAGGGGACCACGGGAAGAAAAGCAAGATTTTTACCATGTTAGTTACCTACAACAATCCAAGAAAATAAGTATTCTTCAGCCGAATCCAACACAATAATAACCATTCAATATAAGATAGATAGATAAGAATCGAACAACAAAAGAAAACTAAATTAGACAGCTAGGTAGATAACACTAAGTAAGTATAAAAAAAACTATTTATGAGAACCAGTTATTTTCAGATCCTTTATATGCCACACTCCTAAATCACGGCCGTTCATATCTTCTAGCCTAGAACATGCATCTTCAACCTTTTTTTGTGCAAGGGCCAATAATTAATTTTTCGTCGTCCGAAGGGTCGCAACCTGCAATACTCTATTTAATTTTACTATCTACCCTAAAAAAGGAATATAAAACAAGCAAGTTTAAAATTTTCAATAGTCTTTATGAATTTATTTATTATTAAAAATTATTTATTATTAAAAACCTTTCAAAATAAGTTCAGGAGCTTGAATCAATGCGATGTTTGACACTGTTTATTTTTGACGAGTGTATCGATGTCAGGCTTTATTCTTGAAAAATATCAAATCTAAAACAAGGACAAGACTTACAGACGCACATCTGGAATGGTAGACTACATTCCAGATGTGCGTCTCTAAGTCTTGTCCTTGTTTTAGATTTGATATTTTTCATACGAGAAAACAGTTGCTCGCACACATAAGTGCTCCCAAACAATGATATAATTTTTTGGGCATGTTTGCGTATCTCTGGAAATGAATTTTTATCAACATATTTTGAATAAAAATCCAGAAGACCCGTGTTGAATTCGTCTTTCAGTTCGGTACTGCACTGCAATTCGATAACTTCCATCTGAAAATGATCATGTTTTCAATCTTTTAATCATGTCAATGAAACTGATATTAAAAAAGCTTTTAATCTATTAAATGTAAAAAAAACTGCAGATCTCTGGGGCATTTCTGTTAGACTTATTAAACCATTGATTGATACACTTGCACCAGATCTAGCTTTTATATTCAATGAATCCATTGACTGTGGTGTATTTCCTGATCTAATGAAGCATAGTAAAATAATTCCATTGTTTAAATCAGGTAGTAGGTCTGACCCCACTAACTTTAGACCAATATCAGTATTGCCAACGTTCAGCAAAGTTTTTGAAAAACTTATTTTACATCAATTGCTAAGGCATTTCGATGGCAATGACCTGCTTCACTGTAAGCAATTTGGGTTTACTCGCGGCAGGTCTACCACTGATGCTGGTGTAGAGTTGGTATCGCATATTTTTGATGCTTGGGAGAAGTCGCAAGATGCTTTAGGCGTTTTTTGCGACTTGTCAAAAGCATTTGATTGTGTACACCATGTTACATTAATCAGGAAACTACATCATTATGGAATAAAAGACAACTCTTTGGATCTTCTTACTTCATACTTGTGTGACAGGATACAAAGAGTTGACATTAATGGGGAACGTTCTTCGGGATCTGTAGTTACAATGGGTGTACCGCAGGGGTCTATCCTCGGTCCTTTCCTATTTCTTGTTTATATTAACGACCTCCCTCATCTCGTTAAGAATAATCACGAGATTGTATTGTTTGCTGATGACACTTCACTAATTTTTAAAATGAAACGTCATAAGTAACACAAATTTCGACGATGTGAATAATGCAATCTCAAAAGTAGTCAATTGGTTTAGTGTCAATAATCTTCTGCTTAATGAAACCAAAACGAAATGTATTAGATTTATTCTACCCAATGTAAAACAAGTTAAGGCCGATGTAAAGGTAAAAGAGGAATCTTTAGAAATAGTAGAAAGTACTGTATTTTTAGGAATAACTTTAGATAGTAAACTTCAATGGGGCTCACACATAGATAAGCTATCGAAGAGACTTAGTTCTGCAGCGTATGCAGTCAAAAAAATCCGTCATCTTACAGACGTTGATACTTCTAGACTAGTCTATTTCAGCTACTTCCATAGTATTATGTCTTATGGCATACTGCTGTGGGGGAACGCTGCAGATATTAACACCATATTTGTGCTGCAGAAGAGGGCTATTCGTGCAATCTATAATATGGGTCCCAGAGAATCCTTGCGTGAAAAATTCAAAGAAATAAACATAATTACAGTAACATGTCAATATATTTATGAAAATTTGTTGTACACTCATAAAAATATCAATAAGTTCATTAAAAATAGCGATATACATAATTTAAATACTAGAAATAAGAACAAACTGGCTGTGCCCACTACTAGGCTACGTAAGATTAATGTATCTTTTAAAGGGCAATGTATACGCTTCTACAACAAAATTCCAAGTGAGTTGCAAAAATTATCTATAAATAAATTCAAACGGATTGTCAAAAATATACTTTGTAAAAAAGCTTTCTATAAAATATCAGATTATCTAGACGACAAAAAAGTTTGGGACGAGTTATGCTCCAACTCTAAAACTAACAATCTAACAAGGTAAAGGTTTCTTGTTCGCTTCTTTACTTTACCTAAAAAAGATTGAAGTGAACAATTAATCAAAGTGATCACTTTATTTCCCATTTTTATTTAACTTGTATTTTGTGACGTGTCCAAGAGTCCTGTAAGGTCTAAAGGAAATAAAGCACTTTGATTTTGATTTTGAAAATTTCCTGGCATGTCTTCAACGGATACATTGAATGGTCGCGCAAAGAGGTTGATCAAGTTTTCATTCTTTCTGAAGTCAGCAAACCAGACTCTGTGGCACTCCAGGCAGATTTAAACGCCGTGCACAAATGGTGTACAATCGTATGTTCCTCAATGCTGAAAAATGCTTTGTCGTATCATTTACAAATAAGAAAAATAAAATTCTAGCCGATAACAAACTCAAGAATCACGTCCTTGAGAGAAAAACGCAAGTTAAGGATCTTGGAGTTATCTTTGACGAAAAGCTTAATTTTCACGCACACTATGACTATATTACATCCAGGTGCTCTAAGCTCATCGGTTTTATAACGAGATCGACAAAAGAATTTAAAAACCCTCGAAGCCTCATCTGCCTCTACCAATCACTTGTTCGCAGTATCATGGAGTATAATTCAGTTGTCTGGTCCCCTTTCTACAAGGTGCACATTGAGCGTCTTGAAAGAATACAGAAGAGATTTGTCAAAATATTGGGGTACAGGTGTGGCATTCATAGAACTCTACCATCATATGAAGAAAAACTTAGTCGTTTCAATATTATGTCTCTGGAAACCCGTCGCCAATACCTAGATATGGTCACCCTTTTCAAAATAATTCATTCTGAAATCGACTCCCCTAACCTTCTTTCCACCATTAGTTTTAATACCAGAACGAGATCTCGTTGTCCGTTTCAGAAAACTTTCGTCCTTCAGGTCCATACCAATAATACTTCTTATTACAACCCTATGGTCAGAATGTGTCGTCAGTATAATGATGTTTTAGTAAATAATAGTGATAATATTGACATTTTCAACAAAATGTTATATAAATTTAAAAAAGATGTAGAAGCCATTCTCACAAAGGAGAGTGGTTCTAATTTTGTGTAATTCTCTTTTTATAATAATTTACAAATCAGATTTATTGTTTAATTATTTCAGTAGTAAATAACATGTTTATATATTTTAAAATTAATTACTCTTATATTAATTTCTTATAGGTATTTTCTTACATAGAACTGCTCTGTGAACATGCTGTGTACATATATTTAGGGATACAGTCTAGTCTTTGTAATCGTGTCTTTCTATCTGTATATTATTTGATTGTATTCTGTTTTGTGTGCCAAATTAAAATAAATAAATAAATAAATTGAATCGAGTAAAATGCGTTGGGGTAATTAGCAAGATAAGATCTAACTGCGTAATATCTACGTACCAGTTGTGACATTTAAGCCTATTCTAAGAATAAAGAAGAATTTGTAGCACGGTAAATAGAATACCTTTGTATAAAAAATGCGAAATAATTCTAAGCGGGGATGCGTAGTAATAAGTAGGTTACCTAAGGCGTACCTAGCTATTATGAAAATGCGAGCGAGTGCGAAGTAAGCAAGATAAAAGATAAGTGATGCGAAAGTTTGTGTAATTAACTAAGCGGGTTGACTAAATATTATAACTAATTAGGTTTGTTGTTCCTAATTGAGCTTATAATTTATGCGATGCGGTGTAGTAGCAAAATTATTAAAGGAATAATTTGCCAATATGGTGCGTGCGAGTGCAAGCTAAACGAATGCAATAAAGATGGCGGATTTGCCGTGTGCCAAGCGATACGAAAATACGAGAATGGTTGCAACGTTGATTCGCCTATTTAACGTGATATACAAGCAAAATTTTTATATCGCGGCTCGTAGGACCAGAAAATGAATACGCTAAGTAGGTGGGTTGCGTGATTTGCGTGTAAAAAAGGGATAACGGTCGGCTGGAATCACAGGGGTCAAAGCCTTCCGAAAAGGTTAGAGGCGCACATACCTTGATTGATCTCGGCTCTGATGGTCCAGGTTCACAAGCGTATGCGCGCGCGCGGCACTACGGGTACGACGACGGGAACCTAGGTAGGCTCCCTCAGGAAAGCGGGATGAATATAATGAGGTGCGGAGCTCCAAGCGGATTGAAGGAACGAACACTCGAACACTCTCTTCCATCTTGTCCATTCGGTATCGCGGTTGAGACGATTGTATGGGAGTCTCACTCACTCGCAGCGGTATTATGTGCGTGGGATAAGGAAGGGGTATATGGTAGGAAAAGGATTTGGAGTGCAACGCAAATTACGTTCCCACGTATGCAGAAAACTAACTATGAATGTAAAGTCGAATAAGCGCGCAACCACGTAGATAGATTCCGAAATAAAAAGTCCACACAAAAACATCTAATTATCACTATATCATTCAGAGTTTTGCACAGGTAATATAGCAGTTCAAATAACACAAGATAGGTCGGTAAATACACAAGTTAGTATATAAGGATTTGGCGCGGCTATGTATTGCGGAGCAAAAACTGGCGTGCATTCGCCGCGGAGATAATTACTCACTGGCCTGCGCTCGGCCGATCCGACCTGCGTCAGCGCAAGACAAATGCATACCTCGTATAAGTAGGTAGGTACGTACCGTACTGCTCCTACGTAAGTAACAGACGGAAGTATATCTTTTGAGTGGATCTAGCTGTAGTCAGTAAAAGGATGTCACCCAATTTTTTCAAAATCCCTGCTATAATATATATATATTAATATATATATATTATATATATATAATGCTATAATGAGATCTCTATGCGTAAGGTATAATTACTTACTTTACTTAATATTACTAAACTTCAATCCAATCCTGGTAGTACGGCTGATAGTGTCGTTGTTAACTGTACAATTTGATCCAAATAGGCGCGGTAGTGTCGTTCATTTGGCAACGACACTACTGGTAGTGCGGCTGGTAGTGTCGTTGCCAGAAAATCTACCTGACCGGGACCTTTGGCCTCCTTTAAACAGTTCACAATCTCCTGCGCCATAGGTAGCATCTGTAAGCTGTTCAAAAATGCTCCACTGAGTGACTATAATATCTATCTTCCATCACTAAAAGAATAGCTTGTGTCAATGGTCCCAAACTTCTAACAACCCCTGTTCTACGTTCTGGAGCAAGAGTTATACCTTGTAATAAAGGAATATGGTGATTTACTAATCCATATTGAGAAATACTTTGTGCAAGTTCCCTCTGATCCCCTTGATACCCTTTATGAATACCTTGATGGTCCCTTTTCAGTTGACGCTTAGCAACAGATTCCCTTACTTTGAATCGAGTTACACCTGTTCGAACCTCATCAAAAAATGCCTTGAATAAAGTCATCAATCCAACGATGGGAGTGGCAATCAAAAAGTTTAATTTGATTCCATCAATCACATTTAACTTTTTCTATTACCCCTTGAATGGATATTTCAACACCATTAACAGTTGCGGTGTAGGCCTTATACTTCTGATGGCCTGTGGTATCATTTTCCTCTTTTCTTAGACAAGTAAAAACCGTCATGAGGACTCCAGCGTTCATCTGAAAGGTCAACATCAACAATACCCATAGCCAATTTACAGTTCTTCTTACAGTAGTCTGTAAGTCTTTAAATCTTGTCTGGTACGTGAAATAGACATTCCTTGCAATTTATGCGAGCGTGCAATGAAGTGTCCGAACTTAAATAGATCGATTAAAACCTCTCTTCTCATAACTGCTTCTAAATTATTCATTTGAGAAGGTTTTACCAAGCATAAAATACATAGCATATTGCAGGTGAGGTCGCTTCGGAAAGATAGGTTGTGCACCTTCCCAATATATATCATGGTCATTGTGAGTTTGGTTTGTATCGCATTCGGTGTTGCTCAGGGATCGTAGTTCATCTTCCATTGCGGACAGCTGTTCTTGTACAAATTATTTTTGACTCTTTTTATAAAGAGAAGCTGTGCATGTTATTTAAAACTGTTCATTTCCAGCAGTAAGTTTTAGCGGGACCAGAGTGGTCATGAAAATTGATTCGTCACTTTTTCCATCTGCTTCGAAAGTTTCATTATATTATGTGCTCTGACTTGAGGCACCATCAAATCCGCATTTCAATATTAAAGTCATTGGTTTGTATTCTATTTAGGTAAACTTTTTATTATTCTGGAAACAGTTAAACAGAGTTGTTAAGTATAGCTTGAAGGGCTACTTTAAAGCTTTATTACACTACACAGTATTCAGGGCCCGGTAGTTAGGGAGGCGTGGCCCCTTGCAAGGGCGTCGATTTATTACACTGCACTGATACCGGCTCCCTCCACTGTGTAGACTGTACAGTCTGCATTCAAACGCGCGCGGAGAGACGTATCATGGCACCTGTTTTATCTAAACTGTTAAAAAAAGCAATGGTTGCCGTGGCTTTGGTAGTTTTATCCATGAACTTTATAGAAGAAAAAAAAAGAAGAGAAGAATCTGGTTCAAAGCACTCCAATATTATGAGGATACCCAGTTCTCTGGGACCAGTCGTGTTTAAAAAATATTTATGAATGGAAAAGGAGGAATTTGAGTACGTATTAAATTAAGTAGCTATGTATATAGGGTTACTTGTAAGTAGACGCTATCCTTTTAGGACGTGATAGCAGAGTTCAGTATAAACCAATTTGACTATGAGATACCCTGGTCTAAAGTTAAGCCCCTTCGAGATATTTGAATTTTAAGATTTTTAGTGAAAATGTCCCCTTGAAGTCGAAAATTCATGATATTTTTTAAAAAACGTCTCTTTTTGCAGATTTTTCAGTGTATTTTGGTAAAAAAAATAACTCACTAAATCAGAATATCCTTTGAAAGTCTTATAAAATTTATTAACCAATATTAAATGAAGTGTTAAAAATTCTTCTGAAATAAGATGCCTTGACGCATTTGAACTGATCTCTACCTTGCGAGATATACATTCTGTGAAGTTTATTGATGCCTTAATTTGACGTAAGGTACTGCCTACTCTTTATTTTACTCCGACAGTAGTGAACTTCAAGCGGCACCAACTTTTTAATGAAATCTTTAATCGATTTTCTTTGTCCTGCAAACGCTTTCTCTTTTCGGTTCCCTCCTCTATTTTCGGTTGCTGATGCCCCATCATTCTTAGAATTGCGCAAAATCACACCGTTTACTCTTCCCTTCTTCAATCCTAAAATCGTTAAAAACGTTTTTCTGCATACGGGTATCATGGAGGTTCTTCTTCGCGCATAGTAAACAACAGTAACATTTTTCTTATTCCCTGTTCCAGTCTTTAAACGGCGACGCTGTATGGGAGATATTTTAGTGTATTGCAGTATGAAATTATCTTGTTGAATTTTGTTTGGGGTTTTAAAAAAGGCGTTATGAAACTTTATTATGTCAGTTTTTGTCAGCGAAGTACATCTGTAGGCTTTGGTGTAATGTTGGCACGGCACTACAATATTTGTGTGGTGGTGCTTTAGGTGAATATCTGAAATGAAAATATTATTTTGAAATACCAAAAAAAAAAAACTAACACGCTCATCAGCAACAATTGCACCACGGAAACCCAACATGTTTTGTTTCAAACATTTCCAAAACGCTTGATGTGCTGTCGACATCACAAAAAATACCCGTAATAGGGTCCCGTTTTACCCTTTGGGTAGAGAGCCGTAAAAACTGTTAAAATGCCGAAATCACTACGTATTAATAATTATATCTTCAATAGGACATTCATTTTTGGGTTGAGAATCCCTGATAATGAAACCAACATTGTTGTTCATAGAATTTTCACTTACCTAGAAATCTTAGCCCTGTTGCACTTGCATGAATTTTTTTTGCTGCAAAGGCTTCCTGGATAAGTTTGGAGGTGTTTCAACTATTTGGTTTGGGTTTTCTTCCATTTTTACACACAATTTTAATTAAAAACTCACAGAAATCACGTTGCCTCCGGCATGGACTGAGCGACATTGATATCAACATGGCGGTTTCGCCATAGAGAATACTCGAAGCTGATTGGTCGATTCGGATTTGACTAAAGAATGTCATCAGTAGTGTTGGATTGGCTAGTTTTGATACCATAGCCATGCCATAGCCATTTTTAGCAGCAATTTTTCTATAGTTAAAAATGTGGATCTGACTGCTTTCGATATTTTCTATTTTTAGATCAGAGTGCGAAGAATATTGCTACATTAAAATATTAAAAATGGAACATTTTGGATTTGACCAATTTTGATACTAATCGACTCAAATATGGTTCACACTAGAGCGGTTAGGCCCTTTAAATCTGAATTTAAAGTAAAAATTTGACAAAGTATTTTTTACTCGACGTTTTCTCAAAAACATCTACCTACATTATTTTGTGCAGATTATTTTAAAAAGAACTATTTTTAGCTATCCATAAATGGGCAATAAATGGGGTACCTGCGTACGATCTTTTTTAAAATTCTATATCAAAGGACTCGGGTAGTGAAATCCCAAGTAACGGTATTTCAAGGTTAAGTGCTTGCATTCCTAGTAGAGGTGGATTTTGTGATTGAAAGCACTGTGATTGGTTCCCCTTATCAATTTCACGCTGTTAATGATCCCCTTGCTCCGCTATGTTCGTGTGCTTTCGTCATTCGTACGCGGTACATGCTCTCTCACTGAAATTAAGTTGACTTTGAATGAAAAGGACCCACCCCGTTTTAAAACATTAATCTTTGCATGTCGCCACTGTCGAGCCAAGACAGCATGCAAAATATCAAATCTAACAAAATTTATTTTACAACCAAAGGTTTGAACCAGGCGGCTGTCCCAAACCAAAGCCTAGTAAGAGCCATTTTGAAAAAAATACAGGAAAAGCGAATCAAACTTTTTTACGTGCCTTTTCAATAGTATGAAATTTGATGAACTATTTGTTTGTGATTAATTGTTAATAAATTATTTTTTACAAGTAGAGAGTATAAAATTCGAAAAACTGTAGCACATACACGTTTTATGAGACTTACTATGTAAATATTTTCAGACGGTTATTCAAGAACCAAAATAAAAAACCTAGTATAGGCTCTCACTAGGAATTTAACTTGGACGATTGGAATAATTGAGCTAGTGCTCGTCACTATAAACCTAGTAAAAGTTGTACTTAAGTTTGTCTGACTTGACTTTCCCTGATTTGATATGAAATATTAAGTAATTGATACACAAAATAAAATTTATCAAAAAAGACATTTATTGACAATCAATGGCCAAGAGTTACGGCTCTTCCGAAATTTGTCCTTCTGTTTGCAAATCCAGAGACTCGTCGTCAGTGGGCATTTCACACCAAAATCTTCTTCTGGTCTCCGGCATAAGAGGTACTAATTTTTTGACGATTGTGTCCTTTTTAATTGTTCGAATAACTCGAGGAATCGTGATTGCTTGGGGTAATTCCGTGGTTTTATATTTTTTTAAGAGAAAGTCCAACTCAGTGTATTGCTCGTCAAAACTAAAACAAAAAATACAAGTTAATACCATACTAATAATATAAATACGAACGTTTGTCAGTGTGTGTGTGTGTAAGTGTGTTTGTTATTTCTTCACGCTCAAACGACTGGACCAATTGTGATAAAATTTGGTATGGAGGTAGCTGACATCCTAGATTAACACATCTTTTTATCCGACTGCTGAAAGAGGGTAATGTTTTTATAGGGAATCAATTTGCAGCTATAACTGAAATCCACGTGGGCGGAGTCGCGGGAAGTGCTAGCCTAGAATAAATGCGGTAAGTATTAAATAAAAGGCAATCTTTTATTTAATACTTACTAATACTTTTCAATCTTGCAATAAGATACTTATTTAATACTTTTCAATCTTGCAATAAGAGATTGATTTACAAAATTGTGTTTAATACCTCGTTTTGAAAAAAAAGTTCCTTGAGCCAGCTACAAATTTGACTCGAACCACTTTGTTTACAGTAAAAGATTTCAGAAGATCAACTCCATCATTTTTGGCCGCTCTCTTTTTCTTAGTCCAAACTCGGCGTTCTGAAACCTCTATGAGACGCATCTTGTTTCTAGAACTTTGGACCACATTCTTGAAATCATCAAAATCATAAACATTGCCTTGTTTTTAGGGTTTTGCCATCGGTTGCAAAACCCTTATGAAATCGCTTTGGGTCTGTTTTGTGTTTTGAATCCTTAATATCTCAGAAACTACTGCAGCTATTGACTTGAAATTTGAAATAATAATACATTTTGTGCGCCCGCACATATTTATAGAAAAATAAATGAAAATAAATGAAAAATCAAAATGAAGATTTTCCATACAAATTTTGAAATCGAAATTTTAAATGGAACGTACAAAGTCGAAAGTGGTATCAAATGAAAGGTACTCGTTTGTAGATTTCAAAATAGTTTTTGAAATTTCGGTAGATTTCATACTTTTTAAAATATTTTGAAAATGGTCAAAAAAATGACCGTTCCCCCCCCCCCTATCTCCGAAGATTGCAGAGCGATCGACGTGATATGTATCAAGTGTTTGTAGGTATTGATCTATATTTTATAGGAAAAATATAGAGAAGTCTGTAAAAATAATACTTTTTGAAATATGGTCAAAAAAGGGCGGGAAAAATTTCTAAAGGCGTGACTACCCCCCCGAGTTGGGTATCAAATGAAAGGTATTGGTTTGTATATTCCAATGCAGTTATTGAAATTTCGATAGATTTTATACTTTTTGATATATTTTGAAAAAGATCGAAAAATTGACCGGTACCCCCCCTCTATCTCCGAAGATTGCAGAACGATCGATTTGATATGTACCAAGTTTTTGTAGGTATTGATCTATATTTTACAGGAAAAATATAGAAAAATCTGTAAAAATAATACTTTTTGAAATATGGTCAAAAAAGGGCGGGAAAAATTTCTAAAGGGGTGACTACCCCACCGAGTTGGGTATCAAATGAAAGGTATCAGTTTGTACATTTTAATGCAGTTTTTGAAATTTTGATAGGTTTTATACTTTTCGAAATATTTTGAAAAAGGTCGAAAATTTGACCGTTCCCCCCCCTCTATCTCCGAAGATAGCAGAGTGATCTATATAAAATGTACTAAGCGTTTGTAGATATAGGTCTATATTTTACAGGAAAAATATAGAGAAATCTGTAAAAACAATACTTTTCGAAATATGGTCAAAAACGAATTTTCATACAATGGGGGCTATTTCATTGAGAGCAATATCAAATCAAAGGTATGGATTTCGACAATTCAAAACAGGTTTTAAAAATCGTCTAAGTTTCATACTTAGTGAAATACGTAGAAAAAAGTCGAAAAAATAATTGTAGGTACCAACCCACTTACTACCCACTAATCTCTGTAGTAACTGTAATAGTAGGGTTCCACAGCGCCACGAAACCGTTGTTCTCAAAATTTTAAAGTCCATACCCAATGTATTCCACTGCGCTCGAAGAATATTTAGATAATAAGATTATTGAATTCATGAATTCCACCGTGCTCCAAAAAAATATGAGAAGAGTAATGTATCCTGGATAATCCACACAACATCATTTAGCGACAAGCTAAGCAAGCTTGTGTAATTCGTACTACTACGATATCTGTTATACTTAATAAAGTATATTATATGTATCACATTAGATGATTTATTTTTGTGTACGTAGAAAAGGACTAGAACACTCAAACAAATAATCTGCAGATCTTACAAATATTAGTCCCGAGGCGGGAATCAAACCGCAACCTCCTGCGTTGTAAGCCCACCGCGCTAACAGGTCGTCAATATACGTACCTACCTAAACGACAAAAGTTCAAAACCCTCGGCGCGCGAGTTACACTCGCACTTGTCGTACTTGTTTTATTTTTCTCTCAATGTTACCATGCACAGAATCTGCCGTCATATGGGTGTGACCCTTCGTTAGGTAACTCAATGTGATAGTTTCTATATTATACTCACTACAATTAACAATTGTTACTAAAGCTGTATATAGTGTCCAATTTTTATTTTGGGCAGTGCAATTGTCTGCCCAAATATGAAGGTGTTGACAGTCTCTTTCTGCTCTTATAAAACTCAATATTGCATCGACTATATTATTAGCTTCCCGTCCAGCTTGACCTTCATGCCAAATAATACAAGTGGCTGGATCTTCTGACTGCTTATTAATCGGAGCAAATGTCAAATTAAAAGTGATAAGACGGCTTACAAAAACAGCTTCTTTGCTTTGAAGCATTACGGGCAATAAAATAACTTTTTGTAAATCCATCGAAAAATATTTTACGTGTGGTGAATTTATCTGCATCGAATCATTTTTGTATTCTTTTAGAGCTTGTTCGGATTTCGTTTTATGTTCTTCGTATTTTTGTTTCGTTTCAACAGGAATAAGAGTTTCATCATTAAATGTCTTCTTTTCCTCAGCAAAAAGAACGCATTCGTCACATTTATCACCTCTTGGCATATGGAATGAAATTTTAATTTTTTTCAATTCTTTTCTATAAGTCTCTTCCGAACAGTTAATTTGTGAATGTTTTCTCTTATAATCGTTATACATTTCACGGACAGTCATTTCAGCCGGTAAATATTTTGTCAAAGGTGCATTGTGTCTACGATAATGACTAACAGCTGGGTGATAGCTGAGAATATGTTCCTGGAGACTGTTCCTATCAATAACCTTTCGTTTGCCACCTCGTTTCTCTCCAGACAATGATGCATACAATGTCCCTTTCTTCAAAGCTCTAGACAACTCCGTGATCACGCCATCTGTTTTAAAACCCAGGGTATCAAGAAAAAAGCGTTTGCAAACAGGGATCAAATCAAAATCACTCTCTTTTGGTAAATAGTAAAAACGACTTTCGGTTTTATTGTGATCAGTGTCTGTGTTAAGGTCCGTTCTACGTCTTTTAACTTCTGTAAACTGTACATATTTGTTGAGGAAGCTACGTCTACACTGATACTTCATATCCCAGTATTTGTCCCAGATGTTTACCCTCTTTTCATCGGAAAACTTCGAACATTCTCTTCGACACTTCCCTTTACAAGATCGCAGCAGAATAGGATGCTTTAATTTATGATTATTCTCTACAAGAGTAGCGAAATTGTTAGTTATATAAGTTGGACCATGATCTTTGGCGACAAATAACATATTTTTATCATTTTGAGAAACATTTTGCTGGACTCGTTGATTATCATTTTCAATTAAATGAACCCCACCGTTATCAACAATAACTCTTTCTTCATCAATATCGTTATTTAAGTTATCGTTACAGATGGCGTCATTACTTAACATTTCATCACAAAAATCAAACAAATCAGTATCTCCGACTCCGGTATCAGATGGGACATAATTTGGATCTGCAACTGAATCGTCATCACCACCATACAAATAATCAGTCTCTCTTTCGTCTTCTAGATCGATGCATTGAGTATTTTGTTCAGTTTCAATGTTGGAGAATGAAGGTTGTGGTTCAAATTCAGTGGTCTGATGATCTGGGATAAGATCATCAAAACGTGGGGTTTGATCTTGAGTGATGGTTGGGACAGTGCTTAAAGCTGGGGCTCTAGCAAGAAAGAAACCAAAACAAAGCTGCGTTAATTATGAAGCAAAAAGAAAAAGTACCTTCCTACTCCAAAGTATTTAAAATAAAGTGCAGTTAGTATTATAAATGTAAAAGCGTGACAGAGAGTAGTGTAGGTACGTAACATTCAACACAAAACAAAAGTTAGGTAGTTATGAAAACCATTCCCAGTGTACCACAGAACTTACAAATAATAACTACTTACTATACACTACATACTACTAAATAATAACTTACGAAAACCAAAATAAATCAGTACCTACCTAGGTAGCTAAAAATTTATTGGTCTTTTCTCCCGTGCACTTTTGTACTAAAATAAAACATAAAACAAAGTCTAGACTCTAGAGGTAGATGGTATGGGTAGCTTCAGGTATGTAAAAGCTAGCATTCTTCACAATAGAAGTTTAAGTACTTAACTAAAAATAAATTATAAACACATACCTTCCAAGAGCAGCAGCTAAAATTCGCTTACTTCTAATATTATTCATTTTACACCATAAAGTTATACGAAACAAAACGACAACATTCCGTCCGTGTCGACGCAATCCCGCTGAATGCGAGCGGGGTGCACAACGGATAGAATAACACGCACATCCCGCCCCGCACCCCGCTCCTTAACCACGCGCACAACGCATCGACTTGCTGTGTTTTGTGTGAGCATTTTTGATATTGTAGTACAATAATTACATCATTATCCAATTAAAAAACTTAGTAAAAGCCAATTCCAAATTGAAAAACCTATTAAGTGATTTTTACGAATCCAAAAACTTAGTAAGTAGAAATTCCAAACTCAAACACCTACTATGAGCACCATTTACGAGGTATTTGAATTTGGAAATGTTACATGCTAGGATTTTGATTTTGTTTCGAAGTGAAGCAAGTGGAGATACTAGGTTTAACGGGTCACGTAGCTTTGATTCTAAATGAGATAGAAATACGAGTGTTTTTGCATAACACGCGGCTGAACATTCAAGGAACGATGTCGCAAAAAAACGTCTTTAAAAAAAATGGCTCTTACTAGGTTTTGGTTTGGGACAGCCGCAGGGTCCTGGACTCTTTGACACGGCTGTGAATCTTGGACTTCGATTTTCTCTTGCGATTTCGATTGTGAGATTGTACTTTCATATTGGCAATGTATTCTAATGAAGAATATGCTGATATTGTCATGTGCTACGGATTTTGCCAGGGTGTGAGTACCTACTTGCGTGTGGCGCCGGCATAGAATTTCACCACCCCAACTCTTCCCGTGGGTGTCGTAAGGGACTAAGGGAAACAGAACGGGGAGCGGGCAGCAGCGCCTTCTGCAGAACAACTACACCGAACTGCGATCCCCAACCCGCATGCCCAGCGTGGGGATTATGGGCAATAACCCCCAAATAATGATGCCATCTATGGCGCTCATTAGGGGAGGCCTATGTCCAGCAGTGGACTATTATAGGCTGGTGATGTTGATGATGATGATGATGTGAGTACTTGGGATTACACTACCTGAGTCCTTTGTTATCGAATTTTTAACCCTTTGTAGGGCAAGGAGAGCAATTTTAAAAATAAGTAGGGGAAAATGTTAATCGAAAGAAATAAAAATACACGTGTTTCTTGAAAAATCAATTTTTTTTAATTTATCTGAAAAAAAGAGCAATGAAGGCAGTGTGACAGAAATGTTACACTGCATCAAAAGGGTAATGTATCTTAGGTGAAATATTCTAAAACAAAAAAATGAAATAGTCAAAGATTCGGTTCAATTTTTGAACTAGCGGTCTAAGTTTGAACAGTCTGTCGAATTTCGGATCTTCACGCGGCAAGTTTTAGGAATTGTCATTGAAATGTATGAATTGACGCATCTTTTCAAACAACTTTAGGGGCATTATCTCTTGAACTATAGGTGTTCCAATGGTGCCATTCCAGTGACTAGACTCGAGGAAGATGAATCAAAGACATGATATACACCAAGCCAATAAATTATTGAATGTCTGTTGTGGAAACCCGAAAGCTATTGTTGGGATCCTTTTGCACTATATATAAATTAGTTTGTGTTGCAATCAAATCAATCAAATCCATGGGAAACAGGAACAAGAAAATCTGGATCGGCGTTTCAAGCTCTAAAATATCTGTTGGTGTAGGTTCACGTTTCATAGAAAACGCAATTGTTGCTCATTCAAACCCAGACTTTTTTTTTCCATCGCAGGTTGAGTTTTGCTGGTTTCGTAGGACGTCCCACTGATTGGGCGGCAGTAGATGGAGATGGATCAGGTTCACTGGTCTCTAAAATATCAATAATATCACCAAGGTTTACTTCAGCCTCTTCATTTTCATCGTTAGAAAACTGCTCGTGCTCCATCTCATTCTCACCATGATAATCAGGATCTGCAACACTGTCGTCGTCATCTTCCATGCCATCTTCACTGTCTTCATAAATATTCAAGACCTCTGCTATATCGCCATCCCGGAGAGGTTGAAAAGTCATTCTAAAAAGAAAAACAAATGAATTAGAAAACAAGCCTATTCACAAAAAAAATTACCCTTGTTAGGCAATGTGACATTTCTGGTACAAACACAACAGAAAGTCAAACTAATCGAAAGCATTCAATTACATAAAAACCTACAATGATACACAAAGTACATGTACTTACCTCGTATATTTTCCAAAAACACACAGTATTTATAACGTTTTTCTAATTTTTACCAAATTTTCAAATGCACGCAGGTACTTGAACTCGACCAGTCGACGAACAACGGTCGTCACATGGCACTAACGCCATCTACATTTTTTGTAATAAACTAAGTCGATAGATTGGTTTGTAACGGATATATCACATTGACACAAAACGGATTTGAAAAAATATTTGAAGATTGGTAGGCAGAAAATCAGTCGGTCCCTGCCCGTGGTCCACCTACATAGTACACCTGGCTGTACCAGGGGCATTTTTTTCTTCCCGTGGTCCACCTCAAGATAACTGGGTGTTCCAAGGGAATTTTTTTCTTTCCGTTGTTCACCTACGTACTTGGTTTTAAAAATGTATTGCCCGTGGTTCACCTAGAGAATACTTAATAATTTCTATCAGGTGTAGCAGAAACTGCCTCAAATGCAAGATAATCATGGAAAATGTTTCGGTCAAAATTGACAATGAATGTACTGTCAATTCAATATTTATTGACAATTTTGACCGAAAAAGCCCGTTTTCTATGACTTGGATTATTCTTATGAATCTTGGATTTATTTGATTATTATTTGAATCTTGGATTTACCGACCGATCTTGCATCCGATGATTACTAACAGAGGTAGTGCAGTAGTAAGAAATATTGTTGTTGATTACATGATTCAAACACAAAAATATAATAACCAACATCTTTACTTGTTTGCTAACTTAACATATCTAAAGATAAAAAAACTTAAAACGCCCTTTTGCAAACTAAAAATATACTTAAATGTCCTTAACGCAATTTTTCCAACGCCACTCCTGTGGAAATTTCTTTGTTAATTAATTGCATTTGTACAAATACTATGTCATCATCGTTATCCGTATAAATCCTTTTCCTTTGTTTTATAAAAGACTTGCTTTCAAGCGCCTTTAGCACTGTTAGCAGGCGTGTGACAGTGATTTCATATTTTCTTATTTTTTTACCTAATTGTGAGTGGTAAGATTCTGTTACGTTGTTCGTGCGATGTCTCTGGCCAAAGACGCATAAAATGTCAATGAAGTTCTTTGTCATCCAAAAGCTGTCAATGTATTTTAAAAACTTTACCATTTTTGGTTTATGTAAGCTTTCCATTTGTATATACTCTCGACCTTCTGTAATGTATTCTTTGGGTAAAAGTGGCAAAGCCGAAATAAGCCCAGTTAATCTTTTTTCTGTTTTACTTTTAAGGCTTAATTTTTTGGACTTTTTCCATATTGCCTTACACCAGTGATAATAACATCCAACCAGCATAACTCCTGGAAAGGCTTCTAGTGCAGCGTTAATAGCGGCTATCTCATAGTCGCAGTGTAGTTTACATGGTTTAAAACCGGGTAGCTGTGCCTTAATTAATTCAAAGACAATTTTATACGTGTCTTGTTTTTTATTAGGCATTAACGCGTAAATCAATGGCACGGTTTTTGTTGCGGTTATAGTTCTGTTACAGAAATGTTACACCGCGCTACAAAGGGTTAAAAAGATTGTACACACACAGATGCCCCAACTATTGCATCTTTTTGGATAGCTAAAAACATGTAGTTCATTTTAAAATAATCTGCACAAAATAATGTAGGTAGATGTTTTTGAGAAAACGTCGAGTAAAAAATACTTTGTCAAATTTTTACTTTAAATTTAGATTCACAGAGGAGGCCAAACGGAAAACGGGGCTGATGAGTATCATTGAGGCATCAACCCTATCCTCACCCACGGAAAAGCTGATTCGAAGCTGTCAATCACCAAAGGTCCTGCTCCGGTACTTCAAGGAGCTGGGCTGGTTAGGTTAGGCTTGCCTGTTTAGGCAGGGGGATAATGCACAAAACACTCTCATGCGAGATGTCAGTGCAGATCTCAGTTCCCCCACTCAGAATTACAATTACAATTAGCACACATGATTTTTATTGGAAAACTAATTGTTATTGTATTGTATTGTATTGTATTCATTTATTTCAGATAAAATAATCCATATCACATTCACACAAACTTAATTAAATAAAATTCTAAATTTATAAAAAGGCAATTGGAAATTAAATTAAACAAATGCAAATTAAATTAAAAATAATTAACATTAAATTATAAAAGAATAAAATAAAATTAAAAATAAATTAAATTAAATTACAAATAAATTAGAATAAATCCAAATAAATTAGATTAGAAAAAAAAAAAAATAAATGAGATAAAATTACAAATAAATTAGATTAAATTAACAAAACAATCATTCAGACATTATACCCACAAACAGGTTGAACACATTTTGCAAGATGTGTCCAGGTGGGAGAGAGACAATGTTCCGCCACGGTTTTTAGGATGCTGTTTTGGCTGGCCCTCGTTCTGCTCAACAGAGATGCTGTTTTCTTCCGAATGATAGCGTGAAAACCATGAAACTATAAATAAGTACGGAAGGAATATCAGAAAAACATAAAACGAAGCACTCCAATCAAGCAAGCATGCCAATCAATCAAATAGTATGCTGGCCATCGCCATTACGGCTTTATACACCAACTGATTAACTCTATTGTAAACAAACCAAAATAAATGGAAAACGCCGTCTTGTGTGGTCAGATGTTGCAAAAATCACAATGGGTTTGTCAATAAAAAACACCGGATCACATTTCCTAGGTAAATTTCTTATTTCACCAACTTATTTCTTTGATTTTACGCAAAATTATTATGAACAAAATAATCAAAATAGAAGCACAAAATCTAGCCAGTGCTGCCAACATGTATACATGTAAATTTTCCGGTAAATGTGGGAGTATATTAAATAAGTTTCAATTCTCATATTTTATTGACTTTAAATTATGAATCAGGTAAATAGGCATTTATTTATCATTCTGGTTATCTATAATAATATGTATTATTTGAAATATAATTATGATATTGAATTTCTGTTTGTAATATCAATTCAATAGCTTAGCTTTTGATAGACGAATTATTATAGCTAACCTGTGTTTATTTAAGCTATTCTCCAAAATAGCTGAACCCATTTTAATAATAATTTTACTGACGCTGATGCTACGCAGATAACATGTTATATCGAGATTATAGGTAGCCGCAGGGCATAACTAATAGTCAATAAAACAAAACAAAAATAAAACAAAATCTTATTAAGAAAGCATTTTACTCGATAGATGATTACGTTAATGATACTAATTCTTGGCCAGATGTCGCTCCATTCCACACCAACAATAGCATGTAAGAAACTGAATGTTGTGCTTAGTTTTTGGTACCAATTTAAATAACTATTGACATGTATCTAAATCACATTAAACTAGATTTAGATAGGCAAAACAAAAATTGTATTAGACACATAAGTTATATATGAATGTACTAGTGGTTTCTTTTTCACTTCTTCCACTAGTGGACAAAAAATTGAAGTGAAGAGAAATCAATAACCAATTATTTCTTATTTTAATAATTGTCTGTTTGAAATTTGACTTGTCTAAGTGCTTATTTTGTAAGCCTAAAGAAATAAAGTTATTGAATCTGAATCTGAATCTGAATCAATATTTTTTCAGATTTCTAGGTGATGAAAATTTGAAGTTAAATTGAATTCGTATAGGTAATCAGAGTAAATCTCATAATGAAAATAATTGGAATCCCACTTAATCTAGTATAGCATGCAGTGTGCATTAAGATTTTTCATTTATAAGAATTTGGGCAATTAAAATTAATAATATTTATGTATCCATAAATTTTTATTTCTTATTTATCAAACAATGAATATGAGAATAAAATAATGTATATTTTTTCATTATTAGGAACGTTTAATTGATCTTCCTAGTAACAATCGTAAAATATGGCTGCTTATTGCCACTTTTAAATAAGTAATTTTTATTTGATTTTTGGTTAGGCATTTCCATAGGAACAACGCATGCGAAGCATCAGGCAGAAAAAAGTTGTCAGCCAGTTAATAGGCACAAAGAATTATTTATTCAAACTAAAATTAGACAGTGAACGGAGAGTTGGAATACACTGAGGGCTGAACAGATTTTGTTGAAATTTCTTCGATTAGCAAATACGTTACTATTTGATCCCGGGAAAGTACAGTGTTCTGTTCTGTGCTTGTGGGATAATCAAATTCACTGCAGTTAGCACCATAAAGCGCTGGCGTAAATTGAAAATTATAAAAAGTAGGTCTAATAGACGATGACCGTGGCTAAAGCAGTACCTACGTAGATTTTTTTATAATCTACATATTCATTTGTAAACAATTATTAGGAAGAATATTTATAAAAATTATGGGTAAATTTTTTTTCAGTTGGCAACTCGATATACAATGACACTCAATGTCATTCCGCCATTGTTAGGATTCAAGTTTGATTTGACAGGATGCCATCCTTACTTTTCATAAATCCATGTTGGGAAGAGCAAAATCGCCGGACCAAATCACTCACACAAGCAAAGATTATAATGTGAACTGTTGGGCACGATACGCCACCTGCCTGTACCTGGGTGCGAATAACTCTATTTTATCTAAGTACATTTTCCTATTTGTTTCTTGTTAGTGAACATATTTTTTGTGCGTAAGCCTGCAAATGCAAAATCTGCCTGTTGTGACGTTGTGATTTATCAAAATTATTCTGATCGCATATTTTATATCAGAATCTGAAGTACCAAGTATTGGTATAAATAAATTAATGTTTGTTTTTTTATTCATGGTATATAAATTCTTGAAAACACTAATTCAATAAATTCGTGTTTTCAAGCCTTCCTTTGATTCGATTGTAATAAATCGTTGATGGAGTTTCGTACTCAAACGAAGTATCTTGTTTGACCTCGGTCCCTATCACACAAAAACAAAGAGAAGTATGCTAGTAATTATTATCAAATTAGAAATTAGGTGTCATTGATTTTCTGTACACTTTAATTTCAATGCAATTTTGTTTATTGCGGACTTTTGAGCACAATTAGGTACTGGTAAAATACAGGTAGTTGATCCTGGATCTGATAAATAATGATTCATCACAAAACTTTATTCATTACTTCTTCAAGATCAGAGGTATTATCGCGCGGCGGGAATTGAACCAGCAACTTACTGTGTTGCAGAGTGATGTCAATAAATAAGTATCGTGAATAGTATCCCTAGTTTTCGAAAAAACGTTTGAGAGGTAGGTAATTTTAAATATTGTATGCCAATTTAGGTATATTAAATTTTTACATTAGACACAGTATGCGTGAATTATTATTATTATTAGCTAGACTAGCTTTGGACGAGCATACATTACAGTAAGTACTGTGGTCACCGGACAAAAAAACTTGAAAGAAAAAAACTACAGAAATCATTTTTAGTAAGTACTTTTTTTTCGAAGTTTTTGGGTCCAACTAAGGACAATTGAAATTTATTATATTTTATTAGAATTTTCATCCTCCGTGACTCCATCTTTTATTTTGGGAACATGAAACTATAAATAAGTTCGGAAGGAGTATCAGAACAAAATAAAATGAAGCACTCCAATCAAGCAAGCATGCCAATCAATCAAATAGTATGCTGGCCATCGCCATTACGGCTATAGACACCAACTGATGAACTCTATTGTAAACAAACAAAAATAAACGGAAAACGCCGTCTTGTGTGGTCAGATGTTGCAAAAGTCACAATGGGTTTGTCAATAAAAAACACCGGATCACATTTCGTACTTAAATTTCTTATATCACCAACTTATTTTATCGATTTGACGCAAAATTATTATCAACATATAAATCAAACTACAAGCACAAAATCTCGCCAGTGCTGCCAACATGTAAACATGTAAATTTTCCAGTAAGTGTGGGAGGATATTAAAAATGTTTTAATTCTAATATTTTATTGACTTTAAATTATGAATCAGGTTTATAGGCATTTCTTTATCATCCTGGTTATACCTATAAAATAATATGTATTAAGTATTCGAAATATAATTAGGATATTGAATTTCAGTTTGTAATATCTATACAATACGAATTTCGAAATATGTTTGTTTTTTATTTGAGCTAACCTCCAAAATAGCTGAACCCATTTGGATAATACTTTAAGTGACGATCATGCTACGCAGATGTTATAACGAGATTAACGATAGCCGTGGGGCATAACTAAAAGTCAATATTTTTTCAGATTTCCGGGTGACGAAAATTGGAAGTTAAATTGAATTCGCATAATCAGAGAATCTCATAATTAAAATAATTTGAAGCCCAATAAATCAAGTGTAGCATGCAATGTGCATGAAGATTTTTCATGTCAAAACAAGGGGGGATTATATTATATAATACATAAATTTTTATTTAGAATGTATCAATAAACAATGAATATGAGAATAATGTATATTTTTCACATAACATTTCATTGATCTTCCCAGTAACAATCATAATAAGATATGGCTGCAAATGTACATTTAAATAATTATATTTTTTTTATATTATATTGGTTAGGCATTTCCATAGGAACAATGTATGCGAAGCCGTAGGCAGAAAATGTTGTCAGCCAGTTAATAGGCACAAGAATAATTTATTCAAACTAAAATTAGACATGAAATGAGACTTTGGATGTTTTTATCTTTGTTACTTCTGCACACACACTCAGAGGCCTGAACAGATTTTGTTGAAATTTCTTCGATTAGCATAGTTACTATTTAAACCCGGGAAAGTAAAGTGTTCTGTTCCGTTCTTGTGGGACATTAAAATTCACTGCAGTTAGCACCATAAAGCGCTGGCGTAAATTGAAAATTATAAAAAGTAGGTCTAATAATCACGATTACCGTGGCTAAAGCAGTACCTAAAATGATTCATTATAATTTTACATATTCATATTAATAAGTGAACAATTATTAGGAAGAATATTTATAAAAATTATGGGTAATTTTTTCTTCTGTTGGCAACTCTCTATACACTGACACTCAATGTCAATCCGCCATTGCTAAGATTCAAGTTTGATTTGACAGGATTCTATCCGTACTTTTAATAAATCCATGGTGAAAACCATCCGTTCGATATTGAGCAAACATCTCTGAGGCACTACAAAAACGAGGGAGTCTCAGCAGCATCCTAAAGGTGTTATTATACTGGACACGTAAGGCCTCCAGCGATTTTTTGGTATAGCTAACCCATAGATTACCCGTGTATAGGCTCTGACAGTAAGCTTTAAATAGAGTTACTTTCACTTCGTCAGAGCAACGAGCAAACCTACGGGTCAACATGTTGCCTCGAACCGCCAAAGCCCTACGTTCCCTATCTATATCTACATTATCCTTAAGATCGTCGGTAAGAAAATGCCCTAGGTATTTAAATTGAGTGACACGTTTGATGTTAACACCATTTAGGGTTAAGTCGCGAGCGTTTTCTGGCGTCTTACCTGCGGTCTTAAAGATAATGTATTCACATTTTTTCACGTTGTAGGTGAGGCCGTGCGATGCAGCGTAGGATCCGCATACCTTCAGCATATCCTCGATAGAACCCGCAGTCGGGCCTAGCAGCACCATGTCGTCCGCGTAGCTGATGTTGTTCACACTAACACCATCCACGCGGCATCCGACTCGCATGCTGCTGAGCTCGGCTATGAGTTCATTGACGTACAAGTTAAAGAGCTTAGGAGAGGTTAGCCCCCCCTGCCTCACTCCGCACTCCAACCTGTACGCCTCCGAGAACATGTTGGACCACTTAATGCAGATGGTTTGGTGCGCATACCAATATCGGAAGAGATCTATTATTGCTCCAGGTATACCCCTGTTTCTCAACTTTCTCCAGAGTAGATCATACGATACAAGATCAAAAGCCTTAGATAGGTCGAGGAAACAGGCGTACACCGGAGTTCTACGTTCCGTGTAATACCGGACAGTATGCTTGAGCCCTAAAATAGCGCTCTCTGTTGATAGTCCGGGTCGAAACCCGAACTGCGCGTCTTGTAAGGTCAAACAATTCTGTAGGCAAGAGTCAAGCAAACTGTCCAGTACCTTGGCTATAGTAGTGGCTAGTGAGATCGGACGGTAGTTTCCCTTATCCGAGATATCCCCTGTCCTGTTTTTAATTATAGGTACAACTATTGTCTTCATCAAGGCCGCAGGCAAGTATGAGTGACTTAAACACATGGAGTAAAACATACACAGTACTCTCGGCAAGTGGACCCCCGCGTGTTTTAAGTGCTCGATGCTGAGTCCATCGTGGCCAGGGGACTTGCCTCTACTCATCCTTTTGATAACTCTTTTTACATCATCTTCTGTGAACTTAAGCAGAGACTCATCACCCTGCCAGCTGCGCTCAGCGTCGGGCAGTACAGGCGATGGGCTGAGAGGAGACTGCACCTTGAAATGTTCCATGAACATTTTAGCTATGTCCTTTGGTTCACTCAACCCCTCTACACACGCCGGGAGGCCAGACCTAGAATTTAATTTCCCAGTGGACTTCCAAAACTTAGAGAAATCTTTGGCTGCTCGTTCCGTTGCTATTTTGTCCATGATTATCTGGTCTTGGTTGTTTTGACACCATTTCAGGCGGCTCTTAAATATTTTACGAGCCTTCGTCATCTCATCAAAAATATCGCCTGAAGTGGGCCGGTTGTGATGCACCCAAGTTTCAAATTTAAGCCTGGCATCCCGGTGGGCCGTCTGCGGGCGTTTTTCAAAAAAGATGTACAACGTGACGAACCGGAACCGATTTTGTGTTACACGAAATTTGCTTTAATTTCTTATTTTAAATGATAGAACATAATCTTAATTAACTAAAAATAAAAAAAATACAAAAATTCTTGAAATAATAAAGCAATAATTCAACTTTTAATGGGAGAGTTCACGCAAATTTGCTCCGGTTCGTCACAAAGGAAAAAAAACAAATTAGGTAAAAAAAGGATTAGTTACGTAATTTTTATTTATTATCTGTTAAGGAAACATATAAATCTTAGTAAATCAATGCTTAGAACCTATATAAATCACTTCAATCATCGTTCAATAATCATTGTTCTTTCCAAATCGTCACAACAGGAACTTTCGACCCATGAAACTTTAACTTCCTAGGACTTCAAATGAGATCAATACTAAGAGTACCTATAGTAATATTATAAATAGAACATTAAGATTCATTTAAATCTACGTAAATGTCATCAAATAACTAAACATTTTTTAAACAGAATTAGTTTTTGTCTCGTTGACAATAGGGGACAGTGACTATCAGGAATTGTTAGTGACTATCTGGAAAAAATAAAGCTTTGTTCACATCTTACAGTAATATTTGGTTGAACATTATTATTTAAAATCTTTAAGTAATAACTTTAAGCTAAAATCTCTTACAAAATATTCAGTCTCAAACTTTAACATTTTGAATTTAGAACACAGTATTTTTATTTTGACTAATTCTAGTCGCTAACTATCGGTTTAACTTTAGATTCTATATAGGTTATTGTAAACTACGTTATTTCGTAACACAAAAATAGTTATGATTATGATAATTATGTACATAAAAATTGCGTGTCTATGTTAGGAGCTTAGGTAGTTAACATGGTATATAGAATCTTAAGTTAGAACTAGAGTTAGCGGCTTTAACTAAACTACTTTGCTACACTAACTTTTAAAATTAAGCATGGAAAGATGGAAAACTAATCATCAAAACATTGGTCGCAAATATAGTCGATGGCGGTGGTTAGTTGACCGCAGCATGATTTGCATGCCCAGCTCTTACATATCATACACTGCGTCATTTCTGTGATAACATATAACTTACGTAATTTACAAATATGGCATCTGAAATTTCTGTTAATTATAGTTTTAAGAGATTTAGATTTATAATTTTCTTTTACTGGTAAAAGTACTTTTACCTTTTTCTTTGACGGAGTTTTATCTGACGCAGATAAATTATTCTTTCTTTTATTTATACTTTTATTCTCTTTTTCTTCTTTCACACTGTCCGTATCTAAAATTAAATCATATCCTGTTTGAGGGTATTCTATTGCATTGTCAAAAACGTTTAAATCCAGTATATCATCCATGTCAATGTTTAATTCTAAAGGTGAATCAGTATCGTTACATATTTGGTGGGGCGTATCGGTGAGGTCTACAGTATACAGGCTACTCTGGATTGTTTTACTGCAGGACGCAATGGCAGGTGCAGGAGTAACGGCTGCAAAACCTTCCTTTTTCAAATCGATGATCGAGGCTGTTTGAGCGCATAAGTTACTCTGATCGTTTTCGGAAATAGAGGCAGCTCCTTGAGCATCATCATAATCAATGTCTTTTACAGCATCGGTTGTTACAGCAGTATTTGTATTGAAAGGAACTATATCAGGTTCGTTATCACAAACAGTTTGCCTGTCATGCTGAGGCGGGTGAGGACTAAATGAATGGGTTTTGGGATCCAAGCATGCGCAAAGCCCGCGTTTGTCGCCACAGAAGCAGCTTAAACGCCGATATATAATTTGATCGACATCAACAGACATTACCTGATGGATTTTCATGGTTTGAGGAACAGCTTTAAGATCTTTTGGAATTAATTTGTTCATATTGTGGATATCATTCTCACATATTTTGAAACACATAACAGATTTCATAGTGGCTGACAAATGTAAATACGCATCATCTGCATTTGTCACATCATTCCCATATGCCACACGTCTATCTAGCTGTCTTTTAACGGCACCACCAATGCCGTCTGCAACTCCCTTACCATGTCCACTCTCCGAAAACGACCAGGTTATATATTTCAGCCCTAATTTTCCTGTAAATAAGTTGATAAGGAAAAAGTTTTTTTTCTGACGGTACTGAGACGTAGGACCATCAGAAAAAAAATGGATGATTTCAACTTGTTGCTCTGATTTTTTCACAAACTGTAATATGGGTAATAGGTGTGCCCAGATGGCATTGGGTTCGTGGCATGTATTATCAGATATTGTCACGAATGATTGTGACTTTAGGTTCCAGTAAATCATTCCACAATGAAGCGTTATACTATTTTTAGAAGCTCCAAAATGCATAGATTGGATCTCGGCTCCCAGTTTGCAGTCATAATTTTCAGAAAAATCGACTAAAATGGCGATTTCATTAGTGGTCAGATGCTTTATACAGATTTGGTATTGCCGCTGCTGTTCTTTCCAGTTGTAATAGTGTATCTTAAATTTCTTAAACTCAGCTTTAAATTCCGTCAGCAGTTCTCGCACCTTTCCTTTCTTAACTTCTTTTACAGTTTTGTGGGTAGTGATACTTTTTTCAGATTTTTGGTATGTATGTATAACTCTTTCCCATCTTAGCCATGTAATTTCTTCTTCATTTTTATCCTCTTTGTATTGTAGACTTCGTTTTTTACAATTTAAACATATTTCATTCATACATTCGTACGAGTTCTTGTCACAAACGGACTTATTTATTGTTTCTTCCAGATTTTTATAGTCGAAAACCGGTCTGTTTTTCAGAGCTATAAAAATAAACTCCATGTTGCTGTGCTTAATGCACATGCAGGTATTTCTATTTTTGGCTGTAGGAGACAAAACGTAATACGGCTTATAGCGGAAGAATGTTGTAAAACTGTGCGTTCCCCTTTCCTCTTTATAAATTTCGTATATATTACGTAAGGTATCAGTTAAATATCTAATTTGCATCTTCTTCTTTCCTCTGGTTTTTGTTTCCCGTTTTCCAGCGGTGTTTCGACTTATGTCGTCTCTTAAATAAATTGTGTATTTCTTCTTGACTCTTCTTGTTAGCTTTATTTTTTATCTTAGTCTGCCTTATACGGCCTTTAAGACCTAAGTATTTAGAAACAAATTTAACCGATTTATTGGTTTTGACCACTTTGTTTAGCGCAATGGATTTAAGCAGCCTTTTGTCTGGTAAAGATTGAGCTGTACCGTAAGTTTCGCGTAGTGTCATCTCTAAAATTTCAAGTCGTGCCGTGAGTTTATCAATGTTTTTTTGAAATTCATCAACTTTTGCCTTATGGGCCAAATTATTGCGATAAAGTTTCTTGCGTAGGGCTTCATTTTTTAATTTTAATTTGCGATTATTTTCTAACGCTCTTCTGTAACTGCTGCATACTTTTTTATATCGTGTCTTTAAAACATGGGATGTGCTCTTCTGACACTTCGATGAACTAGGGATAACGCTTTGATCATCGTTTTCTTCTTTTGACTTTTTATGTTTCTGTTTTTTCTTTTCATCCCTCCATTGTTTTCTTTTTCGTTCTTTATCTTCTTCTGTTAAGTCATTAATCCTTTTTCGGTTCTTTTTAAGTCGCTCCAACTGCTTCTTCCGCTGCTCTTCATATTTTTCGGGGTTTTGTTTTAGTTTCTCCCGGTACCGCTTAGCTCTTTCTGCTGCCGTAAGTCCCATGTTCGCTGAAATGTACCAGGTGTTAATGATATTCTCTAGATGGATTCTCTCATAGATGGATTTTTGGAACGGAGTAAGGGCCGCTATCCTTACCGTTGCAGCTAGGGGAAAACGTTCTAAGGAGACCGTAATGTAATATTGACTTGAATTCAAAATTTTTCATAAAAATGTATACAGTCACCGGGAAATTCAGGAGTTTTTCTAAAATCTTTGTTTGATGCCAATCAATTTCGTTAAAAACACTATCGGACAGAGGTTAGCGGCCCTCACTGACCCATTATTGAAATGTACCCTGCATAAAATCCCAATCAAATATATTCCTACCTACTATTATGTCAAAAAATAATACGTAAGTAGTCAAATCGTTATTAAATGTTAAACTAGGACTCCTAAAAAAAAATCCATCTGACTGCGTCTGTTTGTTAATAACCAACTTTATATAGTAAAATAACTAAACACTCCAAACAAAATTGGTTATTACCACAAATTATAAACCAATACTGCTGGATATATTTTGTTTACTTAATTTTTTATTAAATTCCTCATATGTAACCACAGCTTTATAGTTCCGGTGCGTCACGAATTGATTCCGGCTGTACAATACGTGACGAACCGGAGGTGACGTTTTCATAACATTAATACTTGTAAAGATAGTCTAAGCTTGTGTATTTGTTTTGTGACTACTTTCGACGTGTAAATTAAATAAAAATAAACAATACTTTGATTATATCACGTCAAATAACTCAATAAATTACTACATACCTCTTAAAATCCTGTAACAATCTGGAACTCCAATTCCACCACCACTGAAACGCGTGCACTTTCGTCACAGTTTTTGTTTGACACTGATGTTTTACAAAGATGGCGTTCGTACCAAAGACAAAATAAATGTTGCCAGAAGTGAAAAACTACCATATTCTACAGTAAAAGTGCATTGAAGTATTGAATTTTTGCTGTGACTATTGCCGGAATTCCGGTTTTGTCATATTCATGGGACAGCAAAAAATATAGTATTTTATTTTATTTGAGACCAAATTCATGATTCTGCGCTCTAAATTGTATTTATAAATTCATCATACGTCGACACAACTTAAAAAAGTGAGGCTATCTAGTTTTTCTATTCTTACTCGAGAGTTTAAAGTTTCATACTTGCAGTTGGGACATGACTTTTTCACGCGTTTTTTGTATTTATTTTTAAGATTTTGGAATATTCAGCCATAGTTGGGCTGTATTATATAGTAAATTATGGAACTCAAATATGTATCTATCAATTAATTATGCAATTCAAATACATAATATAGTGCATAAAAAATATATAAAATAATGCTAAAGTCTTGGACACAGTCAATTCTCAAAGGTACATCTCTTTTGAAAAACGCCCCTGCACATGATCGTTCCACCCACACAATATCTTACCCCTTTTCGGCCTGCCACACTGCTTCGTCTGCATCGCTGCCTCACACAAGATATCACAACACAAGATATCACAAGATATCACAACACAAAATGTATGATGACACAATGTCATCATACATTTTGTCGAGGACACGTCTGTGATCAGGATGGCCGCATGTCATATCACTACATTTTTCAAGTTCCGTAGTGTTCATATCCGAACGGGACCATAGACACGACTCCGTGTCCTTGACCGACTTTGGATTTGCCTCCATCTTTTTTTTCTCTCTTCCTGTCTGTACCGTGTTGAAATAAACGTGATTGTCGAAATTAAATCTTTAAATTATAATCTATAATACCAGCCCCCTACATGGCCCTAGATCTACGCCGGATACTTATCTACATACAAAATTGAATCAAAATAACCTTTATATCAAGAATTGGAGCGGATTAGCGCAAATCATTTGTATTACGGGGAATTGCGCATACGTCACAGAGTGGTCGATGGAGTTCAAGTTCAAGGATATGTGAAGTGAAAGTGATAATCCTATCGTTTGAACCCAGCACTCAGGTATTATAGAATAATTATTCGACGTCACAAAAGGTCAGTAACATTATAAGTGTATAAATTGTGTAATTTTATGAAAAACTTTTTGTGGCACCCATGAGGTTGTTCATGGTATTTATTGTAACGCACGCATTGTAGGTGAATTTTGGTTGCCCAGCTACTTGGATCTTATTTATTGTACGTGCCAAACCTTATTTTGTGCATAGTAATCTAATTAGCCCTTATTTTAACTAATTCATCATTATTTTTCAACATTGCAAATTGCATCAGCCATCTTAGAGTCATTGTATTGTCTCAACAAAGTGTAAGTTTTTCATATTAAAAATAAGTTACTGTTTTCAACATTAAATTCATTATTAAACTTATAAACATACATGTTCTATTATTATTATTCAAGTTCTAAGTTGTGGTTCTATTTTGTCATTTCATTATTTAGAAATAACTCAAATTCTATTCAATATTTACACTGTACTTTTACATCATATTTTTACAAGAATCTTACATAAATATTTTACATTGAATTCACATCTTATTATTATAATATTGTTGTCAAAAGTAGGTAACATTTACAGGAGCAATTACAATACCAAGTCTTAGTGCCCTTATAAAAATAGAAATTGTATCAATTCCAGGTTGACCATCACCGCCTCCCAATATGACCGAGGAAAAGGAATTAATCAAAAAACGTGGAAGTATAAAGGGTCGAATTACAGCCTTTTCCAACTATCTAAGCTGTATAGATGTCTCCTCGCTGACTGCAACTCAAGCCAGGGAGTTACAATTACGCACTGGTAAAATTGAACTTTTATATGACCAATATGATGAGGTGCAAGTTAGAATAGAATGTTTAAATGACAATAATGAACTTCAAGCAGAAGAACGAGCAGAATTTGACAAACTTTATTATAGTTTACTTGCCAATGCTCAAGGAACAATAGAGGCCTATCATAAGGCCCAAAATAAGTTAGAATATGCATCCAGTGCTCGGTCCAACAACAAGCTTTGTCGGCGATAGATCCTAGAATCTGTAAATAATGTAAATAAGTAGTGCCTAAGCAAATAAAAATATATTAGGTTAAGATTATTACGAAACATAAGGAAAAATTAAAATGAAAGGACTAGGTAAGGACAATGTAAGGACAATTTTAGGTAATATTTCATTGTTATGCATAGATAAGGGTTTAAATTTATGATTATATTGTGTGGAAGGCATGAATCTATGTAAATAACGCCATTTCCAAAGAAATATGTAAAGAAATAAATAAATAAAAGGATTTTAGTCTCGGCTCCAAAGTGAAAATGAAAGGTAAAACACGGGCGAAACGATGCCGTCGTCTGGCCGGTATAGCCGCACGGACGCGCGCATATAAATATCCGCGCAGGCCAGACGGCGGCCAGTCGCAATCCAGTCGCCGAAGCGGAAACAAGAAAAGGGAAAACTCGAAGAAACTCTCAAGAAAGGAAGCACCGAGGAGCCGAGGCTAG
Organism: Eupithecia pulchellata; assembly: GCA_963931895.1. Classification (NCBI taxonomy): domain Eukaryota; kingdom Metazoa; phylum Arthropoda; class Insecta; order Lepidoptera; family Geometridae; genus Eupithecia; species Eupithecia pulchellata. The sequence goes on from OZ007539.1 coordinate 4,725,038, forward strand.
ACTTGTCAAACGTATACATTGTTTCTCTGCCTCTCCCTCCTCCCCCCTCTTCGGTACTGCAGGAAGAAAAAGGCGTGGTTGGAGCTACCTGCGCATTCAGGGGTGCGTGGCGGCGTACGGAACCAGCGCAAAAGGAAACGTACGTCGACTCCCTCTGGGGGCAATAGGAGGCGCCCCCAACAGTTGGTCCTTCGAGCAAGGATCCCTGCAAGACGGTCATCGGAGGAACCCAGAAGAAAAGGATAGAAGATGCCAGTCACCAGGTCACAGAAGGATGCCCCCTCACGCCCTGTGTCCCGTCCAGCAGAAAAGGACGAGACAGAGGAAAGGACAGGGTCAGAAGAGGTCACGTCTGTGCCAAGACCTGGAGCAGCTGGAACGTCCGAGAGGCCTGGAACAGCTGGGTCACCTGGAGCAGCTGGAACGTCCGGGAGGCCTGGAACAGCTGGGTCACCTGGAACTGCTGGAACAGCTGGGAGACCTGGAACAGCTGGAAGACCTGGAACAGCTGGACGACATGGAACTTCTGGAACAGCTGGAACTTCTGGAACAGCTGGGACTTCTGGGACAACGGAGACTTCCTTTGACTCCATGGCAACAACCACGACCACGGAGGTGACTGCGACCATGGCGGTGTCCGGGAAGGGACAGAAAAAAGAAGCCGCACAAATGACGACCAAGGACCCAGATTATGTCCCGAGGCAAAGGGAGGATGGTTCCACCACAACCTTGAATCCGAGGGGGGTCGGCCGTCGAGCTCGGTCCATGAAGACCACGAGTTCTGCAGCCAGACGACGGGAGCTGGAGGCCAAGGAGGAGTTATTGCGCCGCGAACTGGAGCAAGCCGAGGCCGCTACCAGGCTGGCTCGTGTCAGGATGGAACTGACGCGATATGAAGAAGAGGACTCCGTGGATGAAGACCAAGCAGAACAAGAGGACAAAGCAGCACAGGTGCAGAACTGGATCCAGACATCCGTATTGGAGAACGTAGACGAACCAGAGCAGCGAAAGAAGCCCCCGGAAGAACCCAAGAGGGAGGACCCCGGGACCAGAGAGGCCACGATCGGGATTCAGGCCTTGACAACAGCCCTGAAGGAGGCCTTCTCTGGAGGAAGGAATGGAGCATCGCAGCCAAGCTACATCCACGAGCTACCCTACTTCGACGGGAACAGCAGCGAATGGATGGCGTTCAAGACCGTCTACGCCGATACAGCACCTATGTTCAGCGACGTCCAGAACATGGCTCGATTAAGACGAGCACTGAAGGGCAACGCAAGAGAGGCTTTCAGGAGTCTGCTGTACTCTGAAGCTCCTCCGATGGAAATAATGGAAGCCCTGAGAAGAAGATACGGAAGACCTGATGCACTGGTGCTGGCCGAACTGGACAGGGTGAAGGCGTTACCGAGGATCACTGAGAACCCAAGGGACATCTGCATCTTCGCGAGCCAGGTCAACAACAGCATAGCAGCAATCAAGGGACTGAAGAAGCCACAGTACCTGCATTCGCCGGAGATGGTCAAGCAGATTATAGAGAAGATGCCAACCATTCTGAAATTCCGGTGGTACGACTTTACTGCAGCTACAGAAGAAGGTGAGTTCTCTGACTTAACACTTGTTGCAAGATTCTTGAATTCAGAAGCGGACAAGTGCGGAGCCTTCGCGACACCTGAGGACAAGGGCAGCGGCTTCAAGAAGACGAGACAAGCGGCGCACTCAACAAAGGAACAGGACAGCGAAAAGGATCCAAGGAAGGCGGAGAGGTCGTGCCCCATCTGCGAGGGCGGCCACTTCCTCATGGAATGCCAGAAGTTCCTGAAGGCGTCGGTACAAGATCGCTGGGCAGCTGTCAAGAAGAGTCGCGTCTGCTTCAAGTGCCTTCAAGGGAGGCACAGAAAGGAGAGCTGCAAGAAGCCATCGTGCAAGGAGTGCAAGAGGTGGCACCATCATCTGCTGCATGTTGGGACGGAAGACAGGACCTCGGGCAAGCATGAAGAAACACCAGAGGCATCGGGCATCACCGGGTCAGTGAACGCGGTCAACAACGCAAGGGCGTACCTGAAGATTGTTCGAGTGGAAGTCTTCGGGTCGCGAACGTCAAAGAAGATATTGGCCCTCATGGATGAAGGGTCGACGGTGTCACTTCTGGACAAGAAGGTGGCAGAAGAGATCGGCGCTCAAGGAGATAAGGAGGAACTGGTCATCGAGACCGTGGGAGGTAAGCTAATAAAGAAAAAGGATTCACAGGTGCTAGATCTCGAGCTGAAGGGGATACACCACGGACAAAGGAGAATCCTGAAGAGAGTCCGGACAGTGGACAACTTGAAGCTTTCCCCGCAGTTCCTAGACAAGATGAAGATAAGGGAATACCCGCATCTGAAAAAGATCGCCGAGACTCTGCATTACGAAGGGGAGTCACCACAGCTGCTCATCGGTCAAGACAACTGGGAGCTGATCGTGACTCAAGAAATAAGGAGGGGCAAACCAGGAGAACCGGTCGCCTCCAGGACAGGACTTGGTTGGGTGCTACATGGTACAGACGTCGGAGGTAAGAAACCAGTGCATTTTCTCAATACGTGCTTTCATGTCCACACACCGGAAGAGGAAATGCATCAGGCCATCAAGGATCATTTCGCCATCGAAGCCCTTGGTGTGCAGCCCAGAAGACCAACGACGGACTCAGAAGGAAGAGCGCTGACCATCCTGGAGAAGACCTGCAGAAGACTGGATGATGGACGCTTCGAAGTTGGACTCCTGTGGAAGAATGAAGGAGACCCGATGCCAGAAAGCTACACTTCTGCCAAGAACCGCCTCTTCAACATCGAAAGGAAGATGGATAAGGATCCGCAGCTGAAAATGGAATATGGTAAGCAGATTCAACATCTTATCGACAGCAATTATGCAGAAAAGGCCGAGGAACAAGGAGAATCCAGCAAGATGTGGTACCTGCCGCATTTCTCCGTCGTTCACCCTTTGAAGAAGAAAGTAAGGATAGTCTTTGACGCCGCAGCCAAATGCAAGGGACGAAGCCTCAACGACGCTCTACTGCCGGGACCAGATCTGCTGCAGTCTCTCTTCGGAGTGCTACTGAGGTTCCGGCAGGGGCCATTCGCAGTAGCAGCCGACATCAAGGAGATGTTCCTTCAAATCCGCATCAGACCAGAAGACAGAGATAGCCTGAGATTCCTGTGGCGAGGGGATCGACGCGACGAGCCACCGAAGACATACAGAATGACGTCAGTTATCTTCGGCGCAACGTCATCTCCGAGCACGGCCATCTACGTAAAGAACAGGAACGCAGCGGACTACAAGGAGGAATATCCAGAAGCGGCAAAGGCAATAGAGGTAAATCACTATATGGATGATTATCTTCACAGTTTCCATTCGCAAGAGGACTTTCAAAGGGTGACGGCGCAAGTGGATCAAATACACAAGAAGGCAGGCTTCGAGCTCAGGGGATGGGCGTCTAACCAACCCGAGCTACTGGAGTCACTGAAGACCGAAGCAAAGGAGAAAACGGAAGTGGACCTAGGCGAGAAAGAGGAGAAGACTCTGGGACTACGCTGGTTCACACAAAAGGACTCCATCGGCTTCAGGGCAAATCTCCGGAATACACCAGAGGAGATAACGAGGGGGCTTCAAGTGCCCACGAAAAGGGAAGTCACGAGCGCCGTGATGTCAACTTTCGATCCTTTGGGGTTGGCATCACCGATATTAATACAAGGTAAGAAGCTTCTACAGAGCATATGGCGCAGTGGCATCGGCTGGGATGAAGAGATCAAGGAAGTGGAGTACGCAACGTGGAAACTCTACCTGGAGAAGATGAAGCTGCTTCACGACCTCATTATACCAAGATGCCTGACGCCACATCGCACTAAGGGGGAGCTGCATACGTTCACAGACGCCAGCGAGACAGCATATGCAGCCACGGTATACTGGAGAACGGAAGAGCCAGATGGGACCTACCGGGTCAGCCTGATGGCAGCAAAGGTACGAGTCACTCCATTAAAACCTGTGTCAATTCCCAGATTAGAACTCCAAGCAGCCCTCCTAGGAAGCAGACTGGCGCATTCAGTCGAAGAGGAAATAGACCTAGAAGTGACGAAGAGGACGTTCTGGTCAGATTCCAGCGTTGTGCTTTCCTGGATCAAAACGGACCCAAGGACCTTCAAAACGTTCGTGGCTCACAGATTGGCGGAGATAGAAGATCTCACGAAACCTCAAGAATGGAGATGGGTGCCTACAGCGCAAAATCCTGCAGATGACGCGACAAGGGACGTGCCGGAAGACTTCAATTCCGATCACCGATGGTACACCGGGCCGGACTTCCTGAAGAAAGAAGAGGTTCACTGGCCAGCGGCAAGAACATTCAAGAAGGAAACCACCGGTGAGGAGAAGACGACGGACGTCACAGCAGCAGCGAGCCTCACCCATGCTTCACCAGACCCCGAGAGGTTCTCATCATGGACAAGACTATGGAGAGCCACGGCAAGGATTCTGCAGTTTATCAAACTCTGTAGAAAAAAGGAGAAGGTCAACGTCAGCCAAGCAGATCCCGACTGGAGAAAAGGAAAAAGGAGACAGAAGAAAACAGGTATGAAAACAAAGTCTCCTTTACAGAGAACAGTCAGGCACATCCCATTGGAAGCAGACCTATTGGAACGAGCAGAAACTCTACTACTGAAACAGAGTCAAGAAAGGAGCTTCGGAGAAGACATCAAATGTTACCAGAATTCGAAGCAAGTGGAAGCCAGCAGCAAATTAAGAAAATTGGACATAGTGCTGGAAGATGGTCTTCTGCGCCTGAACGGAAGGATCGACGCGATACAGGGCGTGACGAGGGACTACAAGCGACCCATCGTACTCGATAGTAAGGATAGGATAACACAACTTATTTTGGCAGATTATCATCGCCGCTTCAACCACGGGAACCACGCAACAACGATGAATGAAATCAGGCAACGCTTCTGGGTACTGGGACTACGGTCAGCAATCAAGGCGGAGCAGCATCGGTGCCAGTGGTGCAAGACAAGGAAGGCGAGACCCCAAGTACTACCGACGGGCAACTTACCAGCGGAAAGGTTGATGCACAACAACCCACCTTTCACGTGCACCGGCATCGACTACTTCGGCCCGATGACAATCACTGTGGCGAGGCGACACGAAAAGAGATGGGGCGCTCTGTTCACATGCTTAACCACCAGAGCTGTGCACATCGAGCTTACTCCCTCACTCTCAACGGACAGCATGATCATGGCGCTAAGAAGATTTGCTGCTAGAAGAGGAATGCCCAAGTTCATATACACAGACAACGGAACGAACTTCGTCGGGGCGAACAAAGAACTAAAGGAAGCTGCAGACCGTATGAAGCAAGAAGACCTCATCTCAGAAGCGGAGAAGATCGGCGTGGTATGGAAGTTCATCCCACCTGGGGCACCAAACATGGGCGGTGCATGGGAGCGTCTGGTGCGTTCCATCAAAACCGCACTAGACGCCACACTCAAGGAGAAGCACCCACGCGAGGAGGTACTCCACACCCTCCTGTTAGAAGCGGAACACATGGTCAACTCTCGACCACTCACTCATCTCTCCGAGAGCCTTGAGGAGGAAGCACTTACTCCCAACCACTTCCTCCTCGGGCGATCCTGCGGCGCTGTGAGAATCGGCATCTTCGAAGACCACGAGCTGGTGGGCAGACACACCTGGAAGGCCACGCAGCGGCTTGCCGACCACTTCTGGCAACGCTGGCTGCGAGAGTACCTGCCCACATTGCTGCCAAGGAGAACTTCGGGGAGGACCAGCGCCACGGACCTACAAGTCGGCGACATCGTGATGATAGTGGACCACACCCTACCGAGATGCACCTGGCCACGCGGGAAGATACAGCAGGTGTATCCTGGACCAGATGGGCGTACCCGGATCGTCGACGTGGAGACAAGAGGAGGAGTGCTGCGCAGACCAAGTTCGAGGGTGGTGCTGTTGGTGCCAAGAGAATCGCCGAGCCAGAAGGATGGTGCTGCGCACAAGGGGGAGAATGTCGGCGATAGATCCTAGAATCTGTAAATAATGTAAATAAGTAGTGCCTAAGCAAATAAAAATATATTAGGTTAAGATTATTACGAAACATAAGGAAAAATTAAAATGAAAGGACTAGGTAAGGACAATGTAAGGACAATTTTAGGTAATATTTCATTGTTATGCATAGATAAGGGTTTAAATTTATGATTATATTGTGTGGAAGGCATGAATCTATGTAAATAACGCCATTTCCAAAGAAATATGTAAAGAAATAAATAAATAAAAGGATTTTAGTCTCGGCTCCAAAGTGAAAATGAAAGGTAAAACACGGGCGAAACGATGCCGTCGTCTGGCCGGTATAGCCGCACGGACGCGCGCATATAAATATCCGCGCAGGCCAGACGGCGGCCAGTCGCAATCCAGTCGCCGAAGCGGAAACAAGAAAAGGGAAAACTCGAAGAAACTCTCAAGAAAGGAAGCACCGAGGAGCCGAGGCTAGACTTGTCAAACGTATACATTGTTTCTCTGCCTCTCCCTCCTCCCCCCTCTTCGGTACTGCAGGAAGAAAAAGGCGTGGTTGGAGCTACCTGCGCATTCAGGGGTGCGTGGCGGCGTACGGAACCAGCGCAAAAGGAAACGTACGTCGACTCCCTCTGGGGGCAATAGGAGGCGCCCCCAACAAGCTTGTTAAATTACCCACTATCCAATTACCAAAATTTGGAGGTTCTTATGAAACATGGCTCGAGTTCCATGATACTTTTTCTAGTTTAATCCATGATAATGATCATATCGATGACATCAATAAGTTTCATTATTTGAGAACATCGTTGGAAGGCTCTGCTGCTGTTGTCATTCAATCCATAGAGTTTTCTGCAATTAATTATCCCATTGCATGGAAACTTCTGTGTGACAGGTTTGACAATAAGCGGTTATTAATTCAAAATCATGTGTCTGCATTGTTCAATATTGAACCTGTCACAAAGGAGTCCTCCATCAATCTTAAGAACCTTATTGATCAATTAAATAAGAACTTGCGTTCTCTAGAATCTTTAGGTGAGCCTGTCCAGCATTGGGACACACTTATAATTTTTATGGTCACAAATAAGTTGGATACTATAACCTTCAGGGAGTGGGAAGAGCACAAAGGTACATTATCTAAGGAGAAGCCCATACGGTTGGATGCATTCATGATGTTCTTGCGTAATCGTGCAGATTTGGTAGAAACAATAGGATTATCTCAAAATAAGACTGTAAGCAAACACAACAATAATAAACAAGGAAAAATAAAGACTTTGGTCTCTCAGAACGGTAGCAATAATAATGTGTCTTTGAAACCATGCCCTAGCTGCAAGGAAGAACACTACCTAAACAATTGCCCTAAGTTCCTTGCCTTAAGTAATGATGAACGATATAAGTTATTACCTAGCTATAAAATATGTTTTAATTGCTTTCGCAGTGGTCATTATGCTAACTCATGTAGGCGACCACCTGGTTGTAAAGTTTGCAAGCGTAAACATCACACACTGATTCACATCAGCGAGGTTAACACAAGCTCGTCTAAGACTTCGCCGCAAGCACCTACCCCTGCAGCTGATGACAAGAGGTCGTCGACACCGGTTACTAATATTCAGACTTCGAGTGTCGCGCTAACCGGAACAGTCAGTAGTACTGCTTGTGAAAATTTATCAGGTCAAGGTCAGTGTGATGTTCTGCTATCAACTGCGTTAGTAAAATTACAAGACTGTGACAATAGGGAGGTCATTGCCCGTGCGATATTGGATAGCGGCAGCACTTCGTGTCTAATGACAGAAAGTTTACATAAGAAATTGAATCTGCCTACTTATCGCGCAAATACTCTTGTAGTAGGTATAAATAACAAAGCTTCATCCATTGATAAAATGTGCCGTTTGCCCATCAAATCACTTTGTGAAACCTTTTCGAGTAACATAAGTTGCTTTGTTCTGCCTTCGATTACTGATAATGTTCCGACATGTCAAATTAATGTTAGGAATTTAAATATTCCATCAGATTTATGTTTAGCGGACCCTTATTTTTATTCCCCCGCCACTGTTGATTTAGTCATCGGTGCTAATTTGTTTTGGGACATTTTAGGTTCGCGTAACATAAAATTAGGAAAGGGAAAGCCGATACTTTATGAGACTAGACTTGGTTGGATAGTTTCCGGTCCTGTTAACTGCGGCCGCGTATCAGGTATACCTAAAATTAAATGTAATTTTACTCATGTTGATTTTAAGACTTCTCACTCTACTGATGATGACATTCAAAACCAATTAACGCGTTTTTGGCAGCTTGAAGAAGTTAGCCCTCAGTCATCTCATTATTTTCCTGAGGAGAAGCAATGTGAAGAACATTTCACACAAAACACAACTCGCCTCGCAGACGGTCGGTTTTGCGTTAGGATCCCATTAAAACAAACACCTAGCGTGTTAGGAGATTCTTATCAGCGAGCTTATCATTGTTTAGTATCCTTAGAGCGCAGGCTCAAAAGGAATGATTCATTTGGCAAAATGTACTGTGATTTTATGTCAGAATATGAGTCGTTAGGACACATGTCCGAGTGCGAACCTGTTACCTCGGTTCCACATTACTTCATCCCACACCACGGCGTGCTACGTGAGAGTAGTACGACCACTAAGCTACGGGTCGTATTTAATGCGAGTAGTCCCACTACGTCGGGAGTTTCTTTCAATCAAATTCAAATGATTGGACCTACAGTCCAAGATGACCTACTTTCAATTCTTTTGCGATTTCGCCAACATAAATATGTAATTGTAGCAGATATTGAAAAATGTTATAGGTGTATAGTGGTTCATCCTGAAGATAGGCCGCTCCAGCAAATATTGTGGCGTGATCAAAATGATCCGCAATCTCCCATAAAATGTTACATGCTGGATCGCGTAAGTTACGGCACTGCTAGCGCCCCCTATCTAGCTACTAGGTGCATAAAACAAGTAGGATTAGAATGTAAAGACCCCAAGATTAGTGAAATAATAATTCACGACCTGTACGTTGATGATTTTTTGAGCGGTGGGGATGAACTTAGCGAAGTTATGTTCATACGTGAACAGGTTACTGCCGAGCTAGCCTCAGCTTGTATGCCTCTTAGAAAATGGAAGTCTAATGAGCCACGATTATTACCAGAACCCGATCAGTTGTCGCCGGAAATAAATATCGGTGACACAGGAATGAGTAAAACTTTAGGCCTTGGGTGGAATTCAGTCTCAGACCAATTTTACTTTCCGATCAGTCCGACTGTAGCCAAGGGGAACACAAAGCGTGACATTCTCTCTGTCATTGCCCAAATATTTGATCCTTTAGGGCTCTTATCACCTTGTGTTATCCTTATAAAAATTCTTTTACAGAAATTATGGTTACAGCGACTGTCATGGGATGAGGAGCTACCGCCTGAGATACATCGGGTCTGGATTGAGATGGTCGACAGTCTGCCGGGTATAAACGATCTGCGCATACCGCGACGAGTGATCTGTGATGCTTATGATAAGCTTGAATTGCACATTTTCACAGACGCTTCCGAGCGAGCGTATGGTGCCTGTATTTATGTCCGCAGCGTGAATTGTCAGGGTGAGGTCTCAGTTAGCTTATTAATTGCAAAGAGCCGCGTCGTGCCTATCAAGCCATTGACTATCCCGAGACTTGAATTACTAGGTGCGTTAGTCGGTGCACGTTTGTATGAAAAAGCTGTCAACGCTTTACGTGTAAAAATTAAGCATGTTATTTTTTGGACAGACTCCATGATCGTTTTAGGATGGCTAAAGATGTTGCCTTCAAAGCTGCAGCCATTTGTGCGTAACCGCATAGCAGAAATTCTCGATAAAACCGGCAGCTGTACTTGGAGACACGTTCCGACTGATAAGAATCCCGCAGATTTAATATCGCGCGGCGTCAATGTTAGCTCTATTCAGTCGCTCAATTTATGGTGGCACGGACCAGATTATTTAACGCGCGACCCGGCGCACTGGCCTGCCAATCCAGGTACTGTTGAAAAGTTGCCCGAAACTCGTAATGAAGTTACATTACACACACACGTTAAAGATTCATGCGAACTTATTGATTTCAGTCGATTTTCAAACCTTTCTAGACTTCAACGCACCGTAGCCTATGTACTTAGGTTCGTAAATGTTTTAAAGAATCGAACAAAACCTGAAACTAAATATTTAAATTAGGGATGAGTCGTCGACTTCTTTTCAGTCGACGAAACGAGACCGTTTATCGTTCACGATAAACTAGTTTATAAAACAGTCTAATGTTCGACTAGTTTATGCCGTTCTTCGTTTAGGACATGATCGATCGTTGAACGTTGATTCACTGATAGAATGGTAAACGACGACTAGAATAAACTGTTTAGGATATTAAAACTAATGTAAGCGCTTGGCGCCATTGCCATTCAACGACGCCGACGGATGAACTGTTTTAAACCCCCCGACCGAACAAAATGAGGGGAGTTAATATTATAGACAATAGCTGTGTAGGTATTTCCCGATGACCAGATGATGATTGGTCATGATCAGCTCCGAACTTCAAATTTGCCGTAGACGACTTATTACTTAAAACCTCCTTACACTCATTACATGTCCCTTTCAAAGTATTATTGTCCTTTGCAAAATGGTGCCATCACACTACTGTTTTTACGGGCTGAGGCTGACATAGTTAATGTTTACACTATTTGTCCACTTTATCTAAATATACTATAACCTACTCTACAAACTATTATTTACACTTTTCTAACTTGTTTTTCAGTAAACTTTGACCTGCGCAAAGCGCATCTCAAACTAGACTAATAAGTAATAATTAAATAGTAATGTAAACAAACAACATTCAAAAACCTGCTTGCCTACTAATACAATAATACATTGTCATGCATTGCAATAGAGTTTATTTTTACACCGCACCCGCGCACCGCCATTATAACTCTGCTGAAGTTGAATGCATGGCAAAAGAGAGATAGTCATATTAGCGTAACAAGCAAGTGTGAAGAGAACGGAATGCTTGATAGACAATAGCTAGCTGGCTAGAGAGAGAAACAGTTTCGGCAACGCTCGACCATGAACTGCGCGATGCAAATGTAGTTCACGAGTGAACTAGTTTATCTGTGAACTGTAAACCGGTTTATCAGTCGACGGCAAATAAACAGTCTAAAAAAACTGTTCGTTCATTCAACGACCACTCCTAATTTAAATGTTAATGAGTTAGATAACGCTCTAGTATTAATTTTACGACAGTCGCAAATTCAGTCGTTTCCTGAATATGAATTTTTGGTTAAAAATAAGCGCCCTGTAAGAGTCCACTGATTAAATTCAATGTTTATTTAGATGATAAAAAATTAATTCGCGTAGGAGGTCGTTTAGATAACTCAAGCTTTCCTTTTGAGAAAAAGCACCCTATTATTATACAGTCCACACATCAATTTACGAAGCTATTGTTTAATTTTGAACATAAAAAGCTAATGCATGCTGGTCCTCAGCTTTTATTAGCAACTATTAGAGAAACTTATTGGCCGATAGGTGGTCGAAATTTAGCGAAGAAGTGTTTTCGTCAGTGCGTGCGCTGCAATCGCTTGAAGGGTAAGGTGTTAACCCCGTTGATGGGAGATTATCCATCACAAAGATTGCAACCAGGTGGATATGCTTTTGAAAATAGTGTAGGTGTCGATTACGCAGGTCCAGTGTCTGTATCTAACCGTATTGGCCGCGGTAGTAGACTCATCAAGTCGTATATCGCTATTTTCGTTTGTTTCGCAACTAAAGCAGTGCATCTGGAATTAGTGGGTGATTTAACAAGCAATAATTACCAATTAGCATTACGTAGATTTATGTCACGCAGAGGAAAACCCTCGCATATTTTCTCTGATAACGGCACCTCATTTGTTGGTGCATATAATGATATTTAAAATTTTTTAAAGAGCAATTGTGATTCACTGGCAGCTGAAGTGGCGCAGGACGGTATTCAGTTTCATTTCATACCTGCATATAGTCCTAACTTCGGAGGTCTCTGGGAGGCAGGTGTAAAGTCAACCAAGTATCATTTAAATCGAGTGCTGGGAAATTGTAATTTGACGTTCGAGGAGCTTACGACTACGTTAACACAAATCGAGGCGATCTTGAACTCTCGGCCACTCTCTCCGTTGTCGTCGGAAGCGGATGACTACACCCCTCTCACCGTGGGACACCTTCTCATTGGGCGCCCCTTCACGTCTCTCCCGGTACGAAATTATGAAGATTGTCAAGTCAATAGACTGACACGTTACCAACGCATTGAGCAGTTACGCCAGCATTTCTGGACAAGATGGAGCAAGGAGTATGTGTCAGAACTCCAGCAGCGAGTAAAATGGAAATCCTGCAAGGACTCTTTAAAGAAAGATGCTCTTGTCCTCATAAAAGAAGATGGCGCACCACCATTGAAGTGGAAGCTTGGACGTGTCGAGTCTGTCATACCGGGACCGAGTGACGGCATATGCCGCGTCGCTGATATAAGAACAGCCAGTGGGGTTGTACGGCGTAGCGTCAGCAAGATTGTTCCACTCCTGCCAGAAGAAGATGGTTCCTGTTGAAAGACGAGCTTTCAACGCGCGGGGGCATGTTCATATCCGAACGGGACCATAGACACGACTCCGTGTCCTTGACCGACTTTGGATTTGCCTCCATCTTTTTTTTCTCTCTTCCTGTCTGTACCGTGTTGAAATAAACGTGATTGTCGAAATTAAATCTTTAAATTATAATCTATAATACCAGCCCCCTACACGTAGGAAGATTATAGTTATGTAACCAATTATTACATAGCTGATGGTACCTACTAGTTTGTTCACTACTCCTCTCACCCCATAGAACAGCACTCGGGGGTGCACTGTTTAACACTAATTTGGGCCTTACTGCGAGCAGATTACATTCTATGTAAATAGGAAGATGGTCTGACATATAAACATCCTCTTCTATACCTACATTTACAATCGTGTGCCATGCTGATGTGGAAACGACACAATGGTCTAACCACCTTCTACATCCGTGAGCCTCACTAACAAAGGTATAGCTATTAGAGGTTAACCCCAGTTTCTCCACATCAGCACAAACCCACGACTGGTCCGAGCAGAAACTGGTCAACTCTTTGTGAAATCGTTCGTGAGGGTGAGCATTGAAATCCCCTAAGATAAAAATACTTTCGACTTCACAGCTGGCCTCGATTGCACTAATTTCGCTCAGGACTTCCGTAAAAATAGGCAGGTTTTCGGATGAGTCGGTTGGCGGTTGGATATATACGGAGAATACTATGAAGGAACGGTCTCCAGTCATGGCCTTAATAGCTGCCAGACGAGGGCTCCTACATGATAAGACCGAGACCGACTCATATAAACCCTTCCTCCAGAGAATAGCCACGCCCCCGTACGGCCTCCTAACAAGAAGACCCTTTTCCGTATCTACGGCTGATTTCCCGGTATATTCAAAGTTATTGTGAATGCTTCCTAGCATGGCAATATCGTGGGGAAGTAGCCAGGTCTCCTGAAGTGCTATAATGTCTGACAACCTACAAAGATCCCTTACACTATCAATTGACCGTTTTACAGACTTACAATTAAAACTAGTGAATTTACAGCACTTATTGTTGTATCTATCCATAATACAAAACGGTTTAACTAACTTTAACATGATCGTCAGATTTTGTTTTGTACATAAAATGTACAAAACGCCTAAAAGAAATGCCGTCCGGCCAAAATTGGTGGCTCAAAAATAAATCTACCTTACGTTTACAAACATATACTTTGTAGGCATTGTATTTCCTAGCAGATCTCATATTAATCTTCTTTAGCGTTACCGATTCATTTGTCTTTACTTTAATATAACTAATAATATCAGCTTCGCTCGTGTCTACACTAACGTTTGAAATAAATAAAGGAACCTTTACGTCTGCGGCCCTAAATTTGCCATCCGGTGCGGTAGATGCTCGACCTCTCTGACTCACAAGTCTATACTGCCTAGATGATTTACGCTGCACAATCTGCCAGTCAGAGTCCGCATTCACGTCGCTTACCACTTGTTCACTTTGTGCAATCGATTCCTGGGCATACGTACTGTTCATCATTGGGCCTCCCCGACTAGAACTCGGGTAGGCTGGTATCGCACTGGAGGGTGACGGTTGACTGGCGCTCGCTGTCGTCGTAGCCGGGCGCGATGCGTGCACGCATTGACCTTGGGTTATATCCGGTTTATTCGCAACACACGTACTTGCTGCCTCGGTTCTTTGCTCCGTCCCGCTCGCACCTGCCTGGTTGTTGCATTTGCTAGTCGCCTTGCAGCTACTTTCTTTCTCTTCGTTCAAAACTGAAGTTAGGTCCTTCACGTGCTCATTGAAATCGGTCGGTTGTTTATGCTTCTGCGAGAAAGAGATAGAATTTTCGTTGTCCGTTGACAATTCTTTATTCGTATCGGGCACTGATCGGTTATTCAACTTTAAATCAGCTGATTTTGGCACAGATTTTATAGGCATGTATTGTAGACCTATTGGCCCACTATCTAATGTAATGCTATCGTGCAAACATGCCCCACGTCTTCGATTGACATTAACATTCATATCGTGGTAATAAGAATTGTCATGTAGCAGAGATGCATGTTTCATGTTATCTATTTCAAGTTTCAGTAAGTCAAACTTTTCATGCGTAACGACTTTTCCTTCCAAGACGTTCAGTTGGTTTTGAACTTTAAGGATATCTTTTAGTAGTCGTGTCGTATCTACATGATCAAAAGTAACTGGAGGGAGCTTATTAAGCTCCTTTGCCACAAAAATCGGAAACACTTCGGGGTTAGACCCTTTCATGAGGCAGATTATGTCCTCGAGATCCCGAGACATTTTCTTTTTTCCTCCTTTACGGCGAAGTGGCATCTTCTTGGCACTAGGTAAAGCTTCAAAAAGCAGCGTTTTCGCAGTAACAATTTCTTCAGCTGAGAAAGACGTATTACACAGCTGGTGAATACTCTCCTCGTCCATAAAGTCCAGCACATTCCGTAAGAAAGCTAGAAGTTCGTTAATCACTACATTACAATTCGAACATTTCACAGTACTTGAGGCCATTGTCCTCAAAACAATGAGTCACCGAGAGAGACAATAGGCGGGCGTCCGTGCTAATTAGCGGTCGGCTAGAGACTGTTATAATAAGGATTTATAGTGGAATAGTCACTTTAAATGTTGTTTCTCTTTCAGGTAAAGTAACATTCATTACAAAGCATGTCTATGTCTATAATGTAAATTGTGAATAATAAAACCTCCAGTCTTTCATGGCAACGCAGCACGTGAGTTTATTTCACCCCAAGAAAATACTAAAAATTAAGTTAGAAAAGAAAATACTAAGTTTCAAATCAGGATCGGGTAACATGTTTTTTTTTTTTAACTTTATTTATAACAAAAGCAAAACAATGACTACGGGATGCCAATACAGATACAATTATCAATGTTTTTATTTGTTTTAGATTTGTTTTGTACCGACTGTAATACGTCTTTAAACGAATCAGGAGTAGAAATCTTACTGTAAAACTAATCAGATGACGATGGTGATGTAGCTATATTATTAGAAACCTCAACCAAATTTAAAAAAACTTTACAGGGCTCTTTGATCAGTCATCCTTATTTTGTTTCCTGTCGTTTTCTTATTCAGTTGAGGTCGGACAAATTTGATTTAGTAAACCCATTTTTCTAGAAGGCTTATATCTTTTTCTCATGCTTAGTTCAATGTTTTTATCAGAATCAGAATCTGCATCAGATGTTGGATTAAATTAAGACACAATAACAGAAAACGGCTCTTCTAATTCTTTAAACACGTTATCTTCATAATGCGGTAGTACAATGTCCTGGCCTGGCGACGTCGTTTCATTGGCGTTGTTGTAAATAATTCACCTCCGTCCCTGTTTTGATTTACCTTGAGTTGTTAAATCTAGAGGTGTGTAGGTCCGGAGTCAAACGGCTCCTGGAGTCGTGTGGATCCGCTCCGGCTTGTCGTTCGTGGCGTGTCCGCGGATACGTTGGCCGCGTCTTCGGTCTCGCTCCATGAAGTCGAATGAATGTAGCAGCGAGCGATTGGAGCTGTGTGGATCTGGCCTTTGATTCGGGTTCGGACGTGTTCGATAGACAGATCCAGTTCCATTTACGAGTAAACAACAAACTAGAACTACTACGGTAAAATTATACTTTATTATAATTTACTAGTATTTAGTATGAAGGTAAATCAACTGTAGTCTCTAAAAAAATTAAGTAATTATAATATACCTTAAAAAACTTATGCTAGTATTTTTCACAGATTAGATCAAACTAACAAACATGTATTCCCCTAAGGAAAGAATTGCTATGGTTTTACTAGTCATTCTTTCGATTCGTTACATCCACCGAAACAAACGTTTCCTACAAACAGACAGATACAATGGACATGTAGGAACGTAAGCGATCCGCTGGATCCACTGGAACAAACTGATCTAATGGACTTGAAGGAAGCGAAACTGCAAGCGGATCCAAACGGATCCGCGGACACGACTCCGGAAAACGAGTCCGAACCCAACTGGAATCGGACCAGATCCGCTCCAGTCGTGGACACGTTTAGCGCATGTCTAGTTAAATCTGTAAAAATAAGTAGAGCTTTTAATTATTAAAAGTAGCTCAAATATTACTTTATACATATAGGGAGTATGTAACGGTTAACTTAGGCTGGTTTTAGAGTCAAGCTGACCGTCGGCGCTGAGGCCTACGCGCGTAGCTCTCAGCGCGTAGCTGTCTGCGGCAACTCGTTTTAGTATCGTGCTGACCGTCGTGGAATACAGACATGCACAATCAAATGAGTGTTCGAGTTGCTGCCGTGTATTTTTTATGGAAAAAGAAAAGACTTCAACAACAACGAAGAAAAAGACAAGTTCATCCACTTATTTCTCAAAGATTGCTAGTGGGGGCATTTGTTACATTGTTCAATCAGTTAAGAGATGACGAAATCAAATTCTTTTAACTACTTTCGCATGTCATCACGAACTTTCGACGAGTTACTGGCAAAGCTACATGATAAGGTACTACGTTGCAGTTACAGGCGTTTAACTATATCACCAGCTGAACGTTTGATGGTTACTTTAAGGTAAGAAAAAAACCAAGTTGTTTACATTTTATTTTAATTAAATTGACACTTTTATTTAGTACCTTGACATTTATTATTATTATTCAGACACATATTATTTGTCTCCATATTGTTATTCAGTATATAATAATATCGCGATTCATTGTTGCGCTCGTCTCTCCCCGTCGGCGCGCGCGTTTTATGTAACACTGTAACGATAACGGAGTTCTGAAGCGCGTCAGCGCCGCGTGCTCAGCGGCGCCGACGCGTGGCGCGTACGCGCGCGTATGGCCCTGCGCTGACAGTGCTTAGCGCTGAGTCGTCGGTGTTACTCTAAAACGCTTCATAAGTAATCATACATATTGGCCTGTCAGCGCCGACGGTCAGCGTGACTCTAAAACCAGCCTTAGAAAGTTACCTAAGTAAAACTATAAGAATTATGCAGCACAGACCTGCACATCAGACTACCAAACATTAGCAGCAAACTCTCTGTACTATATACTAAGGCTTTCGAATACCGGACTTTTTCAATACCGGTATTAATACCGAATGTTTTTTTCTAAATACCGGGATTCCGGGAAAAAAAACCTTATTCATATGAGAGTTTTCATTTTATTCTTTTTTTGGAAGTATACGTATTTAGAAGGTAAAATTAATAAACAAAGTTTTACTAGGAACATTATGAAAATAAAATACTTCTCTAAAATTGTACTTTTGAGGCACCATGAGATCAAAGTTCAAACTATGTCTATTCTTACAAACTAATCAGAATCACTTTCAGCACACGTTTGACATAAGACCCTAGAGTGGGCATCGCATATAAATTTTGTGCATTTTATGCATTTGGTAGCTGTCGATGGGCCTGGTTGGTTCTGCACATCGTTTTTTTTAGTCGTTTTTTTATTAGTATTAGAGTTGCATTTATGTTTACCCGTTGTTTTTGGTGATCTTGAACTACACTTGCGAGCTATAAACTGGAATGACTTCATCGCTGGTTTCTGCAGACCATATTTTACAGTTTCCATGGAATAAACTGCAGATTGGTGTATTATACCATTTGAAAAGAAATTATGTTAGCTTTCGAATGGTATAAAAATTATTTAAATTTAATTAAGTTTCCTACCTTCATTTAGTGAATTATTACAATAGGTCGAATTTGTGGATGTTTAAATTAATAAGAAGTAATATGAAAATATAAAATTTTTATTTAATTAAAATCTTTGTTATTTCCCGCTTAATATTTTGTATTGTACCCCCTGGCCCTAATGACTGCTTGTAAACGGTTTTTCATTGACCTAATGAGTTTCCTGATGGAATCCTGTGGAATTTCCTGCCACTCTTCGATAAGAGCAGTTTTTAGGTCTTCTATTGACGCCGGAGCTAGAGATCTTCCTCGTACCCGCCTTTTCAGCTCGTCCCACAGGTGTTCGATAGGGTTCATGTCAGGGCTGACGGCTGGCCAGTCTATTGTGGGAATCCCGACTTCTTCCAGGTACTGTCTAGTCGCACGAGCGGTGTAGCAGCGGGCATTGTCGTGCATTAGCAGGAAATTTTCGCCAATAAACCCGGCGTAAGGGAGTACATGGCCCAGCAGAATGTCGTTGATATACCTTTCTGCGGTTAGTCCTCCTCCCCGACCTCCACCGGGTACGAATACCAGCTCCGTTTTAGCTTCAATTGAAATCCCCGCCCACATCATACAAGACCCACCTCCATATGCCACTGTTTCCGCTATACAGCATTGTGCGTATCGCTCTCCCGGTCTCCTGTAGACTCTCCGTCGACGGTCGCTGCCATGCAGGCACATCCTAGTCTCGTCCGCGAACAAAACTCGGCTCCATTGCTGTATATCCCAATCTAAGTGATCACGAGCAAACTGAAGTCGGGCTTGTCGGTGGGCTGTAGACAATTTGGGTCCCGTTGCTGGCCTTTTTGGGGTCAAGTTAGCTTCTTTGAGTCTTCGCCTCACTGTCCACTCGCTGCGCTGACAGTTCTCCCTCGAACTTCTCCGAGCTCCCGCTGGACGTCAACGCCGGTTAGATGTCGATTTCGGAGAGAAGTGTAAGGTGATAACAGTAAGTAAGGTGGGGGTGTACCTACCTAGTGCTTCATTTCGGAGAGTCATAGAACTGTTGCAGCCATACTAGAATTCTGAAGACGATCATGAACCGCGTTAGGAAGAATGCCGTACGTACATATTTTATTTTGTCGCATAATACATCATAGCTACCTACCTAATATTAGCTACCTACCTAAGCGTAATGGATGTTTTACCTGTAGCAAAACATTTTCACTCCAGTTTCAACTTGTCCGGTCACTGTAAATCTATAAATAAATAATAATGTAAGATCAGTAATAAAACAAATAAATGGGTAGGTCTAAGGAGTATTTACTTACATTGTCGTTCATTTGTTCCTACCTAGTTTAGTACCTACCCGATCTCCTAAAATAAATATACAAATATGTAAAATCTACATAAGATTGCTAATAGGTAGTTACAATAGCATAAATTTTCTAAAATAACGAGCTTTCAGAGGGCGCCGGGTCCTTAAAGATACAATGCCAAAATGCACTGACGGTCCGAAAAAACAAACGACAAAATGTGCAATCCTCAACGACAAAATGAGCAAATGCCATGAATGTATCTGAGATGAAATGCTCCAGCGTCAGAATGTGCATTTTACATAAAGAGCAAATGTTGGAATGCTCATTACACTATAATGTTTCTAGGACTTGATGTGCACGGTGAAGAGTAATGTAACGGAAACTCCAATGGACAAATATTTATAGCAACTCGAAATTATAATACGGTACGGTATATACAGGGTGGAATTTTGTAATGCCACCTGGAGGGAAAGTACTCTTAATACTGTAGATAGAAAATTGTACTCAAAGAAAACATTCCTTTAATTTTGAAAAGAAAGAAAACTGCATTCAAAGATTTTCGAAAATTCGCTTGCCACACCCGGGAATCGAACCGACTAAAATGTGTAAAAATTACACCCTGTACTTTTATTGCATAGATCGTTAGGGTCAATAATAAGGATGAAATCTTTCTAACAAACTTAATAAATTAAATGAAAGGAAAACCATGAAATCTTAAATTATTTTAATTATTTACAATAAAAAGTCAACTAACTAATTAGTTGCTCGAAATGGGCTCCATTTTTTTGGATAAACAAATTTATTCTTCTAACGAATTTATTTCTAGTAACTTTAGGGTTACGGTCAATTTTTCTCAGCATGTTTTGACAAAATTGTAATTGTCTCTCACAATCCCCAGGATGTAATTTTTGGACCAACCGACCATCACGATAGCATTTATACTTTGTCAGCACTTTAAGTACGCGAGTGTGGGTTATTCCAATTACTTCGGCAGCATCTCTGCTTGAAGCCTTCGGAAATGATTTAAAGTATGTACATAATGTTAAAACACTTAGATCAAAATCGAAGTTGTTCTCCTGAAGAGTTTGCCTTCGCTTTTTGAAACTACCAGTATTCTTTAAATTTTCTACCATCCTTTTCAATACGAACCGAGTTGGTGCCTGTCGGTCTCGATATTTCTGTCCGTACCACCGCAGAGCTAGATTCACATCTTTGTTATTTAAAAAACAAGTACGACAAGTGCGAGTGTAACTCGCGCGCCGAGGGTTTTGAACTTTTGTCGTTTAGGTAGGTACGTATATGACAACCTCTTGGCGCGGTGGGCTTACAACGCAGGAGGTTGAGGTTTGATTCCTGCCTCGGGACTAATATTTGTAGGGTCTTCAGATTATTTGTTCGGGTGTTCTAGTCCTTTTCAGTACACAAAAATAAATCATCTAATGTGATACTTATACTTTATTAAGTATAACAGCTATCGTAGTAATACCAATAACACAAGCTTTGCTTAGCTTGTGGGTAAATGATACTGTGTGGATTATCTAGGATACATACCTATCTCTTCTCAAAATTTTTGAGAACAACGGTTTTGGTGCGCTGTGGAACTCCTATTACATAGGGTATAGGGTTGGTACCTACAATTTTTTTCCGGCTTTTTTCAACCTATTTCACTAAGTATGAAACTTAGACGATTTTCAAAACCTGTTTTGAATTGTCAAAATCCATACCTTTGATTTGATATTACTCACAATGAAATAGCCCCCATTGTATGAAAATTAGTTTTTTGACCATATTTCAAAAAGTATTATATTTACAGACTTCTCTATATTTTTCCTGTAAAATATAGATCTATATCTACAAACGCTTAGTACATTTTACATCAATCACTCTGCAATCTTCGGAGATAAGGGGGGGGGGAATGGTAAATTTTTTGACCTTTGTCAAAATATTTCGAAAAGTATAAAACTTATCGAAATTTCAAAAACTGTATTGGAATGTACAAACCAATACCTTTCATTTGATACCCAACTCGGTGGGGTAGTCAGCCCTTCAGAAATTTTTCCCGCCCTTTTTTAACCATATTTCAAAAACTGTTATTTTTACAGACTTCTCTATATTTTTCCTGTAAAATATAGATCCATATCTACAAACACTTCGTACATATCACGTCGATCGCTCTGCAATCTTCGGAGATAGGGGGGGGGGGAACGGTCATTTTTTTGACCTTTTTCAAAATATTTTAAAAAGTATAAAACCTACCAAAATTTTAAAAACTATTTTGAAATCTACAAACGTGTACCTTTCATTTGATACCACTTTTGACATTGTACGTTCCATTTAAAATTTCGATTTCAAAATTTGTATGGAAAATCTTCATTTTGATTTTTCATTTATTTTCATTTATTTTTCTATAAATATGTGCGGGCGCACAAAATGTATTATTATTTCAAATTTCAAGTCAATAGCTCCAGTAGTTTCTGAGATATTAAGGATTCAAAACACAAAACAGACCCAAAGCGATTTCATAAGGGTTTTGCAACCGATGGCAAAACCCTAATAAGCTTCAACTAAATCAAAGGTCCGCCGCCGGGGGCCCGTGTTGCTCTGTGTCTTATCTAAATATTAATTCGTCATTTTTAATGGATAAATGACGTCAATGATAATTATTAGGTAATTACTGACACAAGTAAACAGATGGATCTTTAAGTTAAAGTGCTTAACTTGACCCATTCAATTTATAATTTAAGATTTCATGGTTTTCCTTTCATTTAATTTATTAAGTTTGTTAGAGAGATTTCATCCTTATTAATGACCCAAACGATCTATGCAATTAAAGTACAGGGTGTAATTTTTACAGATTTTAGTCGGTTCGGTTCCCGGGTGTGGCAAGCGAATTTTCGAAAATCTTTGAATGCAGTTTTCTTTCTTTTCAAAATTAAAGGAATGTTTTCTTTGAGTACAATTTTCTATCTACAGTATTAAGAGTACTTTCCCTCCAGGTGGCATTACAAAATTCCACCCTGTATATAAATAAAATACCTAGTTTGATTTTTTGGAAGTTTACTAGGTACGCTTTGTGTACTACAAGCAACATTTTACCACCACCTGGGGTCCATGCCATGGGTGCTCCGCTATTCATCAGTGTTACAGTTGGGATATAATAATAAATAATACTTATGAATTTATATGAAATATTATCGCTACTTACAGTAAGAAAACATGGGTGTAAGTAGGTAGTTTATTTATTTAATTATAATTAATTTGACACTTTCCTCATTAATAACATTTTTACAACATAACATTCTATACGCTGATAATACCTTAGCGTGCATCACTTATATTATGTATACAGGTTGATAAAGAAATAGTGTACATAAACCCAAAATAGCACTCACCAAACGGAACAACTTTTGTGCTACGACTTTGTAAAATTAGCGAAACAAAAATTGTTTTCCCATACAATCAGCTGGTTGGCCTAATTTTGTACAAGGAGTAATTTTTCTTGTGATATTTACAAAGTCATACAAAAAAATTTGCTTAGTTAAATGATACTACAAGGAATGTTCCGCTTAGCTTTTTCACCTTTCTTATCAATATAACAACAGGTGTTATATTTGCTATTGCACGATTTGTCATTGAAATGTTCAGTCTATGGCGCGTTTTGACTTTTTGTTGCCTTTACATTTTACTCATTGCACATTTTGACGCTAGAAGATTTGTGCGTTTTAAAGTTTTGACAATAGTCCCAACTGAAAGTTTTGACGGTTGCACATTTTGTCGTATGTTCCTTTGGGCCGTCATGTCAGTGCATTTTGGCATAATATCTTTAAGGACCCGGCGCCTTTCAGAGCTCTGGCTTTCTTCAGCTTACTGATCTTCGGAATTTTCAATATTTTACAAACTGTCTTACACCAAATAAAGCGTCCATGCGCGGATAACTTTGAATAATAAATAAAGCGTCTATGTGCATCAATATAGCATTATAGTAAAAAAACAAAAGTACGCCTCGCGCTCACCTAGAGCGCGAGGCAGACGAACACAACCTTTCCGTACGACAGTCAGGGTTTCACTGCCGCCCGTCGTCGCCCGCGCAGACTACCTTCAAAGCGCTTCATCTTTGTATACCTAATTCGTAGTGAGACTATATCGCGTTATGACTAAACATCATTTTCATTAAGCATTGAGACTAATTAGCCGTTAGTCAAATAAGCATTAAGACTAATTTGCCGTTAGTCTAGATAGCTTTAGACCGAGTTCTTAATAAGTCTAAATCGCGTTTGGCCTAAAATTAATTTTTCTTATATTTTTTTTTTAAATTTTCTTATGAAGTTCATCGTACGAATAACAGCCTAGAGGGTTGGCACAGGCGTTTAAACGCTCGAATGAGGCAATCTAACATTAACGCATTTCCTGTTCAAATTGAGCATGATCTATTTGAAGGCAATTCAAGAAAAAAAGGAGATATTGTTTTTAATGCAAGATATAAAAAAGAACTAAAAAAGTTGCGAGAAGATATTGCAGCACATTATTTTTTGAGAATACATATTTGCAAAATTAAAAAAATGTTTTGTTTTAAGTTTTGAAGTTAAGTTTGGTTTGTGAAGTTGTGTTTTAAGTTTATAAGTACCTAATTTTATTATTTCATCTAATATTCACATAAGTTATATTCATCCAAGTTAAAAGGTTTAAGTTTTTAAGAGGCCAGCGGAGGGCGACTTGCCCATACAAATGTAATTTTATTTATTCAAGATTCAAATAGAAAAATATTTTAAAATTATGCTCGATGTTGATTTATTTTTGAATTACCTAGGTACCTACGTTTGTATGGGAAAGTCATCCTACGCGGACCTCTTCAGTAAGAATAGGGTCTACCTCTCGAAAAGGTGTAGGTACCTCTATATAGGTCTACCTCTATGACAGTCTACCTCTCAAAAGGTCTACTTCTCAAAATGTCTACATCGCAAAAGGCCTATCTCTCAAAAGGTCTTAATCGCGTTTTGACTAGGCGTAACGCGATGTAGTCTCACTACGAATTAGGTATACAAAGATAAAGCGCTTCAAAGGTTACCGCCCACTAATCATACGCAAAAATTTAAAATAATGATTTTCTATGTGAAAAACCGTCGTATCACAAAATCATACGTTCAGTTTGAAGATAAAGTCTTTGCCGACATGATGGTGAAAAAAAAGTATAAAATTCTAAGTAGTTTAGAAGTAGATACACTTTTTCAGTCAGAAACAGCTCCACTTTGTGATTTTTTTTCACCAGGTAAACGAGCACGTAGAACATTTTTGTACGTTCACTTTACAGATAAAAGGTCAATGTATAACATATATTTTTTCAGCCCATAAAATTGACTACTCTAGGAGGAGAAAGCCTCCAAAGAGGAGCAATCAGCTACTGTATGCGCCTTAACGAAATTTACACAAAAATGGCTTTCGTCAGTGAATAAAACTCGCCCCCACTCGTCTGTCCAATCACGGTGCCGACGAGCAAATGCCAATCTGGCTACTCCATGACTCACCTCGAGCTTTGGCGCTTTGGCCGGCACTCGTGACAGCAGACCAACTTCATTTAATCTTCTTCTCACTGTTCGTTCACTTACACTGACATTCCGGACTTCTTCTAACAAATTTCGTGTCTGAACAGCAGTTTGACGACGGTTTCTCAAAGTTTGCACCTTTATAAAACGGTCATCTAAGGCGTCAGTTGCCCGATTTCTTCCTTGTCCTCGCCGACACACGTAACTCCCCGTTTGTCTGTGCCGCTGAACATTGCGATGGACCACAGATACCGACACACTCAACACTCTACTCACTGAACGGTAGGAGTGACCTGCCTCGATCATTGTTACGGCTCTGGCAACTTCAGTTGCAGGCAAATCCCTCATATTGTATTCAATACAGTCTATACTCTTCAAAGCATTTCAAAGATGAACAGTAGAGTGAGATAAAGACAGTTTAAAAAATGTTAGCATAAATTTAATCAATAGCACTTATGACCGTAAAATTGTTAACAAACATTCAAATGGCTATAATTAAATGTTTAAGCATCGAAAAACAGTTTTTTTTTGTGGCCAGCACTCCAAAGAGGTTCGCGGTACAAAAAAAATAGTTCAATTGCGAAAATAAACAAGTTGAAAAAAAAACGAGGTTTCTTGCCTGTTCCCCTAATTTTGCCGGTGTGTGTATTTGGGCGTTATACAAACAAAACGTTATTGAACTAAGTCCACTCTTAAACCCTGGCATTCTACTAGTAAGACGTTTGCACAATTAGACATTTAGCTACCAAGATCTTATGAAACTAAGTCGTTTTACTTTTGTAGTCGTTTTGCAATCTAGGCCTTACGAACCTAACCCAAGACACCTTACCGTTCTAACCGAGCTCACAACAAAATTATCACTGCAACCTTATAAGAAGAACCCGTGCGTTCTCGTCAGCGAGATCTAGCCGTGGTTCACTTTTACTAGCGACATCTCTTGGCGTGCATCGAAACTAATCTCAAACCAAATCATTTAAACAACATCCTTTTAGCTTTTGCGTTGATTATAGCAAAAAGATTCCATTTCATCCAATCAGTTTTTGACATGGGACTGCCATAATCGCTGGACGCTATCAACACCTTTACTAGTTTGTCTTATTCTTCATTACTCAGTTTTTTTTGGCCTCCTACAGATTTCATATGTAGTTTCTTAATTTTGTCAAGAATTGTTCTTCTAAGTATTCCGAATCTCTTCTCTGCATCCCGACTTGACATAGTTTTTTTTCGCTTCGGCCGCATTCGAAACCAAGGTTCGAAACCGGTTTCTAAATAAGAATAATATTTCTTCTTTCGAAGCCAGTTTCTAAATCAGAAAAATATTTCTCCTTTCGAAATTGGTTTCGTTACAAGAATAATATTTCTTACCTCGAAACGAGTTTCGAGAGTTTCCAAATACGAGTATTTTCTCAAATCAAAATCAACGCTTTCTTCCATTTCTACTGCTAGTGCCAGCATTTCCTCCGAATAGTCTCTATAGTTTCGGGTCCCTGCAACTTGTAGCAACCTCTGTCATCGTTGGCCTGAACTACAAGGGCCAAGTGTCAATGGAGGTGCACAAGAATCATCGGAAGAAACGAAAGCTAGCAACTCCAGCACAGAGGAGATCTCCTTCTGTTACCTTTTGGGGGAATTCCATCTTCTACCCCCAAAGTTAACTTAGCAATGCACGTAAATCGTAGTTGAAGGAAAACACTACCTCTGGGGCGGCATTTCCCATGGCATCAGGATCCTGGGCGGTGGCACTGAGGGAGTGCCCTCTTTAAGAAGGCTTCCCAAACTTTCCGGTGATGTTTTACTGTAAAAATAAAATATAACAAAATTGCAACCCTGCGATATCACTCTTATAATATTATCTTCAATAATACAACAGCCACAGAGCATATAATCACTACGTTCTAAGAGACGGCAGCTTCGTCCAGGATGTTGAGCTAAACATGAATGTAAGCAAACGAATACCAACCTAGAAATTCCAACAAAAAGGACTGCCAACATAACGAATAAATATTTTTTGACAGTTCTAGTCATGTACACACCCAAATATCGATATCGATAGAATAGTGATGTACTTGCTATCGTTATCGATTAGATAGTGCTGTAGGTACCTACTCTGGTATTATACTATATTCTAATTGTGTACAGGGTAATAAAACAATTTATCACATTAAATAGTCAGATATATTCAATTATCCACTTTAAAATATATTGCATTAAGGTCACTGTGGTGAAGTCCGTCTAGGCCCTAAGTCCGTCTAGTGGCAATAACATCAATTTTTCAATAGCTGGAGCTCTCTTACTCGATCGGTAAAACAGTATTATGGAGCTAGTTCGAACTGCGGATCATAGATGTCACTAATATCTTTATGTTGGAAGAAACTTTACAGCCATTTTTTGTCGCGTGTTTTACATGAAGGTGGAGAGTGAGTTCTCGTTGAAAAATATAAATAAATGTGGAAAATCTGAGAAGTTTTTCGTGTGTCTGTGATTAAATAAGTCATTTATAGTCATATGAATTGATTTCTCGTGTTTGTTTCATTATTAACGCATTAATTTCGTAATTATAAACGATAGAAAAATCTTACCTTAAAATGTGATAGTTGGGAAGTCCGTCTACCATGGCAAGTCCGTCATATGACGGTTTTGCCTTAATATCAGATATAGTCAACCTTTTCAGTAGTAAACCTAAGTATATGTAAATATAATAAATTTTAATAGTTTAAGCTGCTCCATTACGGGTTCGAATCTCGAAAAAAATTACACATATAATACAAATAAAGATTCTTTAAAAAAAATGTGATTTATTTACAAAAAAAATATACTTCGGTACTTCGTAAAAATGTTTACAGCGCCTAAAAGTACGTCCTCACCAAAGATATGCCGGTCTTGCCCTTATTGGAAATAATTTTATTTTTCTAGAAAAGTATACCTTACGGAAAAACAATTAAAACACATATTTCAACAGCCCTTTTGCATCCTTGCTGGATACTGTTTTCATACATATTGTCTTAGAAATTACGATTTTATTGCTACTAGACGGACTTACCTCAAACTGCTTGGGAAGTCCGTCTACAAGCCGAGTTTTTTATTTTTATAATAGGTCATATTTTATATAGAGAAAAAAGTCAAATAGTTATATTTGACTTTTTTAGGCCATTTTAGATAGATGAATATATTAACAATGCTTTCCAACTACTCAATTTACGTGTTAAATAATAAAACTTTTTCAGTTTACGAGCCTCACATTGAATATCTTAGTGCCAAATTAGACCAAATCTCTGATGAACTGCAAACATTTGAGCCTAATCGTAAGAAAAGAGGTTTGATTGATGGACTTGGTTCAGTAATTAGGAGCATTTCTGGTAACTTAGACTATACGGACGCGATTAAATATAAAATAATGCCATCAAAGTTCTTAAGGACATACGAGTAAATTAGAAACTGAAATTATAGATCATATTAGTTTAAATAAAGAGTAAGTAGGCTTATGGCACAAAACCTTTTAATTTTAAGTGATAATAATTGATAGCTTGTCAGAAGAAATATTTAGACTTGAAAACGCCCTAGCTTTTATTAGATTATCGGGGGTTCCTCATTCAGTATTAAATATAGCTGATTTGAAGACTATTTTAGATAAGCTTAAGATTATGAATTCGAAGGACGAAATCCTCGACGTCGATGTTAGATATTTTTATGACATAATAAAACTAGGATATTTTTATATGGGTGACGAAGTAGTTATAGTTTATAAAGTGCCGATTGCCTCTCCAGTTTCCTATGACCTTTATAAATTATCCATAACTCCTAATAAACATCATCAAGCCCAACCTAACATAACCAACCTTATATAGCAATTTCTGGAGAAGACTCTATGTACATGGAGACAGAATGTCCGAAGGTAAAATCATGGTATCTCTGTGAAGACTAATCCAACTTAATAGTTCGAGCTCATCCTGACTGCATTCACCAGCTCATCATCCATCAAGACTTTCATCCAACCTGCAAGCTGAGTACCGTAATACAGTTACGAGAAGCGGTGGAACAACTCGACGACAAACACTACACCATGAGTTTTCCCAATCAGACCAGAGTTAAGACATCCTGCGGATTGGAGCAGTACAGAATCCTTCATGGAAGCTACATAGTCACCATCCCGCTCAACTGTTACCTCAGAACGCCCGCAATCACTATCTCTAACTCAGGTGATCGCATAAAAGGCTATCCATTAAAAATCAATCAATCCTCTCTATACATTGAAAGACCGGGTATCCGAGAAAATTTCATCCGTCGTGACACCATCAATGACAAAATTTCTCTTCAAACACCAATGAACCTAGATGAAATTTCGGTTCGGACAACAACCATTATCATACTACTATACCCGTCTACACCATTTTACTAAGTGCAGCCGCACTCGCCCTTGGCCTAGCATACCATCGATATCTTCGAGCAAAAAACATCCAACTGAAAGTATTGAAATGACTTCATCCACGGACATCAGGCCGGATATAAGGGAAAGAAAATGTCACCCCCATAAAATCAAGATGGACTACAGTAATATTTCAGCGACTCTATCGAAAAATGTTTCGCAATAGCCACTGAAGTGCGAGGGGAGGTTGTTACACACGGCTATCTAGAGAATTGCCCACATCAATCGGCATTGCCGAATTGCACCCTCAAACTAGTTCTACTCGCAGTGGCCGCGACAACGTGACGCAGAGTCAGCTCAACGTGACGCCCGTGTGAAATTTTAGAGTTCCCTAGACAGATTGTAGGTATATAAGTTGCTATCGCAATAAGTATCCTACGTCATTATGAGGTACCTAAGATAATCAACAGGATTCCTACGTAAATGCATTGAAAGAAATAGAGTTGTTATCATCATTCATCACTAATTCGCTGGCTAGATAAATGTAAGAAGCTTCTATAAGCAAGGTAGAACAACATTTGTCACTATTCTAAAATCTGAAAGCAAGTAGAGGGTAGGTACCTACTTATTGTTGTCCAACATAATGGGGTATGGAAATAAAGAAAGATAATCAAATGTTTAAGTACCTTGGCTATATTGTATTTCCACAAAAGCACATCATTATTCAAAACATAAGAGATAGTTTTAGTACATACTAATAGTTATATTACTTAACATTACACAACAATTAATCCAATTATTCCAAATTACCAATGAAGGTACTTGAGAAATCACTTTGAAGCTAATTTAACTCTCAATAAAAGCATGAAGACAAAATATGAATAAATTAGAAGGTATTTCAACATACCTCAGTATAACAATAAATACACACATATTATTTAGTTTCTAGAAACTAAATTACAAGCAAAACAGCCTACGTATATGTAGGTAAGTACACGGAAAGACACACAAGAAGTATAATAACAAAGGTTTACTTAACTTTGTCTCCGAAGCTGCACAATACAAAACTGAACCCGTTTCAGCCAATCTATCCCTTTTATAATGCTCCTCAGAGCCCACGTTTGTTGAATCCCCACAGCCAATCAGAATAGTGAATAATTTATATTCCTAATCGACACCTTATAGAAACAGATATCAAAGTATAAATATGTTGAAACTTATTCTAAGTAAGACCCTTGTCATTCATCAAAATAACAATATTGTGTTCCTGAGGTTGTTATAGACATATTTAGGATCCAGCTGACGGAGCAATATAATTTGTAATACACAAAACTTCGATCTAAAGAAATAATAACTAAACAAATAGTCTCGTAAATTAAACTAATTATTTATGAATATTATCTG
The DNA here is from genome assembly GCA_963931895.1 of Eupithecia pulchellata. NCBI lineage: Eukaryota > Metazoa > Arthropoda > Insecta > Lepidoptera > Geometridae > Eupithecia > Eupithecia pulchellata. The sequence continues at coordinate 4,755,858 of OZ007539.1, forward strand.
CTTTATAAATCGTTACATATTTAATTAATTAGTTGCTAAATATACCAAAGTTTGTACCTATACTTGACAGTGCTTAAAGCGACACCTGTTACATTGTTCAGAAACTAAGTTGTGCACGGCGTTTGCATTGCTGCGTCGTTTATTCATACCTATCCATAGTTCAACCCAATATCACTAGATGGCAGTTGATTATGTTTATGTAAAATAATCGATTTTTGATTGAAATCTGTCACGGCCAAACTGACATGTACTTCGTCCCGAAGTACCTACTTAGGGCCTATTTGATCAATTCAATTCATTTATTCCATTTAGGTACATATAATTAGTACACTGGGAAAAGTCATAAAAGTATACATTTAGCAAAACTTAAATTAAATTATAAATATAATAATTATGATAAATCACATAGGCATGTCTAGTAGGCAAGCTACATACAAAAATCATCCGACAGGGCCTCGTCAATACTGTAAAAGGATTTAAACAATAAAAAAAACTTATTTTTCTGCTAAAGTCCTGAAAACTCAAATTACGGACGTCGACAGGTAATTTATTGTATAAAGTTATGCACAAGCAAATGAAACTATTACCTACTTTAGCAAGTCTTCGTTTGGGAATTTCATAACTATTTTTATTACGAGTATTGTAAGTATGAACATTAGATTTCAATTGATAATTATCAATGTGCAATTTAGCATAAATTAAATTTTGATAAATATATTCTCCAGTAAATGTCATTATTTCCAATTCTATAAATCTTAACCTACATGATTCCATCTTATCAATTTGCAATATAAACCTGATTGCCCGTTCTTATGTCGATCTTATGTATATATTTTTATAAATTATTATTCTGACAAGTACAAAGTTATGGTTTGACCAATGGTCATAACTATCCGTTGCTTTTTCCACGGTCCTCACCATGACACTACCCACGATACTATCCACTGCTTTAATATGTTTTAAAACTATTAACAGCATAATATCAATGTATTAATTCTACTCACCAGGCCATGTAGGCTTGTATTTTTTGTAACCAAACTAACCATGGCACTTCTCATTGTGATAGTCTGTTTGAAAGCACAAACTATTATCAGTTCTCTGTATTTATTTATTTGTCTCACCAGGCCTCAATAGCCTGTATTTTAGCCACAACACTACCCATTGTTTTAATCTGTTTTAAAACATAAGCCACCAGGCCTCAATAGCCTGTATTTTAGCCACAACACTACCCATTGTTTTAATCTGTTTTAAAACATAAGCCACCAGGCCTCAATAGCCTGTATTTTAGCCACAACACTACCCATTGTTTTAATCTGTTTTAAAACATAAGCCATCATCAGTTCTATTATTTTTTTACTCACCAGGGGGCCTAATAGGAACCTAATGACCGGAAACAACCAGGAAGTGGCTGAGCTGACAGAGTATCTGAACTCCTTACACCCTAAGATCAGGTTTACGCACGAAATAGAGGAGAACAGATCGTTGGCCTTCCTCGACTTAAAAGTGACGGTGAAATCCGACGGGACCTTAGGACACACTGTGTACAGAAAACCAACACACACGGACAGATATCTTAACGCTGCGTCACACCACCATCCGTCACATCTGGAGTCAGTAGTATCTTCTCTAGTAAACAGAGCTCATGACCTCTGTGACCCTGAACACCTAACAAGTGAATTAGAACATGTTCAGGAGGTTCTGAAACGAAATGGCTACAAGACTAGTATCAGATGGCAACCCAATCATAGGCGCAAAGAAAAACATGTTGAAGTGACCAGACAGCCGGTGTTTTTGCCTTATGTGAAAGGGGTGACGGACAAAATTGGAAACCTTCTTAAAAAGTTTTCAATCAAGTCGGTTTACACTCCACTTACTAAGATGGCGAAGACATTACGAACACCGAAAGATGTAGTACCCTTGCAAGTTCCTGGAGTCTACAAGATCGATTGCAGCTGCGGTCGTGCCTACATCGGCCAGACTAAACGCACGGTAGCGGAACGTGTTAAGGAACATATAGCAGCGGTCAAAAATCGACAAGTAATCAAGTCGGCAATAGCTGAGCACATGACTCAGGACCCAATCACTGGATTGAATTACACAAACCGCAAGTCATCTGTAATGAAAGGCATTATTACAAGAGAATGGTTCGGGAAGCGATTGAAATTAAGAAATATCCTAATTTCAATCGTGAAGACGGTTTCAGACTCTCTGCCTCATGGAATCCAGTGTTAGCTAAGTGCACTCGTCGCAGACCGGCTTCTCAGCGCGTCACGGACACTGTTAGTGTAGTGTGTCGTCCGAGTGTGTGTACGTGTGAGTAACGCTAGTATATAAAAGGCGGCGGCAGCTCCAATACTCCAGTCATCTCGTGACCACGACAGAGTGCAAACCTGTTGAAACGTCGAGAAAAGAAGAAGAAGAAAGGAGGAAGAAGAAACGCGATAAATACCCGTTAATTACTAATCATTAAATCTTTTTTTGATTTTACGTAAACGCTGGTGAAAATTTTTGCTATCTACCCTCACCATAAAATCATCGAAAAAAAAGTAATCTCACTACAGTACGACAAGATACACAGACTGATAATTTTTATGGAATTTGCATTACAATACAACGAATATGCTTGTATCAGACATATATCCAACCTTTATTTCAAATAATATATTGTTTATCTTTTCACAATCTGTTTGGCCAATCTGACAAATCAGTAAGTAAAAAAAATATTAAACGTCATAACTTTATAAGCCATGTTGGACTACTGCTATGCCGGTCTTATTATATTAGGTACACGGGCACATAATACAGTTTCAGGACTTTTATTACTTAACATAGAAATTACCATGGATGCCCGGAGAAAAAAAAATCTACATAATTGCACCAATATTTGCCTAGAGACAGGAATCGAACCTGCAACCTTCTGCGTCACCTTCGGCCTTAGTGCCATAGAGAACGTTATTATAAAATAATAAAATTGTTAGCGAAGAATAAATGTGTATTGAATAATTCAACGTTAAAGTGAAACAGGTTTCTGATCATTTAAAGACCATATACATAGATTTGTACAGGTATAAACTTTAGTAGTCTCCGCAAAAGCTTTCCAGGACAAGCACGACCTTCAGCAATGAAGAATACGACAAAGAAGAAGAATCTATAGTGAAATAATATTTTAAAGCAATAAGTAGGTAGGTACCAATTTTTACCTACTAGTACCTAAGTACTATTATTTTTATAGGTCAGTGCAGTTTTTGTAGCAAAGAGTGTACTGTTGTGTAGGATAAATCAACATCAAATGTTAAATACTTATTCAACAGTTATCAATTTTATTTTTATTATTGACATTTAAAACGTAAAATAATTTATTATTACGTTTTTTGTTTCTAAAATTTAGTCCAAATTTTACATAGTGGTAGGTAGGTACGCCTTCGGCCTGACCTACTGACTCTCCACGAGGCATCTGGCATCAATACATTTTTGGTTCTCATATCGAACAGTAGATTAATTTAGTCATAATTAATAAATGTAATTTCTTTTACTTTGTTAAAATTATTAATAGTTTAAAGTATTTTACTGAAGCACCTTCTGGGCGCGCTCGTCCTAAATAGCTTAACAGTCGGCTGCACTATTGACGGAGTTACGATGAACAACCTATGTATAGACAACATTGTGCTGCTGGCGCCATCTGTCAGGGCACTTAGAGAATTATTGTCCCATTGTGAGGCTTATTCTGCAAGCCATAGCTTGCAGTATAACGCCAAAAAAAGTGAATTTATGGTTTTTGTACCTGGAGGAAAGGCCCCGGTATCAGTGCCTCCTCTTTTATTATGGGGCACTTTCTAGAGTTTTTAAGTTTAGGTATCTGCAACATCTGGTTACAGATAACTTAAGAGATGAAGAAGACATAGAGAGGGAGCGGAAGGCATTGACGGTAAGAGCGAATATGTTGGTCCGCAGGTTTGCTCGTTGCTCCACAGAAGTTAAAAAAAACTCTATTCAAATCCTTTTGTCAATCCTTTTACACAAGCAGCCTGTGGTTACTTACTTACTTATACGAAGAAAGCTGTCATACTCTCCGCGTTCAGTATAATAATGCTTTCAGGATGCTGGTGGGACTCCCGCCATTTTGCAGTTATTAAATGCACTCCATTTACAAATACTCCACCTCTATATTAATTAATTAAAATGTAAAATTAAATTAAATAAATAATAACTAACATAAAACCGATAACCGCTCGGGTAAAACGTGTTCTTGAGTGGAGACCGCGACTTGGTAAATGTAGGGCAGGATGCCCTCCGGCCAGGTGGGATGACGATCTGCGAAAGACTGCTAGCAGATGCTGGATGCGACAAGCTGAACAGGCTAATGTGGCCCGATGATGATGATACCTAACAGGGATAAAAAATACCTACTCCAAAAAATGCATATGCTGCCAAGGGTGCAAAGGGGTATTAATGTTGATTAAAGAAACAAATGTACATATAATAAATAGGTGAGAAGGAGGTAGCTTAGGACAGGGGCACCTTGGACATTGGAGATTTCTCTAAAACTATAGATTTTTTTTGGCAATAAACGCATTTTTAGTATGGCAACACTACTACTACAAAGCATCACATGTCATTCGCCACGCTGTCAGCTGTCAAACTGACTTATTAGCAGGTCGGGATTTTCGGTGGCTGGTGTAAATTTTTCATCTAGACTACGTAAATGTTTATTTGCTCATTATGAGCATAAATTATATGTTTTTAATAGTTTCTATTAAGTTTGGGTATCTATGCATGGATAGAGCCAAACGTATTGGTTTCAAAATAAATAAAAATAGTTTTATGATACAAAGTTTTTTAAATGGCGCCTTGGGGTAGGTTAGGACACATATTAGGGGGCACTTTAGGACATGTCCTAATGTGCCCCTTTGGTAATACTAAAAGTTTTCATTTATTTCAGTTGCTTAACACCGATGCTAAAATGGTTCGAAACTATAAAAAAAAGAGGGAAACCATAGTAAATGAAGAGGATATTAAGAATGTTCCAAAAACAAGCGTTTACACCAGACATAATATACAACATTTGAAACAAATATTATGACTGTCGTCCAAGCTCCCAATGTTATAGCCCAGCGTGGACAAAAACAAGTTGGACAAAGTCTTTCTGTTGAAAGAGGACAAGTATTAACCATGTGCGCAATTGTCAATGCCGCGGGAAATGCTTTACCACCAGTGCTCATATACCCAAGAGCAAGATTTCAGGAACACATGATAACAGGAGGACCTAATGGTTGCATTGGCTTTGCTAACAGCCCTACCAGTGGATGGATGACAGGACCACTGTTTGTCAAAGTGCTAGAACATCTGCAAAAAATAACAAGATGCACCAAAGATGACCTGATACTGCTGTTACTTGACAACCACGAGAGTCATTGCACCATCGACTGCATAAACTTTTGTAGAGAAAACGGAATTGTATTACTCACATTCCCGCCTCATTGCACGCATCGACTTCAACCTCTTGATGTTTCTGTTATGGGACCATTTAAACAAAAGATTTCTGTTGCTCAAAATGATTGGTTGCTGAATCACCCAGGAAAAACCATATCAATTAATTATTTAGCCGGTATAGTAACTCCAGCATATAATGCTGCATTTACACCAAATAACATCACTGCAGGGTTCAGAAAGCCAGGCATATACCCTTTTTCGAAGAATGCGTTCTCTAATGATGACTTTGCTTGTGCTGAAGTGACTAATCGCCCTATAGATCAAACTGGTTCTTCAGAGACTCATATGGATCCTATCGCAAACGCAATATTACCTCCCGGATCTGAAAACAACACAGAGATGCCGCCTGCTGCTGGTCAGGCTTCTCAATCCATCAAAGATAAACCATCCAATGTGACAAATAAAACAAATGAAGTGTCAAATACCGGTCTTATCACTGACTCAGTCATGACACCTGAAATGATAATGCCATATTCGCAAGCACCACTTCGTCAGACATCAACAAAGGGTAGAAAGAAAAGGAAATCGCGAATTTTAACAGAGACACCAGAGAAGAATGAAGTTGAAGCAGCTTATTTGGAAAAACAGAAAATATTAGAAAAATCAGGACCACGAAAATCTAAAAAAAATTGCCAAAACTGAAACCCAAAAAAGCTAAAAAACTTAGAGTAATAAGACGTAGAGTGATGTAAGGATGTGAGTGTAAGGAGTTTATGATAATCATTTTTCTGTTAATATTACATACTCTATGGGCGTTTATATAAAGGTTAAGTAGTTAAGTCGAGTTGTAAGTATGACAAAAGTAAAATCATTAAATTAAACAATACAATAAGAAAATACTTTATTTATAACACAAGAAAAAGAACATAATAACAATAAAACAGGTACAATGGGCGGCCTTATCGCCTAGAAGCGATAAGACAGGCAACCTTCGGATGAAATTAATTATGTTAATTAAAGATCGTCAAAAAATATACAAAACCTCTGGTTTTAAGGATGACACTGTTTACACAGACACCCTGTATTAACTTAAAAATCCAGGTAAGATAAGAAGTAATCAAGTAACCCTTATAATATTTGGCAAATAAAAGTACCTACCAGTGGAAAGTAGAAATAAATAATGCGGGACAATCCACACAGCATCATCTAGCCCCAAGCTAAGCAGAGATTGTGTTGTGGGTACTAGATGACAGACATAAATACTTAATACAAAATTACTATACTTAGATAGATATTTTTTTACTATACATAGAAAACGACCAGAACACCCGAAACAAATATTTGCAGATCTTACAAACATTTGTTTCGAGGCGGGAATCGAACCCGCAACCTACTGCGCCACAGGCTGATCTTCACCCACCGCGCCACAAAGGTCGTCAAAAAATAGACAAAACCTCTGGTTTTAAGGATAACACTGTTTACACAAACACCCTGTATATTTTACTTAAAAATCCAGGTTAGATAAGAAGTTACCCTAATAATATTTGGCAAATAAATGTGCCTACCAGTGGAAAGTAGAATAGACAAAACCTCTGGTTTTAAGGATAACACTGTTTACACAAACATCCTGTATATTTAACTAAAAAAACCAAGTCTGATAATTAGTATAACCCTAATAACATTTGGAAATTAAAGTACCTACCAGTGGAAAGTAGAAATAGACAAAACAAATAAGTACGGGGTAAAATATTTTTCGCTCGTAGCTAGCAATATTTTTATGTAATGGCGTCTGTTTTGTTTACAATTAGTTTTTGTGCCTAAACGGATGTTTTACTCGATAATGTGTTGTACTTACCTGTGAAATGGAATCTTTAATTGTTTCTGGTGATTATGTGAAGAGCTAGACCCGGAAGCCACAAGCACTTAAGTCAATAATCGAGTATCTTGAAAAGTTTACAGGCCGATGTTTTTAATGTCTGGTATAAAAAAAAACTACTGAGATGGTATTTATTATTATTTTTTATTAGTCACTTAGTAATTAGCTATACACCAAACTAAACTAGTTACTCTATGTTTATTAGTACATAATAAAATCTGACTTAAGTTTGTTTGACCGCTTATAAATAGGTAATGAGACATGACTTACGTGTTTCTAACACGTAAGTCATATCACATAATGATCTCAAATAATAAGTCATACGCCTTACCTACTACAAAACTACAATATAAGTAAGTCATTATACCTACTAAATTTTTTTATAACTGAGCATGTATAAAAATGCGTTAAACATTAATCAACAAAAACAAATCCATAAAAAAATTAATCACTATCTTCAGAGCTTTGCAAATCAGGGTCGACGTTCCTAGCATCTGCAGCGGTTGCTAAATTTTTGTAAAAATGGTGGAAACATTCCGGTACGAGAGGTAATAGCGAAATTATGTCTCGTTTTTTTTCCATACTTATTGGCACTGGGTTGTTTGTTATCGGTGAAACAGTCAAATTTATGGTGCCGGTTCGTGTGCTCCTTCTGAAGTTAATGGCTTTAAAATCTTCATCTCTGGAAAGTGAGTTTTTATTGTTATTACTCCAAAGTCCGCCTCGTAGCACAGCCACTTCACATCATGCCATTTAAAAACATTGTTTGAAGTGTCTTTTTTTCGGGCTACTAGTGGCCCTTTTAGCAAACTCGCAAAGTCCATGAACTCCGCTTGTTGCATTTCGTGCACGGTAAACTTTTTACTGCTCGACCTTACTAACTGCATCCAGTCATGCGGGTGATATACTTGAATAGCAGATTTTTTCTTTTTTTTCTCAATGATGGCATGATCTAAATCCACTTCCATGTGAGTGTGGCCTGGTACCATAAATTTGTGATGAATTTTTTTTAAGGAGGGTTTCAGTGTCATCAGGTATGTAAACATTGCGGCTACGTGGGTATTCTTGTTTTGACCTCCACATGTATCGGAGTACAAAATAACTTCAGAAATGTCCTGAGGCAGTTCTTTGAGGTGGATGAATAAACAAGATGCTATTTGATTAGCACCTCGACCCGAGATTCCCTCATGCCACATGTAATGTGTAGACAATCCCGTTGCATTGTCGTGCACAGTAAGATTAAATGTCCAAAGCTGCCTTTTATAAAAAGCTACGGATGACTCACTAAAGCTGGAGTAGGTAGACACTGTTGGAGATCAAAAGAAAGGCACTTAATGGTTTTGTCTATTGATGCAGTCATTTTGTCAGACTTTTTTTCATTAAGCCATATCAGCTGCAAGCAAATGTGACTCACGTTCCGCCTCAAGGGTTAATTTTGCAGTTTCGTCGTTGGCGACACTTATCTTCATTTTAATGATGTCACAGTGGTGGCAAGTGTCAACTTTTGGCTTTTTAAAACTCAACTTTAATTTATGAAACTCTCTTCGGTAAATTTTGTCACTGACGGGGTTTTCATGAGACGTTTTATATAAAGAATACATGATTGAAATTGTTAAGTGTGATGGTAAATACTTTCGGCTACTTTTTCGTCTTGTGTAGTGGCTCTCGTATAACGGGAAGGAATTAATATGGCTAATCACTTCAAGAATCTTTAGATCTGAATGTTTATTTGCTGGAGTTTTCTTTCCACGTTTATCTGGTTGAATTATTCCACTGGAAGTGCTGCGTTTCTTTAAACCTATCAGTTTAACAAAATTATCCGTTATCGCCAAGGTTTTTAAAAAGCAACCTTGACATACGGATATTTTTTCACTGTTAATGTCTAAATGATACCTGTAGGTACATTGTCTAAATTTTTGCCGTTCAGGAACCTCGACACGATGTCGTTCTGTTTGTTTTTCCTGGATGGTGATTAGAGATGAAACGAAAGCTGCTCTCAAATCATATGACCCAAGATTCCAAAATTCCTTATGAATTACAGCACGTTGTTCATTACTTATCTTTTCTCGGCATTTATTTCGACAATTAGGTAGTTCCTGCATTTTGCGTTCTTCTACATTTTTCCCAGAAGCCGTCACATACGAAAGACCAAGATTGCGCTTCAATTTACTTTCTCGTTTTCTTTTTCGGCTATGTACTGATTGTTGAGGTAGAGATTGTGGCAGTTCTTCATCTTCTGCAGATAGGTTGGGACTTGGTTCAGTGCGTGTAGGGTCAGGCACAGAGTATGTTGGGTCAGCCACAGAGTCATCACTAGAAAAGTCACTGGGTGTTTCATCAGGAGCTGTATGTGTTTGAGTTCCTGATGTGCTTGGTTCAGGATCAATAAAAACACTTTGATCACTATAAACAGCGGTATCTTCTGTGAGCAGACTAGGGCTAGTTGATGATTTTTGAATTATTGTCACGTGGTCAACGTCAGACTGTTCGTTTTGTGGCTCGACAGAAGTTGTTGGTTTCTGCGTCCCAGATGTACTTGGTTGCACAGTAGTAGTTGTACTATGGTCACCTAAAATAATACAGAGCTATGTTATTCGCATAAAAAATTAGAAAAATAATAATGGTCTCTAAATAAATCAATTAGGTATTTAGTAAATTTATCATTCAAAAATTTTCATAAAATGTTACTCCTATTTTTACATTAGACTAAATAACAAATGCTAAATTAAAATGTAAGTATTTATTAAAAAAATATGATAATACGTACCAGTAGTTGTATTTTTTGTATTTATAACAAGGTTTAGTATTTTTCTCCCTCTCGATTCCATAGTAACTTATAACATTATCATTAATTGCACAACACAACCACAGCATGGGTCAGAATTATTTATAATGGTGGCTCAAAACAAAATCTTCACGAAGGCACTTCACTTCTTAAAATCCTGGAATTTCTAATGGCCATAATGCATTTTAACAAAAAATAAAGGGTAGGTCGAGAATCTTGTGGGTGAAACAACTTAAGTCAGATAGCTGAAGTCAAAAACAATAATAAAACTATAACGAACAAAAGTACTTAAGTCTACTTAAGTGCTTACGGTCCGGCACTAGAAGTGTTCCAAAAACATAAGTTGTTTGGTGCGTATTACTACCGGCTCGCGAATTGAAGCCCTGTGACTTAGTTGCTTATTGCCGTCGAAGGATTATACAAAAAGCAAAGCCCTGTCAGATTTTAGCATTTCGAGAAAAAAATGACTTAAGTGCTTATGGACGCCGTGTCTAGTGTGACACCCTTTCACTGCACAGTATGTCATTTTTATTGAAAAATTACGGAGCTCTTCCCAGTTAGTGTTGACCTTGAGCACTGACGCGTCGAGCGATGTAGGAAGCCTTTAAAGGCTCCCTTGAAACACCTTCATTTCGCGTGCACCTACTAGGGTTCTGTTTAGTTATTCTAAGCTAAAAAAATAAAAGAAGTTTTCGACTCGGATTCCGAGCAAACTAACTACTCTGTCCACAGTGACACTGACTGTGCCTTAACTGACGAAGAAGACGTCACTATGGACAAAGCGCCAGAATTAAGAATGGAACACGTAAATTCAGAAAAATATCACTTACTTGTGATAGGAAACACTATGTATCCTTAAGTTGGATGTCTCCAATTGCCTTTTATACCCATAAACCGCACAATTCACCATTTTTGGTGAGCACTACCTCGCGACACGAAACGACAGCAAATGGCCGCGAAGTTACGAGTGAAGTAGTTTTATTATTCGTCTATGGTCAGTAAAGTCTTGTGACCAACAGAGGGGTATCCTGACCTTGCCAACTCCCGTTCTAGATACTCAAAGCATACCTTAGTCGTACGTTCTTTTGGGATAAACAAAAATATGGAAAGCGTGCGAAACAAGGTCCCTCATTGCAGTAACCTTACGTTGATTTGGCATTACTGATTTAGCTAATTTATCAAACATTCTCCGTTTAAAACGTATGATGTGATACGTTATTTGAGCGATTCAGGCATCTTTGCGGTCCTCATCGTACTGTAAATCGTGGTGCTCGTAGCTTTTTGGATAAAATAAGTTAAAAATTATTGGAAGCAGGTAGTAGCAGGTAATATGTAATGTTGGCAGTAAACATATATTTTTTTGGGATGCGTTATTTTTGTACTAAACAATCTATACACAATATTTTAAGTGTTTTGCCACATAAAATACGGGGGTTTTAAAAAATAATAACTAAAAAAAATTGAATTTTTGTCCTTACGCTACTCTACCTCTTAACCCATGAATTTTTCTTCTACTAAACGTCTTATTATCTTAATAGTGCGTTATTTATTTTTTATTTATTTATACCAACGGTCATCTCGAGGTAGTTTTTCTTTTTTTACGGTAGGTACCTACCCGTAAAACATTCGAAGTAATTTGATACGTAGCGAAATGCGTGGAAAACAATCGTTCTTGAACATTGCAGATGGTCGGCTTCTTTTTATAAGAACAATTCCTCCGGCGAAGTTTTATGATAACTTCCCTCGTAGATTTATCACAACTTATTTTATTCCCATTTTTAGTATGACTACCACTGTATTATATCTTTTTGCAGTTCTTCAGGTAAATTTATGATTACTTTGAGATATTGTTCTCATCTGGCTGCAATATTAATCTTCTTTTAGTAAGCATTATATTCGCATCTAAAAAAAAATAAGCAACTGTTAGGAGTACACGGAGAAGAGAAAGACTTCAGACCATAGAAATCTATTAAAAAATAATTTTAATAAATACTCTTCTGATTCTAGAAATTCATTGGAAGTTTCTAAACATAATTGTAGTGCATCATTCATATTCACTAATGCATCTCTTCAATTCTTTCCAACCAAACATTAACCTTTCCTTTGCCTAAGCACTGATCAGCGCCTACTAAGTTTTATCTGCCTAAGCACTTCGCCGCCTTAGTGCTTGAATGGCCAACCGACCTTGGTGTAAATTTTACAGGAAAGGTTTTTTGTTTGTTATTGACATTAATAGATTTTTTTTAAATTAATTAATTTATTTATAAAGATAAACCCGATTTTTTTAAATTAGTTTGTGGAGGTTGGACAAAATGCCTCCGACGAAATTACAGAAGTGGAGATTGAGCACAATGCCATGGAGTTAGACCATGAAAAGTTAAAGATAATTCAGTGCTTGTTTGTCCTAAACACCATCAAGATAATTCTATACAGGATGTTCAGTGTTTTTATAAATTTAACTTATTAATGAAAACAAACTAATTATAATTAATCGATCATGAAGCCTACATTTACAGAACGACGTCTGTGGCGCGGTGGGCTAAGGTCCGCCAGCGACACAGGAGGTTGCGGGTTCGATTCCCGCCTTGAGTCAAATGTTTGTACGATCTACAGATATTTGTTCCGGGTGTTCTGGGTATTTTCTATGTATTATAAAAAAAACTATTTATTTAATGTACCTACTCTTTTATGTATAATATTATATCAGTAATCTAGTACCTATATAAAGGCAACTAGTTTTATTTCAAATTTGAACTTGGGTATGAAAACAAATACTCCATTTAGGGATATGGTATCGAAACAAATGTATCGATACTATACTCATGAGTAACTAGGTAGTATCGCAACAAAGATAATCGATACCAGTATCGTACTCGTATCAAAAGTATCGAGTTACTCAGGTATCGAGTACTTTTTAATTTTTGAAAGCGTGAATGAAAACACGAAAAATAGTACTTAAAAGTGGTTTCTTAAATTAAAATTATGTTTACAACAATGCAATGCAATCAGACAAAAATAGTAGTTTACTGACCCTCGAGCCCAGCAGTCGGTTTCGAGTCTCATTTTATAGGATCGTTTTGAAACGTCAACTCTATCGCCTGTTCGGAATAGCGACCAATACACATTAAGACAGGCAAGAACTTTGTCATCAAGAACTTTGTCACCTCCTCCAAAATCTTAGAAGATTTTGGAGGAGGTATCATGTACTCTATGTTACTTACATTACACTTTCGAAGTTTCGGTATAATTCCGTGATTTAGGACGGGGACTTCCCCTAGTATAGTAGCAGCATTAGCCAGAGTCCATAAACAATAGTCAAGAAGAACGGTAATAGGGATGGATACAATGAAAAAGTATCGAGTATCATACTCGATACTTTTTACTTTTTTCGACTAAGAATCGATACTTTTCACCATAATGGTGAAAAGTATCGATTCTTAGTCAGTATCGTATTATATAGGTATCGACTACTAAATTACTCGGTCGGTATCGTAACCAAAGCATCGAGTAGGTATATACTCAGGTATCGATACTTTTTGCGGATCCCTAACTCTTTTAGAAATAATCAATATTTTATTCACATGACATAAAGTAACTGACGTAGGTATGTACTACATAATTATTCTTTATTATTGTGTGAGTAGGTTTAGGATAATTTTCTCAGTGAAGCTACTTTTTTCCTTTTTTTTGTTTAACCAAATTAGTTTTTTTTTGGTTTTGATTTATTTTCTTGTTTGGTTGCATGTTTATTTTTTCGGTTTCTGTCATTTGTATTTCGGCCAGTAGAAAGTAGGTACACTTTCCTCATCTTTGTATTTTATGACCTTCTTGATTAAGGCTTCCATGAAGATTTTGTCTTCTGGCGGCATAAATTTGTATAGTGAGACCGGGGTTCAAAGTTCCGGGGGCACGTTCCGATGCAAATTACTTTGGAAAGAAAAGCGATAGCAATAAGTGTGAAGTACGATGCAAGACGTCATACCATCGCGCTATTGCATCAGCCATTTTAGTATCGCCTTAGCAACGGGCAAGTGTAGTAATCGAATGGAGGCTCATAATTGTCACGTGAGTAAATATTTTCGTGTTGAAACTTTTTGGTCTATTTCGAAGAGTTTTATAGCTATTAATGTGTGACTTGCATTTAATTGTTGGAAAATCTATTGGGGATGTTTTATTATTATCATTATTGACGTAATGTTGCCTATCATAAAAATAATTTTGGAAAGCCTTGTAAATTAAATTTGGGGCTCTAAGTTCGGCTTGACCGGGGCTAGTTGTTCCGCGGAACTTTGAACCCCGTGTTATAGTAGTAAAATAATTTGAAACAAAAATTGTTTTAGGATGCGAAACTACAAAAGAAATACGGAACGGGGTAAGACATCGGAACAACTATTGCGGCGGGGAGCTAATGCTGTAATAAAAGACGGTCGGAAGATCAAAACCGTAGCGCGGGAACTAGAAATATGCCATATGACATTATTCCGTTTCATCAAAAAGTTAAAGGCCGGTGTAACTCCGACTGTGGGTTATTACTCAAGACAGGTGTTCAACCCAGACCATGAGAAGTTATTGGCTGAATATCTTTTGAAATGTTCATCGATTTATTTTGGTCTGCTTCCAGAAGAAGTGAGGAAGTTAGCATACAAGTGTGCTGTAAAATATGATACGACTAACATTCCAGCTTCATGGCATAGAAATGGAATTGCAGGTGCTGATTGGTTCACAGGTTTCCTGAAGAGAAATCCGTCTTTGTTCATAAGAACGCCTGAGTCAACCAGTGCAGGCCGCGCGTCTTGTTTTAACCGCCACAATGTTGGAGAATTCTTCAATAAACTAGGAGATGTCATATTAAAGCATAGCTTGACACCATCAAACATATGCAACTTGGACGAAACAGGAGTCACCACCGTATTAAAGCCAAGGAAAATAGTGGCATCAAAGGGCGTGAAACAGGTGGGTGCTTTAGTTTCTGCTGAGCGAGGAACCTTAGTTACCGTGGAATTAGCAGCAAGTGCAGCAGGGAACACAGTACCACCAATGTTTATTTTTCCACGCCTCAAGTACAAAGACCTTTTCATTCGTGATGGACCCCCAGAGAGTATCGGAGCTGGAAATAGCTCTGAATGGATGACGGCCACAGAGTTTCTCATCTTTATGGATCACTTTATTAAGCACACTAAGCCAACTCCTGAGGAGCCAGTATTATTGTTGCTGGATAATCATTCATCACACGTTGACATTGATGTGGTTGAAAAGGCAAAGGCTAATTCGATTATAATGTTATCCTTCCCGCCGCATTGTACACACAATCTGCAACCCCATGATGTTGGGGTGAATGGGCCATTCAAAACCTATTGTGCCAAAGCTCAAGAAAACTGGCTAAGTAACAATCCAGGCAAGACCATGTCCATATATGAGACTAACGGCCCGCCCCGGCTTCGCACGGGTATTAAACAAAAATTTCAGAAATTATACACACTGACACGATGTGTTTCACAGTTTTCATACGGATCCCTTACTTTTTCTAACAGCATTGGGATTTTTGACATTGACTCGACACTCCATAACTGACACTGGCCGTAGAGAAAAAGCAAGCACCGTGCGCTATTAAACCTCTTTTTCTATTCTGACGTGCCATAATAGAAAAAGAGGTTGAATATTCAGCGCAGGGTTCAATTATTGAATTTTTCATACGGATCCCTAACTTTTTTGAAAATATTATATAGCCTATGTTCATCACGGAAAATTTAGGATTCTAATGGTGAAAGAATTTTTAAAATCGGTCCAGTAGTTTCGGTGCCTATTCAATTCAAACAAACAAACAATCAAATCTTTCCTCTTTATAATATTAGTATAGATACCCAGAATCGTTCTGGGCCCTTCTTACAGCGGCCCAGGGGGGGGGGGGCAAGCCTTAGCCAGAAATATGTACTTATCGGGGGGGGGGGGGGGGGGGGTTAGAGCTTACGACCGCCCGAGACGATATATATCATATACAGGGTGTCCGCTGGCAGATTTTACACTTTGAACTGAGCTCACGGCGTGTGGGAAGGCGGCAGCGGGGAGAGCGGGGCATCTCTCGACGCGGGAGTGCTGCGGGTTATTTAGTAGCCATGAGTCAGTGGACGGGCGCGCACCGCGCTTTTGCAGTTGAGGCGTATTTTGCGAACAATAATTCGATCAATGCAGCAAGGCGTCGGTTTTGTTCTAACTTTGATATCCGACGATTGAAGGATGGCCCGTCAAACCAATTGATATGGGCGTGGGTACAGAAGTTTAGAGAAACCGGATCAGTCGGAAATGAACCTCGGCCTGGACCTTCAACGACTGTAACTACTCCTGAAAACGTAGAACTTGTGAGAAGGGAAATCTTACAAAATCCGCGTAAGTCTGTACGAAAGATTGCAGCATCAACAGGTGTGAAAAAGACTTCAGTTCACAAAATTATCCGAAAAAAATTGAAGTTCCATCCATACAAGCTCCAAATCATCCAGCAATTGAAAGAAGATGACTACATAAAAAGGCTGAATTATGCTAGAGTCGTTCTGGAACGATTTTCTACCCCTACGCGTTTATGTAACATTTTTTTTAGCGACGAGGCGCATTTTCACATTGGGGGGTACGTTAACAAACAGAATATGCGTTATTGGAGTGCGAGCAACCCAAAAGAAGTCCATGAAAAGCCTCTCCACAGCCCGAAGACTACAGTTTGGTGCGCCGTTTCTGGAAATGGCATAATTGGACCTTATTTTTTTGGCAGAGGTGAAACAGTCAACGCACAACGGTACCGCGCGATGCTGGACATTTTTTTTATTCCGGAGCTGCATCGTCATGTTGGTTACAATAACCGAACACATTTTCAGCAGGATGGAGCCACGGCACACACTGCTAGGGACTCAATGGCTAAAGTGCGAGAGCTTTTTCCTGGAAAATTGATAAGTCGCTTCGGCGACATAGCCTGGCCGCCTAGATCACCCGATCTGACCCCTTGTGATTTTTTCTTGTGGGGATATCTCAAATCTCGTGTATACACTAATTCACCATCAACAATAGAGGCCCTACAAGAAAATATCCGACGAGAGATCGCAGCTATTAGTCCAGAACTTTGCAAGCGAGTTTTCGCCAACATGAGGGAAAGATTGCAAGAATGTTTGCGGCTTGAAGGACGCCATTTGAGTGGAGTGATTTTTAAAAACTAAAATCCGCATTATTATTATGTAAGATAACAAATAAATAACTTTGATTGTACTCATATTTTTATTTTATTTTATTTTTTGAAGTATAAAATCTGCCGGCGGACACCCTGTACTTATGCTAGTCCACGGTTGGACAAATATCTTATTAGTTAATGTTTTTTGCAAGTCGTTATCTTAACTGGCTATGTATATCCACGCTACAGCGCTCAATAGGAGAGGCCTATGTCCAGTATGAAGAGTTTGTATATATATTTAAAGGAATAACAACAAACGCAAGGAGCAATTCAATAAAGGCAAAACAAGAAAAATAGATTAACGAAATTAAAATTAATGTCGTGATTTGCCTTCCTAGATGGAGTTGGGCGTAAATGGATGTGATGCGTGTTCCTAGCTCACTTACATAAGGTTACACCTACACAATACGAATCGAATGATACTTAGCGCAAGGGCGAGACACCCGACGAATTTTGACGAAAAAAAAATTTAGTTTTTAAGACAGAACAACCACTTCAAGTGCTCTCACGTGTAACACGTATCCGAGAAAACTTTAAATATTAAAGTATTATTATAAACGGTGCCTTAACGTTTCGGAGGGTGGCTTGAATCCCCAAAACCCCCTATTCCTACGGACCTGTTTGCCTGTATGGGGATTGTAAATAAGAGTGGTTTCAACTTCCATGTGAAAAGCTTTACGAGCTATACACAGGACGTACATTTTATAATATTTTGTTACAAATGACCTAACAAAACAAAAGAAATTACTATATACGAGTATACAATATTTTTTTACGGGGGGGGCAGCTGCCCCCCCCCCCCCCCCCATCCCCCCCCCCGCCCCCCCTGGCGACGCCCTTGGTTGTACGTATTTTCTTCCTTCTTGCTTTTTTTACATGTATTTGTTATAACATCATCATCATCAGAAGTTACTAAAAATAGCTTTTTCTTTACTGTATTAATCCTAAAAGCATAAAATAAAACAATAATTAGCACATATTAGAATTATAGGAACTTAATGATTCAAACACATCACATTATATTATATCAGTCATACAAAATATTTCTGAGCTTTCATAGTACCTACCCATAACACGTGCTCTCCTAAGCTTGGGTCTAGATGATGCTGTGAGAAAGCCGCCAGCAGCATGGCCAGCATTATTTATTTATAATTCACATTAGCCAAAATAGTTCTGAGCCTTCAGTCCAGAGGTGGCAGCCTGAACACTTAAGAGGTCCAGGAAGGAGGTCTCCTAGAGATAATTGAGGCGCCAAGCATTACGCCGCGAAGCCTCTTCCATGATGAGCCTCGTCAAAACGTGAGCTATTGCATTTTTTCATAATTTTCTCATATTTACTTAGGATGATAAAATCAATTGTTTATAAAATTATGGTCTAACTGTCCAGTCATCATTTAATTAGAATGAATTATAGAGGTTTTGGGAGTTCACATTATTTTTGCGCTTCTGTTTGTGCTCTGCTTGCTGGATGTTAGATAATTTGAATGGGATGTTACATAAAAAATTCGCGCTCACTAACTCTTGATTGGCATGCCGTATACGTTTGGTACTTAAAGGGATTGCATGTTTTAACAGCTTGAAGATGACGAGATTCTAGACGCTCCACTGGCCGAAACCTTGGCGCTAGATTCGGGGAAGACGATTTTGATGAGCTCACCCTCGAACAGCTCCAGGAGATCCTTGAAGATGATGGGGATAATGAAGAAGCGCCTCAACCAGCCGATACACCTCCAGGCAATTTTATATGAACGGATAATTATAATCTTTTCACAGGAGTCCGGGAACAATTCCAAGAAGAAGTTGATTCCAAAATTTATGGAATATCACCGTCCGAGATATTCTGTCAGTTGTGGGACCAGCCTCTTCTGGAAAAAATTGTAGAGGAGATTAACAGATACGCGTGGCAGTCCATAACATTGTACAAGCAACGGAATCCGAAACGGGTATCTCTTCCCAACCGAGAGTGAATGACTGGGTGGAGACGTATGTTTCGAAATTATATAGATTATTTGCAGTAATGATTTTGATGGGAATCTGTGTTTTGGGCCGTTTAGACGAATATTGGAGCACCGGAATCCTGGGAATGCCAGGATTTCGGTCCATTATGTCGAAAAATAGATTTATGTTACTGATGAAATTTCTTCATTTTAAAGACATCTACACCATTTCCGTTTAGGGTGACCAAAGAAAAATAGCGAAAATAATTACAGTCGTGCAACACCTAAACAAAAAGTTCCAAACCGTTGACAGCCCTCGCAGAGAACTTTCAGTCGACGAGTCGCTGCTGCTTTGGAAAGGTCGGTTAAGCTGGGTCCAGTGTATCCGTACCAAAGCAGCAAGATTTGGCATCAAAAGCTACGAGCTTTGCGAGGCTGTAAGTGGATATGTCCTGAATGTATATATATATACCGAAAAAGGAACAACACAAACGGCACCTGTAGCTGGGTTCCATAGCAGTACAGCTAAAATAGGAATAGAGGTAATGCAAAAATACCTAGGAAAAGGATACACTTTATTCATGGCCAATTTTTATAAAAGTGTGGACCTTTGCCGATTTTTTAAAACACGCGCAACAGATGTGGTCGCTACCTTGAATAGGCGAAGGCAGAACACTCCATCCGACGTGAAAACCTTTGATGAACGAAGGATGGTTCGGGGTTCCGTAGTAAGTAGACATTGTGGTGACGTTTCCGTAACCGCATGGAAGGATGTGAAGTTGGTCACCACAATTTCTATCTATCACAATGCAGAGGTTATTCAAGGTAGACAAGCCGGTCTCAGCTGCCTCAAACCGGTAGTAGTCGAAGAGTACAATAAGTACATGGGAGGAGTTGATCGTAAAGATCAAAAACTCTCCATGTACCTGCTTGACCGGAAAAGAGGCAACAAATGGTACATTCAGAAGATTACTGAACACATCAGTTTTGAATGCATATAACGTCGGTCGGATTCATTACCCGAACATTTCCGAAAACACGTGTTTTGAGCTAAGGATGCAGAATGGTAGGGAATTGGATATTTTATCCAAATCACTAACGGTACAACTCAAACATTGGGTCTAATTGTCAGAAAACTACTTATTCCGGTAAAGAAAAAATAATTTTAGAAATCTCTTCATTTTCAGTATCAGTTTATTTCGAAATGTCCCGCTGCCACTCTAAATTACATATGTAGTGCTTTGATTATATAAGATGTAGTGCATCCGTGGTTCATCAATTATATTTTGAAATGTTCCAGTGAAATTCTTAAGTCTCTAAAATTCCACATGTCTCAGGCCAATCCGATCATAATGTCTGCCTCGCACATAGTGTAATTCGTTATGAACACTGAACAAAATAGCACAATCTAAGAAACACAATTTTATCACGGTTTTGTGAATAAATGAAAAACTGCAAACTAAACTATCGCGCCGCGCCGTACGTAAGCTTGGCGTCGGTCGTCGGTTCGTTTTTGTAAGGTGGCACTAGCGCTTGAACCTCTACTTCATGTTGAACTCAACCAAGACCATTATGTCACCCTTTCTGACAAAAGTCGTTGCAGAATTTCGTTCGTCCAATGACTTTAGAATGTATAAGAATTTAAGTATAGATTAATAAGTATATGTACCTAGTCTTTATTTTGTTTTCTTTTTGTTTTATCTGTGTATGTTATGTAAATTATTTGTAAAATATATATTAGGTTTTTGTGTACGTGCGAACCTGTTATGTTGATTTTATGCT
This sequence comes from Eupithecia pulchellata, assembly GCA_963931895.1. NCBI lineage: Eukaryota > Metazoa > Arthropoda > Insecta > Lepidoptera > Geometridae > Eupithecia > Eupithecia pulchellata. The sequence goes on from OZ007539.1 coordinate 4,776,878, forward strand.
TTGTTTATGTATTCGTAGGTCATGTAAATTCTTTTAGTCGTGTTTGTCCACTTGTTTTGTTTTGTTTTTATCGTTGCATCACTCCATGTCCGGGCTCCACCTGAAAACCAGCGTAGCATAAGGCCTGGCCGAATGCTACAAATGCTGAGGTGGGGACCCTTTTTTACCTAACTTTAAATATTTCTTTAATCTTTCTTACTTCCGTTTTTGTGTTCTTATTTAGTTTTTATATATACTGTGCTATCTTGTATACAGTGTGGAAATTAAACTCAGGCCCTGGAGGGAAACTACTTAAAATCCTTAAGCTAGCTCATTTTACTTAAAGGAGACATTCCTTTATTTTTAAAAAGAAACAAATCTGCATTAAAATATTTTTTTAAACTCGCTTGCTTCGCCCGGGACTCGAACCAACTAAAATTTAAAAAAATAAACACTCTTTATTTTATTATACTAATCGGTAGTATTAATATTCAGGATAAAGTTTCTGTAACAAACATTTGGTCTTAAAAATAAAAATAATCGTTAAATCTAACATCAACTTTATTTTACTATCAATTTTGTAACACTTAAATTATTTAACTGATAAATTGTTCGAAATGAGCCCCGTCGTTCCGGCTACACAACATTAGTCGCCGTTGAAATTCATTTCTTGTAGCCTTCAGCAAAGTGTTGTGGTGTATGCCCCTGATAACATTTTCTACCGCAATCCTTAGCTCTTGAACGGTTTCATAGCAAGTTTCATAAACAACATTTTTTACATGACCCCATAAAAAGAAGTCCATGGGCGTCAGGTCTGGACTTCTTGCAGGCCATCTAATCGTACCGTTTGTACCTATCCAGGCATTGAAATTTTCATTAAGGTATGCCCTGGCAATTCTGCTGTTGTGGGCAGGTGCACCATCTTGTTGAAAAATGATATTATTTCGTTCCTCTTCTGGCAGAAGGTTTAATTGATTTTTTAAAAGCTCTAATATTTCAATGTATTTTGCTGCATTCAGATGTCCTTCGTAAATGTGCAACAAAACAACCATGTTACTTTTGATTCCACACCAAACATTAAACGAAAATCTGACCTGATTGTTCGTTTCACGGACACGGAATGGATTTTGACGAGACCAATAATGATTGTTATGTCTGTTATACATTCCATTATTACTAAAATTTGTTTCGTCAGACCATACAATACAGTCCAAGAAATTTGGGTTGAGGGCTATTTCTGTTCGAATATTTTCACAAAACTGTAATCTCCTTTCACTATCTCCGGGATGTAGTTTCTGCACCAATCGCCCATCACGATAACATTTGTATTTGTATTTTTTCAGAACTTTAAGTATACTAGTATGGTTGATGCCTATCTCTTGAGCAGCTTCCCTGCTTGAAGCTTTCGGGTAACACTCGAAGTAGGTTAAAATGTTTAACTCAACATCGCTATAGTCCAAATTTTGTTGCTGTGGGCGTCCAGTCTTCTTTTTAAAACTTCCAACGGTCAGTAAATTATTCACAATTCGAGACAAAACCTTTCTAGATGGTAGTTCTCTGTCTGGATACTTCTCGCGATACCACTGCAGAGCTAAATCGTAGCTCTTGTTGCAAACAAAGTAAGCTTCTAATAAATCGAATTGTTCTTGATACGCCATTATGAGATAATTTAATTACGTAAGGGAAGCAACACTACTTAAATAAAATCTGTTGATAAAAATCGTTCGAATTTTAAAATTATTGTCCCGCCTCGCAAACAAAGTCAAACGTTCCATTTTTAAACTTCTCCACTGAACGCCTCGGATCATGTAAGAAGGAAATGTGCATAGAGGTATTACCACCATTGAACAATTTTCTTATCGAAGATTTCAACAAGGTACTTAACGATAAATAAGCAAGCGTGTACTTCATACGAAGTCTTTGAGTGTTGGAGAGATAACAGAACTGTTACGTGTCTTTTACTTGTTAAAAGTGAACAGTAACCAAATATTTTTTAGAGAAACTTTATCCTGAATATTAATACTACCGATTAGTATAATAATAAAATAAGGAGTGTTTATTTTTTAAATTTTAGTTGGTTCGAGTCCCGGGCGAAGCAAGCGAGTTTAAAAAAATATTTTAATGCAGATTTGTTTCTTTTTAAAAATAAAGGAATGTCTCCTTTAAGTAAAATGAGCTAGCTTAAGGATTTTAAGTAGTTTCCCTCCAGGGCCTGAGTTTAATTTCCACACTGTATATGGTAAAAATAAATGTATTTTCTTAAGTTGATTATTGTTTATTCGTGTTTAATGCCAGTCGCGCTTTGAACGCTCAGTGTAGTGGTCAGAAAATAGTAAGTTTTCATCATCATCATCATCATCACCAGCCAATAATAGTCCACTGCTGGACATAGGCCTCCCCTAATGAGCGCCATAGATGGCATCATTATTTGGGGGTTATTGCCCATAATCCCCACGCTGGGCATGCGGGTTGGGGATCGCAGTTCGGTGTAGTTGTTCTGCAGAAGGCGCTGCTGCCCGCCCCCCGCTGTGTTTCCCTTAGTCGCCTCTTACGACACCCACGGGAAGAGTTTGGGTGGTGAAATTCTATGCCGGCACCACACGGCGTACTGCCAGTAAGTTTTAATGAATAACAATTGTAAAAATGTGTTCAAGAGCCAAACGACAGCTTCAATTAGCAATAACGAAGAGTTCAAATAGTGATAATTATCAGTTTAGCGGTAGGTAAGTTTTGTTGATATACCTACTTATTTAGTTTATAAACTAACTATTGATTTTTTGTTAAAGCTCGTGAAAATAATTTAACAAAAAGGGGAATGGTGACCAAGAAAGCTTACGAAAGCTTATAATACTAGCATGGATCTTTTTTGCTTTTCAGACCAAGTAGTAGCTTCTTACCTACTTCTGTACCTAATTACTGCCTAAGTTTAGCTTATCCTTTCAAAAGCTAACTCGTGCGAATTGTTTTCAGGGTTGTTCCATACCCGAAGGTTTTGCCCTTCGCTTTCACGGGAAGGCTATACTAAGCCTCTTTAAGGTGTTATGCTGCTCTATTTTTTGCTTTCTAGGTGGTGGCTGTGTGGTGGAATTTGTTCCAGAGACAAAATTAAATGCTGTTGAAAAAAAATACTCCTGCGCATAGTGACGTTGTCGAGCATCAAAGAGATCATCAAACCGAACCGGGTAAGAAAATGAGTATGCAAGATAACCTTATTGTAAGTTTTTGTAGAAGGTAGAAGCTGGCAATAACAATAACTAGGTAGTTACCTACTGTTAATGCCAGCTTCTACCCGTGCCACTTAACTGCGGACTTCACGCTGTGTCATCCTCTCGCTCTGTCGTTCGTGCCATGCCTTGCCGTGGACATGCCTTCTCATTCTAGCGGAGTCCGCCGTTAACTCGCTACTTATGTATTTAGCTAGTTAGGCACTTCACTAGTACGGTCGGTGTTTAGCGTCTAAAAGCTCGATTATTACACTTTACTTTACGGTTCACCGTCAACGGTAAGAGTTAGGAAGCTTAAAACGGAAGGTGTAATCGCTGTTAGGAAGAAACGATGCCGATGCCGGAAGACCGTGCGCTCCCGGCCGTCCTAACTTCCTAATTGCCGGTGCACCGGCAAATGTAATCGCTGTTAGAGACCGGCCGCTCAGTCACGCGAGGCGTTTATTGTGAGCGGACTTCAGCGGACGTGCATCAGCGAGCCTTGCGTGCAAAAATGACTTCCCGAAAGGAAAAGGATGTATTGTCCAATGTTCTAGAACTGTATAAAGACATGCCTAACTTATGGAACAAAACTCATCAGGAATACAAAAATAAACAGAAAAAAGGAGATATTGCTTGAACCAACATTTTCTTTTTTTCTTCCTTCTCACATTTACAGCCGCAGTTGCGGCAAGGGCGATTCCAATTTTTTAAAATTTTGAGCGCACAGGCGCCATACTCCTACTACGTTCGACTGGCAACTGAGTTAGGAAGGCGGCGATCGTGCAGTGTAATCAGAACGTCCTTTCCGCCGCCACGGCGCACCGTTCCGGTAAATCGTGAAATGTAATAGGCCTTTAACTTAGAAGTACTTAAGACGGCTTTAGAATATAAAGCCGAAAGTTTGTGAATTGTGAGTTTCATATCAAGATAACATTTTGCTTACATTTATAACATAGACTAACTTTGATGATATGCTACTTATTATACCGAAAACACACGTGCGCAGCCGCAGGCTGAAGCTAGTATATTATAAGACAGATCTAACCTCATATTTGTTAGTCAGTCGGTAGGTATGTTTGGACCACTGGTAGTCGAGTGATGGTCTTGCCCCGCCTTCCGATACCTAGGTCAGGAATTTGGATTCGGGCATGCACCCATAGAATTTTCTTCTAATTTCCTTGTAAAGTTTTATTTGGAAAACAGGTAATACAGAAAACTTATTTGTTTTAAAGGCATCGAAACGGATCAGTTGTTGCAGTCTATTATAAGGGATGAAGAAAATAACTTAAACTTTTCTAACTTAGGACCACAAGATAATGATACTACCAGTCATAATGTAGGTATCTGAAAAAAGGACAACAGAGCTGGAGACGATTCCAAATGAAAATAAACGTTTAAAAAGAACTTCTTCTGCTGCTGTTTTACAGGAGAGAGCTTATTCTAGATAATAATTTATTAATTAATAATTTTAGAATGACTTCTACACACATTTTTTAAAATACATAGGTTTTAGGAAGTACCCTATAAAGACTGTTTATTTTTTTTATAGGTGGTAAATTAGGTCAACGACCAGTTCAATCTGTGGTGGCAGCCGAAAGAGATGACAACTTTGCTAACGTAGGCTCACATGATTCTGATCCAATGGATTTTACTGTACTTCAGGAGCATGCTGAGCCTTTGATAGGTACTAACGAGATTCATAATTTGAGAATCACTTATACAATATAGGAAAAAAATTATTTTTTAAGTAAGAACGTCTAAGTACCTTATTAGGCTGTTTCATTACTTTTTTTATATTTTATAGGTAGTGAAGTGGATCACGAACCAGTTCAACCTGTGGTGGAAGCCGAAAGAGATTACAACTTTGCAAACGTAGGCCCACATGATTCTGATCCAATGGATTGTGCTGTACTTCAAGAGCATGCTGAGCCTATACTAGGTACTAACGAGATTCATAATTTGAGAATGAAGGCTTCAAAAATCCCGTAAGCCCGGGATTGAAAAACATGCTCGGGATTGTATTCTCTACTTCTATAGGTAATAAATATTTTAAATTAGGTACAGTCAAAATTTCCTATTTATGTATACGTGAAACTTTCAAATTAAAGTATAAACCACAATTTTTCAAATTGATGTAGTCATGGTACTTGTCAAAACGTGGTATACAGTTTTTCATAATAATGTATACACTATTTAGTCAAATAATTGTATACCATCGAATAACAAATTAATGTATTCAAGACCACGCCTTAATAACGTATGCAGAAAAGAATGTTACAAAAATGTATTCAGGAGTTAAATATGTTATTAAAAAGGCTTTTTTACTCAAAATCCTGCAAGTCGTCTTACATGTATACACGACTTTAATTATGTATCCATAATGAAGGGCCATAAAAATGTATACATCAATTTGTACGATGTTTTTCATTGACATGTACCGATACAAAATGTTTTATTTTACAAAAACGCTTTTTACTAAAATTCCTACAAATTATGATAAATATGTATCCACGACAAGGCTAAAATAATGTATACATAAAATTGATAGTCATAAAAATGTACGTAAATGTGCATTTTACGTAGTATAATATAGTAGTAGGTCTTTAGTGACTTTTGACTTGACATCCGTAGTGACGAAGTGAGTTGGGGATGAAAAAACAACAATTGGATAAATATTTTTTTTGTATTCTTATTTAATCTTTTTACACTCATCACATTTTATGCTACGAGTATTTAATGAAGTACTTAAATAAGTATCGTAGGCCCCTCCAGCATCAATCACTGCTTGTAGCCGGTCGCGCATGGAAGAAACCATGTTTATGCACACTTTGGTGCCGCGAAAGCTTTCCCGGTGCCGCGAAAGCTTTCCCGGTGCCGCGAAAGCTTTCCCAAATGTCATTTACCATGATTAGGGCTTTCTTTGTCCTACACTCATTTGTATCCCATTGCTGAGCCATCAATCCCAACGATTGATTCGATGGGGTTGAGATAGGTTTAAAGAATATTTATTTCTCAAAAGAAATTACATTTCACTTATTCGAAAAAACATCTTAAATTTAGTAGGTAACAGGTAGTAGGTACATAATTAAAACTTCATGTAGCCAAACAATTAATAGTAAACAACCTACATAAGCATACAGTTAGTTCTATTATCAATTACTTAATAATAAGTTATATGAGTTTGAAATGAGGTCGCGTATAGCACTAGACTATTTTAAAAAGAACACAAAGATAAAGTTGTAAGTGTTGATTGTGCTTGTAATACAACGTACATATTCGAAAATGTGTTGCTAAATTCAATCTCTAGCGCAGTTTACACAAAAAAATGTTTAATTAAACGAATCCTGCACCACAATCTTGAAAAGAGGTGTAATATTACTACCTATAAATATTGATATGATAAATATTTTGGGATCTCAAGTATCGAAGAAGCAATTCATACTGATCATCAATATGGTACCTGTAGCTTTATGCCAACACCAGGCAATATAATATATGTATGATCTATCGATTTTGATCTCATTTGATTTAAATGGGACTAAAACTGTCAATTTATGCCACGTACCAGAAACTATTACTGTAAAAGGTCAATGTTTTAAGTTATGCGTTAGCGAATACATATACCTGGTGCGTTACAACCGACTGGACTTGGCCATTACAAGGCGCATGGTTTTATAAACGGGCAAATGATGTGTTATGGTGATTTTATGTTTCGTTTTTGCAATAGTAAAGGAACCTGTTTATTTACGCACGGTATTTTACGGGCTTATTTAAGACGACCTCTGTGGCGCGGTGGGCGAAGGTCCGCCGACGCAGAGGGTTTGCGGGTTCGATTACCGCCTCGGGACAAATATTTGTGCGATCTGCAGATATTTGTTCAGGGTGTTCTGTTCGTTTTTTATGTAGGTATAATACAAAATATCTATCTGTGTAATAATATTGTATTATCTGTAATCTAGTACCCATAACACAAGCTCTGCTTAGCTTGGAACTAGATGATACTGTGTGGATTGTCCGGCATTATTTAATTTATTTATACCAATTTGCTTGAAACTTACAAGAACTCACTGAAAATACTTATGCTAACAACATTCCAGATGGAATATGGTAGATTCGAGGTGTAAAACATTCTTTTATTAATGTCGGTGTGTAATGGAGCGACATCCGGCCAAGCATTAACATCATTAATGTAATCATCAAAGGCTTTCTTGATAAGATTTTGTTTTATGTACTGTTTAAATCTACGAATAGGGAGCTCAGTTGCTTCAGATGGAAGAAACGCACGCAATTGCCCATAAATGATTTCTCTACCTTACGTAATCTTACGTGTACGATGGAATGTGTTGTGTAGTTTGTTCTTGTTTCTTGAATTCTTGGTGTGAACATCACAATTTTTCAAAAAGCTATCTCTGTTTTTGTGAGTATGCATTAAATTTTCATAGATGTATTGCGATATTACTGTCAGAATATTTATTTCTTTAAATAACTCTCTCGAAGAGTCGCGTGGGTTTATGTTTATAAATAGCGCGTACCGCCCTTTTTTGAAGAACACAGATAGTCTGGATGTATATGATATGTCAGCCGCCTGTCCCCAAAGCAAAATACTATAGGACATAATACTATAGAAGTAACTGAAATAAACTAACCAAGCTGTATCTTCATCGGTAATATATCTGATTGTACGAACTGCATAGGCTGCTGGACTAAGTATGCCTGCGAGAGCATCAATTTGTGGTCTCCATTGAAGAGAGGAATCAATATGTAGCCCTACGAAAATATTAGAGTCTACAAGATAACAATCTCTTCATTTGGTATTCAATTCTCTTACATTTGGTACCTACCTAACAAGAATTTTATGCATTTGGTTTTTTTAACATTAAGAGGTTATTGGCAGTGAACCATCTAGTATTTGTGAATGAGAAGTATTTACGTAGTCGTAATTATATTTATTTCTGTCTGCTTTAATAGAACCGTACCTGCATCTGTTATAATTTACTATTGTAGCTAGTAAGTGGCGCCTATTTAGTTAATTTTTAGAATTTTGTAATCGCTTCCGAAGCCCTTATGTTTAGAAGCTAAAATTTCGTTGTTACAGTGCCCTCCAAAAGTTAGTTGAAATTCTCTTTTAACATCCATTCATAAAAAAAGAAGGTTGGATTTCGCCCGCAAGTATTCGGATAAGCCAATAGACTTTTGGAAGAGTCTTTAGCGATGAATCAAAGTTCGAACTATTTGGAAATCGACGTCGGCAAACTGTATGGCGCAGAAGCAATGGTAACTCTTACGACGACAAATACTTGCAGCCCACTGTGAAACACGGCGGTGGCAGTGTGATGGTTTGGGGGTGTTTTTCTTGGCATGGTGTGGGCCGACTGCAAATAATTGAAGGCAGGATGACAGCACAGATCTATTGTAATGTTCTCCGTGACAATTTAAAACAATCTGCTGAAACAATGGGGTTAGGTCGGTTTTTCAAGTTCCAACAAGACAACGATCCGAAGCATACATCAAAGATAACTAAAGAATATTTTAAAGATAATGAAGTGGACTTACTGGAATGGCCAGGCCATCAATGTCACCCGACCTTAACCCCATTGAACATTTGTGGGATGAATTGGAGCGCAGAATCCCTGTTTCCATAAGACGCAACAGGAATTTGTATAAAAATAAAATTCTTGAAAAATGGTCGACTATACCAGTCAAAACTTTACAAAATCTTGTAGAATCAATGCCTAGACGACTTAAAGCAGTTCTACAGAACAATGGCGGTCATACAAATTATTAAAAGTTCAGACATTGGCAAAGATACAATCCAATCCACCCATTCAGTGCCGTGCCCGCCCATCGGCGGGTGAAATTTTTTAACTGACACGCCAAGACCGCCTATGGGCGGTTGGATTTCAAACTCCGATATCTTAGCCAAAAACCTTTTGAGAAAAGTAAGATTTTGTGGAATGATTCGATTTACTAAAATTGATTCGTAACCGAAATGGCCTGCAGATATCTAAGGTTTTGGAAAAAGTCAATTTCCGACCTTTCATGCCGAGCCCGCCCTTGGGCGGGCAAAACGCTTGTTCAGGATTCACAAACCTTTTGCGAAATTTTGATAAGAGAACTATTCAATAATTTATTAATAGGTAATCGGTTTCAGAAAAATATAAGATCCCAACCAATCATCTGTAAAAACGTGTCTATTCTCTCTCGTTTGTAATATTGCTTCCCAAAAAGTAATGAGACCTACCCAAAAAAAAATATTTTTCATTTCTCATGCTCGGAAAGTACGCTTGAAGTTACGTAAACATAGCGTAGAAAACTTTGCGTCTCTAGGCACACTAAAGTCCCTAGGGACGGACGCAAATAACTGTCAAGTAATTAAAAATGTCACCTTCTATTTTGACATTTCTTTTAAGGCATGTCGAGACTTGCCTCAAATCAAAATCTTTAAAAAAATTATTTGAGGATTTCTATAAAAAAATATTATCAACTAAAAATATTACAAATTTTGTAACATGACTTCATACTTATGTGACTGTGGCCTGTATACCTGGATTTCGTGATCTGCTGCTATGTGTGACGTTATAGAACTGTGTATCTGGACTCCCGTGATCATATTTGTGACGACTGTGGCCTGTATACCTGGACTCCGAGATATCTTGAGTTGCTGTACCTATACCTAGGTAAGTTTTTGATCTTTATAAAGATAAAGAAAGGAACAAATATTTGTACATTGCAAACGCTGCGCTGGTTAAACTATACATGACAGATCAAAACACTGGTCTCGAAAGTCAAAATACGAAATAAGAAAATTTGCAGAGTAAAATCGGTATATTTGGAACGTAAATAAAAATTAAAAAAAAAATTATTTATGTAAAACTTTAGTGATTCACAAACCTAAAAGAGTAGATAATTACTAACGAGTTAATCAAGAGCAAAAATACGTACATATACAGGGTGAATTTGAATTCATGAGTTGTTCCCACGGCGACACGGTACAAAGATACCGGGTGAATGAGCGGTCTTCCGCGCGCTTGTGCGCATGTGTTGGAACGTGAAATGATGAAAAATCCAACAAGTTCTGTGTGTTTCTTAAAATCAGGCCCGGCGAAGGTACAAGGTCAGTGGGGTAGCGGCGATGGAACAATTGTCGAGTTTGAACTAAACTGTTGATGCGACCGTACAGTACATCCATCTGTAGGTATTGATCATTTGTGTACCTAGCTTGCACTCGACGCGGTCGAGGCATTGTGTCCCCAAAATTTTCACAGACATACACTGAAATATAATATAACTGTAATCCAAAGGATAGCGAGAAAGGGTTTATTTTTTGTTTTTGCGTAATATTAGCGCCAATGCGTTAGGTATTAGTGGTGTCTTGGTTTAAAATTATGCCCACGAATTCAAATTCACCCTGTATTATTTTCAAACTTATTAAATATTTAAATTACGTTATAAACCTACCTTATTGTCCAAACTCATTGGATAACATTTTTATTCTATTTTAGGAGGACAATGGATCCTCAGCCATCTACCTCTCGATCAGCCGCCATTCGCGATGAAATTTATGATACCTTGGCTACCTGGGATTCTGCCGACTACGCTAATGAGGAAGTTGTACATAGTGAGGGTTTATCATACGACGAACTTTATGGAATATTGACGGATAATGTCGATGATATGCTCGAGAATGACAGTCAGGGCATCGAAACAGAAGCACATGATTTGTCTCAAGATCCTTTATGCGATGACGAAACTGAGGAGAACGTAACCACCCATGAATGGCATTATGGAAATGCGCCAAACAGCAACAATTTGGAATTTACTGCGACTACTGGACTGAAAGTCGACATGAGGGAGAAAGAGCCGTTAGATTTTTTTTGGTTGATTTTATGTCCTTCAATTTTAAATTTGATTATGACATGCACCAACAGGTATGGCGAGGAATTACATAATACGGCTTCTGCTACGCACAGTAGAATGAAAGAGTGGCGGCCAATAGATACGGAAACGTTAAAAACTTTTATTGGGTTGGTCATTCATATGGGAACTATTCGATATACTCGTAACAGAATATCTGACTACTGGAAAACGCATTATTTATTTCAAAATAATATTTTCAGAAAATACATGTCTAGAAACAAGTTTTTAAATATAATGAGAGCATTGAACGTCCAAAACATAGCAGGAAATGCAAGCTTATATAAAATTAAATCTTTGATTGACGAAATAAATAAAAATATGAAAAATATTTATCATCCTACTAGAGAAATAACAATTGATGAGTCATTAATGTTATGGCGAGGAAGACTTAGTTTCCGCCAATACATGAAATCGAAAGCCAGTGGATATGGACTAAAATTTTATAATTTAGCCGATAATACAGGCATAATTTTCAAAACACATTTATATGCTGGATCAAAAGATCCTTTAGTGTCTGGACGCGGGCATACAAACAAAGTTGTTCATTTACTAATGGAAGGCCTTAAAAATATGGGCCACTCGCTTTACGTAGATAATTTTTACTGTAGCATCCCTCTCACAAGAGATTTATTAAATAGCGGTACATTTTGTACAGGGACACTCAAAATAAATAGAGAAGGGAATCCGAAGGAATTGCTAAAAATTAAAATTAAAAAAGGCGAATGTATAATACTGCACGACAACAACAATATAACTTTAGCAAAATGGATGGACAAACGGGAGGTGCTGTTTCTTTCAAGTGAGCACAGTAGTGTCTTAGAAGAAGTAGGAAATCGTACTAGAAACAGAACCTCATTGAAACCACGTGCTATAATTAAATATAATAAACATATGAGAAATGTGGACAAACATGACCAAATGCTGTCTTATTATACAGGTGAACATAAGTCAATACGGTGGTATAAGAAGGTTATTATTCACTTGATTGAAATGTGTTTAATTAATTCTTATCAATTATTTAAATCAGAAAAAAATCTATGTATTAGTTTATATGACTTTCGACTAAACATTTTGGAAAGATTGTTGCCACCTGTATTTCCCGATGAGGAAATACCTTTGGCGATTTGTCCAATACATTTTCCTCGACAAATTACTTAAGAACCAAATAGTCGGCGAGCAAAAAGGAAACAGTGCCGACAATGTGCGAAGCAAAAAAAACGCGTAGATACGATATTTTACTGCCCTGATTGCCATGATAAACCAGGACTCTGTTTAAATTGTTTCAAGCCATACCACCGGTACTAATCTATACTAATTAAGTATATTGTGAACGAGCTATCTTCTCAAAAAATATGGGAAAATATCTTGTAATGTACGATTTAAAGGATGTAATAAAAATAGTGCTTAAGTTGTTAATTTGCAAATAAAACTTATTGAATGAATTAAATTTGTTTTATTTTACTTTAACATAATTATGTAACATATTTATTTATATTAAAAAAGAGCGCAAAAGGTTCGATGACATGACTGATTTTAGTTTTCTTTATAATTATTTACAAGAATTTCGACGTCATTTAGAAATTCCATTAGACGATTGTCTGGCACATTCTCTATTAGTTGTCTTATGGAAATAGCTACAACATTTTTTTTACAATTGCATGGAGACAACCCAATATATTCTTTAGTCTGGGTACTTGCAACTTTTGTATGTATACTGTTATTATTCTTCTCTATCTTCGCTTTCATTAGTCGTTTGATTTCTTTCATATTATCGTCATTATAAAATTCTGTTTCATTGACTGAAAAAAGAAAGAAAATATTATATCGCACTCCCAGATCTAAAGGGAGTCAACTCAAATATCTAGTTTTTTTAGTTATGCTCACCATTATTAAATATTATTCCCTATCGACCAACTAAACAGATTTAAAAATAATTCCACTACTAGCCGCTAGACGCCGCTAGAAACCTGTTTTGATGAACGAGCGGTCCCCGCTCCTCCCCCACCAAAAGGGGGACATCGCCAGTTGCAACCAGTATGTGAAACGGAGTGCACGTGTCCCTCGTGAACGAAAAAGAATTATTTTGAATTGCATCCATACTGTTGAATATTAACGTTTATATTATTTTGAGTTGACGCCGTATCGATGACGAGTGCATTAAAAAGCAATGCTACATTTTGATTTGAACCCGTACTGCTGGAAAGGTATGTAAAGTTTTTGTTTTTATCTATAACTAGTTCCGTACTGTTGAAATAATATTGAAAAGTAAAGTTGCCCCTGTTTTGTTCAAATATTTTTTAAACTGCAAAGTTTCTTTAAAAATAAATTATTTCTGACCTTGTTTTGCTGGATAAGATAGAAATCTTTTTTATTAACAAAATGTATTTTAACTACACAGTTTTTGCCGTTTTAACTGATACATTTTTGAGTTAGATCTCTTTAGATGGTCTCCACAAAATACGTTTAAATAATCTAGTTCGTGAGACTTAAAAAGCTTAACGATGGCTTATTATATCAATTTGGCTCACAGGATCCTATAATTAATTGAAATATGCGTTTATTATTTCAGATAAACGATGAAACGCGGACGTTTTTTAGTCAATATGATAGAAGAAAGGGATAACGAAAACACTCCTCCTAATGACGAACCCACTCAACAGGAAACTCTTGTAAATGTCCTCAAAATTTCATCAAGCAATGAAGTCTCATCTAAGCAAGCCCATGATGCTTTGCCCGTTGTTGAAGAATCCATTCCACAGACATCAAATCAACAGAACCCCGGTGGTCCAAACTATTACATTTCACCAATTCGAAGCGATGAAAGTGATATTGATGACTGCGATGCAGATCCCAATTTCCAATTAGTTCCCATAAGTAACGCAATATCTAAGGTCATACCTACTGTATCATCGTCCAGCTCGTCCAACACCAGCAGTAGCGGCTCGAGTTCATCAAGTTCGTCGGACACCGAAGATGTAAGTGAGCAACTAAACCCTCAAAATGCTGCGGTTTCTGAAACTAATTCTGAAGAGACCCAGATAGAAAAAAAAGGAAAAAAGAGAACGCGTAAACCATCAAATTGGAAATCAAAAGTAGCAAAACGGCTGAGAAATTCGGGCAAAGCCTACCAGTCGTTGTCAAAATCCAAAAAACATGTGCCAGAGAGAAGAGTTAAACCCCCCTGTGGAGATAAATGTAGGCTTAAATGCAAAAATAAGATCGATGAGATGTCAAGGCAACTGCTTTTTGATGCATATTGGGGGCTCGGAAATCTTGAAAGGCAAAGAGAATTTGTAGTGAGACATTCACAAGAAATAAAGCCTAAATATCGATACTCAAGTACACAAGACTTTAGAGCTCTTAACACCGCCTTTTATTTTGAGGTTCATGGATCTAAAATAAGAGTATGCAAACCATTTTTCAAATCGACCCTTGACTTGAGCAATAAAGCGATAAAAACCGCACTTACCAAAAAATTGGATTCAGGAATTATTCAAGCTGATATGAGAGGAAAACATGAACACCATCCAACAATTGACCCACAAATTAAACAGAGTGTTATAGATTTTATAAATTCTATACCAAGAATTGAATCCCACTACCTAAGGGCTCAAACAACACGGCAATACATTTCAAGCGATAAATCACTGGCCGATATTTATAGAGATTACAAACAACTTCGTGAAAGGGATGGTTTACCCTTTGCTACGTCTTCAACATTCAACAGGATCTTTAACACCGAATTCAACATTTCTTTCTTTATCCCAAAGAAAGACCAATGTGATCTTTGCGAAAGATACAAGAACGCGGACGAAGAAGGAAAGCGAAAGTTAGCCCAAGAATATGAACAGCATCTAATAGAGAAGACTTTAGCAAGAACTGAAAAAGAAAATGATAAAAATAGGACCGATGGCACCATCACAGTTGTTTACGATTTGCAAGCTGTTTTGCAGATTCCAAAGGGACAAGTGTCTCTATTCTTTTATAAATCCCGGATCAACTGTTTTAATTTCACTATCAGTGATTTAAGGGCTAAAGATGTTGTTTGCTTCTTTTGGGACGAAACAGAAGGAAAGAGAGGACCGGTTGAAATCGGTAGCTGCATACTCGACTATATCAAATCACAGGTAGACCAAAATCACAATAAAGAAATTGATATAATTTTCTATTCCGACAATTGTGGCGGTCAACAAAAAAATAAGTTTCTGTTGTCTGCGTATGCTTACGCTGTCAACAAGTTACCAGTAAAATCTATAACACACAAATTTTTAATTCGCGGTCATTCTCAAAATGAAGGCGACAATGTTCACAGCGTAATTGAAAAACAAATTAAACGATATTTGAAGTCGGGTCCAATTTATATACCAGAGCAATACAAAACTTTGATTGGTACAGCAAAAAAGACAGGGAAACCTTATACCGTCGTAGAAATGGCTCACGATAAGTTTTATGACGTTAAAGCATTGCAAGAATCATGGGGCACCAATTTCAATATAGACACGGAAAAAAATACCATCAAATGGCATGACATAAAAGTTCTCAGAGTTGAAAAAGAACACCCTGAAGAGTTTTTCTACAAAACATCATTTACAGAGGAAGCTTTTAAGAAAGCTTGTGTGCGTAAAAGGGTTCTCCGAGCAAGGGGAAAAGGGTCAGCTATAGATGTATCATTATTTTCTACTGGCTTAATTCAGGCATATACTGAGAAAATGACATTGTCGGACGCAAAAAAGAAAGACATACAAGAATTGATTGATAAGAACGTCATTCCGAAGTCCTACTATGATGTTTATTATAAAGGCATTCTGAGTGTTGAGGATAATTAAGTAATTGTTATTAAAATATTGTCATTTTTGATTACCTACCTCATTAGAATTAAAACTAAATAAGTGATACTTACTATTTAAGAATAATTGTGATTTTAAAAACAGTGATCTCTAAACGCCATTATTAGAATTTAAATTGTAATCATAAGTTGGATGTTAATTTGTCAGATAATTGTGACTTAATTACTTAATACTTAAATGTTAAGAGAAATGTGATTTTAAATGTGCATTTTAAAATAAGCTTCCATAGAGCAGAAGTGCCTATATTTTTGTTATATTTCTGAGGAAACTTATTTTGACTTATTACTAATTTTATAATTAAAGAAAATAAGAGACTGTCGATAGTTTAACATGACTATTAATTTTTAAAGTATTAATAAAAAATGTTCATTTGAGTACTTTTGAGTGTTTTCTTCCTAATCCATCACTCAATATATCCTTACTGTTGGTCACAGATGGCTCTATGATTTGGACTAATTATAAAGAATAAGAAATGCTATCCCATTTTTAATTTGCGTGTCTCATCAAAAGAGAGTTAACTCAAAACTTAATTCATCAACACAGAGTCAATTCTAAAAGATAAAATTTATATAGGTACACATACTTGTTAAGCAAAAGGGAAATAACTCAAAAAATCCAATTCTCAGCCCTTATACATGCCTAAAACACAAAAATCCTATAGTATCTTTCTTTTAGTGGCACATGCATATCATAGATATGTACAAATAACTCCTCCAGTGCATAGAGATATGGTAATCAGTTTTTCGCCTTTTGTGGAAAAAGTGTTTTTTTGAGTTGATCCTGTTTAGATCTAGGAGTGCGATATTATTAGTGATTAAAATAAAAAGGAAAGATAAAAATTAAATTTTTAATGAATTTTCATAATGTAGGTTTTCATTTTTAACTAATTTAATGCAGTAGGGGTACAAAAAAATTTGAAGACATCTGATTTTTATGAAAACCCTTTAATGTAGGCCTTTTAAAGACATTTTAGATTTCTTTACATAAATATTAGCTTAATTATATCTGATAAACAGGTTTATATGATTTTCCTTCGTCTTAGATCAATTAACTGAAAGTTATGACATACCTTCATGCTCCATTACTATTTCAGCTAATCTATACTAATATTATAAAGAGGAAAGATTTGATTGTTTGTTTGTTTGAATTGAATAGGCTCCGAAACTACTGGACCAATTTCTATAATTCTTCCACCATAAGAATCCTAAAATTTCCGTGATGAACATAGGCTATAAAATATTTTCAAAAAAGTTAGAGATCCGTATAAAAACTTCAATAATAAAACCATAGCGATATAAGTACATCAACTTCTTTTTTTTTCTTTTTTTGCGCTGCTCGCTTTTGCTGAGTTTTGCTGTGACTCAACTTCAACTTCTTTTTTTATGGCACCGCTTTTGCTACGACGACTTCACCGCCAGTGTCAGTTATGGATTGTCATAGACATCACAATTCGTTACTGGGGTGCGAGAGGAAACTCAATGTCAAAAAATATAAAAACTTCAAGATTGGAACCATGCGATGTAGGCTGATGTAGGCGATATAGCGGTGCGAGAGAAAAGTCAATGCCAAAAAATTAAGTTCTCCCTGTTTTTCTTTATCTATGTAAAGGAGGTAAAGGTACAATTATAATTATATAAGTAAAGGAGGTAAAGGTACAATTTTAAAAAGGAAAGGTTTTATTGTTTGTTTGTGGTCTGAATTAAATAGGATCTGAAACTGCTAGACCTTTTTGGAAAAAATAATCATCATTAGAATGATAATCATAGGCTATACAATATTTTTAAAGTTAGTGATCCCTATGAAAACTTCAATAATAAACTACCTTATCTAACGTGTGTATGTAAGAACTTAAAATTCTTTAAAATACCCGTGCGAAGCCGGGGCGGGCTGCTAGTAACCAATAAAACTGTCACAATTTTGCCACATACATATATCGCAGAAAACCACGCTTTTCACACGGTACTGTACGGTACGGTACGGTTAAAACTGAACATATCAAACGGTTCACGTTGAAATCTACAGCTTCATGCCGAAAACGCCGATGGGCGGGCAAGGATACTTAATCGAGATGCCGGGACCGCCGATGGGCGGGCTGTATATCACAGTATGGCGGCATCGGGGTAAAGTCGTTACTTTTCAGGACGGCAGTGAATGGGTTAAAATATTTTTGCAATAATTTCAACTAACTTTTGGCACCGTAATTTCACTGCTTATCTACATAAAATATAATTATTAAAGTTGTTATGGTTCTCTTACTGATAGAAATATTCTAAATTGATTATATTTTAATAAATAGTTTTTGAAGCCATGATTTTATTTTGTTTTTGTATAATTTCCTCACATTTATTACATATACGATAATTTCAACTAACATTTTTCTATATTTTTTAGTTGTTTTATTTTTAAGTTTTTAATTCGTTGTTATTGTTATTTTTTTTATTTTTTTTATATCTTTAATTTTAAATTGTTTAAATATTTGCAAAAATACAATGCATAATATAGAAATTTCAACTGTTTTTTATTTTATTTGTCTGAATTATTTTATTGATGTAGGTATAGGTACTCGATTCATAAATTTGCACTTATAAGAATCTCGTGTCGAACTTCTTCTAGTACGACACTGGAGCGCTAATATATTTTTGTCATTTGACGATAGGTAAAATGTTAATTTCGTAGACACTGTGAGGTCTACAACATGTTTGTTTAATTAATTTTTCACTAGGTAAATGAATAACACCCACGTACCGAAAACAGAACACGACAATATTTATTATCCAAACTTAATTTTATGCTTTTTAATTGTTATTTTTTGTTCTTTGTAAATATTTTTTTAGAGTACATACCGACGTTTGCATGTCAGAACAGCTGGAGCGTAAGGCGCGGCGGCGAGGCGGGGCGGCGCGGCGACGTCGGTGGGCGGTGCGGCATTCCGTGGCGTTGTCTTTGTTTATATTATGCCATGGTATTTTGGTACTAGGCTTGTTCTTGCTCGCTCGGTCAGTGACAGGATCGCTCCGTACTAGTACATTTGCATTAATGTACTAGTTCGGACTTCTAGTTCTATTAGTACATTTAGTACCTACCTCGCTCACCAACATTTTTGAGTCATACAAATCACCTATTGTGCCTTTATCAAGCTAAATAAATTACATCTAGGTATTATTGCAAATATTATAGTCCATCCAAATTCGATGCGAAATATTCGCAAACAAACCACATATATGTACTTAGAAAACCTAAAATTTGATTTACTACCGTGTTTTTTTGTACGATGTTATGGACATAGGTCCATTGCGTGTCGATTTGAGATCTTTGCTGAGAATTTACAGTACCGTAAAATGGGGTAAATAGGGATCCAGGTCTAAATTGGGACAAAACTCGGGAAGATTTTTCAAATGGTAACATAGAAGGTATGCTCGATTCAATATTTGGCGTGATTATTTAAATTAGTAGTAGAATAACAAAAAATACTGTGGCAACACCGAACAGGTGTGTGCCCCTAAAAGCAGTCAGACTCAGTTGAAAATCACGTTCTGGAGAGAGATGTTTTGGTTGCCGTCAAAACTTTGTTCTATTGAGCTATTTTCTGATATTTATTGCAAAACTTCGATTGAATTGTGTGCTTTAATGTTATGGGAACACTTTCACTAAGAATCAGGTAAGGTAGTTGTACCAGTGATAAACAGTGACCCACTGATGGACAGTTTCATAATTCCCTTAAAAAATAAGCATTCTACCATTTTTTAAGTTCTGGCAACACTTTTTCCATAGACTACAGATATCGAACTGCCAAAGTAATGACAGTTGACGTTTAGCGATCCCTTAGTTTCAAGATGGTGATCAACGAAACGATACATGTCTCTGCTTGCTCAATTTTGTTCGTAAACTTGATAACGACAAGGTAAGCTTCTAGTAATTTTTTGGTGAACCAGTGAATGAATTGCAATGAACTATATATTTTGTATGTTATTAGAGCACTCTTCTTTAGTTAATTTTGTATAGAAATCTTGAATACAAGTATGTGTTTTGCTTTTTTGCGTCGTGTCCATTACCGGTACATTCGATTATTGCATGAACTAGTTATGGACATTGTGTCCATAACTGGTATCATTCATAATTCTAAACATAGTACTTTATCCATAAATTACATAGCTAAGGAAATAAACTGAGTATTTACTGTGGCTTTTTAAAGGGTTTTACCAGTAATGGACAAAGGTGTTTATAATTGGTTGTCCAACATTGGTCCTTTCTATTCATACTACACGAAGGTATTGTTACAGCCATGGCACCGATGAAAAACTATACCCCAGACCAAATGGGCCGTGCTCTGGAGGCAGTAAGAAAAGGGCAGAGTGTAAGCTCTGCAGCCCAAAAATATGGGGTACCTAGAATAACTTTACATAATAAGAGCACTGGTAAGAGTCCAGCAGTGTGCTCCATGGGCCCATCGTCAGTTTTATCAAAGGACGAAGAGTCTATTTTGGTTGAATGGTTGTTTGCTATGTTATCAAGGCACTGTCCAGTGGCGAAAGAACAACTACTTGGCAGTGTCCAAGCTATTGTGAAATCGAATAATAAAGAAACACCATTTACTGATGGAAGGCCAGGGCGAAAATGGTATCAGGCGTTTCTTACACGACACCCTGAAGTGTCTGAGAGGCTAGCACAAAATTTGACGACATCAAGAGAAGCTGTAAATGAAAACCAAATAACAAGCTGGTTTTCCGAAGTTAATGATTATTTAGTAGAAAATGGCCTTGGTGAAGTTATGAAGGATCCTACAAGAGTATTTAATACGGATGAAAGTGCTTTCTTCCTAAATCCTAACCCTGGACACGTTTTGGTGAGGAAAGGCGATAAAAACGTATATAGCGTTTCAGGCAACGAAAAAGAAAATTTGACTGTCCTTATAACAGCCAATGCAGCAGGGCAAATAGCCCCACCAATGGTTGTATTTGCCTATGAGCAAATACCAAAACATCTGGCGGATGGTATTCCGGAGTCATGGGCCATAGGCAAATCAGAAAGTGGCTGGATGTGCAGCAGCACATTTTATGAGTACGTCACGAATGTGTTCTACCCATGGATAATTGAAAACAAAATAAAACTCCCGGTAGTTTTTTTTCTTGATGGCCACGCGTCACACGTCACGAAACATTTATCTGACTTTTGTTCTGATAAGCAAATCGAAATCATTGCGCTGTACCCTAACAGCACTCACATCTTACAGCCAATGGATATAGCAGTATTCCGTCCATTAAAATTGTTTTGGCGAAAACATGTACGGAAATGGAAGACCGAAAACTTGGGTCAACAAGTCAAAAAAGACAAATTTGCAATGATTTTAAAATGTGCTCTGGACGAACTTTCGCCAGACACTATAAAAAATGGATTTCGAGCTGGTGGTTTGTTCCCATTTGGCCCAGAATATGTGGACTTTTCAAAAATGCATACTCATAACAGAAGATTGACAACCGCTGATAAAGATCTGACAAAACAAGACTCAGAATTTTTCTCCAAACTGGAACAGGAGATAGTAAATGCATTTACACAATCAAAACTGGATCTTTATGAAAGATGTTTCTTTACCTCAAGAACTGATTTAAATGACATGTTGCCACCCGAAGATTTAACCATGTATGTGATTTGGGCCAAATACAAGCACTTGTGCCATGCAAACAGAAACGAATATGACGAACATAAAAATCAAGAAGCTGCATCAGTGCAAGAACAAAATAAGAGACCAGATTATGAAAATCGTCCTGTAGAAACACTAGAAACATATAAAATGCATCAAAAAAACACCGTCATAGTCACTAACACATCTCTCGAAGATGTGCCGTCGACATCTGCAGCAATGCTCATGGACAAAGAATCTGATGCTTTCAAGATTTTACCACACACTGAAAATAATCCAGCTGTTAATACTGATACCATTGATATACACAAAAATCAGGAATTGATCAACCTTACCCATAATACTCCGAATAAAAACCCGCCGCCGAGTAGTTTTGCAGAACTCATGTTAAAAGAAAAAAACATTATAGTGCCTTCCTCATTTAAGAAAGTTCTTTTCTGGCCGGAGCCCACCATAAAAAAGAAAGGAAGAATGCCAAAAGTAAAGTTACCATCGGCAATCACTAGCAAAGCTTGGAAAGAATTTCACCAGAAAAAAGAATTGGATAAATAAATAAAAGAAGAAGAGAAAGAAAAAAGAAAACAGGAAAGAATTGATAAAAAGGCTGAAAAAGATGAACAGATGAAAAATAAAAAAAGAAACGTAATAAACTCTAAATGTAAAAAACGTCGAAAGCTATCTGTTACTTCAAGTGACGCCGAAGAAAGCGATGTAACATATGCAGAATCAGGAGAAAGTGACATTGAGATTGAAAACGTTTCGGAAAATGATAGTATTACTAAAGAAAGTACTAACATACAGACATATTTTGCAGAAGAAATTGTAGAAACGACTGAAAACGAACCAATAGAAGACGATGATAAAGAAAATAAAGAGATCAACAAAAGCGCAGCAGTAGAAGAACAAATTGTTTTAGAGAAATATTATGTATCGCCAGAACATACAATAAAAATACTAGACAACGTTGAGGTGCAAATGATACTCGACCATAAAACTGGAACATTTAGGTTCTGCAAAAAACGTAAATCAGATGAGCCTAAAGTAGGAAAGCATGTTCTGGTCAAATTTCATGGCAAAAATATGAAAAAGACTTACAGATACGTATGTACGATACAAGAAGTTTCTGAAGATAAATTAGTAGTACAAGGGCTGCGTAGCTGTAAGTCGAAAGAAAAATTTAAAATAATTGAAAATGACGTGTCAATTATTGAAGAGTCTGATATTTTGACATATTTGCCGAGCCCTGAAAAACATAGTAAATATTTTATATTTCCACACGCAATTGACATAAAAGAAGCTATTTAAACCAAACTTTTATAGGATGGCTATTTTTCTTGTCACGCTGATTTTTATTATAATTTTGAATTAAAGTTATTCATTTCATAACCTTGCAGTGTTTTCTTTTTTTGAATTGTCTATTACTAGGTGTCCAATATTGAAACACTGTCCATAACTGGGTTGCTATCACTGGCATATGACCTGTCCATTACTAGAAAATTTAGAGCCTCCTTTTCTTTTGTTACTTTTGTTTAGAGAAAGTCTTTTTTTAAATAAATATTATTTCACTACCAATGCTCTATTCTCTGAACACACATTATCAGTAACCCTAATTGCGTTTGGTCAGCTACTTTTTTTTTAGTAAATTTTTAACTAGATTTGTCAAGCTTATACTGTCCATCACCGGTACTTACCTTACGTAATATTTCTGTATGTGTTGTTTTTATTGACTAAAATTAAAGGCTATAAAATTGGACTTTTTTGGGGGAAATTGGAATGTAAACAGTCTAAATAGGGACAGGAACGGCTAAATAGGGACGACAATTGTTATAATAGAAACGAGAAGTGTGTTAATTGGACTGATTTCCTAGGGTTGTCACTAAGAATGATAAGGTATCAACTACCTATTTAACTATTTATTACCTATGTAACTATTTATTTTCGTTGCATATTTTGAACTTTTTTTATGAATTACCTATTTGATTGTTTACAGAAATGCCACGATCATACACAAAAAGTCGAAATAACCCATATAAAAAGTATGATTCTGAATCAATACGTATTGCGATTGCGGAATACGAAAGCAGTTCAAACATAATTATCACTAAAAGTAATAGCAGATAAATATAAGATAAGTAAATCTGTATTACACAGACATATGACACGAGTAATGAGGCCTCATGGTAGGCCAAAATGTTTGAATGATGAAACCGAACTATATATAATCCAATATTTAAATATCTGTTCGGAGTGGGGTTACCCACTTGATACATACGATTTACGACTTCTAATTAAAGGTTACCTTGACAGAATGGGCACTGAAATAAAACGATTTAAAAACAACATGCCAGGGCCCGATTTTATCGAGTGTTTCTTAAAAAGACACGAAGATGTTCTGTCAAAAAGAATAAGCCAAAATATAAAAAGAGCTAGGGCAGCTGTTTCAGGAGACATTATTGAAAAATACTTTGAAGAACTACAGATTTCCTTAGAAGACGTCCCACTATCGAATATCGTGAATTACGACGAGACGAATTTATCGGACGACCCCGGAAAAAAGAAAATTATCACTAAAAGAGGAGTGAAGTACCCAGAGCGCGTTATGAATCATTCTAAGACATCTACTTCACTCATGATTGCTGCATCGGCAAATGGCACCCTTTTGCCTGCTTATGTAGTTTATAAAGCTGCCCATTTATATGACACATGGACAAAAAATGGGCCACGACTTTGTCGTTATAATAGAACGGCATCCGGTTGGTTCGATAGCACTACATTTGAAGATTGGGTTGAAACCGTAGCAATTCCCTATTTTGAAGATAAGCAAGGAAAAAAGATATTAATCGGAGACAACCTTTCTTCACATCTTTCGATAAATTTAATCCGTAAGTGTAAAGAGAAAGATATTTACTTCGTATTCCTGCCAGCTAATTCGACCCATTTGACGCAGCCGCTCGATGTAGCCTTTTTTAGACCAATGAAATCTGCTTGGCGTGATGTACTATTCACTTGGAAAAAAACAGACGGCCGCACACAGGCAAGCATACCAAAGAATTGTTTTCCTCAGCTGCTGAAAAAACTTTTTGAGAAGCTTGAAACAAACCTTATAAGTAACATCTTAGCAGGTTTTTCTAAGACAGGAATCAGCCCTCTAAACAAAGAAAAGGTGCTGGAAAGGTTACCGGGTAGTACTACAAGAAACGAAACATGCACTGAAGAAGAAAAAAAGGCTATAGACAAGACAGTTTTAAATTTATTATCAGAGATGCGCTATGGAAATTCTGGAAATATTAGAGCTAATAGTAAAAAAAAGAAAATTAACGTTCAAGCAGGTAAAAGCGTGAGAGAAGACAGTGATTATATTGAATCAGATACATCGGAGACGACTTCCAGAGTAATTGAAAATGTTGATGAGGGTGCTATAGAAAGTGACATAGGTGACATAGAAAGCATCATTGAACCAAGCGTAATACAAAGAACAAAAAAGCCATTAACAAATAAAGGAAAGGTAATAAAAGAAAAAGCAAGCACATCCGGAATAACAAAAAGAAAAGCATTATTGGAAAATAAAAAAAAGATAAACAAAGTTACAAGCGATGAAAAGAAAAAAATAAAGCAAAAATTGGCGAACGAGATAAAAGAAAACAATATGCCTGAAAATATCAGTCTTGATCAGGATGATATTTCTCAACTGGAACTAGATTTACAAGACAATTTAGACGTCAAAAGCATGCCGATAATTTTTGAAGACATTCCATTTTCCGATGATGTAACAGACACTGATAACAACTGCAAAGTGATAACGATTTTCAACGAGGAACAAAAAGAAAACAACAACAATTTAAAAAGAAATAATCCAGCAGTCAAAGGCAAAGGTGTGGGAAAAAAATCAATAAAACAGGAAAATGCAGTGAAAATAGGAAAAAAAAAGTCAAAACATTTGATAATATAGACAAGATACTTGTTAAAAACTGTAATGATACGTTAGAAGAGAAAATAAAGAAAGCTAATAGTGCAGAAGTTAAAGAAGATGTCAAAAAATACAAAAACCAAAAAGGAATGTTAAATGAAGAAACAGAAAAAACTGTAGAAGCCATACCGGAGAAAAAACACAAACTTGGAAATCAGAATCTTTGGCAAGAAAATAAATTGATGGTACAGGAAGAAAAATCTTATAGTTTGAATGATTTAGAAATTTACAAAATGCCTCTCATTTCAGAAGAAAACATTTCAATTAGTGAAAATGTGACAATTGAAAATAGTAATGAATGTGAACAAATGCTAATTACGGACAGTGACAACAAATTAGAAGAAAGTTTGAATAAGAAGCCGGGTGAAATTGAAAAATATAAACAGTATAAGAACGAAAGGAAAATATTTAAAACAGAAAAGGAAGAATTTACAATTAAAATTAACCCTGGAAAATCTTCAGATAAAAAAATTGAAAAGAGTCGATTCAAGGAATGGCATTCAGAAGAACCTGAAAAGAAAAAAATACGAATCATATCAAACAAATTAATAACCATTCCTACCCATGGATACGGTCATAAACATTCCGAACTAAGTAAGTCTGATTCTGGTCAAATAAATAAATCTATGCCCAACAGGAAATGTCAAAGATATTATAGAAATGATGCAGAAATTTTTAAAGATTTAACGGAAGATTGATGAAAAATGTTATTTTATATTTAAAAGTGACAATTCTAATCAAACTGGATCTCGTGGTCTTAGGTATATGTAGATGTTTATAAAATTTAGTTATTTTACTATTGAACATGTTACATTACTATTGTTATTGTTTATGAGTAGAGATTTAGAATGCTTTATTGTGAGCAGATACAGTTAGTAAATACTGCATTAATGTAAGCCTCTCATTGCCTTTATTATGATAAATACTCATATTTTTATAATTCTACGTAATTTAATTATGTAATTGAAGAGAAGTAAAACTTTGATTATTAAATGTGTATTCTTTCTTCTTCTTATTATTATTTCCAACTGTCCAACTCTCATTCTCTTACAGTAGGTAGGTACCTAAGTAGAAAATCTTAGTAGGTAGATAGGTACCCATCTAGTTTATTGGTATTGAGAAGGTGATAGCCCTGACGAATTTCCCTATTTAGCCTTGCCGCGTTCCTATTTACCCCAGTTGCAGTGTAAATTGGGATGAGCATTGTTTTGGCGTTTTTCACTAAGAATTCAATAATTACAGGTATTTTCCATAGTTTGTCGTCTAAATACCATCAAGACTTAAATTTTGGCGTAGAATATGTTGTGTTTTATACCAAGGTATCGGTCAAAACTCAATTCAAAGTTTGATTTCGTCCCTATTTACCCCATTTTACGGTAGTTTTCAGCCTTGGAATTTGTGACCTTCTATTTACAGGGCTGTAAAACGTTCCTGGTTGTATTTTGATTGGTTGCCAAATGTTGGCACCCGAGTAAATATTTGATTTTCCTTCATACTTTACAGGCTTAGGACTGTCATTTTAAGAAAGTTCAATTATTCGTTAAAACGGCGTATTTAAAAATCTAATATTTACAACGATTCGCTATTTACAAAATAATGTAGGGGAGACCAGGTATGAAAGTAACACTTTTCAGTTTTCTCGGAATATCTCAGACAACTTTGTGAATATCAAAATTCTAATCAATACACATAATAAGCCAGTCTTTCGGCTATCTGTACACATCTGATTTAATGTTGAAGCTATTATGGATTTTGAGAAAATGGACCAAATAAAAGATGTGGAAATTGTTACAACCATCCCTAGGGGTAGGGATAATTGTAACAGTGTGCCGGGATGATTGTAACACTGCAAATACACACAAATAAATACTTTAATCAACATATTTATTAATTATTCAGCCTTTTAGGTCCTGCAGTATTAACACAATTAATAAAATGAATAAAGTTTTAAGAGAAACAACAAAAACTTCTAAAATCATGAGGCAAACACAAAAATCGTCTTAAATAATGGAAATTCTTTGAGATCAAATCTAAAATTATGAATTGGCAGCCTCTCGATACGTTGCATTACCTACTCATAAGAACTTCTTGTGCCGCCATATTAAAAATCTCCACACTAGCTAAGCCTCTATCCGTTCTCGTTTATGTGTATTAGGCATGCTCAAATAGGAAACATAAATATTTAATATAAAATAAACCGAACCAAGGGCGAGTTATCTCACGCACAGAAGGTTCCATACCAGCAGCGTTCATAACTACTACGAAAAAGGAACCCTTAAAACTGAATTTTACTATTGGCATTTAGATATAAAATCAAGAATTTATGAAACATCAATTTTTCACTTGTTTGGGGACCCCTTTAATTTTTTTTTATTTATATTTATTGTTTTCTGATTTAAAGTTGAAATGTTATTTACCATGTAAAAATCGCATCTACCTATACAGTTCAAGAGTTAGAGCCTCCACAAAAATAATTTATTATTTGTATGGTATCTTTAATTTAATATTTAGTTTTTTATTTTAAGTAGCGTCTAAAACAAATAATTAAGTACTTACAACTAGTATTAACCTCTATTTATCTATTTCCTTGATAAAAATCTAAGCTCGATTCATATTTATTTTATTTTTTATTATTTGTTGATGATCCTGCCCAAAAATACACATTCTCTAAAATTTTCAACAATCTACCTCTTAAGGTTCACGAGATACAGCCCGCTCAAGGGCGGCGGCGGACAAACAGGGCGGAGGCTTTGTAGTAGGGTCCCTAAAAGACTCACTATGGGGACCCTAAAAAACACATTTAGTTGCCACGATCCGGCTCGGGATGAAAGTAACAAATTGTTACTTTCATCCCGACCTGTAAATTCTCCCGAATTTGACAATCACATGCCTATAACTTAATAAAAGCGTTATAAAGTAACTATTTCACATATGAAAATAGAAAGACAAAATGTTATGCTCTCTAAAACACTTACAAAATACAAGCATAAACGGTCCACATGAGAAATAATCACGATTGAAAAAAAACAACCAAAACGTACTTTAGGGCATTTTTTCCGGCACTAACTCGTAACTTCACAACCTCACTGCACAGCACCGCGAGCGCTACTTAGGTATGTGGGGCATGCAAAATGGCACATATCCTTCGAACAGACTGTCAGTGTAGGCAATCTAGTTTTTTCAGTAAATCATTTGTTACGTTCATCCCGCGTTACTTTTATACCTGGTCTCCCCTACCTACTCAAAACAAAATAGGGCCCACTTGAAATATTTCGATTTTTTGCCCGACACGTTTTTTTTTTGTGAGTTGTTGGTAAATTCAAATATGGAAATGTTAAGTAGGCATATTTATTGATCATAATTAACACTTAACGCCAAGTTTAGGGTGGTCCTTAAGTGGGTAGACAAAAAAACTAAAATCTTACGATATATCGCAGAATCTGTGAGTGCCATTACATTGTTGCTCAGTGGTGTTTGTTGTGTCTAACGAAGAAGTTATCGTAACCTTACCTTTTATCGATTAAATTAGTGTTTGCATAAACAATGCCTGGTTCTCGACGTCACATGGACACAGAATCCGCGACAAGAGCCGTTGTTTTGCTTCAGCAGGGAAATTCTCAAAGATCAGTAGCTTCAAGCCTAGGTGTGTCTAGACGAGCTATTCGAAATGTGTGGGAACGCTTTCAAGAGACAGGTAGTGTGAGTAGGAGGCGCGGTTCAGGTAGAACCCGAGCCACAACCTCCCAAGAAGATTGTTACATCCGACTCTCTGCACGTCGCGAGCGAACTGTAACTGCACGCATATTGAGAAACCGCTTACGTAACGCCACTGGAACGCGAGTGAGTGACCAAACTATTCGGAATAGACTTTATGAAGACCAACAACGCTCCAGAATGCCAGTTGTTCGGGTCAAATTGACCAGAGCCCACCGTGCAGCGCGATTAAGGTTCGCACGTGATCACCTCGAATGGACCATGGATATTGGAGGACAGTGCTTTTTACAGATGAATCAAAAGTAAAGTTTTTTAATGATGATAGACGCGTACGAGTTTGGCGACGACCTGGAGAACGTTTTACAGAACCATGTATTCGTGAAATTGACCGCTTTGGTGGACCCAGTGTTATGGTATGGGGTGGGATTAGCATAATGGGAAAAACCGAGCTAGTGATTTTGGATGAGGGTAATGTAACGGCCGCCAGCTATGTTCAGCATGTTATCCGACCTCATGTGATCCCATATTCACAGCGAGTAGGCCCTAATTTTATTCTGATGCAAGACAACGCTCGCCCTCATACTGCCAGAGTGACCCAAAGTGCAATCTCCGAAGCTGGTATCGCAGTTCTACCCTGGCCTGCCATGAGTCCGGACCTGAAACCGATCGAGCATATATGGGACCAGTTGAAAAGAAGCCTTAAAGACAACCACGCTGAAATTCATAGCCGACAGGAGTTGATAACTGCTATAAAAGTGTGTTGGGAGCAAATTCCAGTTGAAAACGTCATCCACCTTATAGAGAGTGTTCCAAACCGACTCAGAGAGTGTGTGCGCAATAGGGGAGGACCTACGCGTTACTAAACATAAGGCATTGAAGCAACCATAAGAATCTGTTTTAAAAAAAATGTCATCGTGTCTTCAACGCATTGTTTTGGAAAACCGTGTAATTTTAAGTTAATGCGTAAAAACGCGAATTTTTTTTTTTTTTTGGCATAAATAAGGTACCTATTGTAATGTTTTTTTTAAAGATACTGAATGTGTTAACCTATTCCTAAAATTAAACTTGAAATAAACAGAACACATTTTTTTTTTTGAAATTTTATCATTTTTTATTGGGGCCCACCCAATATTTTGTTTTGAGTTTACAAATTCCGTTTTTGCATTAGGTATATACCTCAATCTTATGTACAATAGCGTAACAGTTGCTCAAAATGCGCTATCAATCTAGGTTGCTGTGAAGAAAGAGCAACTGTGCTACTTTCTCCGGTTTGAGCAGGGTGCGCCTTTGGTTTAGACCAATCCTGCACTGGAAAACACCCTGTCGCAGGCAACTGAGGAGGCCTGTATACATAGCCTTTTGAGTACAAAGATATATAGGCGCGGATATATTATCTTTCCTGCTGGCCCACCATTGAAGAGGATCTTCTCTTCTACCTATTAGGTCTTCGCCTAGATACTTGTCGCACTCTCTTATGGCGGCGGCAGTTTGATTGACTGGTCGAACAACAGTAGACACGTCACTGTCAAAATCGTCCCAAATACTTTTTTTGCTGCTCTTGTTGCGGTCGTGGAGCAGGTTCGACGGGTGTTTATTGGTTCTCCGGTGCAAGTCTTATGCTGCACAGTCTGCGTTTCAGATGTTCACAAGCGTTCTGAAAGGATTCTTGTAAACGAAAACCTTTATGCTAAAATCGTGGATCTAGAATTGTTGCATCAGTGTACAGCGGATTGTGCTCATAATCGTCAAATCGATTGTGGATTTCGTTATTCATAGTGGCCAATAAACCATTTACTTCTTCATATTGGGATGGGGAAGCTTGGCATCTGGACACATGCTTCATCATCATATTTGAGAAAATGAGTACCTAAAATGAAAATAAAAAGAAAATTGCTTTAATTATCTTAAATATACACTTTCACTTTAACGTTGAACTATTAACAAACTATTAACCTTTGACAATCTACACTAGGTAATATTATAAAGAGAAAAGATTTGATTGATTGTTTGTTTGTATGTTTGTTTGTTTGAATTGAATAGGCTCCGAAACTACTGGACCAATTTGAAATTTTTTAAAATTTTTTTGGTAATTTTACCATTAGAATCCTAAATTTTCCGTGAATATATTTTATTATAATATTTAAAAAAACTTAGGGATCCGCATGAAAAATTCAATAATTGAATCGTGCGCTGTATATTCAACCTCTTTTTCTATTATGGCGCGTCATAATAGAAAAAGAGGTTGAATATAGTATAGCGCACGGTTTTGCTTTTTCTCTACGGCCAGTGTCAGTTATGGAGTGTCGAGTCAAAGTCAAAAACCCCGATTCTGTTAAAAAAAAAGTAAGGGATCCGTATGAAAACTGTGAAACCCATCGTGTTGGAGTGTATAATTTCTGATTTTTTTTTTAATACCCGTGCGAAGCCGGGGCGGACCGCTAGTGTTACGTATTTTTCCCCGCTTATCTCGTAAAATGGTTGAAGTAGGTATAGGTATAATTTCTGACATTATATCCCACTCTCTGGGTGGCAATGAGAGTTCACTTTTTAAAAGAGCCAGTGTAGCCACCACAGCATCTTTTACTTTGAGAATCCTGTCCATCATGTCATTACATGAGTTCCACCTGGTGGGACACTCTTGTTTTAGTTTAAGTAACGGCAATCCCATCTGCCTCTCGATTTCTTGCAGTTTTGTGAGGCCGGCTGAACTCCTTTTGAAGAACTCCACTATTGCTTTTACTTTTATCATGGTATTGCTTATATTATTCTTCAGGCCCTTTTGCACGACTAGGTTGATAGAATGCGCAAAACATCCCAAAGCTCGCCATTCTCCTATTGTCAACGTATTTGTCATGTTAAATGCGTTGTCCGAAGTTATTTTGTGCTGAATTAAACATTCTCTTAATGTATTGTTTATAAATACGACATACGACCAAGTTGGCGCTAGTATGGCGCTTATCAAATTTAGTGCAGCCAAGCAAAGCCGATTGCAATTTTGTCTCCCGGTCAATGTAGTGCGCCGTTACAGCCATGCAAGACTCGTTGGTAATTGACGTCCACCCATCCACGGTCAAACAAACAGCATGTGTTTCTGTCAATTTTTGTTGCAGGTTTTCTCTTATTTCATGGTTAATTTTGGGAATTCGTGTGTTTGTAAGGGTTTTTCTTGTTGGTAACACGTATTCTGGACATTTCGAAATCATTTTTACTAATTTTTTGAACTCTGGTTCCTCAACTATTCTCAGAGCGTGATGCTCTTTGGTCACCATGAAGACAACCTGTCTGTCTATCAGTTCCACCTTACGGGCGGAAGGTGGTCTGCGTAAGTAACTTGTTATCACATCTGGTCTACAGGACGACGACGTCCCAGGTACTACATTATCATTTAGAATGGGGGTACTTGTAGACGCCGTAGACGGCAATGAAGGAAGTGGGTGTACTGTGGCGTCTTCGTCGTGATGAGCAAGTTGTCTCTGCACGATGTATGGTATTGTAGGGTGTTTATTTTTTATGTGACGCCCTAAATTCCCTAGCGATCCTGACTTCGTGCTGAGGAATATTGCGCAGTAGTTGCATTTGGCGCGGTTTTGAGAAACGACATCTGTGAAATGATCCCATATGGGACTCCTTTTCCCTCTTAGAGGCGGCATTTTTAAATGTCTAACCTACAGTAAAGTCCTGAGCCGGCGGCACACACAAATAAACACTTACACAACTGTTCTTACTATGTCTATTACTTAAACGTTCACTTAACATCTACTATTTACACTTATACATGATAGAAAATAGTATCTTGTTGGCATCAATGGACCACAAGAGAGTTCCATCGTTGGACCGGTCCAATGATAGCAACTTTTTTTTTCTTTTTCATAATTATCAAATAAAAACTATACCTAGATTTATTTTTATCATCATTCCGTGTTGATTCAGTGCTTGTCAGAATTATTAAAAACTGTCTGGACGAGAAGAGCCTGCCTGTCCATGACGCGCACAACCCTGTCCACTGAAGCGGGCGGAGGTTTTATGCATTTCAATTGGTTAATATTGGCACAACTCAATCCGAGTCAATGGACAGATAGCATTAATTAGTAACTAAAATAGTTGATTCTTATTAAACTCCAGAAAAATACTGTAGTTTCAATTTTAAAGGGTGTCACTCAAGGCGATGATAATACGATCTTATTATATCATCAACAGCCACTTTAGTACACTGCTGGACATAGGCCTCCTCTACTGAACGCCCTGTGCATTGCTAAAGCATGTCAGTTATACAGGGTGGAATTTTGTAATGCCACCTGGAGGGAAAGTACTCTTAATACTGTAGATAGAAAATTGTACTCAAAGAAAACATTCCTTTAATTTTGAAAAGAAAGAAAACTGCATTCAAAGATTTTCGAAAATTCGCTTGCCACACCCGGGAATCGAACCGACTAAAATCTGTAAAAATTACACCCTGTACTTTTATTGCATAGATCGTTAGGGTCAATAATAAGGATGAAATCTCTCTAACAAACTTAATAAATTAAATGAAAGGAAAACCATGAAATCTTAAATTATTAAATTGAATGGGTCAAGTTAAGCACTTTAACTTAAAGATCCATCTGTTTACTTGTGTCAGTAGTAGCAGAATCACTACTGCCTACATTAATAACCATTTTAATACCTGGATTGGTACCAACGGCAATCAGATGGCCTGCGAGATCACCAGATCTCACCCCTTTAGATTTTTTTTGTGGGGATATGTAAAAAATCTAATTTACATGAAATCTTATGCGAATGTAAACGAGTTGAGAGTTAAAGTTCAGAATACGATTTATAATATTCACCACAACACGTTATTAAAAGTTACTAGAAATGAATTCGTTAGAAGAATAAATTTGTGTATCCAAGAAAATGGAGCCGAAAAGTCAACTAACTAATTAGTTGCTCGAAATGTCGAGCAACTAATTAGTTAGTTGAAAATAATTAAAATAATTTAAGATTTCATGGTTTTCCTTTCATTTAATTTATTAAGTTTGTTAGAAAGATTTCATCCTTATTATTGACCCTAACGATCTATGCAATAAAAGTACAGGGTGTAATTTTTACAGATTTTAGTCGGTTCGATTCCCGGGTGTGGCAAGCGAATTTTCGAAAATCTTTGAATGCAGTTTTCTTTCTTTTCAAAATTAAAGGAATGTTTTCTTTGAGTACAATTTTCTATCTACAGTATTAAGAGTACTTTCCCTCCAGGTGGCATTACAAAATTCCACCCTGTATAACTGACATGCTTTAGCAATGCACAGGGCGTTCAGTAGAGGAGGCCTATGTCCAGCAGTGTACTAAAGTGGCTGTTGATGATATAATAAGATCGTATTATCATCGCCTTGAGTGACACCCTTTAAAATTGAAACTACAGTATTTTTCTGGAGTTTAATAAGAATCAACTATTTTAGTTACTAATTAATGCTATCTGTCCATTGACTCGGATTGAGTTGTGCCAATATTAACCAATTGAAATGCATAAAACCTCCGCCCGCTTCAGTGGACAGGGTTGTGCGCGTCATGGACAGGCAGGCTCTTCTCGTCCAGACAGTTTTTAATAATTCTGACAAGCACTGAATCAACACGGAATATAAGAAAAAAAAATATCTTAAGTAGACTGCGATGCGCATGCTCCAAGGAAACGTGCTTCGCAGGAATTTTCCGGGATAAAAGAGGCTATGGCCTTCCCCCACGATTACAATAATATTTTATTCCAAATTTTATTAGAATCCTCGAGACTCGTAAAATTTTTCCTTCTGTTGTAACATCCATGTTTATAACATTAGGGCATGTTGTCTGGACCAAGATACATAATCGAACGATTACATATTGGTCGGCGTTTTTGACCAAACTTTCATACATTGTACGTAAAAGCTGATTAACGTCCGAATGTCTTTCAAAGCCCACCACCTACATAAAGAGAGCTTATACAAATGACTAGAAATAAATAATTATTTCACTACTATTTTGAACTAATCACTGCTACATAATGTTATCCTTCATTCATATAATATGATGTAGCTAGCTCGTGTTCCAGATTTCAACCCAAGCAGAATAAAATTATCAAGATATACATTAGTTGTTATGTGATATTTTAAGAGCGTGGCGTAAAAATACTAAGTACTAGAATACAAAAAACACGAGTATTGTTAATATTACACTGAAAACAACTAGTACTGTAAAATAAAGTAATTTAAGTACATTAATATTTATTACCTATTAAAAAGTTTACGAAACTCGTTATTTTTTTTTTATTAAAAATAAGGTTAAACAGAAACAATAGCACCACAATTGTACAATATAAGTTAATTAATATACTAAATTTAAGTAAAACTGAATATTCTATTTTACGTTTTCATTTTCTATTATAAATTTTTTATCTTCAAGATAAATCTCAATTACAGGCATGACTATTTAAATAAGAGTTTAAATTTACAGGATAATATTTTGAACAACAATCAAGCTTCTAATGCCATTCATAGACTAACTATTTCGCATTGCTATTCCTCATTGTCTTCTTCTAATGAATATATGACATAAGTCAGAGTCATGAACTGATTTTGATAATTTCATGAATACTGGCAGACAACTGACCAACTAAACACATATTGCCAAAACTAAGAAGTCAAGTAGCCGTGTGGTGCCGGCATAGAATTTCACCACCCCAACTCTTCCCGTGGGTGTCGTAAGAGGCGACTAAGGGAAACACAGCGGGGGTGGGTAGCAGCGCCTTCTGCAGAACAACTACACCGAACTGCGATCCCCAACCCGCATGCCCAGCGTGGGGATTATGGGCAATAACCCCCAAATAATGATGCCATCTATGGCGCTCATTAGGGGAGGCCTATGTTCAGCAGTGGACTATTATAGGCTGGTGATGTTGATGTTGAAGAAGTCAAGTTATCAGACCATTATGAATAAGGGGAGTATTTATAATAATCATGTAAGTACAAAAGATCTTAAACATAAGGGACTCAAACGTGATTTAGCTTTGGTGTTTTGATCGATACCCAGAGCGCTGAGTTATGATGGGCGATCTTCTAGTCCGTAGCCATTATGCGTCAGCGGTTGGAACAAACGAAAAAATCGTGTCGTGCGTCACGCCTCGACAACAGATTCGTTGAAGACGTCTATTTTGATAGCTCCGGCAAAATCAACACATACAGCGAGGCAACGCAACGTCCTAAGGACGCCTCCGATTGATATGGATCAGTTGAGCTTTCTGTAGATTTTCATGATTATAAGAGGACAACAATGGCGAACAGCACTTAAACACATCGCAATTTTTGCAACATTACTTAACGCAATTGTTTCATTGTTTCAGTTCTAGTTAGTATTAGGAAAAATAAAGCGATAAGCAATGCTATTTTTGATTTACTGAGTTAAATTATCGAAATCATGGATAGAACGCCCATTTGCGCTCTATAGGATGACAAAAGCTTTTGACTACGTGGACCACAATATACTGCTGAAAAAACGATTTCATTGTGATGTGAGAGGAAACACGCTCAATGTAATAAAATTTACAGAGATCAACTCTATATTATGCCGTATTTCAAAAAGAGGATCAAAGTACTTGTCGGGAGCCTAGAAATGTGGAATATGGTGTCCCATCCCTATGGGACACCATATTCCACAGTTCTATTAGCGTAGTTTGAATAGTGATATATCCCTATATATCACTATGCAAACTACGCAAAAACGGTGTACCATAGCTATATCAATGCCATCTATGGCGCTCATCAGGGGAGGCCTATGTCCAGCAGTGGACTATTATAGGCTGTTGATGATGATGATGATAGCTATATCTCATCAAAATTACGCTATGGAATTATATTTTGCAGATAGAGAAATAATATTTAAGGCTGAAAAAAGGTGCATCAGAGCAACACAAGGCTTGACAAGCGTTGATTGCTGCCGCTGCCATTTTGCCACTTTGACATAAACCCATTTTGTAAATTTAACAAAAATAAACGTACCATCCCTTTTTATACATGACTAGCGGTCCGCCCAGGCTTCGCACGGGCATTTAACAAAGATTGAATTTTTATGCGTATCCCTAATTTTTTGAAAATATTCTATAGCCTATGTTCGAGGGCCCGATAATACTTCCAACCCTAGGGTAACAATGTACTAATTATTAATTTGATTTTTCTGTTATTTCATTGCATTTTTTTTGTTACTCTAACAGGTTCTCGCGACTAGTCGTCGCTGCGTCGGAACCGCCTACCACATCGTTCTGCGAGCCGATCAAGAGACCAATGCTTATCTACTTCTTTTCTTAGCATAAATAATACATTCCATATAGTAACTTATAAGAGGTAACAGTTACTTCTTTTCTTACCATAATTACTACATTAAATACAAATAAATATCTCACTGGCAAATGGTAACTAGACGTGTTAGAGATCTCAACAATAATTTTAATAAATAAGTTATGGCGTATTTTTCTTTGTTTCATTACACGGCACTCTTCATTTCCTGCTTGACGCAAGACTTGAAAGCTTCCCAACCTTCATTCTTGGCGTAGGACTGAAAAATAAAGACACATTATTTATCAAATTAAAAAGGGTTATGGGAAATGAATTTTTCAATAAGTACTGTATGTTAAATTTGTAAGTTTGTTTTAGCGACTTCTGGGTGGGTGGATCACAGAAGTCGCAGGCGAAAGTCCGTTACGACGCAGGGACTGGCGGGTTCGATTCCCGGTTCGAGATTAGATATCTTATTTGTTATCTCGTGTTCTGGATGCTTTCTACATATTTATCTGAAAATATGTGATGATGTGTATGTACTGTAAATAGGTTTTTCAGATAAGAAGTTTATCCCCTATTGAGATAACAAACGATGTGGTCGCGGAGCAGCAAAGTCCCTTCATATTGTGTTAAAAAAAAGAGACCTAGACGATTTCTTTGGCACGGTGAGCGAACCGTCTGCGACGCACGAGGTTGCGGGTTCAATCCCGCCTCGGGATAGATGTTTGTATGATCTGCAGATATTTGTTCCGGGTGTTTTGGTCGTTTTCTATGTATAGTGAAAACATTAACTTATTTTATAAATAGTATGGATATATCAGTCATAGGGTATCCAATAAGCTCCAGCATGGAGTATCCAGCATGATTATTATTATCATCTAATTCATCCAGTATTAACGAGGATGAAACAACTAGACACAGCTCAAATTTCAGAAAATTTCGAAGTCGTATGTGCAGGCAGGTAGGTAACACGTAGCCTTGTGCTGAATAACATCTGTGATTTTTTAAATCGAACTAAAAAAAAGTGAAATAACTGCAAAACCACAGCCACGTGACCGCTGCTAAATTAAACTTAGCTCGTCTAAATTACTTTAGATGTCGCAAATGGGTTTACATCTTTATTATATAGTCCACTGCTGGACATAGGCCTCCCCTGATGAGCGCCATATATGGCATTACTTATCATTTGGGGGTTATTGGCCATAATCCCCACTCCGGGCATGCGGGATGGGGATCGCAGGTCGGTGGAGTTGTTTAGTAGAGGGCGCTACTGCTCGCCTCCCGGTATGTCTCCCTTAGTCGCCTCTTACGACACGGGAAGAGTGGGGGTGGTGAAATTCTATACTGGGACCACATGGCAAATGGGTATACGCGGTCTTTGAACCGCGTGCACGTTGAACCCAGACGGTGTTACCTTGAACCCAGACGGTGTTACCTTGAACCCAGACGGTGTTACCTTGAACCCAGACGGTGTTACCTTGAACCCAGACGGTGTTACCTTGAACCCAGACGCTGTTACCTTGAACCCGCGGTGCAGGCGGTCCTTCATGATGGCGATGAACTCCTTGTAGCTGAGCAGCCCGTCGCCGTCCGCGTCGAAGATCGCGAACACGGTGGACACGAGGTGCGGCGTCTGCGCTATGCCAGTGCAGATCTTCACGGCGCGGTGGAACTCGTCTGAAGTTATACAAATACTAAAATTATTTATTGTAAACCAGAAAAAGAACAATAAAAAGACATAAATCATTAGTTTATTCATAAATCATTACATATTTAATTAATTAGTTGCTAAACATACCAAAGTTATGTTTACTTGACAGTACTTAAAGCGACACCTGTTACATTGTTCAGAAACTTAAACTTAAACCATGATCCGCCCCGGCTTCGCACGATAGATAATCAAATGATTGATTAATTGATAGATAATCAAATAAATCGATAATCAAAATCCGTTGCATAGTTTAAAAGATCTTAGTATACATATTTAAAAAAAAAATCTATATCTATACTAATATTATCTATACTAATATTATAAAGAGGAAAGATTTGATTGTTTGTTTGTTTGTTTGAATTGAATAGGCTCCGAAACTACTGGACCGATTTGAAAAATTCTTTCACCATTCGAATCCTGAATTTTCCGTGATGAACATAGGCTATATAATATTTTCAAAAAAGTTAGGGATCCGTATGAAAACTGTGAAACCCATCGTGTTAGTGTGTATAATTTCTAAAATTTTTGTTTAATACCCGTGCGAAGACGGGGCGGACCGCTAGTAATATATATAACAATACATAAATACATTAAGACAGACAGTGAGAAGCGACTTTGATTATACTAGCGGTCCGCCCCGGCTTCGCACCTAAATTTTCTAGAATATTTTCTAGAAGATTCTAATGGTAAATAATTTTTCAAATAGTATATGTTACGTATGTGTATAATAGATCGACGCATGCGTGCGTGCCTGCACCAGCCGTGTCACATCAGTACAATAAAGCAGTGTGTAACCAACCAGCGCTCGGTTCACTTGTCTCAGCAAGCACCCATATCCGAATATCTTACAGTATATAATACAGTATGTAACTTAAAACTAAGTTTTTTGTCATAAATATTTATTAGACTCTATGTGCTTGTTATCTTCTTCACATTAGTTATAGCTTATGATATGATATACTTATAATAATTGTTGGTGTACGTGACGCGTGATTCCTTTACCTTACGGCTAGGTATCGCAACATATGCCGAGTCGGACGCCATTTTGTAGCGCTCTATCTTAAGATTATTAGAATAAGCAAAACTGTATACCTCTTGTTGCTACAAATAAAGTTTTCTTTATCTAGTGATGACGTTCAGATTACCTTGATGACGACCTCTGTGGCGCGGTGGGCGAAGGTCCGCCTGCGACGCAGGAGGTTACGGGTTCGATTCCCTCCTCGGGAAAAATATTTGTACGATCTGCAGATATTTGTCCAGGGAGTTCTGGTCGTTTTCTATATATAATAAAAAATATCTATATATGTAATAATATTGTATTATGTATATCAGTCACCTAGTACCCATAACACAAGCTCTGCTTAGCTTGGGGCTGGACGATACTGTGTGGATTATCCCGCATTATTTATTTATTTACCTTTGGATATGGGATGATCAGCGAGCGTGTACATCCGCATGGCGATGGTGAAGTCCTCCAGGTTATTGAGGAACTGGCAGAAGGTCTTGAACTCCTCGAAGGTGATCCCTTGCTCGTCGCGCATGCGGTCGAGCAGCCGGTCCAGGTACATGTCGTACTCGTCCGTGTCGAGGTACGTGTAGCGAAGCAGGATCTTGGCGAAGTCTACCTCGGATATCGTCTCGTGACCTGGAAAATACATACTTCTATTCTAAATATACCTTCGGTCCACCCCGGCTTCGCACGGGCATCTAACAAAAATAATTTTTTTCATACGGAACCCTAACTTTTTTGAAAATGCTCTATATAACATATGTTCTGTGTTGTGTTGTTGTATATAACTTATGTTCATCACGGAAAGTTTAGTATTCTAATGGTGAAAGAAATTTTCAAATCGATCCAGTAGTTTCGGAGCCGAGTAAACTTTTTTATTACCTTAATAAAAAAATATAGAAGAAATATTTGAATTTTTGAATGAAATAGGCTCTAAAACTACAGGACCGATTTGATAAATTCTTTCACCATTAAAATACTAAGTTTTCACTGATGAGCATAGGCTATAGAATATTTTTAAAAAAGTTAGGGTTCCGCATGAAAAATTTAATTTATGTTAAAAACCTTAGCGAAGCCGGGGCGGACCGCTAGTATAATAGTATAGAGGAAATATTTGATTGTTTGAATTGAATAGACTACGCTCTACGCAGCTACTGGATCGATTTGATAGGTTCTTTCACACGTAGAATCCTACATTATCCCTGATAAACATACGCTATATATTAATATTTTCAAAAAAGTTAGGGATCAACATGAAAACTTCAATTATGTAACCCAACGTGTAAATTTTTATTAAATACTCGTGCGAAATTTATTATATTAAAAAGCAAAAAAAAAATAATTTTATTCAACAACTACAACAACATCAGCATATATCAGTCCACTGCTGGACATAGGGCTCCCCTAATGTGCGCCAAAGGTGGCTTTATTTCATCTGGGGGTTATTGCCCATAATCCCCACGCTGGGCATGCGGGTTGGGGATCGCAATAACTCCACCGAACTGCGATCCCCGACCCGCATACCGCATGCCAGTGGGAATTATGGGCAATATCCTCCAAATGATGAATAATGGCATCTATGGCGCTCATTAGGGCCTATGTCTAGCGAGTGATTAGATCTTTTCCCCGAAATCGTTAATTCCGCGTAGCAAACTTTCCATTCGCATTTTTCCCCACTCGAACTTTTACCCGCCACTTTTTTTTCTCATTCGCTTGCTTCCTCATTCTCAATTATGGCTAAGCGACATTTATCACAATATGTCTATTTGATAAACGATATTTTTTCCAAAGCAAAAGTTTCCCATTCGCTTCTTTTTGCAATTGTTTGGTTTCTTACGCGATATTTTTCCGAAACTAAAAGTTTCCATCTATTTTTTTTAATAATAGTTTAGTAGTTTGGTATTCATATAGCTCGCCAAACGAAGACGTGAAACTGCCTGTTACTGCTTCATTTTGTGAAATAATAGGAAGGTTTTTTTGTTGCCGTTATGGTTTAAAGGTATATAAGAATACAATTTTATCGAAATAATACATTGTCTATATTTTTTTTAAACTCATTTTTTATTTTTTATAAAATTAAAGTAATAAATCATAAGTATGCATTCAGCTAGAAAACTTGAAAATTAAGTATATAGGTAAAGAAGAAGGTTAAGGTAAAATGGATAATACGCTATTAGGAAATTATGATTATTATATAATACGCTATAAGGAAATTATGATTTTGGTAATATTCGCGAATGATAAACAAGAGGATCGGAAAAGTACGCTATTAGGAAATTTTGACTTTGGAATTATTTATGAATGATAAAAAAGGAGAATGGGTAAAAGTCCGAGTGGGGAAAAATGCGAATGGAAAATTTGCTACGCGGAATTAACGATTTCGGGGAAGAGATCTAATCACTCTGTCTAGCAGTGGACTATTATAGGCTGATGTTGTTGTTGTTGATGATAAGTTCTGATTCTCATTCATACCTTAAGATTAGATGTCAGAATTATCTATCTGTCATATATAACCAGCATTATTTATTTATTACCTTTGGAGAACTCGTGAAACTCCAGCTCTAGTACTTCTGTTTGCAGATTCTCCATGAAGAGGCGGAACCCTTCGAACTTCAGGTCGTCCTTGCCTTTCTTCCCGAAGAAATGCACCTGGAATAACATGGTTCATTGATTAGATACATATAACAATTACGTCCACTGGTCGTGTCTTACCAAACAGGGAGGCTTTTGCCACAATCACGCTTGGCAGGCGGATTGATGATCGCACTGTGTCGTATATAAAATATGCATAAATAAAAGCATACAAGCGTTAGGTACTTGTTTGGGTGTAAAACAGCATCATTTACCCCCAAACAAGTAGCGCTTGGTTTATGGGTACTAGATGTGACTAATAAATAATATACAGTTTTTTTTGTATACGTAGAATATCCGAAAGAAATATTTGCAGATCTTACAAACATTTGTCCCGAGCCAGGCGGGAATCGAACCCGCGTCCTGCGTCGCAGACGGATCATCGTCCACCGCCCCAATGATCTCGCACACTAACAAAAAACACAGAAATAAACTGCTACTGAATTTTATGTAGGCGTTGTATCGATGACGTTACAACTTTCGGGCACACCCGAATGTGAATTATACAGAACAGAGCAAGGCTTAAAATTTAAGAAGGTCTATCAATATCCAGTTTCAAAACAAGGGAACCCCGCTCTCCAAATTGCACCGAACCCTCCGATTTCCAAATGCGCAGGTGAGGTAAACAAGTACAGCTCCCAGAGTTAGGAATTACGCCCACTCCTATCTTCCTATAGCAACCATTTTACAGACATAAATAATAAATAAAATAAATAATGCCGGAAAACCCACACAGCATCATCTAG
Source organism: Eupithecia pulchellata (assembly GCA_963931895.1). Classification (NCBI taxonomy): domain Eukaryota; kingdom Metazoa; phylum Arthropoda; class Insecta; order Lepidoptera; family Geometridae; genus Eupithecia; species Eupithecia pulchellata. The sequence goes on from OZ007539.1 coordinate 4,820,522, forward strand.
CCCCAAGCTAAGCAGAGCTTGTGTTATGGGTACTGACTGATATAGATATATATTTTTTATTATACATAGAAAACGACCAGAACACCCTGTACAAATATTTGCAAATCGTACAAATATTTGTCACGAGGCGGGAATCGAACCCGCGCCACAACGGTTGTCACAGCACAGATCGTGTTGTATTTGCTGAAGGGAAGCGATCAAATAACATCCTCCTTTCAACGTTCGAAGCCAGTAGAAGGTGAACTAAGGGTTTTTGAAGTTAGTTTTAGTACATCAATCACAAGCTGTTACTCGCGGTGATTAACTTTGTATACGTAGACCACATTTTTGAATTATTTATTCACAGGAACACTGCAGTGTCCGTAGTTTCCCCACATTCCCTTACTCGCCCACACTATAGACACTTGCCCATACTATAAACACTTGCCTGCAGGAATGTGTCGACGCTGTGCCGCCGCTGCAACCCCTGCTCGTCGTTGACGTAAGTATCCTGGGGGTGACCGGCCTCACCTTGCTCCGAGATTCCCCGCTTGCCCCTCCACGCGTAACTGAATATTTTCTCCATCTGAAATCATACGAATATTATTATTAAAAGTTAATAACTAATAATTATTTTTATTCAATAATATTATTATTTAATACGCAAACGAATCAGACAATCCGGCAGTTAATTTAGTAACGGATTGAGTGTACATTGTATTTCACAATTGAATATTTCGTAATCGCAAGGTCCTGTTCTGGTCTAGGCAGAATAACAGCGCCTTCTGTTCATAACAGTTGGCATTATGCTTAGCCTGGACCCATTTGCTACTGCAGCACACATTGGTCATCTACCTATTTACTTTTTTTAATGTATTGAATGAATCTATGTTTTTTTTTTTTGGAAATTATAATGGTTGTGTATGTTATGGCAAATAAGTCTATTTTGGTACATAGTTAGGCGACTTCTCTGGACGGGTTCCAAGGCACAAAATTATATTAGTTTTAATACTATAATAATAATACAATAATACATAAAACTTCCTGTCTTCATTTTACCGAGATACATGTTTTATAATATCTGAATCAATAGCAATTGACTTTAAACTAAACACGGCGATCACCGATGGACGTCCCCGTACGCTTACCCTTCCGTTTTATAATAGTCTCTTAACTCAAATTAACACTGCTTAGCAGCTGTTTTAAGTTAGCAGACCATTATAAATAAAGAGGGTTAGACGACAACCGTGCACATATAAGAAAGGGCAAGAGTACTACAGTTTTACGCCTAGTTTCCTTAAAATCTTGGAGGTTTGTAAGTAGTACACACGACAATAACACCTAAACACACCATAGATGATTGATAATGAATAATTCTTAATAGAAAAATAAGAAAATCTTAAGAAAAACAGATGAATAGCTGAATTGTTTTTAATTAAATGATGTTATGCTCGCTGAACATCTTGGTTGAGATAAAAGTATAAAAACACGAAACCCTCGGACAAAGAAACATTTGAAAGTGATTCAAAGTTTGAAACTAAGCACAGTTTAATTTAGAACAGCACACACAATCACTAGCTATGCTTTATTACATTGAGCACAGATTCTGCACACAATTCGTAAAACACAGCAATCAAATCAACAGACGAGTTACAGTAGTAACAAGCATAAATTAACAAAAAACATAACCTTACACTATTTCAATTTAATCCCTTTAAACGCTTTAGAAAAACAAAAATTGGTACAGCTGATTAAGGTGGAAAGTGACGTTATAAAAAAAAAAACAGGGATTTTTATTTTCAGTTGCAATTTCTGCACTCTGAAAAGTAATAAGCTAGCAGTAAGATACATCTGTGCACATTGTAAGCTATGAACCGGCACATTGTAAGGTACGAACCAACTGTCGTTTTGTACCATACATAACTTCTTATCTGATAATCAATTTTCTTGTAGAACTGATAAAACCAAACTAAAAACCTGATTTTTAACGCACGTGACTTACCACCTCTATGTACTACGATGCCACCAGACAGGCACAGACACAAAGACACAGTTACACAGATGTCAAACTTAAAAACACGAAGTTCAATGCGTTTGGATGCGATATGTGACACAACAAATCAAAAGATGTAACAGAAAGCACAATGTAAAGCTCATAATGGCGCATTCGAATGTGAACTTACTAACGACGGCTTAGCGACTTTTTCCGTTTGGTCAGGTGCGGTTCGGTTCTTCAGAGCGCTGGCTTGCACTAAGGAAAGCAGCTAGAAGGCCAGGCAAACATAAATATAGCACATATAATATATATAATTTATATTTAGATAATATGTGAAAAAGAGGAATATAATATTTACAGAAGGAAATATGCTGGTTTTATTACAAGAAAATACTTGAGTAGGTAAATAATGATTAGATAGGCGTTTTTGTCTTACATGTATATAATAGAGCTTTAAGATATAAAGCAGTTTTTTTAACGTTAACGTTTTAAGGCATGTTTAACAGTTACTTTTGTTAGAGTACCGATAATACTCTTCGATGCCACCATAATTTAGACTCAAGCTGACTGTCGAAGAAAATTAAAAAAAACAAGAAAAACAACAAAAATATAACGAGAGATTTTTGCTGTAAATTAAATTATTTTTCAAATTAATTAAATTATATTTTTAGTCACAGTTATTACTAGTAGTAATAGTAAAGACTTGGCATGAAGCCCAGGTCAAAGAAGCAGTTATTCACTGATGGTTAGTTCTCAACTCACTGCTTCTTCACTCTTCGCGTCCAAATCTTTGCGTTCCTTAAACGTGCCACCGAGGAGTCGTTGAATCTAAATATTTATTTAACAGAAAACAGGGATATAGGGTAAGAAAAATAATATAAAATAATATAAAAAATAACTACTATGGCTCCTTGTCTTGTGAAGGATTTATTCAAACTTAAATAAATCTCACTGTCCTTCTTGCATAAGGTAGTTTTGTAAGTTTTGGTGCTACTTTTATGCTTCAAGCGAAACATTACATTTCTTCTTGCAAACTTATAAAATAAAAAATTGCCAACCTAATTTGGTAAGTACCTACTCCAGTCATTTTAAAGATGCTTTTCATTTCAAAAAGCCAACAAAACAAAAACCAAAAATCCTCTTTTTGAAAGATTTTAAGTTTTATTTATATTATAATCATTACACTGTAGAAGAGATGCAAGGCAAGCTACTAGAGTCAAACAGCATGAAATAGATTTTTAGATATAACTATGGCTGGAGCCAATATTATTGTCAAGTACAACAAAAAATCAAGATTTCGCTAGTTACTGTTATGTTTTGGAGTGCTCTTTAAAATGCTCTATGATCTACTATGTTTTGTTTATTTTCTGATTGGGTTTGGCGCATTCCATACTATGCAGGGTGTACGTACCAATATAGAAATAGTTACCTCTTTGTTTACTTTACGAAGCCCTTATGAAGAAGATGTGGTTGTTAAAGTTGTAGCCATAACCATAGTTACAATTGTTGAACTATTGAATGTAAATTGTTATACATTCGAATAAATAATAATCGATGCTCACATTCGCGAATACCTTAACTTTATAAAAAAAACTTGTTTTAAAAATAATGTAGAGTATCACTTCAGCAAAGTTCGAGGCTTTTGAAGAGGAATTAGAAACAAAGTAAGAAAGCGTACGTTTAAGGAGTATTTTTTGCGAATGAGAGAATTGATCTATCCAATATTCGCGAATGCGAGATTTCACAATCACGTAGGTACTAAGAATATGACATAGATTCAAAACAAATCATTATTTTGAATAGTTTCAGTGACAATGGCTTTTTATTTATGAGGCTTCGTAGTTTAAGTAAATTTGTCACTAAATTTGGGTCTAATTTAGTAGCGCCATCTGTTGTGTAAAGGTAATATTTTCGAAATATTAATACTTACGACTAGAAATTCGTTCTTATCTACTCTCTGGTTGCCATCGGTGTCAAACATGTTGAACGCTATACGGAACCCAGATGCCGGCTCTGCAACATCAAAAAAAAAAAAAAAAAAATAAATTATAATAGACAAATCACAGCGCATTATCTAGCTCCAACAAAGCAAAGCTTGTGTTATGGGTTTTTGATGACTGATATAGAAAATACTCAGAACACCCGAACCAAATATTTGTGGATCGTACAAACATTTGTATCAAGGCTGGAATCGAACCCGCAACCTCCTGACCTCCATGTCAATCTTCGTCCACCGCACCAATCGGTCGTCACAATTTTAGCATTATTATCATAACCGACTTTGTAAAAAGGTGGAAGTTTCTATTTGCGTATGTTTATTTAGATGTTCACCTATTTTTCCTTATAAACTGGGCCGATTTTAATGATTTATTTGGTTATGTATGCATAAAAAACAATGTAATTTAACACCGAGAAAGGTAACAATGTGTATTTTCGAACCTTGATCAAACGAAATGTGCGGATACACGACATAAATTTATCGATAAATATCGGAAAAAAAAATTCTATGTTGGCTATTTAAAAACAAAATGCCTAATAATGTTTTTAATGAAAACTACTTCATTTGGTTTTTTCTTCGTTTTTCTGTTTAAGTAAACGGTGTATTTTATTCAGAGTAGTCTCATTTGAAAGCTAGTTAGTTTACCTAGAGAAGAAAAAAAATACTATTTCGGTACAAAGGCCTCGTAAAAATATTTTTTTTTTTTGTAGAAATTTAACAAAAAAATCGATTTTTGTTTTATTTTTGATCTGTAACATTAAAACTGGATTATTGAAGTGTACTTTTTTGCATGTTGTATTAAACTTCATAATTTATTCTACAAATAGGTACTCCAAAAAATGTGGGTCTACCTCTTTTCGTATGTTATTCGCCATTTGTATTAGGTACCTTCTGCCTTGTACAAAGGTCAACAGACAACAAATTATGTAATAAAAAAAGGCAAGATAAGATGAGACGGAACGAGGCCTTTGTCCAACAGTGGGATAGTAACGGTGGATCAAGATAAGATAAAGTAAAACAAAATTTTTAGTAATTGCTATTATGTAATTAATTTATTGATTGTTCAAAATTTCCACCATTTTCCTCAATGCATATCGTTGCACGTAAAGCCACACTGCGCGTTGTTCTTTTTAGTACATCGCGATCGTTTCTTATTTGATTCGCCGCGGCAATTACTTATTGCAATAGCTCTTCTCTGCTTTCAATGGGAATACTGTAAACCAGCTGATTCATGTGACCCCAGAAGTATTTTCTTATCTAGGTAAACTATAGTTTACCTAGATAAGAAAATACTTCTGGGGTCACTCAAACAGAAACGAAGAAAAAAACAGGTGAAGTAGTTTTCATTAAAAAAATTATTAAATCGTTTTTTTTTTTAAATAGCCAACATAGATTTTTTTTATCCGATATTTATCGATAAATTTATGTCGTGTATCCGCACATTTCGTTTGATCAAGGTTCGAAAATACACATTGTATTGTGAAAATAGGTCCTATCCAATCTACCTGGCGAAAGTCATTATCCAATATTACCATCAAAAGTAAGAGTTAAATGGTTCATAAATTTCTTATAGCGTTATTATAACGCTATAAGAAACTCTTATACCGGCTTTTACCGTACAAGTACTCAACAATCCCCAATTATCGCGCTTTTAGCGCTTAAATAGAGTTATAGTACTCTGCTGTGAATATGGCGCTACAATAGTTGTAATTGACGCTATTACAGATCTTAAGAATCTATAGAAAGCCTCTTTACCACTTAAAGTGTTTCAAAAGAAACTTATAACACCTTCCAAACACTCATACCTTCAAAAGTCCTCTTATAGATCTTCTTGTGCTATAAAAGATGTTTATAACTCTGACTTACCTCTGAAACCCGTACAATAGCGCTACAAGACGTCACTGTAACTGTGTAACTGATTATGATTACCATTGTAGAGCTATCTATACCACCTTCCTGTAGAATGACTGTATAATACGATACTGTACAGCCTAAGGATAAATAAGAAGCCCTTAAACAGCTGCTATAACGCAAAATTGCTGTACAAAGTCTGCTTATGCAGCTTCTGTGCTAGTTGGGCGGATATTCAGAATAATTTATTGAGTTATGTACATATAAGAATGTAATTAGGTAATATGTAGGTACTAACCATCATCATAAAAATAAAAATTAACGTAAGTACCACTTACTTGTTAAAATTGAGAGAAGGAACAGGTACTCGGTGTACGAGATTATTCCTGAAAAAGAAAATATTTCAAGATAAATATTTGGGTTTTCTTCATTTTAACTGACTTTAAGCACTTGTAAAACAACGTGCCGGGAGTTCAAGTAACAATACAATATTTTTTTTATTGTGTGGCTTATTTACATTATTCTAAGATCTAAGACTTGTCTTATTCCGAACATTTCAGAAGCTCACATATATAATAAATAACGCTAGATTTTACACACAGCACCATTCAGTCACAAGGTTAGTAGAGCTTGTGTTATAAGCACAGTTACAATGTTACTATAGTTTACTATAGTTGCAAAGAAAGCTGATAAAATCTGCTATAACACATTTTATCCCAGATCTCTTCTATAGTTAAGAGAAAAAAAAAATATAACGTGTGATACCTACTTAGCTTTGCAGGTCTGTGAATATAACTGATATACTCAATAAAATGTGTATGCAACATAGATTAATTTTTATTATTACATATAAACTACTCAGGAAGTACAAATATTTTCAGATCATACAAACAGTTGACCTAAGGCGGGAATCGAATACTCAATCTCCTGCGTCTAGGGATTGCAATCCGGATATCCGGATATCCGAATTATCCGGATATCCGCTAATTTTATTATCCGGATAATGGGAGCTCCTTTATCCGGATAATACGAATAATACGGATAGTTACCTACAGTTGATTTTTCTAATTCACGACACAACACTACAACGCATCCAGCATTTTAGAAATGTTATACATATTTAATGCATACTTTGTGTTGTTAAAATAAACATATATTAATTCGTGCGTGTTTCTGAATCTGAAGCTATAAACAAGCAAGACCTACACTAGCGGTAGCGCGCAATCGCATCACTATCGTTGACACTGGTTGGTCAGTGATTCGATGACACCGACACAGACCGAGGTTCGATGGAAAGAGATGTTTATTTATTTTGATCGTGTGTGTGTACACTTGTAAGTTTTATCTCATGACTGTGTTGTTTCTTTGTTTAAATCATTTTAGAGTAGAGTACCTATCTAATAAAACAGGAAGTTGATTTACGTTACGTTACGGAGGAAGGTTTCGTATTTATGTTAAAAAATAAGTTCGATGGAAAGAAGTAAACCGTTTTTATTTCATAGATATTTTAGTTTTTCAACCCATTTGATCGATACCCTTATTTTTAATCTCTATTAATATTTTTAATCTAGTTGTTCAGTTTCTATGCGAATAGGCAAGATGACAGATTTTGAAAAACTGTTCTATTATATTTGAAAATACATATTATTTACAATGAATAACATTTTTCTGCAGAAATTAAAGGTTTAGTAGGAAAACACTAACAATTTAGTCTTATAATTTATAATTCGCACCAAAACGCTTGTCCGTGTCATGGCGTCGCTTGTGACGTCACGTCTGAGTAAACTAAACGTAAACACTAGGCGTTCATTGAATAATTTTGTTATTTTGTGTTATTAAATATGAATTAGAAAGTGTACAAGTGGTTTGCGGTCCCTCAGTGTAAGAATACATCAATAAAAACTCCTAATATGTTATTTGTGTTCGTTCCGCATAAGAAAACCATACGGGACAAGTGGCTTAAGCTTGCAAGGCGGGATTCAACAGCGATATTGCCTAGTACTCACCTTTATTTCTGTGAAGATCACTTTGACGTAAGTTTTTATTTTGTTTTGCAGGAATTTTAAAATAGTATGTGGTATAATGATCTTGTTTGAGGTCTAAATTTAATAATAATAAATAAACTGTTTAGAGGTTAGGTTTCGTCTCGCATCACTGTGATCTTATTATGTATTTTATTCAAATTTCAGTTGCCAAATGATATGGAGAATTTATGGAATATCATTTGATGGGATCGGTGTCACAAGTCCACACGAAACCTTAGTGAATCCTTGTTCCATCGTGACATGGTTATGTCACTTTCGATTTAATAAAACCACTAGACCTAACTCGGTGAAAACAAAGTTGAATCGTAAATAATAAAGATAACCAGTGCTGCTAACGAAACTAGATGCTTGTATAGTCAACTCAGAGATAACGTCATTTGCTCTGATTGGTGTTCAGCCTATCATGGCGTATTGCCGTATTTCGTAGTTTTATTTTATTAAAATAAATATCAATCTCACTATTAATAAAAAAAATAAATGCGTGTTTTGTATTCCATGGCCCAAGTTTTATTAAAGAAATAAATAATTTTAGTGATTTTTAGTTACTGTCATCATGCCTAACGTTTTTAAAGTAAAAATTAATAAATACTTATACATTAAAAACCCATTTTCCTTGTTGTAATTTAATTTTTATGTATATTTTTCAATTATCCGAATTATCCGAAATATCCGGATATCCGAATAGTAAGGCTCCCTACTATCCGAATTATCCGGATACGAAAATTTAACGGATAATGCAACCTACCTGCGTCGCAGGCGTATAAAGACGTTTGGGCGAAGACGAAACCAAAACTATTGAACGGAACAGGTAGAAACTTTGAAAACATACAAATCAGGATCTGAAATAAAATATGGGCAGTTTTTACTCTAAAAAACACGTGCAAAGGGCTGTAGCTGGGGCGCAATACCAATAGGTATACTACGTAGATCTATATTTATAATAAGATATTTATATTTTACCTCTATCTCTCATGCTCCTAAACAACTGTGAGGATCCTTTCTTCAGCGCCGGTGTGTGGTCGCGCAGGTATTCAATCTCTTTGGTGGTCAGCACTCGACGTTTCAGCCTAGCTGGAAATAAATAATTAAAAAACTTGTTTAATTATACAGGAAGACACATTTAGAACGGTCGCTATGGGAAACTCTGAAATTTATATTATGTACCTTGTTGTAAATAAATTATTTTGTATTTTTTTTTTGTATAACACTTTTTATGTTTAGATATTGAATATGTAGGTTTTATGTAGTAAATTGGACACCCCCATCCAAAATATTTAAAAAAAGCTTTTGATTTCGGGCTTTTTACACTATAAATATGTATATCATGTGGACGAATGTATGTATGTGTGCTGTAGGCCAAGAATGTTAGCGATACAGTGTAATTTTTGTTTTCCTACTCTTGAAATGTTCAGCAGCTGATAAACTTACGCCTGGGCTCTTGCTCTACGACGGATTCCAAGAAGTCCTGAGGAGTCATGTACAGCTGGCCGCCGTACTCCACGCTCGAGAACTTGATGAACCGCCGCTCTCGTGACGTAAGCTTCACGGACTTGGCCAGTTCATCCGGCTGGAAGGGGAAAATAACTTATAAATATTGTAAGACGACTATTCCTTAGCCCTTCGCTGTTGGTGGTCAGGTAAAAAGGGACGCCTTATTAAAGGCACGCGGCCTAGGAAAGATCAAAACGCAGTACTTTTCAACCTTTTGAGTTTTCCACGGGGATCTCGTGAGTACAGAGATCGAGGCATTCTTAGACAACCAAACCCGTAGACGACACCGATGTAAACATAACATTATAGTAGTTAAAATAGTTTTGACTTTAGATAGAGACAAACGGGACCTTAATTGAATAAGATAAGAAAGTTACATAAAGAAACAAATAATCAAGTGAAGTGTGTCGTGTCGAAACTTTTGAAGCAAGAAGATCGAAAATAGAAGATAATATGACATGAAAATTTAAATATTATAATTTATTTATTTTAAACTAATTATCGCGAACCTTTTTTTATTAAATGAGGTTTATAATAGCTTCACACCCGTCAGGGGTAACGTTTTACAGGAGATCACAATAAGCCTGCTTCCATCGACCGTGACAGCACATCATTTATTTATTCAAGAGATCCTAGGCCACGGTCTGACCAAATAAAAGGCGCAAAGCGGAATATTTTTAATGTATTACGTACCTACGATTTTTTTCTGTTTCCTCAGGGCATGTTGAAAGGGATTCAAAATAGCAACAAATATTTGCCGTAGGTAAATGGAGATAGATAGATATCTTAAAAACAATAATTAATAAAAAAATAATTTTATAAACCTTCGGATACCAACATCAGTAGCAGTCTATATAATGGAGGTAATTAAATTTGTCAGGATACATATTGCAGATTACATTATTAGAGGGGATAGCAAAGCGTAAGTACTGTCAGAAACAAAATGATGCTAGAGCCGATCACGCACCGTCTACATATCCAAAAAAGACTCCCTAAAATAATGGGTCATTAACTCTATAATAAGCTCCCTTTAGGTTTGAAGCTGATTAAAAATGAAAATAAATTTAATATAGAACTAAGAAATTTGCTAATTAACAAAACGCTATATAGCATTAAAGAGTATTTAGAGAACGACTACAGTACAGTCACCTGAACACCAACATAAAGCTACCCGAAACTGTCGTAATCTCACCTAACCTAGAGTCAAAATAAGTACCTATCATTTAAGGACCATAATTGTTATTTTAAATTTATCACTCTTGATTATTGCCCCTTTACAGCAAAATTGTATTTTAGTGTTCTTGACAAGTCATAGCCTATCCATTTAACGAAGTATATTTTGTGTATTTGTGTAACTATTGACAATAAAATGATCTTATCTTATCTTATCTTTATTTGACACTTCAGACACATATACAAAATAGGCTACTTCCCATTTGGTAAGCTTCCCATTTGGTAAACCTCAAACTGTACCTACTAAAAAGTTGCGTTTGGTAAACATTTTATATGTCATACATTCAGTCCCATTTCGTAAACATTTAAGTAATGACATGTATTGTTTCCCATTTGGTAAACTTTTAATTTAAAGGGTACAGTCAAGTAAAAAATCAAACACGAAACTGATGATAATATTGTCACATATATATTTTTTAAATATTTTTAATCACAGGTACAATGAAACATAAATAAAAAGTAGCGCTTACAAACATTTCTTTACAGTTTTACTAAGATATAAAGTAAAATCAAATTTAAAATAATTAGAGAAAAATTACAGCTCAATTTGACTATTTCAATGACAAGTTTTATTAGTGCCTAATTTTTTTTAACATAAAATATATACCTCTACATGCTAAATCAACTAAGTATAAAATATGAAAAATCAGCAATCACAGATTTGGTATATTAACATAAAAAAACAGACTACACTACTAAGTTAACCATACGCCGTACTTACGGATATGATGCGTGATCGTTTGCAGATAGTCGCCGGAGGTAATGAACGGTCAGAGCCTCTCTCTCCTACCATGGGGGTAGCGCAGGGATCCTCAGTCTCGAACATCATGTTCTCCCTCCTCCTGAACGATCTGCCCGAGGCGGTGACCTCCGCGGAGACATTTATGTACGCTGATGATGTAGCCGCGGTCGTCACTGCGAAGACCGTAGACGCGCTAGAGGAGAGGCTGAACGAGACGGCCAGCCAACTCTCTGGATGGTTCAGGCTGAACGGACTGGGACTGAACTTGAATAAGACGCACTATTTACATTTTCGCCTGTCTGGGAGACCGGCGAAACAACTTGTTGTAAGCGTAAATGGAACTGTCATCAGACAATCCGCTTCCACTACTTTTCTTGGCTTCGAAATTGACCAAGCGCTCACCTGGGAGAGTCATATAAGTAAGCTATGCGGAAAGATGGGCAGTGCCTGTTTTGCGCTCCGACGGGTGGCTCGCGTGGTTCCGGCGGAGGTGGCACGAAGCTGCTATTTCGCAACTGTCCACTCGGTGTTACAGTATGGTGCTGAGCTACGGGGACGGGCTGCCGACTGGGAGCGCGCCTTCCGTATGCAGAAACGAGCCATACGCACCTTGGTTAACATCCGACGTGACGTCTCCGCTAGACCATATTTCAAAGAACTAGCGATACTTACGCTGCCATGCATTGTAATTATGCAAGTGGCGGTGTATGTTCGCTTGAACCTGGACGAGTTCAAGAAGAACGGCGACACCCACTCGTACGGGACGCGGAACGCGGGCAAGCTCGCTACTATCGCCCGCTCCCTCACTAAGTCCTCAAAGTTAACGCATGTTATGGGTACGGCAGTGTACAATAAATTACCAGACTCCGTCACAGCTGATGGCAATCTACATTGCTTCAAAGTCAGGCTGAAACGTTGGCTTATCGAGCAGAATTTTTACTCAGTGAACGAACTACTAGAAAAGTAAATTAAATATGACTACATTTCCCTAGCTAGGTAATGGTTTTATGTCAACCTATTAATTTATTTTTTTGTGTACCTATGTTAAAATTTTATTCATTATGTAATGATAAAATACAATTTGTATTAATATATATTACCTATTCTTATGAAAAAATGACATGTAAATTAATTTTATCAATAAAGTGTATTTCTGTATTTCTGTATTTCTATTTCAGTTAAAAATCAATAAAAAATATAAAGTTATAATACAAGCAATTCTAGATGATTTGTTCAAAGGTGTTTTTTATAAAACTATAGAATAAAGTCAAAACAACTTTTTGTTAAATCAAGAAAAATCACAGTTCAATTTCACTATTTCAATCACAAGTTTTATTAGTTCTAAAATGTTTTCATAACATAAGATATTTACATGCAAAATCAACTATAACATATATAAAATAAACAATCACAGATTTGGTATATTAACATAAAAAAACAGACGACACTACAAAGCTAAAAATCAAAAAATTAAAAAGTTGTACAAGCAATTCTAGATAATTTGTTCAAATATTTTTTTATAAAACTATTGTCTATAGTAAAATCAACTTGTTTTAAAAATCAAGAAAAATCAGAGTTCAATTTGACTATTTCAAAAGTTTACATGCAAAATCAAATATAAAAAATCAACAATATACAATAATCATCGATTTGGCATGTTAACAAAAATATAGACTACAATGTTAAAAATCAATAAAAAATTATAGAGTAATACAAGCAACTCGTGATAATTGGTTCAAACAAATTTCCAATGATATTTTTCCACTTTTGTAATCGCCGAGTAGATTGTTAATTCGTATATCATTTTGGATGGACTTTTTTCTTCGTTTTGATATATGCATAACACGAGTAAACTGATAAGGAGAATCCTGCTTACAAATATAATTTAGGCATACTTATGTCTATCTCTTTCACACCTTTTATCTAAAACGATGGTAAAGACAATAGTAACCAGTTCCCTACCTGAGAACCCGCTCGGTGCTTCTTTTGCGGCACTTGGTATTTTGACAGACTTTATAACTTTTTTTTTACATGCTTCTTGATTAGCCGTTCTTTTTGACGATCGAGATTCTATCTCAAGACTTTGAAGCATTTCAAAACCAATATCTCATTTCAATATGCATTTGACTCTGACTGTACCGCACTAAAATAATAATACAAACATGGTTTACCAAATGGGAATAAATGTATGAAGTAACAAATTGTTTACCAAACGCAACTTTTTAATAGGTAAAGTTTGAGGTTTACCAAATGGGAAGCTTACCAAATGGGAAGTAGCCACAAAATACAATAAAGATTAAACAGTACACTTAAAAACAGAGAAATGTAGTGGATAAAGCGCTATTACAATTTAAAAAAAATATGTTCTACTTATAATACTAATGATCCAGACGCTCTGCTCTCACATAAGTACATGAAAAGTACCTACTGGTTTCAAAACTAAGACAAATATTTACATTCCGTATCGAGTAACAGAGTGATAATCACCACTGTTCCATTTTTGGAGCCGCTCGCGCACAGCTGATGTTACTAGATATAATCAAATAGGGAAAGCTATTTCGCTTTCTATAAATAAATAATCAACAGGAAAGAGATATGTCGAAAAATTTCGAAGCTTTACTTTTTTACCGATCTTTCAAAAATGCCAAAAATGGTATGAATGAGTATACTTTGAGGAAACAAGAAACAAGCAACTAGCTCCACACGGATTCTGTTCTGAAAGCAGTAATCGCTTATGTTATTTATTATGCAAAAAAAAGTGTTATCACATATCAGCTTGTATCTCGATACACAAAATAAGGTTTTCATGGTGTTGCGTACCGTTAGAAAAGGGTTAGGTTAGGTTAGAGAAGTTTTTAAAAGATTTTGAGGGTTAAATACTTTTTATTTTTGTCCAAAGTTGGGCTTTAAATTTCATTTAGCTTTTTTAGAAACTTAGTAAGACATTAAAAAAGCTATACAACTTAGCAGTAATTATAATTACGGTTTCGAGGATCGAGCAAAAATTTTAAAAAATTACTTTGTTTTCGAGCCCCCTCAAAAACAATCCAATCCCCCGATTGTGAAGGTCACAAAAATCCACCGCTTCCCCTTTTATTTTGGCAAACGATGCACAAAACACCCTGTATAATCAAAGTTCTTGTTCTTTTTATATAAAAAAATAAAAGATTTAATCTTTATATAAAATTATTATATGCACTTCCAACAGAGTATGTAAAGGATATTACGTTTGTTCTATACAGTTATTCCATGAGGATATGATCGCCTTTCTAATGGATTAAAATGGCCGCAATAATAAATGGTACCTATATGTGGGTACTATAAGGTAAGGTAAAGGTGTAAGGTGTTATTAAATTACTCACCTGCTGCGGGAAGGTGCTTCCAAAACAATAATTCATTTAAAACTGGTAGCTATTATAACCTCTAATAGTGTAATTTGAGTAACAAATAGATTCAGTATTTTGTTTAGATATACATAGCATCTTGTGAAGATTAATGGAGAAAGTAGTACAAATGGTATGATCCCGTAGGCAGGCGATCATACTTGTAATGATAGTAATTGACGGGCTCCACGATAGGGATACGCATAGGCGTAAAACATTATTAAAAAATAAACTATAATACACAAATAAAAGAAAATATGGATTTACTACGGTTAGCATATCGTGAAAGACATGTTTGACTTTAGAGTAGGTACCTGTAGGTATCAAGCAGAGCTCTGTCCCTAGCATCAGCAGGGGTATTTTAATTCATTCGATTCGTTTCCTATTGAAAACCGTCGGATTCGAATTCGATTCCGTCGAATCCATAAAACGCTATTTTGATTTCCTTTCGGATAGAGAATCGAAGGTATCCGAAGCGAATCCGCGGCTTGATGGAAAATGTGCATTTACGGAGACTGTTTTGAAATGGTAGAAACTAGTAGAAATTATTATATGGAATATTTTATGGTATTTTTTGATTAGGTATGTTAAATTTGCTTCAAGAAAAATCAAGAAACAAAATCAATCACTAAATCATTGTGATTCTATGCTAAACACACGTTCACATTCACATTGATATTTAATTGTTCAAATATACTTCGTAAACATGACTTTAACTTCTTTTTTACCATTACGATGGAGAAAAGTGTTACCAATTAGACCAGGCTTTTCGCCAAATGTAGCTTATAATGAAGGATGAAGAAGTAATCATAAAAATCGCCTTTGTAATTATTACTTTTTATTCACTATCTACGATACCATTATGTAGTGTTCTAGTTACAAAAACTAGCTTCTTAGAGCCTTAAAACATATTTTCTTATATATTTATTATCCCCGAAGAATGTTTTGTGTAAAAACAATACTTTAGGTTTCAAACCAAGTTTTTGTCAAAAATTTGAATCAAAGTTGGAAATACTTTTTTCAAGGTCGCAACTTTTATTGATTTTAATTTTGTTTTGTTTACTTTGCTAGGGATAATAATACAAGCTAAACAAATAGAAGCTGTTAAATTATGATAAGAAACAACTAATCAATGTATTATGTTCTATTTATTCAATAGCAAAATAAGACTTGAATCGTATTGTTTACATTTTTTGTAAACAAAGATAGGTAGGTAGGTACCTAACCTAAAAAATTAATCATATGCAGAAAATCATCACGATTAAATAGATTCCTCTCATATTCTCTCGTTTCTATTAATAGCTACGATTTATCCTTGAATTGAGCCTTAAATTTTATGTAAACACGAACAAAAACTATTGGCGGAATCGTTTCCGTCAGGGATACGCTGTCGGAAACTCGCATAGCATGGATTTGAATTAGAATGTCAAAAGTATTCGAATCCGACCATTTAAAATACCGTTCTTCGTCACAAGTTTCCGATATCGAATGCGCAGGCCTTTCCGACGAATTAAAATACCCCTGCAGGTCTCTATAGAGACTGTGTGTCGAAGTTAAGTTAGAGATTGGCTTTGGAGTCCATCAGCCTATTTTAGAAGGTATTAACCCTTAACCACCTGACGTCGTTCACAGAGCTCTGGCGATTTTATTTTTCAAATTATTATTTCGCTATGCATGCTGTGTAACCGTGCGTTGATGTTTTTTTTGCTTTGCCACCTTTCTTTTGCGTACGCGCCACCCTCGGCGGCTCCAGACGTGGGAGCATTTATAAATTACAAGTAGGTAATTATATTTCGCGTGCGGTCCGAATGACTGACGTCAGGTGGTTACGTTATTTTTACTGTATATTTTTTTGTAGGTTTATAAATGGTTTGTAAAAAAGTTTGGTTAGTAAAAAACATAACGATAACGCTGATGTAACTTTCATTTAAATTAATATTTAAATAATGTATTAATAAACATGGTAACAATGCAAGCTGTCTCAATGACCGAGGTCAGGTCGTAGTGTAATAAATGGCATAGAAAACAACCAGAACACACTGAACAAATAGCTGCAGATCATGCAAACATTTGTCCCGAGGCAGGAATCGAAACCTTAGTCGCAGGCGGACCTTCGCCTACCGCGCCACAGAGTCAGACGTCAAAATCTTTTTCCATTTTTATTCACGAAATGGTATTTCTTGTTCCTTCGATATTTATGCTATACAGGGCGTCCCACGGCCATGCCACATAGAGGGAAAATACCTTAAATCCTGTAGCTTATCATACCGATCGAAAGACTATATCATAAGGACTATTTTTTGCTAAACAACATAGTGTCAGAAATAAAAGGAAGACTATGAATTTTAACATTTGATGTGAAATTTAGTTCAGAAAAGCTGGCATAAAGACATACAACTGACATTATCATAAGTACATTATTACTAATAAATGTACTTGTACCCACTTGAAAAGTACGCATCATTTCTCGATTATAATTTAAGTGCATGATAAAATGATAAAGAGATACGTAATTAGTAGGTACCCTGGTTGTATGCAACAAGCCGTCGAGCCGTATCCTGAGCCGAAAGACGCGAAACTATTTTGTTCATCGCAATGCGGCTGGCTGATTCAAAAATGTGTTATTTTCAAACTTTTGTTTTTGATTTTCATTGTAGGATTTTATTCATTGTACTTATTGTGATTTTTTTACATAACCATGGCGTATCAAAATAATTTTGATTTAATGGAAGCAAACTTTTTGAACCACAAAAATATAACATCAGCCTTACAATGGCACCGCAAAAGATATCCTGCCTGATAGAAATACACCATCTCGATTTATTACGAAACGGTTGGTAGATAATAATCTGCAAAATTTGAGGGAAGGAAAAGAAGTAAACGGAATTTCGAAAAGCAAAATACACAGTGTACTAAAACCCAAAAAAAAAATACAGATTCAAAAGTTACATTGAAGAGCGATTTGTACAAAATTTACTACCCGGTAATGTAGAATGAAGACTTATTTTCTGCCATGAAATCGAGAGGCTCATCCGAGAGGATCAGTATTTTGTAAATAATATAATCTAGCCAGACGAGACAAACATCACCAAAAATAGTATGTATATCCTACAGTACAACCGACAAAATAATAGCATTCGACTAAAGATAAAAAAAAATTGTACAGTCAGATAATAAAGTGAAACTGCCAAGACGAATTCAATGATACCTTAAACTTAAAATCTCTTTAGACGTTTGGATGATACAAAATGCCTCATTAGGCACCCTTTGTAGTGCAATAATATTGTTAAATAAATAAGTTAAATCAATAAAAACAATATAATTATAATTATCTGAGCGTCTGGTCGAATCGACGTGTGACCCGAGAGCTTGTGAATATCTGGCGCAGCGCATCAGCATTGTCCTACAACGTGGCAATGCAGCCAGCATCTTGGGTACACTTCCAACTGGTATTGATATGGATCAGTTGAGCTACCTGTAGTTTGCAAAAGTTTGCAGTTAGCTCAATTTTTTCAATTGTAAATACTAGTTTTCATTTAGTTAGATCATTGTAATTTTACCTATTTGTTAATAAAGGCTTTTTGTCCTTCATAAAAAAAAGTAAAAAATCTCTGCTCGACATTTTGCGAATATAGCATAGGTCAGCTCCGCTCCGCTGTTCTCCTCTCTGGTCCAGAGGACAGGCAGCCTAATATATTCTAAATGTGTAATAAATGTTCAACTTATTGAAAGATACTTTACTCTTTAGGAAGGAATTTAAATTTAAATTTAGAAAAGATTTAAAATGACCAGTAATCGTATTTATCTTATATTTCGTGCTAACAAACGTGGTCGGTGGTAAGGAAGCACACACTTGCGTTAGTTAAGTTGTTAAAGTTCGGAAACGCAACTAATCGACACCGACAGTCAAGCGAGAGCAGGATCAAAGGGCGTGTGCGTGCAACAACACTGATTTACAATCTGGCTCGCACTTCATTGGCGAAATGATTGAACAAGTCATTCAGATCAGACATTCTGCGCAAATCATAACAAGTTTCGCTTAACGACGAGTCGAGATACGAAGAAAACGTTCGGAAATTGAAGGATCGAACTGAAAGTGGTCGATTGCTAGTAACTATTCACCGCTCCCTTTTCTTGTAAAATATACCCCAGTTAAGATTAAAACGAGGCCTTTGTCCAGCAGTGGACTATTATAGGCTGATGATGATACACCAGATATGAAAAATAAACTAATTTAATGCACCTCAGGTGGTATAAACCCTGGTTTTACTTATTGGTACATATTTTTTTGATACAAAAAAATACATAGTTTTACGTGTAACTGAATAAAATATAACAATCAATAACGAAGCAAGTCCAAGTTGGCAAAATTCTTTCTTACATATACATAACTAAAATGTTGAGCAGTTTTATGTTACACCATGACATATTCAAATTTTCTTATTAGTCCAGGAATGTAGGCAATTCCTTTATACAGTAGCGTTCGTACAAATGGGCATGTGTATTTAACGATATTTTATAATGTAACATCTCGGTTTTGTAACTTTGTGTGACATATAATACCTTTCAAATCCCGCTGGGAGATTGGCTAGGTGGGGCTGCTTTGCAAAATATGAAAGAACTTGGCTAAGCGGTAGGTTTAAATTGCATATTTCAATTTACATATTTTGCAGGAGGTTGCGGTTTCCATTCCCGCCAATGTTTGTACGATCTGCAGATATTTGCGCAAGGCCGTCCGGGACCCTGACGGCCTTGCCCGGACGGACCCGGACTCCGGGTCTTTTGCAAAGGTAGTAAACATATCTAACCATGTACAGTACAGTCTTAAATAATATCAGTCATCTAGTACCGATAACACAAGCCCTGCCTAGCTTGGATGATAGCCTAGCTAGATAATGCTGTGTGAATTGTCCATAATTAATTAATACTATATTTATAGCTTACGTTCGCATTTTTAACAGGATCAAAATTGGCCTACGCCTTTCGTCAGAAATAAGACAGGATACTATCTCCTTTCCGAACTTTATAAGAATTCGTACAGATTTTAGGGTTAGAAATTGTTACCAACAGTCCTTCCGTATTTATAATACAAGTACTTATGTAGGTATGTAACACATTAAAAAAACCAATTCATGATTGATGGCCAGTAAGAGACTGACAGACAAAAACAAACAACCGCAAGCCGCAAATCTCACTCAGCCTATTTCACTTTATGCTGAACAATAAAAAATTATGGAACGTACTGTTGGAGGGCCACAAACATGTCATAGGTAGCTGGGACCCAGCAGTATATCACGCGAGCCCTCCATTAACTAACTCCAGAAGACGTGTTCCGCCTAATACGAAACAAATATTTGTACAATGGGAGAATGATTAAAACTGTCGCATAAAGATTTATTTGTAAAGCAGCGACGGAATCGGGACGCTTTTTGAATAAATTTTACATATAATTTTAAATATTTTATTTGATTGCTTAACTACCCAGCAACGCCATGACAATAAGCGACGGTACTGGTAAATTATCATAGTAAAACTAAATTATTTTATATTCAAGCACCGGAACAGAGCACCAAGACTGTCCTGTTAGACGTATCACGCCATCATTGAATGTTTCTCGGTGTGAAAACTACTTTGTTTCTTATCCTATGAAATAATCATGAAAAAATGAATCCGTTTAATAACTGGTTCTATTTTACTGAACTTAATCTATAGATAGATATATTATTCCTGATATCAGTATCCAAATACAAGAAATAATATCTGGTTTTATATTTTATCATAATTCTTGTTCACTTCAAATACCTAAGTACGTCCCAGTGTCACGCGGTGCGCTTCCCACAAATCCATCACGTCAGATCGGCCAGAGGCGGCCGGCGCCTGCAGCTATTTACGACCATTCTGCTTTAAACACTTCTACTAATACGACGCACAATTTTTAGTACTATGCAACACAACACTGAATACAGAGATATATGCCATATCCATATTAATGTTAAACTTCGAAAGTTATTCTGTTTGTTACCTTTTCACGCCTTACTGTGGCTGAACGGAATCTAATGAAATTTAGTAGGGAGGGAGGACTGGTATATTGTAGACGGAAATCGGCTACTTGAAAAGCGCGAAGCCTAAAAATAATATATCCTCGTCATACCTATCACTTTTTGAAGATTATCGGAAAATCTGCAATAAACAAATCACCAATAGCATTTGCGATATACCTACGAGTATGGTGCTTGCTGGCGTACGTCATCTCGACTCGGCTCCATTAGAGGCGCCTCGCAATCTCGCTGAAACACATTCATCATTTATCATCCTTAGCCCGAAGACTCGAGAGATCTGCCGATATGATTTAGGATCAGCAATAGAGAAAATGAGGAGAGTAAATCACGTGTGAGAGTTCTCGCTGCACTCGACACGTCGTTTTATAAAGCTGTTGGGTAAGTGCTTTTGTCGGCAAATGCAATTTTATTAATTTCTATTCTTTGTGTTAAGGCCTACGCCTTAATTTCGCATCAATACTAAGTTTCTTTTTTGTACGTTTTGATGGTAAAAAAGTGCAACGCCGCCATAGTTTTGCCTAGGTAGACAAAATAAAACATAAGAGGCAAAAAAAAGCTTCTAATAGGTATCACCAACTGCCCCGAGAAAGTTTTGGAATTTCCTTATCTGAAGTATTAATAGCTAATATAATGTATGTGGGTTATTAGTTATTGAAAAAGTTTGATTTAATGAAAGGATCATGTCTATCCAACATAATGACGATGATCGGGGAATACGTAACAGATAAGGTACGCAATTATTGGGAGTATGAACATAAATAAGGGCGGTTGTAGGTTCATCCAGGGCTCCGGGCAAATTCATTTTACAACAGTACCATAAATGAATAAATGAATGAATGAACACTTTATTGTATTTTTTTTTTTGCTATAAATAACCAGTTACATAATCTTATATCTAAATTAAATAAACGTACAATAGGCGGCCTTACTGCTCAAAGCAATTTCTTCCAGGCAACCTTATTAGTAGCTAGCGATATAAGAATAAAATAGAGTTGGTAGTAAAAAAAACTTCTATCAATATAATATAAACATAATGAATACAAAAACTAAACTAGAAATATACCAGAGACAAAAATGCATACGTGGAATGCATTTAACAAGAGCGTACCAACTTTAAGGAAGAAAAAGTACTGAGTAGTATAGACGTTTCCCTTAGCAAGAACCACACAAATCGTGGAGGTGGTTTAAAAACTATATAAAAGTAGTAAATACAAGCATTACGACTGTGACACTCGGTTTATTGCAAACCATAATTATAGTTATTGCGCAACGCACGAATAAATATGAATGAAGTAGTAAAAAGTTCAAATGCATACAATGAATATCTGTAGTAACAAACTGGCTGAATCGACGAAGTAAGTGCATATTATTATACAAGAATAGCGATAACATTTGTGTGAGAATGGTTAACGTCAACTTCTGAAGATTTAGGTAACGTGTATTGCATAGAGATGCATATATTGGTATATTTCGATTTCTTTTCAATGAAATGCACTTTTTATATTCTAGTGGAGACAGCGTTGGTTGCATTCTGTAATGGGAGTTTTCGTAACATACGTTTTTGTAAATGGTTGTTCTTTGATTTTTATCGGGACATTTACGCTATTTACATGCAAATTACCGTCATAGTCTCTTTGCGTATAGGTGTGACAAGGCTCTGCATTTGAGAACGTTAGATCCGGTTAAACACCCGTACGGACGAGACAGACCGTTTTGGATTGGACCCGAATAAGTACTAAATGCTGAGTTCCACTGTGCGGTCCCAATGTTAATTGCAATGAGTGCCGAATTTTACAAAATGGAGTATGAGAGAATGAAATAAAGTTGAGATTGTTTTTTTTTCAAGCATAAACCAATGACCATAAGTCTTTTTGAGCCTAGCTATCAATATTTGTTGAGATTATATTCTAACTACATATTATTCTGTACAACACGCCACCCCATCTACACTCACCACTTCCTGCCCATTCTAAAGTTGCCTGAAAGATATGCGATAAGGAAGCACATTTTACAACGTAATCGGTATTTGTCTTTTCTTGTCCTGTGTTTCCGGTTTATTTGTAATAAAGAATATTTATATTGTACATATTGTATCTGATGAAACGAAACATTCGCGAAAAACCTTGGTAAATATGATAAACTTTCTATTTCCGACTTACAATCAGATAATTTAGCTCTTACCTATCAAATTACAATCAGATAATTCAGTTTCATTAATAACCTATAAATCGTCTCGGCACATTACAGACTGTTCATTAGCCAGCCAGCTAATCGCCAGGATCTCAGCCAGCTTCTAATTTCCCTTTGGCATACATTCAGGCGCCAAGACCACCTGCATTACGAGAACCAGTTAGAGTTAAAATTACAAGAAACTTTAACATCCGAGAGCGACGGATGCCTACGTCATTAGGGTTACAACAACAAGTCACTTCCGAGAGGACGAAGCACAAGGACCTAAATCTTATTCCTTGGATAATCCTTCCGTAGAACCTGTAATAAATTTATTGTAACATCAATTTTAAGGGGTCCAATATTTTATAGGACTTTATTCAGATGAGATCGTAAGAAATTAATTAAGTACATTATATTGTGTGTAACCTAATATTTTTTCCGATACCTAGCTAGATGCAACTCTATTCACCATTGAAGAAACACATTTAAATGAACATACGCACGAGGACAAAATAAATAATTAGAAAATCACTGGTGATTGTATAATAAAAGTGTACACCATATATATAACTAATTATATATATTGGTCTCGTTGACGCGCTCTCTCATTAACAAGGCCAGATTAATCTCTAACTGAACTATGTATGACACGATCAGATATAAATAAATGAGCGATCAATTTGTTTCGCAGTTTCACGCTTGGAATCTTGCGCAGATATCAAGGCAAGGCGTCTCCTACATTTCCTAGTCTCATAGAAGTCAACATCTCGGTTTTATCATGGCAACCGTCTATCACAATCTATCTTTGTTACCTTTTTAACACGTTGCGTTGCGAGCCAGTTATTACCCTTTGAAAGTGCTACCACACTTTACATTGCCAAGTTCACGGATATGACTTCACTTTAAGTGAATAGTCTTCTCCCACGAGACTTTTGAGGGTGAGACAGGAATACATAAATAAACTGTAAACGCTCACACAATTTGACACTTCACCTCTTATTTTGGGGAAAATATATTTATGCGTGTTTGTGGTAGAGTTAATCCTTTTGGTGCAATGTATAGCTTTCAGATGCGGTCTGGTGCGCAAAGGGTAGTAAGAAGGTTGACTTGTGAAACAAATAGTGTTTTTCACTCGATCTTCTTATGAGATCCACTAATGAAACAAATTTGTTTGTCATGTCATCAATTCACCACGGCAATATATTTAAGTTTATTGCATCATAATCAACTAAAATATTTTCTATCCTAAGGGAGCTAAAAAAGAAAGGTGAAGGAATAGTTTTTTTAGGCAATAAAAGAGAATAGATAGCAATGACTTCGTACTTATGGTAGGTACTTGTACCTGCAGTTGAACTTCGGTCGCATTCATTTAATTTCGTATAGTTCAATCTTGTGTCCGCCTGTAGGTAATTAGCGTATATATTAGAACCTATTTAAATAAGACTGCGTTATTGTAAGGTGTTGGCGTTCCTCGTTTAGTTAAATAAATAACGTTGTGCTAATTTACATGACAATAAAGTATAACCAAAGATTTTGAACGGGTACAGTATGTTAAATAATTTCATTATGTCATAATTTAAAGAGAACAGGATATTTGTAAAAATAAACCATAAACATAGAGAAAAACTATCCCTCATAAGAGGGATTGAAAATGGCATGCTGTGCAGGTACATTTAGGATCTAGCGATGACGAATAAATAAATATCTTGTAACATCTCAAAGGAAAATAAACAATCAATTTGTTACAAGACCTCGTCCTACTCGACCACAAAGAAACAATAGTCTTTAAACGATTTAGCTAAAAATATTATTTGCGCATCTACGTAACGTACGTTACACTACACATTTGTTAATCGTGCTAAAAGGATTGCATTCTAGCGCCACTGGATACGAAATGATTTATGTATGATAAATCGTCGTCGATCGTCTAATTAGAAATCACTTGACATTTTAAGAAGTACCTACCTAACTAACATTATTGAGCACATACTTCACAACGTAAAGTAATACCTCAAGTTTAAATACAAGCAATAAATAATATTAAACGAAATAAAAAAATCATCAGTGGAACAACAAGAGGTATAAATATTGTTAGGACTTTTTTTTTCTTTAGAATTTGCCTGCGATTGCGATTTTGAAGTATTGCTATAAAAGTACACAACTAACCAGACATCATCATCATCAACTAACCAGACAATAAACAGAAAATCGTGAAGCATTCCTGATAAATAAAAGCTTTGAATAACAAGTGCACTAAAAATATAGTTAGGCATGGTGGATGGGATTTTTCGCGGGTTCGTTCCGAGTTTGTTCCCCAGTCCCGTATTCACCCGGTCCGTTCTCCTTAAATTAAAATTATTTATACCAATAAATAATAATTTATGCGTAAAATACATCAAGTACCGGCGAAAGCTTACTTATTCAGTATCCACTTTTATAAATTATTAAATTAAAAAGGTAATATGCAATGAAGGTAAAAAATCATCATATCGGATTTCTAAATTAAATGACTAACACTGTAAGATCTCAACTTTCTAGAAAGAGTTCCCAGGCCAGGGCATTAAAATACGTCATAAAGAAGAATCTTTTTCAGAAACTGAAAATCGTCTTGCAAGTCAAAGAGAATATGCGTCGCTTGCGTGCCAGAGTCTTTTCTTTTGAAATAAACCCATCGGTTATTGTCGTTTCAGTAAGTGCTAATTTATATAATTAATTAAAATATGTATATCTGACTGAACTAATATTAAGAATATATTAGAAAGAGGAAAGTAATTTGAAAAATCCTTTCACCATTAGAATCCTAGACCCCTCATGTACATAGGCTAGATAATATTTTGAAGAAAGACGAAAAGAAGAGAAGGGATCCATAATGAAAATTTCTATAATAAATAACCCAACGTGTTCGGGTGTAATAATTTTATATTTTTTTATTTAATACCCTTGCGAAGCCGGGGCGGACTGCTGATACTAATAAGTTTTGACCTGCAAGAAGGTACTTTTTGATCAAATATTTTTTTTTACTCCCTGACAGAATCTAAAAGCTTCGTCGCGCGAGCTGGGACGCTGGACGTCGCGGTGCCACAGACAACAACTGGCAGCGGCTGAGATCTTCAACAAACTAATGCTAGCATTAGTATAATTATTCCCATATAGTAATTCATTCAGTTTTTTTCTCATCCGCAGCTGGTTTTACCTCTGCTGGGCCGAAGCCATCCCACAACTGTTTTGTTTGTATATTTAGTTTTGAGGTTTGATACAACTTTCGCATGTTTTTTTTGCTATGTTATATGCTCGATTGTATTATCTCATACGGTTAAAAAATACTTACTCAGCAGGTTAGAAATCCTATAGGCTTTCTAATTAAAGAAACTTCTTTGAATAATAATAAATAACAAACTCTCATCAACTTAAGGTATTACTCATTGTTTTCATCTTCTTGTCAAACTAAATAATTTAATTACAGACTTGAATTAATGCTACCACTTCACTAGTAAATCAGTCGGTTGTCCCAACACAGGATGATTTGTCTACTCTACATGTTCTCGTCATGCGTATTTATATGTAATTGCTAAAGTATTTTTTTACATTCGATGTAGTGAAGAAAAAAACGAAAGTCTAATAATAAAATATCGTATTTTATAATCGCCTCTAGCGATACTAGAAATATCTAATATACCTCTGATGGGACCATTTTTAACAGTTAGTCGAAGAGCAAGTTTTGCTTTTAGTTTTCAATCTAAATAATGTTGATTAGAACGAATTTTAATTCTGGTTATGTTCTTTTCTGACACACTAAGTTCTATCTATGACGAATAATGAAAATAAAAATAGGAAGAACAAGGCAGTGGAGGGTGTAAAGAATTTCTGGTCGTGCCGGCAAAGCGCTAGAAATCCACATGCAAAACGCACGGGCAACCAATCAATTATTAGATTGTACTAATATTTATTGGAATAAAGTTTCGATAAATGTTAATACAAACTACGCCCAAAACTCTGGTTTGGGCCGAGCAATTCTACTATATAAGATATACACTAGTCTTGATATTTTCCATTTGTTTAAATCTTCCCTAGAATGGAAAACTAAAAAATTACATCGCAGTCAGTAATACCCGTCCCTTCCCCTCCCCATTACACAAACACGTATTGAACACTGATTGCTCTCACGTTGCTTTAACTCCTAAGAGACTAGTGCACTGGGATAGCAGTCACACGCAAACAAAGCAAGATAAATACAGCAATGGAATTGGAAACAACACCACGAGCTCTCAAGCTTCACATGAATTTATGACAAAATATTACATCATATAGAACAGTGGGCTATTAAAGTTGCATCATTAGATGAATGATCGATAAATCTTAGTAACTCTGTGTCCGATGCCGGCCTGTGGATATGGTGGGTGAGGCATCGAGGCGACTAACTCAATCAACATTCCTCTGGTTACCGGTGGTGGCGCCTTCTGACTTACGTGACAAACAAACGACAAAAATAGTACAGTACCTAAGTATGAATTAAACTGTAAGAGCGGAATCGTACAACCCTTTTCTTGCACCGTAAGAAATCCGTAAAAGAAAAGAAAATCGTTTATTTGGCTATTTAGTACAAAAATAACCTTGAAATAAATATAAAAAAATTAAACCGTGGTAGGTTAACATATTACACGAGGAGGTATAATGAAGGTATAACAGCTGAGATGTTTCGGCGCATGAAAAGAGACATGTGTATTTTTTACATTTATAATTGTTTATTGTGTACAATTCCCGGTGATTTTTTACAATTTATTAGGGGCAGAATCACCTTGGTGTCGTTGAGTTTAGTTTTGGCGACATCTGGATGTGGTGACACCAGTGAATTCGACAATATTATCACTATTATTCGAAAATAGCCTCGCAACCCTCAGCAGCAATTTATCATTATCAGCCGGTAACAGACATCGTGCAAAGCGAAAGTCAGCATAATTATTAACCTGTGGATCGAACAGGTGCCGTCACCCGCTTTATAAACGCCGTGAAGTTATCTATGAGATCGGTAATGGTAATTAAATAAATGGTAAACGGTAGAATAGCTATTCATACCAAACATTCCATTGCGGTCCCTTTTTAGACACAAAATGCTATAATCGAATCTCTACCTAAACCAGTCAAATTAAAACTATTACAGACGCCTTAAAAAAACTTATAAAAGCTATCATTTCATAAATCTTTTTTTATGTTTATTTTAATTCGCGCGCTCTCTAAAGAACAACAATATACACAAGATCTTATAGATTGTACGTACATATTAGATATAGTAATAATATAATATGATTATTGTATGGTGTGTTTATTAAATGAACAAATAAATAAAATATCGTAAACTTCCAAATCAAAATGTAGAAATTGCCTTAGTTCAACGTAATAATAAAATAAAATAGATGGCGGCGGCGCTAATTTGGGTCGGGGAAAAGCATTGAGATGTTCGGCAGTGATCTCCTCACAAAGTTTATCTTGACAATTTCAAGTCATTCTCGGAAATAAGGAAACCATCACCTTAAAGCCAGAGCCTTGTGAAGATGAGCGACACGCTAACACAACAATAATATAAATAACATTACTGCTACATTACATACATCACCGCGAAGCATAGCTTCCCTTATCTTTATATGTTCTGGTTTACAGAAGAAGCACAGAATGGACATTAAAGCAACGTCTAAATTTTCACTTCGAAGTACGGCCGAAGGGGTACGAAAGAACAAATTTTGTTCAATCTATAATTTTTGGAGCCTAGGTCTAGTCTAATATACTATATTATATGTTAGGGCCTAGCATATAATAAACCTAGCAGCTAGGCTATAAAGTGTGTTGTGGTCGGCGAAAATAATAAGTTCACTGTTCAGACCCCTTATCACAAGGAGTTGTAGAGCAAAATTTTTATATGGCCAATTTATGGCGATGCGATCTTTTTATTGTCTTTCATACCATAGAGGACAATCCCAGTGCTGGGCTGGTAAGATCGGTGGACCTTGATCGATTGAATAACGCTATCTGAGCTATTGAGTATACATACGGCACGCACCAAGACACATGGCATATTTAAAAAGATTAAAGTGAACAATGAATCAAAGTGATCCCTTCATTTCCCAGTACTACTTAGTATATCTAATTCGTATTTTGTGACGTGTCCAAGAGTCCTTTAAGATCTAAAGGAAATAAAGCACTTTGATTTTGATTCTGCCATATATGTATGTTGGTGCATTGTTGAGTTTTTAGAAGTTCTACTGTTTTATTGTTTTCGAAATAAAGCCTTGAAGATTTTAACATTCAGAAACAGAAATTGTGTTATTTTATAAAAATATTTATAATATCTAAGCACAATATTGAGTGTGGCCTCCGTTGATCAGCTTCATTGAAAGGCTTGTTTACAACTTACATAATCTTACGAACGAACCATGATACACCGCCACTGGGATTCGATTCTGTGGAACGGTAGTGTAGTAGGTGGGTTTTCACCGGTTATAGTTTCTTCGTGACGGATATTGTTAGTGGCGTCGAATTATCCGACAAGGGGACGATGTAAGCAAAGGCAAGTATTAAGGCAAGTGTTTACAAAAACAACACTAGGAACTTCGCACGTAAAAAAGGGTGAGATGTCTACTGTGCAACGCATAATCAAATCACGCATAATCACGGCTTGATTATCTTCTAGTGAAGTGGACTGGGCATGGACAATGTGATAGTATCAGATCAGTGACACAAGCTTGGCAGAAGCGCGGTACATAACTCGCGCTGGTCGTGTTCCTGTCACCGGAAGTACCTATAATACTGCTAGACATCGAGGCTCATGTCGAATAGGATTTTATGTTATTCCTTTAATTTGGATTCGAAAAGCAAAGACAAGACATGAAAACATCAGGGCAGGGCACGCCTAAGTTTTATTACAAAATATATTCTTTCATATTTTAGAAATGTAAATAGTTTTTTACATTTCTTGACATATTCGGTCAAGAAAAGAGAATACAAATCAAAAGACATACAATGTCGAACAAGACTTGCGAATCAGTTCGTTGCACTGACTAAGCGAAGATGTTGATTTATTCCGGTATACAATTTCATTAGAAGATGTCATATTCGTTAGTTTCGGTCTTGCAGGGAATTATTCGTGTTGGAATGTTGAATTGACATGAATGAGATGCTAGATACAAGATTTCACTTCGCCAGATAGTTATTACAGATTCAACCGTATTCAGGGATTGGTAACCACGTTCGACATTATTTTAATCAACTCCGGATATGGCATTGATTGGATAAACCCATTCCTGTCATCGTGCAAAAGGAAATGGTTACAGTGGTGTCAATTTAGATATCGCTAAAACTTTAGTTTACAGCACCAAGATTAAAGATTAAAGTGAACAATGAATCAAAGTGATCCCTTCATTTCCCAGTACTACTTAGTATATCTAATTCGTATTTTGTGACGTGTCCAAGAGTCCTTTAAGATCTAAAGGAAATAAAGCACTTTGATTTTGATTCTGCCATATATGTATGTTGGTGCATTGTTGAGTTTTTAGAAGTTCTACTGTTTTATTGTTTTCGAAATAAAGCCTTGAAGATTTTAACATTCAGAAACAGAAATTGTGTTATTTTATAAAAATATTTATAATATCTAAGCACAATATTGAGTGTGGCCTCCGTTGATCAGCTTCATTGAAAGGCTTGTTTACAACTTACATAATCTTACGAACGAACCATGATACACCGCCACTGGGATTCGATTCTGTGGAACGGTAGTGTAGTAGGTGGGTTTTCACCGGTTATAGTTTCTTCGTGACGGATATTGTTAGTGGCGTCGAATTATCCGACAAGGGGACGATGTAAGCAAAGGCAAGTATTAAGGCAAGTGTTTACAAAAACAACACTAGGAACTTCGCACGTAAAAAAGGGTGAGATGTCTACTGTGCAACGCATAATCAAATCACGCATAATCACGGCTTGATTATCTTCTAGTGAAGTGGACTGGGCATGGACAATGTGATAGTATCAGATCAGTGACACAAGCTTGGCAGAAGCGCGGTACATAACTCGCGCTGGTCGTGTTCCTGTCACCGGAAGTACCTATAATACTGCTAGACATCGAGGCTCATGTCGAATAGGATTTTATGTTATTCCTTTAATTTGGATTCGAAAAGCAAAGACAAGACATGAAAACATCAGGGCAGGGCACGCCTAAGTTTTATTACAAAATATATTCTTTCATATTTTAGAAATGTAAATAGTTTTTTACATTTCTTGACATATTCGGTCAAGAAAAGAGAATACAAATCAAAAGACATACAATGTCGAACAAGACTTGCGAATCAGTTCGTTGCACTGACTAAGCGAAGATGTTGATTTATTCCGGTATACAATTTCATTAGAAGATGTCATATTCGTTAGTTTCGGTCTTGCAGGGAATTATTCGTGTTGGAATGTTGAATTGACATGAATGAGATGCTAGATACAAGATTTCACTTCGCCAGATAGTTATTACAGATTCAACCGTATTCAGGGATTGGTAACCACGTTCGACATTATTTTAATCAACTCCGGATATGGCATTGATTGGATAAACCCATTCCTGTCATCGTGCAAAAGGAAATGGTTACAGTGGTGTCAATTTAGATATCGCTAAAACTTTAGTTTACAGCACCATTTTCGCCAATTTTTCCATTTTTTTCATTATCGCAGGAATATTTATTTATAAAATAAAGTATAAGTTAAGGTAGGCACATAATCTATTTATAGCCATAAGAAAGAAAAAAATACAGGTATTGTAAGACGCAAGAGTGAATACAAATTTAATAATTTCAAAATAGCTGAACAGATGACAATTTTTTTTAGCGTAATTATTTGAATATCTTCGAGTACTTACTTACTTACCCCATGCTTACCCCTCACGTAAACCTCGCTAAATTAACCATAATTCGATTTCCGGGTATGGGATTCCACGAGGGAGACACTCACGGAGACATTCAAATAGCGCTGCAGATAATGCAGTATTCCCGGAGATAATCGGCCGGCAAAGCAGCGAAGCATTTACGAAACCGGCTAGAAGCCAGCGAAATTTACATTCATGGAAACCGCGTATCGAAGCGCAAGGGGTTATCATTTGCCCTCTTTAGCACTAAGAAATGAGGCTCCGTTGCAACGGTGTTAACTCTTGGCAGATAGGCTCTTGAATATACTATGGGAAACCGAGCTGTCCTATCGACCGACGACGTCACGAATAAGGAGCTTCCTAGAGAAATAAATGGTTTCTCAAAAAGCTATTGAAAATCTTCACATCAAAACTATCTTCAAATCATCATACAACAAAATAACTTTTGCAAGTCTTCACTAGATTCAAATTCTGAAATTTCAAGGATACAAAATACTAATATTGATTTCGCAAAAGATTTCTTTGAAATAATAAAAAACTTTCCACTCATGAAATAAGCGGTAAGAAAGCCCACACACCCAACTTCATCAGACTATAATTAATCATCTCGAACTAGACCGGGCGGCAAAAAGTACGAAATTACACGCTAGGGTGCGAGCGGCCCATCATATCGATTGTGTTTCGATTTATCGATAACTAAAGGGGTTAATTTGACGGGTGTTTATCGAGGATACGTCTCAATTAGCTATAAGGTGCTGGTTGATTCGTTCGCCCGACTTACATGTATGTATGGGTGTACTTACAAAATTGTAGCTTATAAAGTTATAAGTAAGAAATTCGTATAGAATTTATAACTTTATTATACATGGATGTCATTGGAACCTAGCTACGTTGACACTGGCAGAGGATTATCATACATGAAACAATAATAGTGAAAGTAATCTGATCAGAGACTGTAAAGCAATAGAGATGATTTAAACTTAATTTCAGGTATCTTAATAAATATAGGATTTTAATGGAAATTGTTAGGCCTCACTGAAAATATTCTGTTACTATACCTGAAGGTTTAATTTAACAGTTTACTGGAGAAAAACCTAACTAAAGAATCACCACGCAATAATGAGTTTAGCAAAGTTGGTATTGACTGTGGAGGGAGCGTTTTTCACATTTTTTAAACATCCAGTGGTGCCGAGTGACTAACCGAAAGAAATTACGTGGATTCCAGATTCATGTAAATTTAGAGATAACAATTCGCACGGGAATCAATTCAGATCAAACCAAAACTACATTAATTTTATTTGGACGAAAATACCTTGAATGACCATCGAACTTAAAAGGATAGAATCACTTTTAAGCACTGTCCAGTTATTTCTTTTTGGCTAATTCAGATTTCGTCTTATTTTGTGGTAAGTACCTAGTGCTTTTCTCGAAATGTCGTATTAAGTGTTTTTTAGAGCTACTTGGTTCTCTATAGGCCGGCAAGGAAATACCGTACTTCTAACTCAAATAAATAAATAAAATCTCTACAAGTCCTTGTTCCAATCAGATCCCGCAGCGTGGAGAACGATTCGATTAGCCGCTCGCGCAGCCATTATCATCTCGCATGATGCATGGGACCACAGAGGGGCATGAATGTCGCCAACACTATCAATATTTATTGTACATTATTATTGGGAGTTCATTATAACCGAAGAGCCTCAACTGAGGTGGGATCGATATTAGAATAATCGGCTGACAACAGTATTTCATGCTGTGAAAGTGAATTTTTAATGTGATTTTATTATGATAATAATGTGTGCCTGGTATATAGATTAACAAACGTTACTGCTATCCTTATGTTCTTTTAAAATCGTTTACAAAAATCTAGATTATATATTAGAATTTTTCAATCCTGATTAACCTCTGGTTAATTTAGGGCGCGATGAAGTGATTCTTCAAGCTTATTTATTAAATATTTTATCTGTTTATCAATTCCAAATAGTCAAACAGACGAAATATATTAGTGCAATTAATAATCTTATAACAAACATTTCTTTGATAAGCTAAGTTTATGAAAGTCCATATTGCATTACGGTACAAAACGCTTACAAAGCCCATGTATTAACTTAAACTTGCCTCTAAAATACAACTTAATTTTCCCTACAATGTTTGCTCGTATATTCCCGACAACTACACAATTTTAACGGTTCTATGTCATATTATTTCATACTGACCCCGGCTGGGGCAGTTTGGAGCCCACGTGTTCATGTACAATATGTTTCACGGTGATGGTTTAATTCGATACTGCGTTTCTGTATAAATCACCAATGTTCACTTTGTACAGGAAGTTAGCCTTGAGCCAGCCTGTCTGTAAAGCTTCAACCAAGGTTGCGTAGGATATTTATGATGTTTGCGTCGTATGCTTGATCGATGTCAACTGGAAAATTCTAGAATTTAAAATCTTTATTTTCTATGAAATACAATGACTGCAGATTCAGAGAGCACTCATTTGTCTAACTCCAGTTTAAATTGAAGTATAGAAGTAATTGTGCGAAAAGCGCTGAAGATTTTTAGGGTACCTATAGAGCCCAGTTGTATTGCGTCATAAAATAGCTCCCTCCCATCCAGTCGTAACTTTTCAGATTTCTAAAATATTAATAACATGGATTTGCTACGAAGGGTAAAATTTTATGATTGTCGTGATCTACTTCTAAACGAAAGGTCCGCAATTTTGTTTAAGATTTTCTTTTCAAATAATTTACGCATTCGATGACAATGTCGTAATTATTTTCTATTGTACCCTCACTCAACCCTCCGTGCTAGCCACCTACCTAGCAGCAGTTACAAAAACACACTTCGTCACCAACTGGACTCGTAAATTCAATTAATAAGAATACCAAAATCATTATTAATTATAAAGTTCAGATACCGAATTTTAGCACTGGTGGTAAGTAAAGTCATTACCTCGCACACCACTCACAAAAACCTCTGTATTTTCAAAAGCTGGATGCGTCCACTAAAATATTTGAACTGTTAGGTATCAAGTGGCATCAAAATAAGCTATCTAGGTATTTAGAAAAGTTCTTTTTTACTTTCAAATATTTCTAAATATCTAATTAATATTTTTTTTATATTTATAATACATTACACAATACGTGTTGTGTCATCATCATCATAAAATGCGAACAATAGTCACAACCTTGTTCCAGTGATATGCCAATGAAAAATTTGGCGCGCCATAAATTTCAATCAAACCGCTACGCTAATAGTGTCAATGCAAATTCAACTATCATAAACTACAATGTACCAACTTCTAATTTACTGTCGAACGTGTTTTATTGATGATTTACCTATTTATATGATGAAAACGACCCAAACCTGAAGACCAATAGACTGCTACGATTTCAAAACATATATTATGTTCGGAATTCAAATATAGTAGAAAAAAAAGCTGGGGCTCCATAATCACCCCCCTTCGGCTTTGTTGACCTACACATGATATGTGGCACCCTGTATATTATAAACCCTTTTCAGGGTTAAATAAAATTTACAGGGTGCCATGGAACTTCCCTTGATTTCTTATATCAGAAATACTTCAGTATTTTCCCAGTTCTGACAATAAGACCACAATAATTCATATCTCATAAAAATATTTTTCTGAGTTATTCTGTTTAAATAAGCTTCTGTTTTTCCAATTAATAAATATAATATATAGTATAGCCGAAGGCAAGGAACAGAACTTGAATTAACTAAAGAAAATAAACATAAAAAACAATGGCGGAGCTGTGCAATTGAAATATGTGTAACAAATTATATTAAAGTTTAATGAAATTATCAAGCTAACGAAATTAGTAACATATTCATTAGGTAACGCCGAACTGCCGCAGGGCACATAATGATTTGTCCATTATATTTTTGCCCCACAAGTTCACGGAGGTCTAATATGTTTTATAATAGCAAATACGTACATACATAATTGTTTTTTTAAAAAAGGATTTAATAAATAAATAGTCCACACATCATCTAGCCTCAAGGTAAGCAGTGCTTGTGTTATAGGTACTAGATAATTGATATTACTTAATCTATTAATGAGAAAATCTATATTGTTAATATAGATTGTTGTTCTTGTAAGATGTGTGTATCTTGTAAGATAGATATTTTTTATCATACAAAAAATTACCGGAGCACCCTTTACGATCTGCAGATCGTACAAACATTTGTCCGGTGGCGTGGTGGAATCGAACAAGAAACCTGCGTCGCGGGCGGCTTATGCCCATCATGCCACAGAGGTCGTCAATATTATCCTAGCATAAAAACAGATCTAACATTGCGACATTTGCGAAAATGACGATACTATAAAAACCACTTAAGCTGAGGTTAATTTAAACGTTTTACTGAGTAAAGTGCTCAGGATTAAGTTGAATGTGGCGAAAAGTCAATTGGATTACATTTTCTGGTGTAAACTAATAAAGCTATCAAATCATATACAGGTATAAAATACATACGACCATAATTAGTTTAAACTTAAACAAACATATCATAATGAAATGGTTTAAAATAGCATAATGATATACCGGGGCCACCTGTAATTTCTGTAGAAGCTCATTTATTTAATGGCCGAATTAACATATCTGTTCTACCATGCCAAACTATAATTTGTTCGTTTCGTGATCACTTTGTGCTCGATTTTGCTAGTATACGAAATGTTGTATTGACTGGCGAGAAAAATATATTAAGTGGTATAGTTTACCAGGCCTCGTGTAGTGATCGTAAAAATACACTTATGTACATTCAGTATATGAGGCCCTCAGATATCTATTCCCGGTTGGGAGTACAACATCACCTATTCGTTCATTGGTTTGAAAGCAACTAATTTCCATTTTTTGGTGAAAATTGCGCAGCAGTAGTCAATTTATGTTATTATCTGTACCTATTTTAGGCATGCTTAAGGTGCTGCTAATAAAATAGCTACAGGTTTCAAAAAGAAGGGCTTCAAGGTTATAAGCACTAATTTCAATTTTCGAGTTTTACTTGATAACAATTTACTCTATAATATATAAATTGTTACGCCGCAGTTGCCGGTGTTTAAAAACCTTTTACCATAAATATAAGTTTTTTGCTCCATTGAGAAAGGCTATGCAATGCTTTTGGTTTCGTGTTGGTTGTTATGAAATCTCAGATGCAAAATCACTCCAGAATCTTTATAGCAATTTACAAGGAACAACTTTCATTGTAAATTTCTATAAAGATATACAAAGTAATCTAGTGCTATAACTTTTACGCGCCTGTTAACAACGGGAACTGCCCTAATTCCGTTACCTTCCAGTACCACAATGTCTAACTTCATAAATTCAATTACAGCGAACTCGACGGACAGATATCGAACATGACCGTCGTAGCTATGTGATCCTGTTGATAAATCACAATGAAAGACAGCTGTATTAATTTACGCTCATGCAATTTTAATGATTCATGGTAATCCGAGTTGAGTTACAATCAGATTTACTCTGTAATTTTATAATTTGTCGGTGTCTTGAGGTGCTTCAGAACAAGGTGGATACAGTAAGGTGCATGATTTATTTCAATAACTGACCTTAAACTCAACTCTTTAAGAGAGGAAAGGAATCGGATGTGGGGGTCGTAAATAACATCGACCTCAAGGACTTCCAACATACGTTCCACGGACTTGGCGGCCCAAAACAAAGCCCTCTTTGAAACTACGTCTCCAAATCACTAAGCAATTTAAACATTAAACAACAGAATTTACAATATATGGATGCTCAATTATGCCATGTTCAGTGACTTTTGGCACCCAAGGGTCATATCAATTTCACTAAAATGATGTGACTACATAAAGTCAAAGTTTAGAGATCCAGTACTGCCTTCGACTACAATAAATAATACTATAAATATATATAAAAATTTCATATAAAGTAATTTGTGGCCACTGCCCACCCACATACAACCCTTTGTAGGTAGGTAACTAAGAAAATTCCTCACAATCAATATAGATTTGATCACGATAGTGAAAGTTAGTGTCGTTCAAACAATTAACACGTTTCGTTAGAATTTCTTCTAAACCCAAATACTTTAAAGCATTGAAGGAAATTAATTAGAGACCAATGAAGGTCATAAAATTCGTAAATAACTACTGAACTGTCAAACATTTCGGCATTGAAAGGTTAAATTAACCATAAATAAGTTACACGAAGAAAGTAAAGTGGTAAAGAAAGTTTTAATAGATACTATGGTACAATTCTGACCATATACCTAATGCATCTCAGAATATAAAAATAAATAAATAATGATGAACACAGCATCATCTAACGCCAAGCTAAGCCGAGAGAATAAATATAAATAAATGAAGTGGAATAATAATAATAACATAAGTACTACCAATATAGAGATTGATCAGTACTCAGAATATTTGAGTAGGTACTGATTGACTACTCTCACTCTCGCCAACCATAATGCTAAGTCTGTGTGATGTTTTCTTGCAGTACGACTAAATTGTTTTATGTTCAGCCATGATTTGTTAAATCTTAACTACAAAATACCAAATTATGATAAATGAAAACAAAAAAGTTTTTACGTTTCTTTTCTACGACCTGCCGTACGTAATGATCATTCAAAGGAAACTTATGACATCAAACTAAATTTAAAAAATCTTTTATTATATATAAAATCTTTAATGAATTAGCAAATCGGCTTCGACATTCCCAAAGCGTCCCGTCTCACCTAGTAAAAAGAGCTACAATGTCTAATTTATTTATGAGAATCCTGAGCCTCTCACAATAGAGCCTTAGAAAATGTATCTTCAAGTGGACAAACAAAGATAACTTTCAATCCGAGTTAAGGGGATCGCCTTGAGTAAACAATAAAAGAAAAATCCAAGGGGGGGACACGATAGAAGATAGAAGTTTAAAGACATCGACGTTTGTATAGTTGAGAAAACGGGTGCTGTCTTCATAGGTTTTCTAGCAGCAAAAAATCAGTACTTATAGAGAGAGATGCTAGATAGTTATAAACATTGCAGATGAATTCACAAGGCATCATAGTCATCTCAGGAAGGAAATTTTCAAAGAAAGAGAAACTTTAGTATCGTCTGTAAGTGTTTCTTCTTATTTGTGTGACTCTAAATCTGTGTGACGTGAAAAGTTTGATTAAAAACTCACCACTAAGCATTTGTATCTAATACCCTCTTTGGTAGGTGCCATTTTATAGTTTATTTACCTGCAATATATGAAAATATACACATTAGTAAAACAAGAAAACTGTGTACATATACATATTAAGTTTATTGGCATAAGAGCGACGATACAACCACCCACTGGGCTAAGGTTCATTTAATTTGTCTTGCATAATTCATAATGTAGAATATAAATGAAAAAGTTGACATTTAGTACCGAAAAGCTCGAATGGAGCATAAAAACTACTGAACCAACAACAGCTTGTATTGTTGTCCATCGGTCACAAATCAAGTCAAAAAAGACGTGGCGTTAATTTGGCGGTTTCATAGGGTTGCCAGCTGAGCCGACATTCTCGAATGACGACCACATCATTCCAAACACAATGAAATATTCTGTATTTTATATGAAACTTTTTGGTCACAGTCATGGCTGCCAACAGCACGTAAGGAAAAAGTTGTAAAAAGTAACAATTCAATACAGTATAAAACTGTTCAGCCCCTGCCTGACAGTAGTTGGGAACCATGGTACCTACTCGTAATGAAGAAGTCTCGACTTTACCATAAAGA
The DNA here is from genome assembly GCA_963931895.1 of Eupithecia pulchellata. Taxonomy (NCBI): domain Eukaryota; kingdom Metazoa; phylum Arthropoda; class Insecta; order Lepidoptera; family Geometridae; genus Eupithecia; species Eupithecia pulchellata. The sequence goes on from OZ007539.1 coordinate 4,860,097, forward strand.
CTGACCAGTTCATGCTTCAATAGATGTAAAAAAACAATTCTCAGTTTGACAGAACAATTATAGCAGGACATGAACCTGTTGTACACAGCCATTGCAGAGTCATCGTATGCGGTTGGAACAATCGCTGGGGTCCTGTGATGGACGACCTCGTGACTGGGGCGGCGCGCGCGCATGTACCGGGAGATTTAATGCGGGGTCGGAGAGCACTAGGTATCTGGGTCTTGTCGACCTGTTACGATCTTAGAGGCGTTAGGACTTATTACGACACTTTGTTAACACAAATAAAGATCGTACACAGGCTTTTGTAGATGTCCTACTCATTTTTTTTATCGTTTCGTGCTGGCGCTTGTTTGATTCTTGGGATTTGAATTTTCCTGCATTCACCAATGAGGAAAAATTACGGGAAAAGTAATTAAACCATCTTCTATGAACTCCTGATATAACCAAATACGATTCAATTGTATTTTGGGTGCATTTAGGAAAATTATAATATTAATCACAAAATCTCTTATCTTCCGAAGTGCTGGAAATAAAAGTGAATAGAATATTTTTTTCATTTAATAGAAAATGATTTACGAATTGCAGCAAATTACTTTTTCGCTATTTTGTTCATTGTTGAAACCCAGAGAAAACTCAAAACCAAAAAATAAATAATAATATAATAAAATCACACCACAACTCGAAACGATCAAATTTAACCAATGGCCACGTAGCAGTCAAAACACTAGATTATTATTACAAAGACATTCGTCCTTGACATAATCGGTTAGGAATAATAGGCTCCAGAACGATTTTGATAAATATTTCGGCTGGGCACGGCCGTTGCCAATTTACGTCAACTTGTGATTGATTGATGAAGCACTAGCTAGAAACTAGAATCAAGGTGAATGCTGGGGGATCGAATGGTGGGAAGTTTTGCATGTTTTAATGAAGCTATAAAATGAGGTCTGGTTCTTAAATTCTTTGAAAGGTTCTCACTCAAGAGACCAAGCTATGTGATGTCGTTCGGTGGTGGTTTCTATTGCCCTTAAACAAAGCTTAGTGTTCCCATTATGTTGTCGCTGTGAACGTTTACGTACTTTGTATCCACATACGAGTAAACGAAACAATCAGTTAGATAATCCAAAACAATAAATCTCACAGAAATTCGTCGTCCTCTATACAATTGACCCGTAAATAAATTATTAACAGTCGCACACATCGTCAATGGTGATAAGTAAGAGTATAAGTAATTAATGCTTGGTTTCCACCATAACAAAGAATATAGGAGATTTACTATAAAAAACTATCGTGGATTGAATTTTAGAGATTTTAATTCTTTATTAAAACATAAACTCGACGGCATTTTCCTTCATAGCATCCGCTGAATGATGGCTATTTTTAACTTAGCTTATTTATATCGTTCAAATTGTGCATAATCACAATATCAGGATCTCTAGACGCAAGGCGGATGAGGCAGAAGATGGGGACGAACGCCCTTCCATGTCCAAGCAGTCTCCAACTGATGGGGACATGTCCAATACCATTCTTCTCAGCATTTAGAAAGATGTAAAGGACATTCTCGAACAGATATCAATGATGAATGACAAGAAGAACGCAGATCGGAACAGATTGAACTATATCGAGCAACGGGTCAGAAACATTCAAAAAGCCATGATAGACAACTCTACAAATCCTAACGCAGCAAACCCTGGACCCCATCCATCAAGCGGGACAACTCCATATCAAGTAGGCACTCAGGGATCCCTCTGTCTGAGTATGATAGCTTGTTCTTTAAGATGACTGATGTACATACAATATGACATTACGTAGATAGGTTGTATCATACATAGAATATGATCCTTAACAAACATCTGCAGGCGTACAATAAATTGCCCCGACGCGGAAATCAAATCCCGAACCTCCTGCGTCGTTCGCGGACATTCGCCCACCGCGCCACAGATTTCGTCAGAATTCTAGCTAAACCAGACTTTGACTACGATATTCTATTACGTTTCACTACTGGTTTCTACCCGAGACTTAAGACGCGATTTTTATGTGATACTAGCGGTCCGCCCCGGCTTCGCACGGGTATTAAACAAAAAAATCAGAAATTATACACACTAACACGATGGGTTTCACAGTTTTCATACGGATCCCTACAAAAAAAAGTATTTTTAACAGCTTTGGGGTTTTTGACATTGACTCGACACTTCATAATCATAACTGACACTGGCCGTCTAAGCTGGCCGTAGAGAAAAAGAAAGCACCGTGCGCTATTGTATATTCAACCTCTTTTTCTATTATGACGCGCCATAGTAGAAAAAGAGGTTGAATATACAGCGCACGGTTCAATTCTTAAATTTTTCATGCGGATCCCTAACTTTTTTGAAAATATTATATAGCCTTTTTCTTTTATTATATGTTCATCACGGAAAATTTAGGATTCTAATGGTGAAAGAATTTTTCGAATTGGTCCAGTAGTTTCGGAGCCTATTCAATTCAAACAAACAAACAAACAATCAAATCTTTCCTCTTTATAATATTAGTATAGATATAAAAAAGCAGCCTTGTTATTCCAAGTCAAGAACTTCATGCGTGCAAAATTTAAAACATATCTATTCATTACTTTAATCGTTGCCTCTTGACATACACATAATTATCCTCACAATGTTTCGCCTTTTCATTATGAATACGAAACACCCCTCTTACTTGCTACATTCTTTGAAACTACCAAACAGATCATGTCTATAAACGCTAAGCTAAAATATTACAGCTATATTCTGGACGAATACCTTATGCGACTGTAACTCCGTGATTTATACACCAGCTATACCATCGATCCTATCTACTAATACATCATTTGTGGTATCCCTTTCATTGTCAATATTACACTTTTATTTCGTTCGTAGTCCTGAGAGATAAGATAGGACGTTAGACTTACTTGAAAATTAAATCACACGCTCAAACAGCCTTGGTACTTGGACATAGTCCTCCCCTGCAAATAAATCTTTTAATTAGGGAGTAATATCATAATCAAAGCATCCTGGTTCGGCTGCAGTAAGTTTTGATTTAAGTTAGACGTTTTGGTTTAGTAGCTACAGCAGAACCAAAACGTCCACTTGTAAAATAAATAAATAAAATAAATAGGTGTAACTCATCCGGAAGGTTGCGATGCTGCTCACCCCCCGATAGATATGCCTTAGTCGCCTCTGAGGGGGTCACGGGTATCCCATGGGAAGAGTTGGGAGTGGTAATATACAACACAGCACATGGTTTAAATCTTTACAGTATTGTATGGCAGTTTATGTCGTTTAAGACTACGTAACTTACCAAATCATTAAATTGAATTTGGTAAGTTATGAACCTCGGTGGTTTATGCTCCCGTACCTTTCATTTCAAAACTAACTCAAATATAAATCTAAGGCCGACGGCAAAATATCTGTGAGAGTATAGATGGGCGATTTATCGAGCAAGCCTATGTAATAAATCTCAATCAAGATCACTGATATGATGGCTGGTCGTCGGCGCCTATAGATGGTGATGGAAGCGACACACCAAGAGTGCCTTATAAAATGAAACCCTTCATAAAATACACAGGTTTCACTTAGGTGAAGAACTTACCATTGATATTCAACCTGGCATTGCAGCCAACATACTAGGCAAAAGTAGGTTAGGTACCTGCGTACGGACCTCTAATTCTAAATTCTCTGATTTCTTTTTCAGGGACCTACCTACATACCTGATTATTTTCCCGGAATTTTGACCCGGACAGACCGAAATGACGGCATCTCGTATCTGAATTAAAGACCCACTTCGGGATTCTGATCCAATAAGAAGGAAAGTAAGGTTTTTCGCGAAATAAAAGAAGGATAAAAATAAATATTAAAGAAAATTGAAAGTATATATTTTAATATTTACTCTCCCCTCCCTTCATTACGGTGCTGAGTGTTAAGCCCATAAATAAATTGTATCCAATTTTTGCCGTACCATACCGATTGATTCTTACTTTTTTTAAAGTATTTATTAAATAGTAAGTATCTATTAATAAGTTATTCATAATTTTAACTAAAACTACACAGTAATTAGAATAAGTAGTACACAGTAATGTTCTTATTGATCTACATAATATTAAATTCTATCTATTTTCCCTGTACAACATTACAGCTCGGTGTGTCAAGGCACAGCTTATATGTACATAAATGTTACGTAACAAGATTTGCGGTGGTAATGAAGCGATTGTCTTATTTTAGACGCCCTTTCATTGTCATGGCTGTTTAGAAGCCTCTTCGGTTTGATGAACCGTGACTTGTTTGGTAATGTGACGTGAGGCGGGTTAGCTAGTTTTAATTGAAAGTGACGCATGCAATTCTTCACTTTGACGAACACATCACGAACAAATCTTTAGATCTACGGATTTTATTGACACCAGAAGATACAAATTTTGATACTCTACGATTCTGCGACAAAATTATAGTCTGATGTATGTGTGAAAATGAAGCGATTGGTAACCAAATCGTGAGAACCCGAGTGTTTTGCCATAAGAACGAAAATAAATGCAGGAATCTCAATGGAGACATTAGGTATCCTAATAAGAACTTGTAGAAAACACAAAATGTTCTTACAGAACTTTGTTACACTTTAGTTTTAAGTTTATTATCTGACTACACAATGAGGTTTATTTTGTATAGAACTTTACAGAAATAATAAAATAATGATATTTTATTTCTAGTTGACGGCAATTTTCATCTTCATCATCATCAGCAGCATCAATGCAACCATATGTAAAGATTTCCGCCTAATAATTCAAAATTATGATAAGCCTTTCAACTCTTTGCCACTTGATGGTCTATTTTCTGTTCAAGTTCATAAATTAATTTAAAATTCCCATGCGATAAAAGACTTTGTGGCTATGCGATAAAGTTAAACATGGAATGGGAAAAGATAAAGGGTAGGTGAAGCCAGTGATTGACGAAACGAGATGTTTATCAGTAAACAATGCGTGTGGCTTGACCTATGGATGTATGAACAGATTTAACGAAGGGATGAGCAGTGACTCATGAATACATACAAGTTATAACAAACTAGCTTCTGTCCGCAGCATCGCTCACGCTTTCGGGATAAAGTAGTGATATTTAGGAGTTCTTGCCACCTCTTGTTTTGAAGTCAGTTATTTAAGAAATACAATTAAACTACCAATATCACATAGTATGTAGCAATAAAATAGATTAAGTAAAACAATAAAAATCAAAAGACACAATATTAAAATTTATTTTTTTAGTAAGTAAGTATAAAAAAGATCTGTAAAACGTAATTCAGTTTAAATAATAGAATAAAAAAGTCGAGTAGGTACCTACTTATCATCTACCTCTATGCCAAATTTCATTGAGATTTCTTCAGCCGTAGGGCGTGAGAAGGAATAGTTAAAATAATGAACATAAAATTATGAAAATACAGCTGATTTTTTAAATACGATACCCACGCTCTTTATTACATCTAAAAAGTTTTTTATAGAAAGCGAAATCTATGACGGACGACCGAAGCTAGGTTCCATATCTGCTAGATATTCTATCAGATTACAGGTGCTGGTAGATTCCTTATATCACTGGAATAAAGTTAGCTATCAAAAATAATGAGCCAATCAAAATTTCTACAGTACAGGGCTGGTTTATGTATCTAATCTCATAACGACAAGATCTTTATCACCATGATCCTTGTGCGTAGAGACTTATGAAGTTTCATGTATGCGGTTGATTGAAAAATACCAAAGGGGGATTGAGTAAGGCTGTTTGTTTGTCATTGACAGTTAGGAGGGTTGGATTGGATTTATGAATGTGTTGCTATTTCCGATAAGGGTAGGGGGTTATTTTTGAATGGGAGAGTGGGCGCAAATCTGCCGTGCGGGTGATAATTTCAAATAGAGCTATTATTTAAGGAGACTTGGTAAAGCGACGACGGAAATATTGTGATGGACAGGGGAGACTTGACTTCATTCATGCAGGTTGGATGTTGATGTGTTTGATGCATATCCAAAGACAAACATAACACATATTGCAAAATCCAAAACCTTAAAAAACAAAGTTTATCCCGAAACATTAGCACGTTTTATGATTGTACGGAATTTCATAAAATTTGACATGGTGATAGTATCCTGCTTGGTAAATGGCTTGCAAAGCTAAGAGCGGACGCTCGTTCAATAAAAACCTTATCGTATCCTAATAACCTTATAAGCTAAACGAACGGTTCATGAGGTTAAATTTGCCCCAACTTTAATTATGACCCTCAAATAACTTCCACACATATTTGGAGATTAACTGAATTGGAGATTCAATGATACTGAACGATGACTTCACTAATATGTATCAATTCATCCCTATGGTCTAAACAAAGTGTTCAAAGATATTGCTGTAAAATAAAAGATCTATTCCCAAAAATAGGATTGTTAAACAATGCGCGAATTCGTCTGGATAATCAATCTCTACTAAGGGTCGGAAGTCAGACACTCAAAGACAGACGTCAGGGGACAATCAATTACGGTGGGCTGCCTGCGTAATCGAGCGAGAAACGAATTTGTAGCGACACTGCCTCTGATGGGAGAACTGCTGTTAAGGGATGTTGAGAGGGTGGAATGTTGTAGAAAATGTAAGCGTTATTATGCGAACTGTAATAACAAAAACAGGCTTCTTTCCGGAAGGTGACGAAATTATGAACCCGAATAGGCAATTCATCATACAGATTATTATGCTATTATTTTTTCGTAAGAATCTATAAAGATACCAATAAAGATAGCACCACAAAGGAAGACAACAAATTATGTCATTATAATTGCCAAGGACAACATAAACCAAACCGGGTGTTACAAAAAAGGCAATGACCAACAAAGTTATGGAACTAGATCAATGGGCGACGTAGGTGGTCCCTTCTGAGAATTACCCTTTACTAAATGGCCATACAAAACGTTCATAGGGGTGACAATTCAGGGTTGAATGGCACCCACTGATTTACTCTTAATCGTGATCTTGATATGATCTTCGACCAGTGTTGTGTTACTCCCAGTGCCCTGCTATTTGTAGTTTTTAAGACTATTAAATCTGTTATTCTCACGAGCAAGGCGATCGAGTTACCGGCATCTCTATTGCCCCAGTAATTATCACTATTTCCTGTTCAAAGTTTTAAGATAGTTCAGTACTTTCCTAATTTCACATAGAATCAAGAAGATCGGTAGTAGATTTATTTAGGATTTTGGGGTCAAGTTTAAATGGTCAAAAAACAGAAAATACACTTTGTCATCTAGCCCCAGACTAAGCACAATTTGTGTTATGGATATCTGACTTAATAGATTACTTTATAAATTACGTACCTACTTACCAATTTTTTATTATACATAGAAAACTCAAGCAACACCAGGAACAATCTGCAGATCGAACAAAACTTTAGAGAGGGCAGAGTTCCTGCAATAGTAACCCTGACCCTCGCATCAATACCAATGAGATCACTGATGGTACAAAACAGATACAAATAGACATAGCAATAGATCATAAATAACCAAAACGCTTTGATTAAAACTAATGGAAATAAATGGCTTCAAATGTTATAAGATCAATAACCTGAAATTATTAAATGTGAATCACTTTCTCGTAAACTGGTGATGATTCTGCAATGAATCCAACCAAACTACTTACCTATTAATAAAAGAAACGAGTTTAAATAAAAAAGAAGTCATGTTTAATTGTTTTGCTACAGTGTAGCATTACAAAAAGTATTCTCGAGAAACTGTACACTGGTACGAAAGCACAAAATAAATTTAAGTTCACTAAGAAAAACAGTTTCGAACACGATATTCTATTTAGAGTGGTATAGAATAGTGGCTAAATAATATTTTACCATGCAACAACCTAGCGATATACCATTTTCTAAAGCAGGGCCATCTATGGAATGGCAATTACAGAATCCTTCTATAAACCATTTCAATGTCAGTACGCATACGGACATTTCGATTGATATCACTCAGAAGGTAGATACAATTTGACGTTCTTCGAATATAAACACCACGCAGCATTTAAGCGCTGAACAACTATTCGGTGTTGGACTTCGGAAAAATTAATTAATATAATATAAATAAATATTAATATTAACTTACAATTTATGACAGATTTCCATTGCAAATTGCAACTCGCGACTCAAGACCTGATTAAATGTGAGCTACGCTTGAGTAATGGGGGGTTAAATAAAATCAGCAAACGGAAAGAAGTTGTCATCAGTTTTTATTCTCGACTCTATTAAAGAAATGGTTCTGAACGAATTCATTTCTTAACATACCCCAAGCTTCAAACTTATGACGCCTCTATTTTCAACGTTGGGATAAAAATACGATTAATCGATCGATCACCAATCCCGTCATATCGCTGCGGTTCGCTAAATGCTAGACGTTATCGGAAATGCGTTTTGTTCTTGATTGAACGATTGCCTACGCGACAACAGAAATCCCTACTAGACATCAAAAAAGCATGTTTTAGCAAAATAGTTATTTCGTTTCATTCGTTCAGTAGATGCCTTTGATACATTGTACTTTGTAAATAAATATTGGCACGAAATAGACCGGTTTTTCTAATAAATCTATTTAAATTCAATCAGTACTAGCAAAACACTGAATAAACAATTCCTATACAGGAAACAGTCAAATAATTCATATCATAGTAATTCATGCATAATTCAGACAGAGTGATCCTGTGGTGGCCTGGCCTAGATATCGTAGTTGGTGAGCCTACAAATGCGCTATTTGCAATTTATGAAAACGTAGATTTGCAATACAATAGCGTGAGTCAACCGCCTTCAGAGGTTCATGGTCAAATAAGAAACTATCGTACGTCATTGAATTCAACAGTTGTGATGTATTTGGGCTTGAATAAGCCTCCCCACAAGCGCGGGCGGATCCCGAATGAAGCAGCGATAAACACGCATACCATGAGCGTGGAGTGGAGAGGCTATATACAATTAAAATAGAATAAAGCACGGCCAAAAACCATTCGGTATAATTTGAACAAAGTAACTCAAAAGATGGTACTAGCGACACGTGCTAGTATCGGTAGTACCATTGATGGTACTAAGGACACATTGTAGTATCACTTGTACCATTGATGGTACAAATTAATGGTACTATAGACACAAGGCGAGATTTTCTAGTATCTCTGAATAATATTATTTCTTTAAAATACTTTAATTTTATGAATAAGTTGGGTTAGCGTGTTATAATTTTGTAGAAAGCTACTCCTATGCATATAACTGCGTATAAAGGAGTCACCTTCAACAAAGTTATAGCTGCAGTAACAGTCAGCATATTTCATAATCAGACGATGCATGTGTAATCCTTATTCAATACTGGCAGGGCGCCCGCGGTATCACCCGGAACTCCCAATCCCATGGGATTTTGGCCCATACCTATGCTATTCCAGCGGCTCTATTGTCTAACTCAACTGGGAATCGTAATCGGCTTCAGTTTGGCATTTCAAACCTAGCCTAGACTTCTGGACTTCGATTGTCACTTTCGTATTGTGTAAATAGCTGAAACCGAAGACCAGTTGAATACCTTAGACAATACCGACAACATTCTGACTGGGTCTACAACTGGTAATCGGTTTGAAGTTCATTGATAATGGATTTCAAGCTAGACAATAAGGCTGCAGGTCTTACTTAAACTATCTGTTAAAGTACCAAGTTTCATCAATATCCGTTAAGTAGTTGTTGCGTGAAAGAATAACAAACATCCATCCATACTTACAAACTTTCGCATTTATAATATTAGTAGGATAGTGCATGATGTTGTATACATTGCTTTTATAAAACTTCCTTGGTCTATAGAATAGACCAAATTATAAAGTTAGTGTTATAGAATAGACTCTATATCACAAACAATCACATACGTCACATCATAACAGTGTTAGTCTTTGAGAATAATTAGTTAGAAACAAGTAGGTCCTCAGTAAAATAAATCTTGTAAAGGTTAAGTAATTTGGCTAATCATTTTGCATTATTATTACACGCCATAACTTCACGAAATTGTTTTGGCAAGTGTACGCATCATGTGCCTATTTCAGCATTCAATTCATGGTGCCTATTATTGTACTTGAATCTTGGAACTTTTATAGTCATCAATTAAATCAGTGTGACTAAGCTCCCATTCGCGTCAATGGCGAATTGACGCCACAAAGTAGTATCATCCAGCTATCTCACTAATCTATCAAACTAAGCAGAGCCTGAGTTACGGGTACTATGGTACTTACTGATATTCTTATACAATATACTACTAACATTAGCAAGCACCAGGAACACCCAGAATGTACCTGCAGATCATACAAACAAATTTTGTCGCGAGACAGTTATCAAACCCGCAACCTCCTGTGTCTGAATTTTGCCCGCTGCGCTACAGAAACGGAGGTCTTCCAATGTTCCAAAATATATTCACCCTAATTGTGATTGTTTCAATCACGGTTCTGAATTTTCTGGGTAAAAGGTATCAGGCCGTGTGGAAACGACTGGAATCACGTCATATCTTGCTTGATACATCATACATAGTCTAAATACTTGTTACTTATCTTGCTTGATACAATACAAATACTTGTAGTAGGTACATAGGTATTGTCCAATATTCATTAAATCATCACATCAACCATGTCACGCTGTTTGTGGTCTAATTCTAATCAGTCACCATGCAATACAATTGGTAGTTAAGAATGTCCAAAGAGTAAGATGTCATCATCGAAGATGACTGTGGCTTGCCGGTGACGTGGTCGTGGTCTACGTGAGAAAAATGAAATGATTTCAATGAGGAAAGTGTCGAATGCATGACACATCCACCTGTGTCATCATTGTCGGAGACAACTGATTCAAGAGCTGCCGCCAATCCGCCCGCCGATCAACACCGAACGTGAGAGTGGGGGACCCCGAGTCTACGCATTATTCTATCTGGGCCAAAGCCGAATATACACGCTTCTTAGCTCTTATGTAAATATTTGTTTCATTTAGGTACTACTCATTTTATATTGAAGATTACACACAAACAATCATAGGTGCAGGATTAGAATTAGTACCCTCATCGATTGAAAAACCCAAATTTTTACACATTATATGATTAGGAGAATATACATCTACCAGATTACCTCCTCTTCACCACCGTGAAGTGTTCATTTAAAAATGAAGGTTTTTTATTAAATCACTTTTCTCGAATTTTTTTTAAAGAAAAGTGTATTTTTTCAATACAGAACTTATTTTTTTCATTATTGAGCACATAACTCCTTTCATGACTTTTCGATAACTCTCCGGGTTTCAGGCTTTTCCTTAGTTGCCCTGAAAAAACCTCACCTGTATGTTGTGTGCTTCATAATGACATGTATCTAAATCACATTAAAGGTATTTATTTAAATGTACTATGTGATGTATTATTGTACTAGTGGTTTTTATTTCACTTCTATTAGTAGACAAAAATTCAAGTAAATAGAAAATAAATAATTATTACTCTCTTGTTTTTTAATAATTTACTGTATGAAGTTTGACTTGTATTATATATGTGGTTGCTTTTAAGCCGTTAGAAATAAAGTTATCAAAATCTGAAAATCTTATTAGTAGTAGCATCAAAAACCTATGATTTAAACTATGCCCGAAAGGCAGAAGACTAGCACGCTTGTTCCTGTACTCGTAATAACCAATATCTTATGTTTCTGATTTGTTTTTGTGCAATAGCTCCATAATCCAGGGAGAAAGATTAAGGACTCTTCATATAATCAAATACAACAAAATGAAAGGAAAATTATTAACAGGCAATCTGTGGTATGGAAGTCGAGTGGGGTGACTTTTAGGGGTTAAATTCTGGGTTTATCTCTATTTCTGGCTAAACTACGAGTCTTATGGAAAAAAGTTAAATGGCCAATTTGTAATAAAATGATAGGTATACATTAGTTTATATTTATGATGTACTTGAGTGAATGATTTATGTTAAAACATGTGATCTGGCTAGTGTTTTTGTACCTAAGTCAGATTATGTTTGCTGGTTCTGACAATTTATCAGGAAGCATGGTAGGTTGTATGTTGGTAGGTCAACTGTTCAATTCTTCAAATTAAAAAGTTGTATTTGTGAAAATTTACAATATTTTAATCAACGAGGCACTGTACTATATCAGTCTCTTCCACTCATAAAGCTTATTAAAGCTGTGATTTACCAATAAAAAAAAATATTCTACAGAAAGGTGCCTTCAAGATCTATGAATAGGTATGTGTACAGAGGGTCAATAGCAAATGATAACTAAACCAAGTATCGCTATCGCTTGCCCCTCCAGAGACAGTTATCATTATCAATTATAACATATCAACACCAACAACACGCGTATTTGCACGCGCCAAACGGCAATATTACATACGAAGATCTATTTATAAAATCAGAAATCGCTACGTCTACGTGAATCATGACTGAAGCAAGGATTTTTCCTCTTAGCTTTTTGCACTCTTAGTTTATGGTATTGAAATCTTCGAGAGTTATGAATAATTATGCGAGGAAATAAGGAGCAGATAAATATTTACCTTTGTTTTTAGTGCGTAGACAGTGTTTCTTCTTCCATAGTTTGTTGTCACATAATACACGAGACCGCCACCGAAAACACACGCACATGTTGCTAGCACTTTATTTACTTGATTTCCTAACTTAGCATTACTAAAATTACGAGTTGTAGAGGGTATAAACTGGACTTTTCTAAATAGTTTACTAGAGGACCTGCTGAGTGCAGCCATGTTGAAATTGACACCGGCAAGATTTGACAACTGTGAAAGAGATAGACAGCATTCGCTATATGAGACAGACATTGGTGCGACAAGGACGACATGAGATTTGTGTAAAGCGCATGCGCGATTTCGCGAAACCGGAAACAAACAAAATATTACATCACGTTCAAGAATTGCATTTGCCGAAAATCATCATCAACACCAGGCGATCAACTGTCTGACTTTTGAATTTGTATTTTTGAACAATACCCACTATTATACAATACCAATACCCACAGAGCAACACGGGCCCCCGGCGGACCGGAGTGCTTTATGCCAATACCTATGTTTTAGCTCATGAGTGCAAAAATTCAATTTATCTAGATATTATTAAAAGTGACTATTAGTGACTACCAGTTTTTGCCCGCGACTTGGTCCGCGTAGAAGTCAATTTTTTTTCGAATACAAGTACTTATTTTTAACTTTAATAATTTTTAATATAAAAACAAATAATATAAAAACAATTTAATTAAGTTATACCTATCGCGTATCCTGTACTATTCCGCGGGAACATAACATGGTTCATACATGGGTATAAAAGGTATCCTAATATACAGTCCGCGACACATATAAGTACCCCCCCTCCCGTATCTCAATAAATATGGGACGCAAGTTGTTATTGTTAGGAATTTCAGACTTTGAGTATTATTTATATAAATTTTTGCATGTTAAAATTTTAGTGATAAAGTTACAAGGGAATTAAAAGTAGTCGAAAATATTTTGTAGACAGGGGGGGGGGTGGCTAGCTAGACCACTTCAGTCTGCCAAATTTCATCAACATCGGTTGCGTAGCTTATGCGTCATAGACGGACAGAATAGGTACCTACCTAGGTATTTTAACCTAAAAGCTGTAAGATTTTTTATAATACGATCAACATGTAAAATAGGTAGGTACATAATCAATGTAGGTAGTACTGAAGAGACTTGAACCAAAAAACCAGACTTATTCGATGAAATTATACCTACATAAATTACTTTATTAATTATTAAGTTATGTGTGTACCTATAAGTACCAAACATACGTCGGTACACAGTATACATATGGACCAGTATCGAAACTAAGCCTAGTTGAGGAAATAAATACCTACGCTCCATTATAGCACTAGGGTTGTAACTTTACGGCGCGCGCAGACACTGCAGCGCAGGTGGCGCATGGCGGCGCGTGGGCAACGCTCATGAGCGGCTGCAAACCGTACCGTGTTTCAATCCGAAAATGCATGTGATTTCTACCTAGCAATTAAAGAAAACATTTCTTAATACCTATGTCAATCTTAATTATTACAAATGATTGACATAAAAGTACTTGCGTCTACTACGACACGTCGGAATTCTTTATAGGAATTTTTGTATAAAATATTCTCATTCTAGCTATACAACCTGAAAGACGATGATGACGATGATTATGATCAATTACACGGACTCATTATTCGATAACAATAATAATAATAGTACATTTTTCTTATATTAATCAGCAGGGAGTTTAAAATACGAAAGCTCCGGTATCGATGAAACTGAGTTCACACAGCTGTATACAACGCAATATTATCGAGCATTTTTCAAAAAACTAAATTACGCATGAACGCTCGTCGCGACGCGACAACCGCTACTGACAGCACTGCGAAAACCCCCTAAAGCTCTCGTAAATGCGCATGCTTGTGTGAGTGAGCCGTTTCGAGCGTTTGTAGGTAGTTTCCACACTGTCTATATGTACACTGTGGTCGGTAGGTGCCTACCTAAAATTACTTTTTATTGTTTAATAAGTTCTAGGTAAAGATTTGGTTCTTTGAGATGTTATTTTATTAATCTAGGTATTGTACTTGACTAACTAGGTAGGTACTCTTTGTGCGTGGCCTCTAGACTTTCACTATTTAGGTTTATGCTTCCCATTTGTAATCAATCAGCGAAGTTATTTAATCTAAACCCTCATCATAGTTAATCCAGATGTAATGCGACACTACATTATTCGCTGTTACTAAGATCTGCATCCTGGTACGCTTTTAACACGCCCTCAATAACACTATTCCGCATTGTTGTAGTAACTGCGCTTCAAGCTGTGGTACCTAAGTTTTAAGTAGGCTACCAAGGAGATATTCAGGCAGTGTCAGAAAAAGTTTTCTTCTCCCTCGCACCTATTAAGTTATAAGTGTTCTAGCTATCCTCTGGTATGATTTTCTGAGGATAAGTAGCTAAGGAATACTTATTATATATATTTAATTATCTAACTACCTACCTCATAAATCTAGGTACCTAACGGCACCTTGTCACAGCGAGAATCGATCCCGCGACAACTTGCGTTCCAGTCCATACCTGGATGATGCAATAACTCGTGGACCTCCCCATATGTACGCCATACAGCCCTATGATCAGCTTGGCTCATACTTACATCTGTAGCAGAATTCCTATAAACATAGCTGCCCCAGCCCCATCCGTCCTAGGTCCGCCCACCTCTCATAAAGCTTCTCATTCCAGCATTCATTGAGACCATGAACATCTGTTAATATGACAGGATCTGTATCGCAAAAGGCCCGCCCATGTTCTTTATGGCCTTACGGTATGTGTGCTGTGCATATTAAATTCTTCAATCAATGGACACTGACTTCATTTGTATAAAAGTTATTTATTAGTGTGGCGGAACATATGAATTCCTGGCATTAAAAGCTTTTCAGGCATAGGCTGAACTATTTGGACTAGGTAATTTGTCTCTAATTGATTGAGCGCCTCATAGCATGTAACTTTGGGTAGTATGTGGGCATTTACACAGCTAAGAGCCTTATTTTATAAAAGCATCCAAGTAAATTTACAATACATTGCCGGCCGAGAAGATAACTGGATGTAGTTTGCAAGGAAAGTTTTGTTAAATCTCATTTGAAAAGGCTACTTATTTCATAATAAAACAAAATTAATACCTAGAATTTAATTTATTTCGGAATACTTGCAATACTTAAACCTCATGTTAGATTATGTACTGGAAGAAGTTAGGCAGTTGAAACAAATAATGTGGAATGCTACAGGAAAATAAATACAATTAATGGGTGTATTTCATATAATTTAAGTTACTTAAATAACAATGATTACTAACTAAATTCTGACTTTGAAGTTTGCAAAATGTATATTTACATTATATATATCTATGCCTATCTTAAAATAACACAACATTTTTCTGTATATAAATACCTATAAGGTAAGTACATCTTTGATAAATGATAAGGGAACAAAATGCTTCTAAGTGCATGATTGCTAGCATAGAAACTGAATCAATTTCATGTTTGTATGTAGAGAAGTTTACTAGAACAACAAAATGTCTAGATTTTAGGGTGCTCTGGTTGTTTTCTATGTATAATAAAAATATCTATCTATGTACTCATATATTATTCTGTATATGAGTTATTGCATAACACAAGCTCTATGATTTCAAATGCTCAGTTTTCATTTGAATTCCATGACTTTGGCTCAACACCGGATTGTCATCTGAAGTGGGTAGTTCTTCATACACAATGTCCGAATTATTTACAGTTTCAGGCTCTGGATCCGACACTGATACCAGCAGTACCCGTTTCACAGCATCAGCACTGTCATACACTCCATACTCACCCTGCCACAGCAAAGTTGTTATCAACTGCTGTAGATTTCCTATAGCTCGAGGATTTTTAAACTTTCGGAGTTTATTTGCTACATATTCTCCAAACACAGAGTACTCATCTTTACTACTCTGTGGTTCTTCATACACCATTTTGTCAGCCTTTGGTGCAACATAGTAGCCCGGCAAACCAGTTGGAGATTTAAGTTCACGTTTGATCTTATGGTACTTTAGTTTTCTGCGTTTGGGTTGAGGCTCAAAGGTTTCTATGTGGGTTATTTGGTAGGGGTCCTCCAACCATTCTTCGCCAGAGTTATCTTCCCCATGCATCTGACGGACCATGTTGATTGTGGTGCTATCATCGGGATCCGAATCACTGTTCTGGTCCAGGACATCAACCTACAAAGACATTTAAAGTTAGGTGGAATTTTCAGCATGCTAGCAGCATTAGCCTGATTATAATAACTAATACTTTCCCATTGCCTTTTTAAGGTCACCTACATTTACTAATCTGAGTGTCATTTCTTTACGTAAAATACTTGGAAGAGTTTATAAGAGAATGAGATAGTATGAGTTGTACAAGTTAGATTTAGGAATCTCTGGTAAGTAGTAATTTTAACGAAGTCGATTTCTATCGATTGCTTCGATACAGATCGAAAAGTTCTACGTTAACGAGTGAGTAAATCGATTTCTTATCAGTGTAGAGTAGACACTGTTATCAAAGGGAGTCATGATCCGAAAATATTAGTGTATTTTATATACATTGTGTTATTTTCCAGTTTAAATTAAAAGCAAAGCTCCCATCGTTTACTTTTGATGTTTTCATAATTGATATATAACCTACGTTTTTGTCGATCGTTCCGTTCCATACTTCTTCCTTCTTCCTTGGTCCATATTTATTTTTTCTCTGAGATTTAGGCTCTTGTTCTGCAGCGTCCACGGCTTCTTGTAATGAAGATTCATCCAAATTACCACTTTCTGATAGCTCCCACTGCACGGGATGTTTGTTTATCAAATGCACTCGTAAATTGGTTGTATTTCCAAAGTATTTGTACTGGTTGTCACACAATTTGCACATTACAGCGACACAACGATTTTCTTCTACAATCCTATCGAAGAACCGCCATACAACCGATTTTACTTTCTTCATTGTTTGTTTACGAATTCACTATTGATTTTCCGCCGATTTATGATTGAGACACCGATTATTTGGAAATCAGAATCGAATCGAACGAAAAAGTTGAAGATGCGATGCGATGCGAACGAGTTGAGGGCGAGCGAGCGAAACAAAATGGCGATCGATCAAAACCCAAATCAACCAACGCAAACTTCACTCGATTCGAATCTACTCGATCGACTTCAACGCTGACACACAATACATACTTTGATCTCTATGATGAAGGTGTTAGAGAATATTTTCTGGTGAAGATACAATGTGTTTATAAACAAACGCTATCTGGTACGGTACTGGCAACCTGACAAACAAAGTTTCCGTTTCGTATCGTTCATCAAGCGTTCATCAGTCAGGAGGGGTCGTCGTTTACAATGCGCGCGAGATACAAATTTTTTTAAAGCTGCGCCACAGAATATCTTTGCTGCGGTCGACAAAAAAGCACAAAAGTAATACTTTCCGACAAATTGTTGAAAATTCGTTTATGAAACAATGTCATTAAAAACTTCTTTTCAATGCTATATACGTACATGTAGCAGCGTTGTCTAATATCCCAGATAAGCCTGAAACTAAAATTTTCTGAAAATTTTGAAAAAAGTTACATTATTTAGTTTATTAGATCTTATGCAACATAAAAAAAAATTATGAAAAAAAAATTAAGTGTAAGGCTTTCAGGGAAACAGCCGTCCTATATGTAGGACAGTAGGATAATAAGAGGAAATAAAAGACCATTTATGACAAAACAGAATGTAATCAAAAAGTGTAGTTTATTAGATAACTATTGATTATATTATATATATCATGAAACTATAAATAAGTTCGGAAGGAGTATCAGAACAAAATAAAATGAAGCACTCCAATCAAGCAAGCATGCCAATCAATCAAATAGTATGCTGGCCATCGCCATTACAGCTATAGACACCAACTGATGAACTCTATTGTAAACAAACAAAAATAAACGGAAAACGCCGTCTTGTGTGGTCAGATGTTGCAAAAGTCACAATGGGTTTGTCAATAAAAAACACCGGATCACATTTCGTAGATAAATTTCTTATATCACCAACTTATTTTATCGATTTGACGCAAAATTATTATCAACATATAAATCAAACTACAAGCACAAAATCTCGCCAGTGCTGCCAACATGTAAACATGTAAATTTTCCAGTAAGTGTGGGAGGATATTAAAAATGTTTTAATTCTAATATTTTATTGACTTTAAATTATGAATCAGGTTTATAGGCATTTATCATCCTGGTTATACCTATAAAATAATATGTATTAAGTATTCGAAATATAATTAGGATATTGAATTTCAGTTTGTAATATCTATACAATACGAATTTCGAAATATGTTTGTTTTTTATTTGAGCTAACCTCCAAAATAGCTGAACCCATTTGGATAATACTTTAAGTGACGATCATGCTACGCAGATGTTATAACGAGATTAACGATAGCCGTGGGGCATAACTAAAAGTCAATATTTTTTCAGATTTCCGGGTGACGAAAATTGGAAGTTAAATTGAATTCGCATAATCAGAGAATCTCATAATTAAAATAATTTGAAGCCCAATAAATCAAGTGTAGCATGCAATGTGCATGAAGATTTTTCATGTCAAAGCATGCGGGCATTATATTATATAATACATAAATTTTTATTTAGAATGTATCAATAAACAATGAATATGAGAATAATGTATATTTTTCACATAACATTTCATTGATCTTCCCAGTAACAATCATAATAAGATATGGCTGCAAATGTACATTTAAATAATTATATTTTTTTTTTATATTATATTGGTTAGGCATTTCCATAGGAACAATGTATGCGAAGCCGTAGGCAGAAAATGTTGTCAGCCAGTTAATAGGCACAAAGAATAATTTATTCAAACTAAAATTAGACATGGAATGAGACTTTGGATGTTTTTATCTTTGTTACTTCTGCACACACACTCAGAGGCCTGAACAGATTTTGTTGAAATTTCTTCGATTAGCATAGTTACTATTTAAACCCGGGAAAGTAAAGTGTTCTGTTCCGTTCTTGTGGGACATTAAAATTCACTGCAGTTAGCACCATAAAGCGCTGGCGTAAATTGAAAATTATAAAAAGTAGGTCTAATAATCACGATTACCGTGGCTAAAGCAGTACCTAAAATGATTCATTATAATTTTACATATTCATATTAATAAGTGAACAATTATTAGGAAGAATATTTATAAAAATTATGGGTAATTTTTTCTTCTGTTGGCAACTCTCTATACACTGACACTCAATGTCAATCCGCCATTGCTAAGATTCAAGTTTGATTTGACAGGATTCTATCCGTACTTTTAATAAATCCATGATATATATATATATATATATATATTATTGGATTGCACATAGTTGTAGCACCTTGGTATGGTTCCATCCATAAAACATACTGTTTGGGGCACACGTAGTAGAGAAAAATCTTTGTAGTGTTACAGGAATCTTTATATTGTAATTTCAATATATTATTACAAACAAAGGCCATCTTACGTGGACATTTTGGAATAATTAAAAAAGGTGTGAAGTGAAGCTAAAGACAACTACCATAGACACTAATATCGTGACACTGCTCTATGGTAAGAAATGGGATACACGACACGACGAACCGGTCGGAGGTTAGGTCGTCGGCGGCGCTGACAGGCTCCCCGGGGTGGAACGAATCGTTACACTACCATGGTGACGGTATTCACAGCTCCTGGTTGTTCAGGCTCGGAGATAGGCAGGACACATATGCGATTGTAAGCTCGAGTTATGACTCCCGAGGAGGTGAGTATGTCGGCGACACGGGGAGAGCGGTCTGTGGCACCTTGATGCAGGCGGATGATGCGGCCGAGCTGCCAACGGTTAGGTGGGAGGCGATCATCCTTCACAACAACCATGTCTCCAACTTGTAGAGGCTTGCTGCTCGATTTCTGCCACTTAACTCGCTTTTGCAACTCTGAAATATATTCTTTATAGTATCTGCCCCAGAAGTGCGCCACAAGCACTTGTATTCTTTTATAACGAGCCAAGGTGCATAACTGTGCTTCAGCAACCTGGGAAGGCATCATAATCAGTGTTCGCCCTATAAGGAAGTGAGAGGGAGTCAAAGGTATCAGGTCGTTGGGATCAGAAGACAATGGAGTCAAAGGACGTGAATTTAGAATTCCTTCTATTTGTATACCTAAGTAGGGTATTCATCTCTTCGTAAGTGAGGTGAGTGAGGGACAATGTTCTCTTAAGGTGATGCTTAATGGATTTAACGGAGCTTTCGGCTAATCCGTTGAAATGAGGGCTGTAAGCAGGGGAAAACCTAAACTGAATTTGTTGTTCTGCAGCATAGGCACTTATATCATTGCATTTAGATTTAAGAAATTTTGAAAACTCATTGTATGCACCCACAAAATTAGTGCCGTTGTCCGATAGGATGCTGAGTGGCTTTCCTCTGCGCGCAATGAATCGGTTCAGCGCGGCTATAAAAGCTTCAGTACTTAGCTCAGTGACCAGCTCTACATGAACGGCCCTTACAGCCAGACAAACAAAAACGCAAATGTAAGCCTTCATTAACCTGCAACCTCTGCCTTTTCTGTCGGCTAACATGATCGGACCAGCGTAGTCCACGGACACGTTACTGAATGGATATTCAGCATGAACACGAGTTTTAGGAAGACTGCTCATCATAGGCTGATTAGATTTTCCTGAGAATCTACAACAAGTGACACATTCATGAGTGACCTTTCTAGCTATGTTTCTGCCTCCTATCGCCCAATATTTGTGCCTTATAGTTGAGAGCAATAGCTGGGGTCCAGCATGCATGAGGACCCTATGGTAATGCCTAAATAAAAGTAATGTTATGTGATGAGACGAGTGAAGCAAGATAGGATGTTTCGTATCATAGTCGTAATTCGAATTACATAATCTGCCGCCCACTCTCATAACACCTTCTTCTGACAGGAAGGGATTCAAGTTTCCTAAGCGAGATTTGCATGGGAGAGGCTTGCCGCAGATAAGGCTGTGGTATTCGTTTGGGAAACTGTTCATTTGAACTAACTTGCATAATATGTGATCAGACCTCTTGAGCTCAATAATTTTTAGGTATCCAGTGTATCTATTATTGGAGTTTCTGCTATTGTGAACAAACCGAAGTGCAAATGCTAAGACTCGCTGTAACTTGCTGTAATTAGAGTATTTGTTAGCAAAGCTATTGGTATTCAAGGTGGCTAAGCTGCAATGAAATTTAAGTTCAGGTAAGTGTAAATTAGCATCATTGGGTAGGGCAGGCCATTGATTTTCAGCTTGAGATAAGAATGGAGGGCCTTGCCACCATATAAGAGATTTCTTAAGCTGACTAGCATCGCAACCTCGAGAGCCTATATCGGCGGGATTAAGGTTTGTAGGCACATATTTCCATTGAGTGGAATGGGTGTGTTCAGTTATTTCGTTTATTCTATTTAACACAAATGCCTTAAGACTAGCCTTGGGGGCCTTTATCCAGCCTAATACCACTGTGGAATCACACCAAAAGAAGCTGCTATCTAATTCGAGTCTCAGAGACCGCTTGATTGCCATGGCAAGTCTGACAGATAATAAAGCAGCGCTAAGTTCCAAACGGGGCACGGTCATTCCTTTCAAAGGGGCCACTTTGCTTTTAGCTGCTGCCAAATGAATTAATACTGATCCATCATCAGTAAGGGAGCGCAAATAGATGCAAGAACTATAGGCTTGAAGAGATGCATCGCTGAAGGAGTGCATTTCAACCCTTTTAGGTGAATCGCAAAGTACATGCCTAGGAATGGATATGTCATTCAGCGTGCATATAGATTTTAAAAATGATACCCAATTGTTTTCCATCTCAGCAGGTAAGTTGTCATCCCAGGAAAGTTTGGAGGCCCACAACCTTTGCATGAGAAGCTTTGCTTGGAGTAAGCATGGATTAATGAGACCTAACGGATCAAAAACTTGGCCTATTGTAGACAAGATAGCTCTTTTGTTTATACCTTTACTGGTGTTCCCCGGCTTGCAATCTAAGTTGATAGAAAAAAGCAATGTATCATCCTGGCACGACCATCTCAATCCTAGCGTTTTAGCTTTGTCATTGTTTATGAACGTAAAGGGTTCATTCTTACTATCATTTGGAATATTTTCCAATAAAAAGGGGCTATTCGAGCGCCATTTTCGAAGGTGGAACTGACCTTTCTTTAACTGTGAGATAACACCTCGGCAAATTTCTAACAGATCTAACTCATTGTTATGCCCAGTTATGAAGTCATCAACATAGAAATCATGTAGTATTGTCTCACGAATGACGGATGAGAAATCCGCTGTTGGATGAGACTGTATAGAGCTTAGCTGCGTTGAAAGGTCGTCGTCAGAGCATTCATAAGCGAGCTGAGCTAGGCAGCGAGTAGCCAACCACATGGCCGAAGCTGTTCCATAGCTGACAGTGTTGAGCCTATAGAGTTCAAGCTCATGAGTGGAATCAAATCTGAATAAAATCTGCTGCAAGCCACGTTGCTCTTCGGCAATAAGAACACAACGATACATCTTTTCACAGTCGGAGGTGACGACATACTTATGCTGTCGAAATCGCACTAAGATACTGAATAGATCATCTTGTATACATGGACCTACATGCTGAATTTCATTAAAGGAAATTCCAGTGGAAGTGGGTGAAGAAGCGTCAAAAACCGAGCGCAATTTTGTTGTTAGGCTAGACTCCTTTAGGATACCATGATGAGGCATTATGTAAGTGTATTTATCGTTGTAAGTTGAATTAAGGGACATGTGGCCTAAGTTTATGTACTCATTGATGAAATTGAAGTATTTTTCTTTGAAAAGTGGTTCCCTTTGAAAACGTTTCTCTAGTGAGTAAAATCTCTTTGCCGCGTTATGAAAGGAATCTCCTAAAAGCTCTGGGGACCTTTTTAGTGGAATTTTAACAACAAATCGACCGTCGGGCATTCTCAGAGTACTTTCCTTGAAGTAATTCTCACAATCCTCCTCCTCATTAGTTGTTTTACGGAGGCACGGCACGGATTCCAATTCAAAAAACCTGTCGAGTTGATTTTGTAGCTTATAATCATTAAGAAAGTTGCAATGGACTGTATTTTTTTTATTGTTGATTTTAGGGACCGGAACTGCTCCTGAGATTAACCAGCCAAACTTAGTCTCACTAAGAACTGGCATATTCTTTCCTAAAGAGAAGCGGTTTGTGCCTAAGACTGCCCAAAACATTTCGGAACTCAATAGGATGTCGATGTCAGAGGGTATGTTGAATCCTGGATCCGCTAACCTTATGTCAGAAGGTATTTTAAAGGGAGATATGTCAATTTGCGTTGTGGGTAAGAATTGGGTGATCTGTGGGACTATGAGACAGTCGATTTCTCGTGTGAAAGATTCAGTGATAGAAGAAAGGTTTACTCTTGATCTTTTGTTTATGTGAGATGTTATGCAATTTATACCTTCAACCTGTGTTGAGGTTGTTTTGACTGGAAGCCGGAGCTTCTTACTTAATTTTTCTGTAATGAAGTTAGTTGTGCTACCATTATCCAAAAGGGCGCGAGCAAGGTGTTTATTGCCCTCACGATCGAATACCTTTATGATTGCAGTTGACAAAAGGACACAGCTGTGACTGCTGGTAGAAGACAGAGCTATGTTAGGGTCTTGGTGATCTTGTGTAATTTCGGCTGTGTCAGGGTCATCCAATAAACCTAAGCTATCGTGCGCATCGCTATTTTCATGAGATGCGAGCATAATACGCTCAGGCTCCGTCGCTGATGACATAGAATCCTCACGGTGCAACATAGTATTATGTTTTTTATTACAAATTTTGCAAGGCCCAAACTTACACTGAGCTATGTCATGGCCCTGTCTTAAGCAATTTACACAAAGTTGCAACTGTTTTATTTGTTGGAGCTTAGCATTTAATGACAGGGTTTTAAATTTCATGCATTGGTAAATTGGATGCGCCTGTTTACAGTAATTGCATTTCAAAGTGTTTGTGATAAAGGATTTTGGTTTAGCAGCAGGCTCGCTGTGCCTGCGTTTGGAACTAGTGCTTTCAACTGATTCAAGAAGCTCTGCCTGACACTTTAAAAATCCTATGAATCTACATAAAGAAGGCAGATCCTTCATAAGGCTGATGTGCTGCTTCCAAGCCCGGCAGGAGGCAGAATCTAGCCTACCTGATGCTAAATGTATGATGAGCACATCCCAGTTTTCTGTTTTGACATTTAAAGTTTTGAGCGCTCTCAAATTTTTGTTTATAGTATCTATCATAGCCCTTAATGCAGCAGAAGATTCCCTAGGTATAGCTTCTATGTCTAACAATGCCTGAATGTGATTTCCTATCAATAAGCTATCATGGTGGTATCGGTCACACAATGTTTGCCAAGCAACTTCGTAGTTGCTTGCAGAAAAATCTAATGAGCCGATGACTTGCTTAGCTGAGTCTTTCAGAGAAGCTCTAAGGTAGTGAAACTTGTTTATTGTAGGTATGGTCTCATTTGTGTGTATTAATGACAAAAAGGTGTCATGAAATTCTAGCCAATCCTGAGTGCGTCCAGAGAAGGCAGGGAGAGTTATAGTTGGCAGTTTTAAACTAATACCTCCTGCTGTAAGGGCTGAACTTGCTGCCGCAGAATCACTGGCTTCCTTTTCAGTAGGGGTGTTCCTGCTCAGCAACCCACGGGCACTGGCGACAGCTCTAAAGTAATGTTGTTCGAATTCTTCGCGTTCATGGTACTCTTCGGCCTCTGAAAATTCATTGGACGTTTCTATACATAATTGCAATGCATCATATTCATTATACATCTCTTCGATTTTTTCTAACCGAACATTTAGCTCAATTATTTCAATTTTAGAGCCTGATGATATGCTATCTAAGTATTTCTTAAATTGTGTTAATTTAGCTTTAAAGGCAGCACGCTTTCTTTTTAAATCCTTTGCAGAGGTGGCCATTTTAGCCAAGCTGAAAGTTTGCAAAGACAATGTTATTGTTCAAATTAATTTTCAATAATCGAAGTGCAATGATTTGTATGAATAGTTAAGTAAATATACTAAACTTGTGCGCATATGCATGTAGAACAAGAAGTGGTGCAGTGTAACTAGTTGTGCAACGAAAGCCAGCCCACAGCAGTAGCCGTTCAAACTTGATTCCAAGGAGCCCACCACAAGATGTGGTGACTTGTAAGTCTAAAGGTATTGATATGCAGTACTGGTAGGCAATACAGCGCAGCTGAACTTGTTATTGCAAGCTGAAAGCAAAGGTTTGAATATTTAAAATATAAATAAAGGCAAGTAGGCACGAGTGCGAGCAAGTTTAAGGGTTTGGACAAAGTTATTTAAAAGACATAACAGCCTCAACGCTGGCTGCGATAAATGGGTATGTAGTGGAGTTTTTAACTTTTTACAATGTACGAATACAAGTGTTATGCGATGTACGAATACAACGCTAAATTCTGCGACGAAGTTTATAAAGACTTCTACGAAATCGCAATATTTTCGATGAATGCACGAGTGCAATCAAAGGTTATTTTTCTTGCAACGAATTGCAAGGCGAAACATCTACAGTAATAATATTAAGGATGGGTAACGTTAACATGTGACGCACGTCATGGAAATGGTGGAGATGGATAGGTATAGGTAGTTGGAGCGAACTCACTGACTTTTAGCCTTTCCTCCAAAGATTTTTTTCTTCCCAATCAATGGTGCCCGCCATGCCGACACACCACGCGGCCGAATTTCCTGGCTCCTTCCTCTTCGGAGATCCGGCTCGAAGGACCAGTTGTTTGGGGCACACGTAGTAGAGAAAAATCTTTGTAGTGTTACAGGAATCTTTATATTGTAATTTCAATATATTATTACAAACAAAGGCCATCTTACGTGGACATTTTGGAATAATTAAAAAAGGTGTGAAGTGAAGCTAAAGACAACTACCATAGACACTAATATCGTGACACTGCTCTATGGTAAGAAATGGGATACACGACACGACGAACCGGTCGGAGGTTAGGTCGTCGGCGGCGCTGACACATACCCTAACCGTGTAGCACCAACCCAAGCTTTGAACCCGTACCTAATAGGTTTACCTTTTATGTGCTGTTTGCAGCCATGTCTACCATAGTAGGGGATCATGGCCTCATCTACACTGTAATGCTCTTCAAGAGGAGAAAACTCTAAGAACTTTTTATTTAGAAGTGTAACTAGGGGCGTACTTTTGTGTATTTGTCTTGCAAATCCAGATTATCATTGACATGAAGGTGGCGAAAAATAAAGTCAAATCTATCCCTAGTCATAGCCGAGCTGATCAATTCATTCTTTGTATCAGGGGAGTTTTCCCAATACATTCTTCTACGGGGGAGCCATGAATAACCACTAACCAACAATATGCCGATGAAACATTTCATATCTTCAGTGGTTATGTCTCCAGGCAAATTCTTTTTGACAGCATATTTATTGCTCTCTGACACCAATAACGAAATAACATCTTCATCTAAGAAGTTTTCAAACCACTCAATTGGGCGCTTATCTTGGCAAGCGCCTTGAACATCTGGCCAATTCACGGGATTTTTTGCCAAGTCCCGTTTTCTCCATGCGTAGGTACGCCTACGATTAGTTCGACCTGTAGAATCAGAAGGTTCTTCTTCTGTATCACTCACCATAATCTGCCCTTGAATCATTACTTCAGCCGGTTGAAGCAGAATGTTTCGTGGCAAATTATTCAAAGTTACATTATCTTCTTCACCCGAATCTTCGTCAGTGAGACAGTCAGGATCAACAGGAGGAGGTAGAATACATATCAGTCGTTCTTTATAATCTTCTTCATTATCAGAAACATTTTCTAAAGCATCTAAAATTTCATGCGCAGCTAACGGTCTGTAAAGAAAAAGTTGTATTATTGTACTAAAATCTATACTAATATTATAAAGAGGAAAGATTTGATTGTTTGTATGTTTGTTTGTTTGTTTGTTTGTTTGAATTGAATAGGCTCCGAAACTACTGGACCGAGTTAAAAAATTATTTCACCATTAGAATCCTTAATTTTCCGTGATGAACATAGGCTATATAATATTTTCAAAAAAGTTAGGGATCCGCATGAAAAATTCAATAATTGATCCGTGGGCTGTATATTCAACCTCTTTTTCTATTATGGCGCGTCAGAAAATAGAAAAAGAGGTTGTATAGCGCACGGTGCTTGCTTTTTCTCTACGGCCAGTGTCAGTTTTGGAATGTTGAGTCAATGTCAAAAACCCCAATGCTGTTAAAAAAAGTGAAGATCCGTAAGAAAACTGTGAAACCCATCGTGTTCGTGTGTATAATTTCTGAAATTTTTATTTAATACCCGTGCGAAGCCGGGGCGGGCCGCTAGTCATGTATATTATCCTACTGTCCTATATATAGTACGCTAGTATTTGTAACAAGTTATACGTAATTTATTTATATTATTTTGCTAGAATATTTATTTAGTACAAAAGTTAAGGTTATCAACTAGATATGTATTAACACAGAAAAAAACAACTCACGAGTAAAATATAACTTTTTATACATACCTGTCATTTGCCATGTCTGCAACGCACTTTTATTACACACTTATAAGGTAAAATATAAGGTAAAAACTGTTAAAATAACTGTCTTTTTATTTTTTCTAATAAAGCTGACACGTTTCTTACTGCAAATCATAAGACTAAATAATCTTAGATAAAGAGGGTATTCTGATATTTTTTTTTATTTCTACTGTCCTAAATATAGGACAGTAGGCTTATCTGGGATATTAAAGATTTTTAACAAAATATTAACATTTAGTTTGTATGTATGAAAAAAATGCTCCAGAAATACAATTGAGTCGTTTAGCTGTAATAGAGTTCTAAAATATTCTATGCAGTATTTCGAACTTAACAATGTTGGTTTTATATTATAAATTTGGCAGTTTTTGTAAATAATTGGTAATTTCAATAAATCTTAATAAACCAGCCACGTAAATTGCTATTCTTTTATCATGAGAGTTATTTTAATATTGCGATTTTGTCTTCCACTTAGATAGGATAGGTATCGACATTGCTGTGTTTGCAAAAAATCCGCAATGCTAAAAATATTAGAGCTGCGTTAAAAAGCTTTTCTATTATCTTACCCGTCGATAGATAGCCCATTGACCCTTATGAAGTTATGTTATGACAGATGCTAGCGATACCAGTGTTGGTGCATCGTTACAACAGCGGGAAGGTAAATCTTGGGGATAGGATTTTTCTCGAAACGATTGTCTGAAGCTCAAAGAAAGTATAGTGCATACGATAGAGAACTATTTAACTCATTTTTGATAAAATATGATATGGCTGCTTTCTGTCTAACTAGGCCCAAGACATCGTCTTTGATAAAAATCATCATTATCATCAAGTAATTGAGTTCGACCTCTAGCAAGAAGACTCTTTAGTAGTAGCGACCCATTAGCGACCCGGCTTTAATGATGATTTGCTTATGCTCCAGCTGTTCAATCAAGGTGTAAAGTTGGTTAGGTTAAGGTAAATCAAACAAAGTATTATTTTACAGAATCAGTTATATTTTGTCGGTAGGTAGGTATAAGGCTTTAAAAAGTTATTGTCTAAAAGTTTCATTTGTACGGTGTAATAGGTAGATACCTAATTTAAATTCTACACAAGTTCAGAAAACATTTCACTTAGATACGATTTTATTCACAATATTTTTGTTAAGCCTACCTCTCTTCTTGAAACTGCTTATAATTTGCCTTTGGCTTTAGGACAAGGATTTTTCTTGATGGGAAAGAAAATGTTATATAGGTAGTTTGGTGGGATTGGTGGCGCTCTTTTAGTTCGATCATTTTTGTTCCGTACACTAATTTTAAATGCACTAAATTAAGACAATACAAGATTTACTAATTATTTGTAAAAAGTATCGAAATTTAATTATTTAATACTGTTGACTCTTCGTTACATTCTTATACTTACATAGGTTTATACATGTCATTGAGGAATAGGGATCGGGATTATAATGAAACTTCCAAACCACATCTTCATTTTGAAAATATTGTGAAACCATAAAGATTTTTTCTTATCTATCTTATAGTCTCGCAATTTAAAGTCTTAGCTCAAGCAAATCCAAAATGTTGGCTGCAGCAATTTTTATATTGAATAAATAATATTATCATATCTGCGAGAAACTTTCACCCTTTTTAAGAGTTTTTAAGTATTTTATGGTGGGATACGGTTTGGTCAGCTTCAAATATCTCTCCCTATTTCCTTAATATTATTGAAGTAGACAATAACTGATAAGTAGTACCTATCTAATAAAGTAGGTATTGAATCGGTAGGCTGACCCGATGGGTTTATGGCACATAGGCATTTACAATTTATTACAAGACACTATCTTATCTACACCTGCTTTGTAACTATATTAGGCAAACTCGAAAACATGTTTCAGAAATTAATAGGTAGGTAGTTTAAAAATAGCTATTTATCCAAAGAAAACAGGAATTTTAGGAGTACAGCGGCTCTATTGTCTAACTCAACTGGTAATCATAATCGGCTTCCGTTTGGCATTTCAAACCTAGCCTGGACTTCGATTGTCACTTTCGTATTGTGAAAATAGTTGAAACCGAAGACCAGTTGAATACCTTTAGACAATAGCAACAACATTCTGACTGGGTCTACAACTGGTAATCGGTTTGAAGTTCACTGGTAATGGATTTCAAGTTAGACAATAAGGCTGCAGCAGCCTTATTGTCTAACTTGAAATCCATTACCAGTCGGTTTCAGCTATTTACACAATACGAAAGTGACAATCGAAGTCTAGGCTAGGTTTAAATGCCAAACCGAAGCCGATTACGATTACCAGTTGAGTTAGACAATAGAGCTGCAGGTTAGGATCAGGAGCAACATTAGGCAAAGATATTGACCATTTGAGTTTGCCTAATTCTGTCAAAGAGTACATTTTCTTTTCAAACTGAATTCGATTATCAAATCTATACCATTTCCTTAGAAACTCTATCTCATACAAAAATAACTACTCTTACACTACACTACTGCGAAGATACTGCAATGGAGGAAGTAAAGTACAACATTTACGACGCCAAAATACTGCTTTCTATATACTAACACTAAACTGGTATAATTTACAACGAATGAAGATATAACGAATAATTTATTTGACTGCAACAAAAACGGCAAAAAATCTCGCGATGGTAGGTATACATACTATAATATTATATTCAAAGTTAGTAAATGCTTGGGAAAGATTGATTGCCGTTTTCGGGAAACTTAATTTAATACATTACAATAATATAAATAACATCATCCGTATAACATACGTAGGTACAGTCATAAAGCTTCCTGCAAATTATTTACAGATAAACATCTCTTGAACTGTTAAAATCAGCGAACATCAACCCAGATATCACAAATACTTACTTCGTCTTTAGAATATAAAATCGCCGTTTTTCGCTCATTATTATTTTGTGCATTTTTTGAATTTCCAAAATTTCTTTATATTCTGAACCTTATATTTTAGCAATGATTCAAAATTCATCAAAACTAATTTTGGGGGAGATTCATCTCCTTAAAAATTTAATCGTTAGTTTTTTAGAAATAAAAATATTTAAGTACGCATGGGTACCATTCTTTCAAAATGTTTTCCAATTATATCCTACCAGAAATGTGTAAAAAAATAGCATATTTCTTATTGAGAAATCTGTTCTTGATATTCTCCACACAAATCGGTAATTTTATATATTACTTAGAGAATTAAGTAACATACCGATCGTGGTAATGCTTTAATGGAAAACTAAGATCGAAAAGGTTTGAATTGAAATATTAATTGTAATCGGTGCTGCCAACATAAAAGTACTTATAAATTTTGTACAGTACAGAAGGGATAGTGGTGTCAATACATGTCGCCAAAACAATACGCAACGCATCTAAAAGGACAGCACGCAAAATGTTACCATCGCTTTCATAACGATCGTAATGAAATGTATCGCATCGTTTTTAGTGCCGTCTAATTAATATATTTTATCCTATTTAGACCACATTTGAATTCACACCAATACACAAAAATACTGTAATATTAAAAGTTGATGAACGTTCGCCGACTACATTCAAGACTGTAAGTTTACGTAATTAAGTAGGTATAATTATTGCGAGGGATATCAAGAGAATGTAATAAAATCCATTCAATCACAATATTTGCACATGCACGCACACACTATACAAAATTCATCACACAGTACAATATTGTTACCGAATAGACTTAATAAAAATATTACAATACACATACATTGGCTCACTAAAAGTACAAGCGTATGAAATCCTACATTATCTACATTCGGTTGGAACTAAAGGGAACGAGAGAATAATAATTATAAAAACATCAACTAAAACGTTAACAAAATACGACTTTCTCTATGGAAAATAAATAAATTTACAAATTAGATACACGTTTTACAACTAAATACTAACTAATAGTCACTGCGTCTCGTTTTAATTGTATCACTACGTTGTATGTCAATGCGAGCGATCCCGTTTGGAAAATTATCATATATTTTGTTATCTGTTTTTAATTTTGATTCGTTTTTATTTCATAAATATTTCGTTCCCCAATTTCTTCGAATAGGCAATGGTTATGATGACAGGGCCGCTCGCCTACGCTCTGGTAATTAAAACTTACGATTAAATTTTGTTGAAGCAAGCCGCCCGCCGCACTACGTTACCCTATCATAGCCTAGGCCAAAACCAACATTAATTTACTCAGTCCAATTTTCAGTCAATTTCTTAAGAAATTACACCTCCACGCATACCAACTAAGTACATACGCGTTTCGGAATGGTTTCGATTTAAACCAATAATGGCCTTATTAATTATAATTACGATAGGTACAGTGCGCGTCACAATTAAGTACCCCCCTTGTCTACAAAATATTTTCGACTAGGTACTTCTAATTCTCTTGTAACTTGTGTGACATCATGCAAAATTTTATTACGGCGGCGCCGCTCAGGATCGAACAACCCACCCAAAATACTCAAAGTCTGAAATTCCCAACAATAACAACTATTGTGTCCCACATACATTGAGATAGGGGGGGTACTTATATGTGACGCGCACTGTACCTACTTGTTTAATTGATCAGATATATTTTACAATATAAATTCATAGAAAATTGGTACACATTTATTCTTCAGATGTAGAAAAAATACGCTAATTTGAGGCTACATAAATATCAGATCACGCGGATCTACAAATATTTGTTACTATAAAATAAAGAAGATGACACGATCTATAAAGAATTATTAAAAGCCAATTCCGAAACGATATGTATTTAGGCTTATTCATATGGACAGGGATCATTGCAATTCTCTAACACAGTTCCACCTTACCCAACGATAATCTCGATTTTTGACATGATACATTAAAAAGTTTAATTTATTAACTATAATTTATCATCTACGATTATTTTCATTTAGTAAAACAGTAGAAATTAACAATTGGAATCATGCCGATAAACCTAAGTTAAAGCGAACTAGGAATACAAAATTGAGATAGATAATTTCAGTAGCTTTGGTTGACGTAATATCATTAGTTTCATCTAACGCCGACACTCGATGAGTATTTTCATTCATACTTACTACAAGGGAAGAGTGAAGAAAAGCGAAGATTAAATTTTGGTCAAAACGGCTTGCTCTTTCCCGTTATACTAAAAGCAGCGAAGTTGTAATTTACTTGTACAGAATAGACTGAATGATTTTCTTTAATAATACACTTTTGTTTCAGAAAAGACGCTCGTCAGCTTCGGTTCCTTCTGACTATGAATAGGCTGACCGAGACCGCAAGAGAGCTTAGCGTTACTTACTTGATCGAATAGCGAGCAGTCCCTAAAGAGCATCACTAAATAGGAATGATACAGAGATTCTTGCACGTGTAAGTGTGGAACGGTGCTAGTGTGCAAGCGCGACGGCTGCCCCGACCGCTACCAGCGTCCGACTCACGCGCGTCCGACCGCCTCCAGCGCGGTCGCTGACCGAAAAAACTCAACGTCGGTCGTTGTCGACATTGTCGACATCGTCGACTCGTCCCACGTCACCTCCGTCGTCGTCGTCGTACCGTTCTCGTGTTTTCTTCTCGATTTCGGATGTCGCTTTTTTTTCGGGCCAGTGGCTTTTTTGTGTTTCCGTTTGTGCCTAGAGTTTTGTTTCTGCACTCGTACCATGCAGTTCCTGTGCCTGGGCGGTGGCCGTTTCATTTTGCCGCGATGCCGCCGCGGCGGGCAGTGCGTCTGCTTGGGCCCGCCTGGCACCGGCCTGGTCATCGTCAGCGCGTACGCCGACAGATTACCTAAATGCTCCCTGCTGATAGGGATCTGCGTTCGCCGCGCCTTGCCGTTGTTGGCTAGCGCCAAGAAGGTTTTCTTCCCGTTGCGCACCCGCGAGTATGTGTTGTAATTATTTTCCTCTATGTGCTCTTCGAACACGCAATCGTCCGAGAGATCCTTCTGGAACAAAAGAGAAAGTCACGATAAGTTCGGTGGGGGTATATATATATATATAGGTACTGGAACATTATCCTAAGTCTATGAAAGGGTAATCTGAAAAGATTAATGACATAAACAGAAAAAGACACTTTTACACTCAAGACAAGTGTCGTGTAGTGTAGACTTAGACAGACTTTATCGTTTTAACAAATCCGATATAATTCAGAAACTCCTATTATTTACAGAACAAGCATCGTTTATGGAGTCGCTTACAATGCCAATATTTATACTGGAACTGCCCTTTTGGGATAACAGTATTGCCCCTAGACAGATCGCCGTTATGGTTAACAACCAGGTGCCCGAAACTGGCGAACTGGCGGTACAAATTGGCTATTCATTCATAAATATTTATAAGTGAATCGCTGCAGGGTGTTCTAATGGCGGTTAAATTGTCCAAGACGTGCCTTATTGGAGTATTAGATTCAATCTGCGATGGTTTGTGACCTGCAGTGGGCGAAATTATTGAATGATTTATGGAGCTGGCAATTTGTTCTATCCGTACTCGTTTAGTCGGTGCCTTGCATGGTAGCTGTAACAAATTCGAGGACATTTCCGTCTAAATATGTGTGAATTTCTTTAGGTAAGTACTTAGAATTTTATAAGGATTATGAAAGTAGACATTATATCTAAATAGTAAAAAAAAGCTCTTTTGAATATTAATAAGTAAACACTATATATCACTATATATACTATATGTCCAGCAGTGGACTAACATAGGCTGATGATGATGATGATGATATATCAGAAGATTGTATTGATCTATGAATATGGTAAATGGATTTATCACTAATTCAAATCATTATTTCGATATTGTCGACACCTAATAGCAATTCGATAATCGTCGTAAACATCCAACGATCAGATCTAAGTTTACTAGTTCGACAAATTGTAGATGTGCTATGTTACTTTTAATGTGAAGAATTTCGGTAAAGATCAACTTACACCAGATTAAAATAGTTGTGTAACAAATTTACTAGCTGTTATATAAATTTTGATAAAATCAACAAATATCTACTAAGTCTATTTAGATCTTTTTCTATAAAATGCCTACTAAGTTTAAAATTTACATTTGTTATAATATTTATGCATCATTCTTCGGAAAAGTGTTAAATGTTAAACTTAGCTATCAAAGCAAACTTACGTAGTGTTTAGTAAATAGGTAGGTATACAGACGTGTATAGTTTTCTTATAATCAGCGGTAGTTGCCACCCATGGTGTTTGCGCCGCGGGGCGGTAATGGTGAGGCAAACTATTGGAAATGTAAATTAACGAACAAAAGTGGGCTGGGCACCTTTGCCAAATTGAGAAGACAGCCCCTTTTATGCAGCGTTCGGTTAATAATAACCTATATCACCAATATTATAAATGCGAAAGTTTGGATGTTAAATATAACCTATTTGTTTGGATCTTTGTAACATCACGCCAAAACTTCCTACTTACAAACCGATCCTTGCACCTGTGCTTGCAAGGAGATTGTTGCCTAGGGCCTAGGGTAAACTAGAGAAAAAAATCACTTATCATCAATTGCGTAAATTTTTTGATATGAATTCCTTAAACTTGAATAGGAATAATGGGAGGAATAATAAGGCTAGTTTTATCTCGGAAAAATGTGTGCGAAGCTGCGTTCAGAAGCTAGTCTATATACTAACTAACATAATTTTATTATATTATTATTTAATTATGTAATTTTTTTCGTTTGTTTGAATTGAATAGGTTTTGAAACTACTGGACCGATTTGAAAAACTCTTTCACAGTTAGAAGCCCGATGGCTTAGGGTATATAGGGTAGATAGGCTATAGAATATTATTAAAAATCTTAGTGATCCAATGAAAACTTCGATAATGTAGGTAACCTAACGTGTAAGTACATGTGTAAAAATTGTAATATTTGTAATATATTAAATACATGTGAGAAGTCGCGGCGACAACGATAGTTTTTAATAAATTCAATAGTAAATGTAGGAAGGTTTAATAATAGATACCAACCTATTTTAATTTGTGGCGCCAAAAATCGATTTAATGTTTCTGTTGGCACTACCGGCTCTTGGGTGGCGGGAAATAATGTATCTAAATAGTTTCGCGCAGCCACTAATAGAGGTCGTTACTTAGCCTCAAGGGCTTTGGTTTTGAAATTAATTATGTTGACCATGGTTTATTGTGACCATTTCTATGCTGGAGACATCGTAATTATATGTAACGGGATAGATCTATTACTAGCGTTGTGTTTAAGTATATTCCTTTCGCGATGTAAGAAAGAAATCTATTTGACTCACACCAAATAGAATATAAAAAATATAATTCGTTTATATACATACAACCAAATGTAACTGTGATGCAATGTGCGGTGGCCGGATGAATTTTTTGCACTTTGATAGTAAGGACGTATACGTATTCGCAAAACATTTTGACTGTTATTTAGGTACTGTTATTTATGTAGAACTAGCGATCCGCTCCGGCTTGGCACGGGTCCAATGCTAGCTGATACAAAAACCTTCCTCTTGAATCACTCTATCGCTATCTCATCTATTTAAAAAACAGCATCAAAATCCGTTGCGTAGATTTAAAGATCTAAGCATACATAGGGACAAACAGACAGACAGCGAGAAGTGACTTTGTTTTATACTATGTAGTGATATATTATGGCTTTTAAGCAAAAGATAATCGGACAAAAATTAGGCAGCAGCGTTGTTGGTTTATTTTTATTTTACATGTACGTATAAAAAGGTGAGTCGAAAAGGCAAATAAAGTGTACCTAATTGCTCGATTATCATTGAAGGCAATCTTCAAAAAGATAATCGGGAACATGAGTAAAGTTACTTTACGTAGTATAAACAATTTTACAAAATCTTTATTATCGCTTTCAATTAATTAGAAACCGATTTACTTAAATGCTTTATTAACCAAGCAAGTAATTAAGAGATAAAATGTAACCGAAACTAATAGTTCAATCAAAGTATCAAGAACTCTTTAATTAAAATTAAGAAACTAAGCCTCGTGAAAGATCGACCCTATATCTTTTAAGATAGAGGTTAGTGATTTACGAGAAATTTAAAACAATAAAGACTTTGTTTCCTAGACGAGAAGGTTTCTTTTTTTTTCATTAATTGCACTGCCAGTGGGTGCTTTCTTATCTTATCATACAATTTCCACAACAGGACTCGTCAAATTCGAAAACCCTAGCGGTCATGTAATAGGGATTGATACTTTATTTCGTATTGATAAGCATTTCAGTTTATCGACTTATTTGCATATCGATAGAGCGTCATTACTCACTGGATTACTAAACGATTCTTATCTGATACATAAGCTACCTCCTCAGTAAATTTTTTTAAACCTTGTATGCATACTTATCTTTCTTTATTTTTTTATCCATTTCATTCACTTAAAATAAAAGAAAAGCAAAGCTTTGTTGCAGTATCAAATCGTTATAGAGATTAATGAATCCAGAACATCGTGTACGAAGATGTATAATTATGCAAGTCGAAAACATTTTAATTCATAACTTTGTCCGTAACCACACACGCACATCACTTACAAACAAGCCTGGCAAGTTAATTCCCATCCAACATTTCTTACAACACATAAATATTGATTCTTACAATATTAGCATACATTTTCTAATCGATAAATCGTGCCCACCTTCTGGGTTCAAACATCTGAGGATCGTGGATTTATCGATGTCGATGATCGGTAATAGATTTCACGACACTACACTAGTGGGCAGGACTCAGGGTTATCACATACGATCTTTATGGCGTAAAAAGTGAAAAAATATGTCTCAGAGTCTGCCACGATGTCAACTTTACGGTCTTGTAAGGGTTCAATATGATGAAATTAAATTTTACTGGTCTTATTGACACGTCCCGTCTCTGTGTTACAAACATGATTGTTTTGTTATATTCTAGAGTTCTGTAAGTTAAATAAGAAACGATACCTAAGTATCATCATCAAAAATATTATAGTAACTAGGTACATATGTTTACTGTTATTGTATCTTATTTTAAGTGAACCATTATGTTTGTATGAGAATAAATTTCTTTAAACCTAACTGTTAATTTACTTTTTAAGTATTTATTACGTTTAATTTTATCTTGATGTTCCTTCTCTCCTCTTTAAAAAATATGAGTTGCGTGATGAATTTAAAAAATCTACCGACCTAACGTGGTTTTAGACTAAAATAGAAATTATTTATATGAGCAAATTTTACATGAACAGCATGAACAACATGCTTTGACAGTAAGAGATCTTGCTCTAGAATATTCTTACTTTGATTAAGACATAGATAGAAATACACTTGTCTTGCAAGGTGCCTAGCATATTCATGAATGTTAATTTAGAAAGCATTGGATTCTAATTTACGTGCGTACGAAGTTATTTAGCCTGCGATAAATATGTCAATTACAGCAAGTCTAGTCGGGAGATTTATTTGCTGGTACAATTTAGGCGAATGCCTATAAATAAAAATAATAAATATTATAAATTTGATAGTAATTTGGTCTGTCGGTTACCTTTTGCAGTTGAAAATATTTATTTCTCAAAAGAATTACTATTCACTCCTTATTCACTCATAGAGAAATACTCAAAATAAAGGTAAAATTTAGTGTGCCTTATAATTTTCCCGTATTAAAATATAATTTAACCTAACATAGGTTAAATTATACTTTAATACAATATTTTAATACAGACAAATAGTGTTACAATTTATTATACATTTACAGCGGTAATTTTCTTTAACACAGAAAGCAAACCAAATTCTAGTAAGGGGTAGTTTTTATGCTGAGGCAAACCAAGGCGGCCATGACGCTTGCACTGATTGTTGGTGTGTTGTTGTTTAAGGCGTATGCCATAGTGGGAAGAAGTGCCATCATTTTAGTAGTTTAGGTGTGTTTGATTATTGAAAAGTTGTTTGAAACATGTATTTTTAATAATCTTTTAAATGTGTTAAATGACTTATCTCGGTTAAACGGCTGAACGTATCGTTATTAAATTTGTCAGGGAGGTAAAACTTGAAACTACGAGGCCACAGAGGAGGCCAGACAGAAAACAGGATTAAACAGTCTTTTGGGGTATCAAGTTTAAAGTATAAGTAAACCAAAAATGTATAAGTGAATCAAAAATGTCAATCACAAAAGCCCTGCTCCAGTACTTCGTCCAGATCTCACTTAGAATTAGAATTAGGCTACCTGAAAAGCGCGTGGGCAGTCATAAAATTTTGTCATTTACGTAGTAAATATTCTTCTTTCTTATATTAAATAAAATATAGGGATATTGTTATGTTATGACTCATAATCATTACCGTCATTTATCGTTATTACAAAAATATCCCTATTTATTATCTCTGGCTTAGCTTTTCTACTAGCTTACATAAAAAAATACCTTTCTATACTAATTTCCATTGCAACATCTACCCTTATCCCTAGTTTTCAAAAACTAACAAAGCATTGACTTAAAGAAGATATTTAAAGATTTTTTTTGTTTGAACATGCTGTGTGGATTGTCCGGCATTATCAAATCAAATCAAATGAAATTCTTTATTTGCAAACATGGGTCACAGATATAGAAGAGTGGTAAAAGTAGGTTTTGCCTAAATCTAGGGCATTATTTATTATTTATATGCATACTGTCTATACAGATACATATCTTTGTATAGTCTAAAATCAAAAAATAATTGACGACTCATGTTATCTAGAATTGGTAGGTTTAGCAACATACCGTGTCAAATTTGGCGACTAATTTATGCGCAGGCGGCGACGTGCGTCGGCACCTCTACGCCAAAACTAACGACGTGTCCCGAGAAGCCTAAACTTTTTGATTTGCATTTTATGTTTTTTTTATAGCTGAGACCGCACACGAAAAAGTTTCGTTTTCCTACTGGCTGAGGTAAAGTTATTAGAATGGACAAACTTTTTTTCTATAAGTTCTATATGGGAATAAGCCTTTTATAATTATTAAGAGTATATATCTACCAAGGAGCAAAGGTTAGTCTAAGGCTAGTTCTGTGCGATAACGCAGTTGAAACGTCGGCAAAACTTATTATCTACGCGATTAAAGATACCTTTAAAACTCTACTCTTCCCTTAGATACTGTATTAGGCCTTACAAATCATCTGCGTAAGTGCCGATGAACGAACACCACATGAACATCCTTCGAAGATGTAAAGGAAATTGATGATGACGATGATGATGATGATGATGACCTTATACCACCTTAGTGCGTCTAGAATTGACCTATCCAGGAAGTATTTGAAATAATTATAATTTTATCTAGAGGTCAGTTATCATAATTGCTTTAAAATTGAGGTCAATACCTCAATTTTTAAAACAGAAACAAAAGGTCTTATTAAGTTAAATGTTAATGGCGGTTTTATTCAACACTACATGAAGTTCGCATGTTTTTGTCTTGTTTTTTTATCTGCGATTAATATTATTTTTTTATTTTTTGCAAGCAAAATACAAAGAAAATAGTTCGGTCTAGCCGTTTTTAAGTTTAAGCGAGACTTAACAAAAAGCAAGAAAATTTATTTTTATGTTGTTATATAAAACAGATTAAGATTATTTTTTTAGATTGTATAATTAAGGTTCACATCAGATCCTTATTATACCTAATTATAATTACGAACCGTACGAACGAAGTATGCTTAAATTTATTTTATCTAGTCTGCCTATTAGAAGTTTATTTTTAATGACGACCACCGTAGCGCGGTGGGCGAAGGTCTGGGGACAATTATTTGTACGATCTGCAGATATTTGTTCAGGGGTTCTGGTCGTTTTTCTATGTATAATAAAAAATATTTATCTATTTAATAATATTGTATTATGTATATCAGTCATCTAGTACCCATAACACAAGCTCTGCTTAGCTTGGGGCTAGATGATGCTGTGTCAATTGTCCAGCATTATTTATTTATTTAATTTTATCAAAGGTTAGGGTATGAAGTACTGCAAAGCTATTCTGTGGTTATTTGTTTCATTTTTATGGAAAAAAATAACGATAGCACAATGACATTAAATTCAAAATGCTACTTTCGCACCCCTATTCCTTTTTCTACCTGTTAAAAACTCATAAAATCCAACTTCTTTTCATTAATTTGTTTTATTACCCATTAATGGTAGAACCAATACAAAATATCACTTTAAATGTCGTAAAAGAGCAAAAAGCTTTCCCTTGTTCTAGAAATGCATTTCTTTGAACAAGTGGTATCATTTTTGAGACAATAGGGTGACCCAGGAT
This sequence comes from Eupithecia pulchellata, assembly GCA_963931895.1. Classification (NCBI taxonomy): domain Eukaryota; kingdom Metazoa; phylum Arthropoda; class Insecta; order Lepidoptera; family Geometridae; genus Eupithecia; species Eupithecia pulchellata. The sequence goes on from OZ007539.1 coordinate 4,901,403, forward strand.
AGAGTGATAAAAGTTTTACGAGCCGAGTGGTGTCGCCCGTACCTACAGCTTTATGTGAATATAACTACCAGTGGGTATTAGGTTGCTGTTTGATTTGGACTGGAAAACTGTAGAGTAGATGTACACTATAAGTTTAATAACATTATTAAGCTTATAGTTTTCATCTACTCTACAGTTTTCCATTATTTGTATTACGCAATTATTATAAGGTCATCCTAAAAATAATTGTGTAATACAAATAATAATTTTCTACACACAAACTTAGAAGATACCGTCAACTAAAAAAAATAAAAAATATAAACAGGGCAATTATGCTAGTTCGCTCAGGATTGCGATGCAATGACTTTGACAGCAGTAGAACACACATCACTAATAGTAAAATTTTAATAAAATAATTATAAATGAGGCAGAAATCCATAGAACTGGACGATAGAAATATAAGAAAAGTTTATAATGGCTCACACCGATTAGTAAAAATATGAGTCAGATAATTTTTTATACAAAAGACTCGACTCTATGGATTTCAAATCGAATAAGACGAAACTGATACCGAAAAGCCGACGATTGTTAATCATCATTAAATTTATACCGATTCATAATCTCCGCATCTAGTTCAGAATACTCCAAAAATTCCCAAGTTAATAAAATCGTAACTTAAGTTATGTTATAGGCGGGACTTTACTTTTAACTTGAAGGATAAAAAATAAAACAAGAAACAAAGCAGAATAAGTTACATAGCGGTGGGTAAGTGAAACTAAATATTTATTTACATATCACTTTTAGATGTAAGGTTGGTTCAGATCTTTATGCGCCGTCTTAGTAAAATAGTTTTTTATATGATGAAGAGGGAATTCCTAACATAGTAGATAGGTAAAACTGCTGAGTTTTGATGATCAGCAATGTACCTTCCTACCCACTTGCCCTATTTCAATCGACGTTATGTAAGACAGAGGTGACATTGATTGAAGCACATCTATATTCTTAACTATTTGAGTCGTTATTTCGAGCTGCACCTACCTACCCCACCCACTCTCATCAAAATGTCGATAAAAGTTACCCTATAAATAAAACTACCCTAAAAAGTTTAGAATTCCGAAGGACAAAAATCAAAGCCATAAATAAAAGGCCGTATTAAAACATAAAATAGGGTAAACAATCGTAAATAAAAATTACATCAAAAACACAATGAAATCGTTAATTCAAATATAAAATATGCCTATTTTGTGGGGACTTTACACTTTTTTCAAGATTCGTTTGGTTTTTTGTGATGCCAACACGAGCGGCGCCTGTGGTGCGGCGAAACCCTTTAGTCCGAATCCGAATTTAAAATTCGAATGTTAGTTTTTCTTTTTATGTCTATTACGGCTGGTGTCTTTGTGGCCAGTGTTATTAATCCTCTTCTTGTTATTATCCGAACCGCTTTATTTCGTCTATTGTCCGGTTAGATAGGTGGAGTGGAATAGTTTTGTGTCGTCTAATGGAGTGATATATTGTGGGCTTCCCGCCTCTTAATGCGCAATTTGCTTCGTTTAAGGACTTCAGTCGCGGCCGAATGGGTGTTTTGGTGTCAAATAGCATTAAGGTTTTTATGATGATGAGTTCAGTAGGTTCCTTTGGGTTATTAACTCAGATCAAAAGTTACTTATTAAAATTACTCAGTTTGGGTAATTTTAATACCTACCTGACATTATACGTAAGTATTTGCTTACCATCGCCCAAACTGAGTAATATTAATAAGTAACTTTAATACCTACCTAACAATAGATGTTAGGTAGTTATTGGCTTACCATAGTCATAGAATTTACTTTACGTATTCTAAGATAAACTTCTCGGTACAAATTGTATATAATTCGCCAAAAATCAAGAGTGATGGAAGAAAGTTTCGCAAGAAGAACCCAACTAACACTTAGGCGCTAAGACAAGAGCTATATTAGATGTATAAGAGCGCTAACCAGATCTTACAGTTATTAATAAGTGTTACTATTTGGAGTTAGAGCGCACTATAACTCCTCTATACCCCCGAATTGGGCACACTTTTATATCGCCTTGGGTTATTTAATGGCTGTACAACAGAGTTACAGATTTGGTTGAGAGGTATAATAGAGCTATTAGAGAGCTATAATAGCGAAAACTGAAACTACAAGAGATAAAAACGTGATAAATAAGCGGAAGTTAAGTCCTTTAGTGGTAAAATAGATTAATATAGCGTTTATTAACTCTTTGGGTGCTTAGAGGGCTGCAAATAGGTGAATACTAACTCCTTAAGGGGTACAACAGAACTACAAAGTCACTCACTATGTCTTTAGGTGATTTGAGGGTGGCAAATAGGTGATTATTAACGCGTTGAGCTCTACAATGTATCCACAAGAGCGATATTAAGGTTCTTAAACTTTAACATCAGGATATTCTTTTTTTTATCAACAGAATAATTACTTCTAGTTTTGTGTGCGTAAAATGCTTAGATATTTATTAATCCAAAAGGGCGCCTCGTTTGTGAAAGTGAAATGAAATCGTTTAGTTCCAACTTATTGACTACAGGAGAGGTTGATTTTTCACTGCGAACGTAAGTACATTGTGATTAAGTATATGTATTATTAACAAATTATTCAAGCGCCCGATGACTAATGTCTCTTTACTGAAAATAAACAATGTATTAGATATGGAGTTACATAAAAGTTTTCGAAGAATCGAATAAAACATTATAAAACTTTTAAAACTATCATGGTTATTAACACTAAAGTCATTTATAACGGGATATTTACCATGATTAGAGTTTTGAGTTTTCCAATATTTCGGCACAGTTACATGCGCCATGATCACGGAACAACTGAAGGTCACTGCGAGTTAGTTTTTATTGGCAGATATACCGATCTACCCTCTTTCTTTGTCTTTTGCTACGAACGTTGCCACTACCAACTCAAAACTCTAATCATGGTAAATATCCCGTTATAAATGACTTTAGAATAAAACATTGTTTATTCCAGTTTAAAGTATCGTGCTAGTCGTAATTAATACACATAATGAAGCATAAGTAAAATACTTTATATAAATCATAGTTTCTTCTGTTTTTATAACCTTAGTCAGATCAATTCGCAACCTTTAAATGGTGGGCAAACAAATTTAGGGATCCGTAGTACTGTCTGTCCGTAGCTTTTTGAGTGACATTCATTACACTTCTATTTTACAGTAACGCGAAAGTAACGCATACTGCTACTTTAAAACCACTCAAAAATAAGAAAAAGGTCCTTTATATTATGTTTATGTTTAAAATTTATCAATTATTTAGAAATCAGATATAGATTTCTGTGTTAGGCTTATAAGTACCTACTTATGATAGGATGCCGGCATAGGAGATTCAATTTTATGCATATATTTTATTCACTGTATCTTTTCTGTCTCCTCTCATTCATCTCCTTCATCCTCCTTCATCTCCTCTTTTCAGTGACGTCATGAAATAACTTGTATTTTAATTTCAGAATGCCGTACACAACAATTGTACAAACTATAGAAAAAGCTGAACGCGAATTAGATTTTTTGTTATAACGATATGAAAACGTGTAAAACTTGACAAAAAAAAAAATAAAGAGAAAGATGATGTTGATAAAGGACTTGATAAGTCGGAAGGCGGCCTCTACAAAAGAGACCTACTAGTACAAGCTGTAGGTCTGATTGTGAATGATATGATACAAATTAATAACCTCTTGATCTTGACTATATTTTTATTGATTTATTACTATAAATCTTGATGATAAGCTGAATTTCATGAATCTTTATCAGATAATTTTTTTGCTTTATAGTTTTTAAATAACAAATATAAGGATTCAGTGTGATAAATAAATATATTTGAATATGATTCATTTAAAGAAAAACTAAGTTAATTTACTTTGTAAAAAAGAATAAAAGAAATGTGATTGAAATATTGTGTTTAATTTGATTTATTATTCAGAAAATTATGTACGGGACCCAGATTGACATTTTCGCAGAAAACTCCCGCTTGACTACTTCTAGTACCTACTATCACTTCGCCATTGCTCTGATATCAACAAGTGAACAAATAAGGGTTACAGAAGAGGTATTGAGATCTATTACTCTACCTAAACCTATACAGAAGTGACATTAGGCACTAGAAGTTCTATGATAGCGAAAAATGTTCCCACTGTTACAACTTTAAGTAATATAAGAGAGTATTGTACCTCTTTAGGTATTTGGTGCTATAATAACCATTGTATAAGTAATTATTGCTTTTGTACAACTTTTAGTTCTTGGCAAGAGTTCGTTAGCGCTTGCATAGCACTTTGGGGGGTTGTAGTCAGTGCTTACTTCTTATTTAGATTCTATGGTTGTAAGATTCACTTACAGCTATAAAACAAGATGCTTAGCCTGTATTATAGCGTTGCAAATTGCTGCTGTATGTCTTTAACCTTTAAACTCATCTTGTTATTACCCTTAAAACTATGCTGTATAGCTCACAGTGGAATATTTTGTTAGACTACACTCTTATGTTGCCAAAAGTTGTTATTGCTGCTGCTATAGCACCTTTATATCACGTTAAGGTCTAAAATAAGCTCTAATTGACGCCAAATTGTTTGTTGGGAAGTTGCGTAAGATAGCTGTAGGATGTATAAAGCAACACAAGCCTTGCCTTGAATAGGAAATACTTAGATAAAGTTAGATTAAATTATTATTAGGTAGGTTTCCCCTTGTATCCAAATGGGAGCTACTGCATAGTTTATACAAAGATGCGAGATATCCAAATACATTGACCTCTTTGATCCCTCTCCATTCCCTCAGTATTCGAAGAACGTAGTCCCAACTCAGCACAAGTGCTTTCAAACGAGTCGCTTATAATTTACTTGATCTAGGGATTGTCTTAGGGATTGTACCTAATTTAGAACGGAATTTAAAGTTTCGCTCGACGGAGTTTTCAATTCTAATTAGTGGGTTTAACATATCTTGCTGAAAACTGTTGAATTCAATTATGTGGTTTTTGCATCGCATCTTAGTATTTTTATTTCTAGGAACGTTGATTGTTATTTATTAAATAAATCTAGTTTTTAAAATTTATAAAAAGTTTAACAAATCTTCAAAAAAATTATTATAAACAATCAAGGTACTTACGATAAATTCAAGATATTCTGTTTTGGGTAACATTGTTTTGATTTCAAGAATTTTAGTATAAGTAAAAAAAAGTATAAGTAATATAATTAAAGAAAAGTTATTAATCAAATCACAGATGATTGAATAGAATTCTTTATTTTTTTATGTTCTACAAACAAATTCATTAACAATGTAAGCGTTCGAATGTTTCTTCTAACAAAAACTAGGTTCGTAGTTAACCCGCGATAAATCTAGATACGTACCTAACCTACTTAAATATTTCATTCAGTACAAGTCTTTCGATTTGGTTTTCATAATTTTAGATTTTTGGTTTTCATTCAAATAGGTTTTCACAAAATAAAGAAAATAATAAAATCCAAATCCATATCAAAATCAAAACAAAAATCAAAAACGTAAATCTACCACTAAATAAATTAAATTTTCCACTACTTATGATGTCGTTGTCCAAAATGGCCATTCCGTACAATTCACACTCCGTGAAGGTGATATCTCATAAGCAGAATTGCAAAACGGTACTGAGCACATTTTGATGGAGTTTTGAATGGAAACTTCATCAAGCTGACTTCACCGTTATGATTAAACTTGTCCTTTTTGATATACTTACGTACTTATTGGACACGTTTGGTCCTGCTAAGTACCTGTGTTAAATTACTAGGCTCGAGAATTGAATAGGCTATTGGTACCGTAAACTTTAGCTTAGGGTACCAATGTCCTAGCCTAATATTCGACCGAGGATAGTGCGTACCATCATCATCAGCCTATATTAGTCCGCTGCTGGACATAGGCCTCCCCTAATGAGCGCTATAGATGGCATTTATGTTGGACATGATATATTATAGGTTGGAGAAGATGAAGTACAAAGGCCTTCCCTCATGATTGCCATAGCACCTGTCTTCTGCTTGTCCCAGCATCTACCTGCAGTGAGTGTACTGTGAAGTTATGGTGCTCAAAAGTGTACGCAAGCACAAGTTGACTATATGGCCAACCTCCATCTACCAGTCAATCAAAATCAAAGTGCTTTATTTCCTTTAGACCTTAGGACTCTTGGACACGTCAATAAATCAAGTGGGTAGACAGAAGTTGGTATCGTATATACCTAAAGATTATGTAGGTACTATATAGATAGATAAAGTTTGGTTAACTTACACTGATTTATAAATAAATAATGCTGGGCAGTCCACAAAGCATCATCTAGCCCTAAGCTAAGCAGGGCTTGTGATAGGGGAGATGACTAATATATTTAGTACAATGTATTACATAGATATGTAGATATTTTTTACTTTACAAAAAATGTCCAGAAACTGCAAATCTTACGAATATTTGTCCCGAGGCGGGAATAGAACCCGCAACTCCCGCATCTCTTTATTATTTATTCTATTCATGATTCGCTGACGGCGAAGCTATTAAGCTCTTCCCCACGACACTCTACATCTACATTACCTGCCCTATCAGGATTCCTACTCATTTGTCACTTCAACGCATCGCCCCTTTATCCCAAGAAATGCTGCATAGGCATGAACTCGATCACTCCATTCTAAAAGGAATACGGGATAAAAACATCAGCGTCACCCGACCACACATCCTGTGACAAATAGTGTTGCACCGCACTACTTAATGAATCGACTTCTGATTAATGATCTCACTCGGTCTTATCGAGCGATTGTCTCCTCCCTAATGGGATCACCCAGGGGAGGTTTGACACCTACTAATTTGAATTTCCATCTATTTCACAGCTCTACCTAGACTGGCTAATGAAGCCAGCATTGAAAGGACTCTCTTTCCAAGACTTTGTGAGGAATAACGGGTTTCGCTTAGCTAGGTGGTATGCAAAGTGCATTGTCGCCAAGATTGGTCAAGTGCCGCAGTGTTCTATTTTCGAAAATGGTTTCATTTTAAAAGCTCGTTAAGTTGAATCGGTAAAAAGTACTGATGGAAATAAACGTTAATCGATCAAACTGAACCAAATTATGATGGATAGACGTTGACACAGATTATGACAAATTGGTATATTTCAACTGCCCCTCAAGTAAAGGCATCAAAACAAAACATCATTACTAAGGACCCCATATTGAGTAAACAATAACTGTCGGTAACTCCTGTTGCACAAAATCATTTTGTTTTCGTAGGATACATTCTCACAAATTGATGATGGAGTGCCCTTATGTATTAATTTATTTTTAGTAGGTAGTTAAGCTGACCACTGAAATAATCTGGAATGTCAAGTTGAAATTTGTTTCTAACAAAGATTCTAGCAATTTTTTCTATAGAAATGTAGCTTACGAATTAAATTAAGGTTGATCATTTCGGGTTATTACAAAATGTGATATGATATAACAACCTCTATTCAATTGTATTTTGGGAGCATTTTGATCGCCTAAAATCTCTTATTTTCCGAAATGCTCAAATAATACCACTAAAATCAGTTTTGTTATTATTATTATAGAAATTTATTGATGATTTGCGGCAAATTACATTTCCGCTAGTTTTACTCCTTGATCTAGAAATAAAAAGAATAATCTCATGCCAAAACGAAATGATAATGTGACGACTTAACAAAATGATTCCTGAGCTACCTCCCCAGATGCGTGTTTATATTACTTGTTACTTACTGAGGTGTTAAATCTATGACGTCATTCTCAAGTCACCACCAGCTGGCAACATAATAAAGTAAACATTAACATACATCATGGTATTGCCGCCTTCGACACTTTTTTTACTCGGGCTTGCAACAAAGTAAACTTATTTGGGAATGGACCATAAATATCGCTGGTGACATACACGTTTTTAATTTTTTTTTCTTCTTTTTCTCAGTTTTGAACACGTAATCGATTATTTTAGAGTTTTTTAAAGCTCTTCATTAACAACGAAGTCACAGTTAAATTATATAGAAACAAGTTAAAACTAGTATTTATAGTTGAAACAATTGTGCTAACTACAGACTGTTGTAAACAATCTACAGGTGGCTCAATTTCTCCATATCACTACCGGTCGGAAGCGTCCCCAAGACGCTGGGTACCTCCATTGCCTCGATGTATGACAATGCTGATGCACTGCGCTGAATAGTTTGTCGAGTTTGAGTTGCAAATAAAGTATTGATAAACTTATCGTATGGTTTTTTATTGATTCTGGGAATATCATATATGTAATTATAACGCCTTAACGGTTGAACGGATCTTAGTTAAATTTGGGTTGGGAGGTAAACGATATTTCAGGTATGGACATAGTTTACTTAAGAGCGTGCCATACCAAGCACGTGCGAAGCAGTTTTGGGCAGAATCTAGCTCACGATATGTTTGAACTCGATGTTAAGTTATTTCGAGGATGTTGGACGACCTCTGTAGCGCGTCGGGTGAAGGTCCGCCCGTGACGCGGACGGGTTCGATTTCCGCCTCAGGCTCAAGGGGAAAAAAAGTTTGTAAGTACGATGTGCATTTATTTATTTTAAGTTATCAGGTCGTTTCCTATGTTTCGTAAAATATATATTGTATTAAGTACAGACTCGTAAGAACAAGGGGGATCTGACCGGAACAACTCTAAAAAACTAAATCACAAACGACTGCCATGCAGTTAGGAAGAGGTTCCGTCCGGCCAATTACTATTATTTATTATTAATTGAATTATAGAACCCCATTTTAGCTGCAAAATGTAGCACAGATGCATGTTATATTGTATTTAGTGGATGCAAGAGCCGAATAGTTCATCTTACACAAAAAGTTTAGGTAGTTTTTTCGCCGCGTGGCAAAACGCACGAACTGCAACTTACTTGGTTGTTTACTTCAAGTCGACCAGTCGGGTGTTGATAGAATTATGTATAAACATGCCGTTTTATATTAATTCATTAATCAATAAAATTATTTCCATTAATTCTATTTCAGAGTCGTACTTGGATGTTTATAGTTTCCGGATCTTTCAATCTTTCACAACTAAGATTAAGATTCAACTATACCCCACTGGTTGCCATAATGAATGTGCTACCAACACCCACCACCAGTAATCACTACCACCCACATCCAGCTCTAGAACTAGATCTTGCTTCAAACATTTCAATTAACAATAGCCGCACCATTCATACAAACGATCTCACAAACAAAATCACCGTAATTGACTCCATTTTGATTCAATAACACGGCACTGAGTTTTGTAATTGTGATTAGGGGCCATTCATTATGAATCTATTTATGTTATTCTTTTCTATCTATTGTATTTTCGGGAAGTGATATATTATGAAAGGTTACCTATCAAGCGATCTTTGGATATTGATCTACGGGCAAGGGATAAATAGGGTTTGGTGAAAGTTATTGAGGACCTCTGTGGCGCAATGGGCCAAGATCCGCCTGACTGGATGCCGGAAGGATGCAAGTTCGATTTGACGAAGGTCTGCAAATCAACTAGCTGGCGAAAGACAGCTCAGAACCTTCGAAACTTGGACAAGCTTCAACGATCCAAAGTGGATGTTGTGATTTGAGTGGCTGTGCCAGAGGAGTCAAATTATCTTCCGAAAAGTACTTGAAGTAAGAACCAATTGAGAAGGAGTATCTTCATTGGGCAGCTTATTTTTTACTACCTTTTTTTACTTAAATAGAAAAAAACACTGTGTAAGCGGATTTTCAAAGGAACCATTTCGCGCTACGCGAGAGATTTCCTTTGAAAACCATCACCTACTTGAATATACATACAATGACACTACGCGGCTACGCACTTTTTAAAGAACAAGAAGGCTACTCACATGTGCGTACTGGAACCCGCAGGCATCCATGCAGAGGTAGAGGCAGGTGGACACCCCCTGGATCGTCAGGAGGCCGACCTTGTACGTCGCACGCTGAAGTATCGCTGTAACAAACAAACAAATTGTTACTAATTATTGAATCACCTTTTGTTACTTGTATGTTCCGTTTTCTATAGGCAAACGAAGTTTAATCGCAGACCAGAAGGACCACTTTGAAAATCGAAGTAAATTGGTGGGTGACGTCAGAACGCACAAAAGGACTGCCGATCCGTTCTTTCGGTTAACTTCCTTTCCCATTTATTTCTTAGTGAGCCGAAACGAAAGGTGTCATGAGTGACGCACCCCAGAAACTGAGTGTATCCCATCTGGCCCGGTGACTTAGCCCGGCGCCGGGCCACATGGGAAAAAAAAGTTTTAACTGGCCCGGTGATGTAGAGTACATACAGTTGAGTACATTATATGTACATTAGTTACATTATCATCAGCCTATAATTAGTCCACCGCTGGAAAAAAGTTGGCCGTGTGGTGCCGGCATAGAATTTCACCACCCCAACTCTTCCCGTGGGTGTCGTAAGAGGCGACTAAGGGAATCACACCGGGGGGCGGGCAGCAGCGCCCTCTCCAGAACAACTCCACCGAACTGCGATCCCCAACCCGCATTCCCAGCGTGGGGATTATGGGCAATAACCCCCAAATGATAATGCCATCTATGGCGCTCATTAGGGGAGGCCTATGTCCAGCAGTGGACTATTATAGGCTGGTGATGTTGGAAAAAAGACCACCTAGCGAACGCCAAATTATAAAAATCCAGTAGAGAATGGGATCTTCTATATTCTTGTTAAAAAAAAAAATAATTCACCAGTGGTTTGGGCGTTTTGGGCCTAGATGGCGCTATCTGCCAGCATTATTCATAACAGAAAAGCATGTTTTAATAACAGGAACAGGTGTGAATAATCGCCAGAAAGGATATGAAGCAATTAACCGTAATAAAATAACTCACGTAGGGTTACTACTTACCTCTATAAGCTAGTAAATTGTTTGTGAAAGTACGTGTGTCTATTTATTAGATTTCATTAGACTTCCCGTTCCTTGGATTAACTTAAGATAAGCGGAACAAACTGATTTTGAAATGATTTTCGCTTTCGAATCTATAGAGTTAATCGATTCCCAAACACGTTGGCCGTATATTATTTAGAACTTACCGTGACATGTAGTATGTGTGTAGATAACATTAACATGACGTCTCTGGGTCATTGAAATTTTTAGTAGTTTTGAAGAATTATGTACATCAAATAATGAAAATATTTATTCTAATAAAAGGCACAGTCACTTCTTCAGTCACACCAGACACACACACGAGAACAAATAAGCTTAGAGTTAACAATAATAAAAGTAAAAATTTGAATTTTATTAAAATTTATTAGTAATAATGTACATATAAAAGAATATGCGGTGCCAGTATGGAACCCTTTCTGTAAATATGTATGATTGTACTTATAATAAAGGAGCCTAACTCTGCCCAGACTTTATTCAAATTGAGACATCAAATTATGTCTTCTACTTGCATGTTCTTTTATTTTTGCATTAACCTTAATATGTGGAGAGCGCAGTCAGCATTAAGAATATCTTGAAAATTTTATATTATTTAAAGTATTTAAACAGAAGTAATAATAATGTAATGTACTAGTAGTCGTTTATTATTCATAAAATAAAATTAATAAAATGTAGTCTTACTTAAAATAATTATTTTAGTTATTTTTTCTTCACTAGAATTAAGAGCTCTTTGTGTCGGAAGATTTCTTACAATAAATATTTTTAAACTTACGCGATCTGAACACTTAAGTACTATTATTATTATAAAGGGCATTTATCACGTTTATTGGCCTGTGTATTTTTACGGATGTAAAAACCCGTTATAATTATAACAAATAATGAATACCTATACTTATCTTTATGGCAGGTAAACCTCTAAACAATTTAGCAAAACGGTGTAGGTAATTTGTCAAACACAGAAAATAAGATCGCTGACAAATTAACATTAAAATATTACTATTGTAATATTGCGAAGTAGTTTTAAACCTTAACTTAAAGGGCTACCCCATAAAATTACGATTACAGCTGAACATACCAAACAAGGGGTTTTTTGATACAATCACCACGCCTCGCTCTAAGCTTGTGTATATTGAACCAAAGATTCAAAGTCGCCGGCTTCAGCTAGTCAGTTCCCGATACTCATATCTCCCTCGCAATCAGTTCGCAACGCCAACGTTAAGGTACCTACAGGATGTTCAGTTTTATTGTGCATTTGCATCTTAATAGAGGCATTACCGGTGAGCCCATTCAGTTATTCACTCCTCACGCAAACATTTTGTGATTAAGAGGTTTTATAATGATACTTTAGTCAGATACGAGGATGTATTGGAATTTATTACACCCTGTAGGTTTATCGGAATTATGTGATTAGACTGGGTTGTTTTAAATGAATATATTTGTGGCACTATTGAAAAGCGAAAAACCTAACTGTGAATAATAAAATATGTCCTTACTTTTTTTACAGACAGATACAGAAAAAGGGCTGAAACCGCAAAAATTTTAAACCTTAAAAATTGTAAATTAGGTACTTAGATACAATAAAAAAAGTTTAATCTAGAATAGTTACTGGGATAAAGTTGGGCACATCCTGTAGCTAAGATATTTCTTTAATTAGTAAGTATCATTTATCCGTTACAAATAGTTCTGTGAATTATTAGCGAGCCAGATCAGACACGAGCGAGAAGATATGGGCGTCGATGGGTTAATTAAGTGATCATCATGTGGCACGAGTGGTGTTAATCAACGTTGAACCATTTATTTCTTATGAGTTAACTATTTTATATTGTTGATGACTTGACTTCTTCGTTATGGCAATATGTGTCTGATTTGCCACTTTTCTGCCATTATTTATTATTATTGATGAAGTGCCAAAAGTCCTTGTGAGATGATTAGGTTATTAACGTAGACATTTTTGTCACTATACAGCCTTCGCACTCGGGGAAATCTTACTAATATTGTAAAGAGGAAAGATTTGATTGTTCGTTTGTTTGTTTGAATTGAATAGGCTCCGAAACTACTGGACCGATTTCAAAAAAATATTTTACCATTAGAATCCAAAATTTTCCGTAATGAACATAGGCTATAGAATATTTTCAAAAAAGTTAGGGTTCAAATGGTAAGGTTTTAATTAAATTTTTGTTAAATACCCGTGCGAAGCCGGGGCGGATAAAATGTTAAAGCTCCGGCGCCGGGTGAATTTCCCATACAAACGTAGTAACAAAATATTTGTAATAGAAAAATCTTGGGTTGAACGGGGCAGCACTCTAATTTGAGAATATTTTAGAATAGTTATGAATAACTGGATTGGAGAATATGTTCCCACTTGATTTGAGGTCTTAAGTTTTCATGAAAGCCCATATTACCATTGTTTTGTCCCCTGTAAATTAGTGGAATAACATACAAAAAACACATAACACAGGCGGTAACGATATACGGATAGTCGGCACTTTAGATATACATATAATAGATTACCGTATTCTTGGACTGCGTCCGGTGTGCTATGTATGACAAGGCAAAGCGCATCTCAATTAGGAATGAATTATTCCTATAGTAAACTACTCAGATATCACTAAAAAACACCGGATTTTTTTAATATTGATTTGCCATAGTTTCAGTAGGAAAAATCTAGATTTGAATACCATCTTTTGATCAACAAACTGCTAACACTCTTCTTTCATGAATTCGATTCAGTAGCTCGCTTGTTACCATTTCTCTAATGCATTCCTCGCCTGCAGGATATATGCTACGTGGGTCATGAAAGTGTTTAAACGCGATAAAAAGTACAAGCATGTTAACTGCATGCAATTTGCGTTCATTGAGCCGACCACCGGATGATCCATAAAAATCCTTCGACAACACAAAGCGGCGCCCGCGGACATAGTTGGAATCTCCAGAGCTGGCTTAGTGTTGTGTTGATAGTTTGGTACACTGTACTCGCTATTACAGAGACCTACATATTTATAAAGATAAGTACCAACATAAAACTTTAATACTTACGCATAGCCATAACGGCCTAGCCTAGCCACAGTTTCTCCCTAATACAATTTTGACAACTTTTAGCAACTTCAGCATAATTTTTTAGGGTTTCGTAGTAAGGGTGAAAACGGTAGTCCCTGCTGCCTCCGCTGTCTGTCTATCCGATCGTCCGTCAGTCAGCGGGCTGTATCTCATGAACCCTTAAAGGCCATAATCCTAGATGAAATTTTTGCAGAATATACAGGGTGATTGGAAGGTGGGTGCAAATCTGGTGGGCGAAGGTAGTGTGGACTATTTGGAACCATTTAAGCCATAGTTGTCTTAGACGAAGTCTGACTATTTCTTTTTTACCAATTTCTAAAAATATTTTTAAAAAGGTTCGAACAAAAAAAGCACCATACGTTTTTTTTATAGCAATAGTTTAGTTAGTAGATTTCGTAGTAGAGAAGTGCCAAAAAGTCTTTGTGATAAGATTGGGGTAGGACGATCCCTATCATGGGTGTTGTTAATATTGCGCTTACTCACTATATGTATATCGTAAGCAAGCCCTCGCACTTGGGATAATCTATTATAACATCCAAATCCAATAATATCTCGAAAATGGATAAGATATTATGTATTTTTAAAGGTCAATAAAGCAAAAACTAACACCCTTATTCAGAATATTGCCTAACTTATTATTAAGCACCGAAAATTTGAATTAATCAAAGGAATTACTCCGAATCGACGATTAGTCTATTCCTGACGGACGATTCTTGAACGGAGCAAAGAATTCTAAAAGTGTATTATTTATCTAGTTTCAGATTAAAAAGAAAAAAATATAACTAAGCTGAAACTTTGCAAAACCTAGATACTTAAACTAGAACTAGGCCATCGCTACTTTACATCATATTTCAAATAATCGACGATCAGATGCGCACGAGTCACCACGAAAACCACCGTAGGCGCATTAATTTATGCCTACATAAAACATTTTATTACGAATTTTCGGAACGATCACAGCTTATCAGCTATCTGTATTCGATCGCATTTATTTTTATGCGAGATTCTATGGTGCTTAAGCGCCATTTTTATTGAATTCTGGTAAATTTATTGCTAATCATATCGAATTTCACAAAAGTCGTTAAGAGTTACAAAAAAAAATAACTAAGATGGATTATGGTATTAATTTTATGAATCTATAGGTGCTAAATTCGATTTTCAATAAAGAATCTGCGCCCAATAAGATCTCCATAATACTTTATCATATTTTATATCATAGGCGTGTTACCCTATCGATGAATATGATATCGATAACTAGCACTAATACCCGATAAAGAGTTGTGAATGAAGCGGCTTGTGCAATTTGCGGCGGCGCCTGCTCGGAGCGTAATGATGGGTTATTGACAACTAGTGCTGAGCAATAACGAAGGTAACTGAGAGTATCGATGCCGATATTTCTAGCTAGTTATATAATTTCTTGTTTGTGTTTTTCAAACTTCATTATTTTGTGGCACAACTTTTAGATATTTTAAATACGTATGTACGTAGAAATAGAATAAGGTAATAATCAGGTATATTTCATTAATTCATTACTTAACACATACCTACACAGCAATAACGGCATTACATAACTCAAAGAAAGCAAATCTTGTTTTCTGTATGGGTTAGTAACAAATGACTGATGTATAACTTTTAAACATGAAACACATGTATTTTGGTAAATTTACATCATATTCATGAATCATCGACCAGATGGCGATCACCAGATTCGCCCTAGGTGTTAATCAGCCTATTGATGTCTTTTGCCTTCACATCGCTCCTTTTTGCTCGTCGTGTTACACATTTCGCAATAAGGAATGGTATTACTGTTTTCTGTATATTGTTCTTATTTCATTCGAGAGACATGTACGTAGTTTTATTACCCAGTGAACACCGAGGATAACTAGGTATGTACAGACTAATGTATGTAGTGTAGAGGTATATGTACTTACGCATTCCTGTACATCATCTCTGTTTGACTTCTTTCTATCTTATAGTATTTATATCCTACTAGATGAACTTAACTTATGATGAATTAAATTTATAAATCAGAAAATATTAAAATTTCTACTCAATAACTTGTTGCAAAGCGATGATATTGATTTTTATTATTATAGTGTAGTCTAGAGTCAGAGTGCAACAAACATGTCATAATAACAATTTTTTGTTACCTACGCTAAACTGCAAATTTTAATAACTGACCTTTAAAATGGCGCTAGTTGCGTTTACGCGATTCTACGCAGGTAATAGGTCTCAGACACGCACCGACCACACACGCGGTAAGACGTGCTAGGAACGTCTGATCACTGTTATTTATGTAATTGACAACTGACGAATAAAGAGAATCATTGCTTGTGTTAATGGTAATTGAAAAATACCTTATTATAAGTGTGAATATTCTTGTTAGAATGCGCGGAATATAAAAATAATTATGATTACCAAAATAATTTATTTTTATTATCTATTCATTTAAAATCTCGAAAGTGCGGATGGCACTTTTGTAAGTGCTTGATTACGTACAAACGGAAATGTAACTGTGCATGTACAATCCATTCGCTATGATATGAAACTATAGGTTATAACCATTATTATAAACGAAGCCGAAGGTACGTTAGAAAACAGATGAGTTAAACGATATAATAATAAAACTTTGATTCTACGATGACATTCCTTTTGAAGTAACGTTCAAATAGATTAAGAAATCAAATACAACCCCGGAGGATAAAGCTTTTATAAAGATATCAAATTATCTTGTCATAGCATCTACCATCTACATTACATTAAAATTCTTAACGGTAGTGTTATCTAGTAGTCACCTTTTCACCTTGGATCTTTTATCACTGACGGAACTTGGCTGTATCTTTCTTTTATTGTTTATCTTAATTATATCTTCACACTGTACTATCATCTTTATCAATTTAAAAGTTAATCCAGTGTTGTCAAAGATTTAACTTTTTCCCCTTCTTTTAAATGGCTCGCAAACTCATTCATATTTAAAACTTAGGTTTTTCGTGATTTATTATAATCGTTTCCTATACAAGTTTTGCCTTAGGGTATATTGCACTTATTCTTAAAATAGCCAAAAGGTATCTCATAACTAGCATGGTTTAATGATTACATATTGCGGGATTAGAAAAACAACAAAAATAAACATATACAACAATAGTTTGTATTAAAACGTCACAAAATTAGATAACGAGAAAATATCGAAGCTTATGATTACAATAATCTAAATAATATTACCTACCGACAGTAAATAAATGACCAGAAAGGTGCGTAGGACTAACTAAAGTTTCATTTTAAACTAATTACGCAAGCATTAACCAGAATCATGTCACGACACCGTGAACTATGGCTATAAAAAATTTCGTGTCCACTTTATTGTCAATGTTAGAGTAATGAAATTATAAGATAAAATCCGAAACATTACTGAGGCATAAATTATAATTACGGAGAAAGTAGAGGCTGTCAGAATTGGGCCGTCTCGGACCACCGATTAGATTATAGTTAAATATTTGGGCAGGTTGGGACGCCTTGTCACAAGGAGCAGATAAAAGGTTATGACAAATCTGGGAACCCTGCTACTATAAATTATGACAAGCTACGAGTTTACTATCACAGACATTAATACTTACTATCTTGAAAACCCGGTAGGGTTTCTGTTAGTATTATGGTATGGAATTAACTTTTGCAATCATGATCATTATCATCAGCCTTCCAGAAACTAAAAATATTGGACGTCGTTCAGTTCATTAATATGTGAAGTTATTTCTTATTTTCAAGTGAATTTTTATTAAATTATTTAACAAAAAGAATGCGAAACAGAACTAACGATTGCCTTATGTTAACACCAGCACATCATCAAATACTAGTTTTACACAAGGAATGCCGTAAAGTTTACGATACTATTCAAAACAGCTTGCAAAGCAGTAAATATAAATTGATTTAGATTTATTGCCCGTGAAGTGCTTATTGTTGGGGGGCCTCGAATTTTTCCTTATTTTTAGGTTTTTAGGTTATACCTATCTCGAACGTTGTGTACTTGTTTTTCAAAAACTTTTTAATAATTACTGAAAACAAGTACCTACCTACAGTATCGCTGGATTTTCTCTCTCACGTGACGACATAAAATAGCGTAGAGCTGCCGAGTTCGACGATCGGCCTTGTTCGGAGATTTTCGCCTAATCTGTAACGTCACCCGACTAACGTGCAAACGCGCACGTATCGCAGGCTACTAGTGACATGTTTGCAAATATCGATACAATGGAAAATGTCATTTCTATTTTAGTTTCTTCTAACTGATTAACTGTTCTCTTTCAATTTTTCATTCACGTATTTGCTAATTCAAATATAGTTGTTCGAAGATAAGTTAGAGTCCACTAGAATCGGAATGCGGACTTTTATTCCGGTCAACGAATTAGCATCACCATGCAACGTGGTAATGCTGACAGCATTCTGGGTACTGTGCGCCGGTGGCGGCTTAGATTTATGGAATAGATATTATAATACATATAAACTGGTAAAACCTTTATTAACAAAGACAAATACAATTCAAATATAGTTGTTCGAAGATAAGTTAGAGTCCACTAGAATCGGAATGCGGACTTTTATTCCGGTCAACGAATTAGCATCACCATGCAACGTGGTAATGCTGACAGCATTCTGGGTACTGTGCGCCGGTGGCGGCTTAGATTTATGGAATAGATATTATAATACATATAAACTGGTAAAACCTTTATTAACAAAGACAAATACAATTGAATAACCAGGAATTCAGTACTACATTTGTTTATTTTTCTCAACATCGAACGACAATAATCATACGTCGGTATAAATTAGATTATTATCTTAAAATCTACATAAACAAAATACTCTCACTAGAACAGGTATGCGTTATCAAAACAGGAAAGATTTCATCATGTCGTAATAACTAATTAGTCAGTCTTATAGAGTTCATCGCACTAATTACTAAGATTTATTGGGAGGGGCACGATAACGAAGGTGTATCGATAAGAATAGATCATTAACAAATCTTATTTTGGATTAAGATGGTGATGAAATGGTCTTTGATGCCAGATGACTCACTCATTATCATTGCTAATTATCCGGAATATTTTTTAAAATGATTGATGAGGTGATTATTTGCAAAAAATTGTCGGCTCGTTTTGATGTTGTAATAAAGCTAACAGAGACAGGATATAAATTTACTATCTCAAAAGTTACAGTTCAACAAATCAATATAATAATAATAAACAGAATTAATCGAAAAAGTATTTCGTTAAACAATATTGTCATCCGATTACTGGATCAACAGGTAGTTAACTTACTAGTTATTATCCATCAAGATAATAAACATAGGACCTTTTACGTCAAATTATGTAATACAACCGCTATTATTCGATGCAAATACCATTGAGGCGCCATTTCTGTTTGTTTATTTATTTATGAGTTTATTCACGAGTATGTTAACTGTTTCTGCATAACTGCTTATGCATGGAGCATTTTAGCTTCAGGTGGTGAAGATTGCACAATTCTCGCAAATCATTCTTCAAGTGATACCTTCTTGAATGGGTTTTGATAAAATCTCGACGAATTCGCTATCTTAGAGGAGGTAAGTATTTTTTATACATAGTTTTATCAAAATAAATATATAATATAATACAGGTAATGGTAAAATTAAGTATAAAACATACAAATAACAAATTTATTGTTGATTCGAGTAAACAACGCAATGCTATATAATAATATCATCCTCATCTCACCTTTTCAATGTGAATGATTTCGTTATATTCGTTTTTAATAGTTAACCTTTAGCAAAATAGTTACCATCTTAGAGTAATCCTTTAATAAAAGGTAATGTAATCCAGATTTGCATTTTTTGTTGTTTGTTTATTGGTTTTTAATTCCTAATTAAAAATATTTTAACTAATTGTTTAGCGGTGGTAGGAACAATCGGGAACTTTTTATTCCCGACTGTTCCTAGTAGTAACAGTCGGGATTTTTTTTTCCCGATTGTTCCTAGTAGGGACGCAGGGGTAGGAACAATCGGGAATAGGCGGTTTAAAGTAGCGATGACGTTTATAATATTTTAAATACCTTCTTAGGTGTCACCCATCAAACAACATGTGAGTTTTATACTTTAATTGATTATTACCTTTTGAAATAACTTTTGTCTAAATAGCGGCAAAGAAATCATTAAGTAACAAAGGAAATCACAGTATGCTTTGTATAAACATAAACAAAATTGCTGTTGTCATTAGCAAAGATATCCTATAATGTCAAATTACAAAAACCCAAGACTCAAAAAATTCCTTGAATACTAACATTAATTTTCCATTATCATTGAGTAATAGAGGTCTATTGTCGACAGCCACTGTATCATACAATGATATCATCTGTACAAATACAGACAAATCAAATAATTCACGAGATAAGCCTTTCGGAAAGTCTGTAGGCGAATGTGTCTCACTCCATTCATGGTTGCTTGTATCTATGCTATTTGGATTCTAAGGCGAAGGTTATAAACTGATACATGAATGAGCAAGGATATTACAAGTACAATGAAAAACCTTGATTTCTACAGGGACAAAACAGGGAAGTTATAAGAAGTTTAATCGATCAGTATCAATGCTGATGTCAACATTTAGCAGCAAAATACAATACAATACAATATAAAAATGCTTAATGTACACCAGAAAAAGAAAATACCAAAAAAATTACATAAGACAAGTACGATGAGTGTTTATCCTTATCACAGAAGCGATCTCTTTCAGGCAACCTTTGGATGGAAATAATTATTAGAATTTTAAAAAAGCAGGGATAAGATACCTAATATAATTCAAAATATATATTATTTACACAACATGAGTTCTTAAAAACAAATAATAGATAAATAGACCTAATATCTAACTAAATATACTTTACACAGAGAAATAATTAAACAATCAAATAAGGATATTTGGGAAATTATGCCCTAGTTTTCTTACAATGTAGCGAAGAGTGGTCAAAATAGTTATTCTAATATGTTAACATAGAAGTAATAAAATAACAAAATCATAGCGCATATCAACGCCAACATCAAAAGCGAAATAAATAGCTATAGTTCAAATTTTGTAATTAAATTCTTTTATTTAAACAAGAGATGGATCAGCTAAGCGACCACAATCGTGATCTATAAACCGTGGCTAATTGTGATTTTATGGGAAAAGCACCATTGATTGTACAGTAAGGATCAACATTTTCTATAGGTAGGGTAAGTCCGGGGGAGATGGCCCTACTAACTTTGACGATATATTTTCTAGAAACTAGGGCGATTAAAACAATAATTTTAATTGTAAATAAAACTTTAATTATTCTTCTACTAGTATTATACTCTCAATCAGCCTCAAAATCAACAAAAAATAGACTTAAGTGTCTTTAAAAAAAAATCACGATTGGCCATCTCTCCCAGAGTGTCCGGGGGAGATTGCCATGGGGCTCGGGGAGAGATAGCCTTTAGTTTTTTTGCCATTTCCCTTGCCTTTTAAATTTTTTATCTCCTTTAATTTCTTTTTTCCGCATCTGGAGCACATGTCTTCGTATTCAGTGAAATTTTCATGCACCCACAGCATACACAATTTACATTGGAGCCAGTCTTCAATAAGTTGTGTCTTATAGTAGTTTTCACCGCAGCCCCTGCAGTTATCTTCTTCATTTTCTTGATTTTCACTTCCGGACGAATCGCAGAAAACCATTGGAATTTCTTCACAGCTACTGTCCGAGATCCTGCGAATGGCTCTACGTTTCCTGACAGTCTTTACCAATCATAACCAGCCTTCTCTTAATTTGAATTGTGTGAAATGTTTTAACTTTAACTGCTCCGCAAAACTAAATGCTTTTTGTGTCATCAATAGTCAAGGGAAACCCTTTTCCCTGCATGTCTTTTATGTGTTTACAGAGTCTCTTTTTCTAGAAGTTGGACCCATAGGACCCTTTGAGTCATTATTAAATTTTAGTCTTCTCTCCAACGTTTTCCTAGGTATATCGTAGATAATAGACGCTCTGTAGCCAGACATCGTTTTATTTTGAAACTCCGCCATGGCTTTTTTTAGATCATCTTCTCTCCAAACGCCTCGAGAAGAAGCTGCCTTCCGGACGTTGAAGTTAGGCATCTGTGAAAAACATCGTCATATCAGAATACTTAGTAAAATAACAAATATAAAATAAGGCCATCTCCCCCGCAAAAAACATGGTCGTCTATCCCGATTGTACGGGAGAGATGGCCACTTCAATTTAACAGAGAATAACGTCATCCTCATTGCAAATTTTTAAGTTAGAATACGGGAAAAGGTAATCATATCACAATAAAAGTACAAAAACGGGGATATTTTGGAAAACTTTTTTGAGAACACAGAATATATCAACCCCTTACACTATATCGGACATATGTCAAAAAATGAAAGTGGATTTTACTTACTTTTTCATTTCTTTTGTCAGAAAAATCACGTTTACACTTGTTGCTAGCAGTGTGGCGAAGCGAACCATCATGAAACTAACACCGTCTGTCGGTAATAAGTTGCAGTTTTTTCAATTGGCTATCTCTCCCGTACGGCTGTCTCCCCCGGACTTACATGCAATCCGTTGGTTAACCTTAACCATTTTTTTATCGAATCTGTGTTAAGGTTTTAGGTAGAAATCTTTGTAGTATTTTACCAACATTGGGACCACAAAACTGTTCTAGTGATCTTAAGTAATTTGCCTAATTAAATGCAATAAAAAATGTTTTAGCATTTTAATATCCATTAGTCTCTGAATTTATCCTTTGATCTAACAATGGACTTCTGTTTTATTTTAAAGTCGTAAAACGAATGGAGTTTTAATTTTAACGCTCTTCTTATATGGAATTTAGGTAAAAAGATTTTATCTCAGATATTTTATTACCTAGTACCTAATGCAATTTTTATTTGGAATTTTCGTGCGATAAACAGAAAAATAAAGTTTAGTACCTGCAACTGTAACACTTTCATCGATAATGTAACTAAGCCGTTGTTTTCATCGACACGTCGTCGCATCACTAAACTATTAAGATAAAATTCTTTTTAATTAACAAATATGGGTCAAGGCGACATTTTTGGTCGTTTCCGCAATTTAAAGAACAATAAACCCAGTGTTCAACCTTATCATATCGCTTCATTTATAAATGGCAATTATTATTAGGTCAAGGTTTGCCAAGATCATGTTCAAAGCACATCAGAATATAATTTTATAAAATCTTAAATGCACGAAAATTTTAAAACTTTACTAGTTCCTTCCCCAAGGTTGTCTAGAAGATATCTCTTAATGATCTCAATCTCTACAGAATTAAACGCCTTTAAAAACGATACAAAAATTATGTACCTACTTAATAGCTCAAGTACTTCGTTGGTACCCAATATTTCAATTTACTTTATTAAACAAAAAAAAATCATATATACCTATTACAGTTTTACTTAACTAATGCATAACCAATAGGTCGATAAGTGAATATTGTGTTCAAAATTCAATTGTACATCAATGATAATCAAAATTATACTCACCTACCTACTCATATGTATATTCACATAGTTTAGCTTAGCTTTTCAACACATTTTTAGCTGATTTAGTCCCACCCCTACACTAGAGAGAACTTGTTAACACCTCTACGAATAGTGTTTTCCACAATTTTTTATCTATAATTCGAAATAGGTACTTTGAATGTCGCCTATTTTAGATGTAAAGTTGAGTAATAATAAAATATTATTACGATATAATGATACGTAGTTACGTCTTAAACTTTCTAAGTCTAAACGGTACGACTTAGTTAGGTACGAAGCTAGGAATTTCCTTTACAGTAGATAAATTCTATCTAAGTATGATAAATACCTAGAGCTTTCAAAGAGTCCACTTTTATTATTGAGTTTCCACTTGAGTACATAGAGTAGAATTCTGAAAACAAGTCAAAAGTCCCTGGTATGAAACAATTTGCATATTTCATTAATTTCGTAACAAAAATAAAAGGGAAAACACTGTTTATCAATTTATCTGTCAACTCTGTTAAGGGCCGGTGCACTTCAATTATCATAAAGTTGACGCGCGGCTGACAGACCGTCAAACAAAGCTAATCTGACACTCGGCCCCACACAGAGGGCGCCTGCTAAGCTGTCAACTTGACATCTCCGATCCCCCTCACGGTTGCTTAATTTATGATTGTTTTAATAACAAAAGTCCGTTGATATTTTAATCTCTCGAGAAAGTAGAGATTGTTTTCATTATTTTACCAACCGATGTAAAAGCTATTGAGAAACATTTATTACCTTGTAAAAACCAATGATAAAACAATCTCAACAAGATAAAGAGCAATTTTTTGCCGATTGCACGCCACAAATATTTCTGCGGTGCATTAAAAACAAAAATTTAAGCTTACGTCTGACAGGTTTGAGATCTTTCGTGATTTATTTTTATTGAATCGCCTTAAGTGATATTGAAATATTGGCGCAATAAAAATATCAGTAGATGCATTGATTGCTTAATTTTATTTGGCATTTGTTAGTATTGGATGATTTAAATGTAAACGATTTATCTCAAAACATTTTACGCTTTTATGCTACGATCGAGCATTCCAATAATTTAGAAATATGAACACAGAATTATTTTTGTACGATAATCGTGGTGATGACGGTAGAGCTACCCAGATTTGTAGGAGATTTGTCCACTGTTGAACAAATCTCCCCCAAAACAGGTTGGTAGGTAACTGTGCTGAATGAAGAGAAATTACTTTATTCGATCTATAAAATCAAAGTCAAAGTGCTTTATTTCCTTTAGACCTTAAGGACTCTTGGACAAGTGTCCAAGAGTCTTTTTATATCCAAGTAGATATATCGACATACCTATTACCTAAACTTTACCCATCCCTTTATACCTTTTCCAGGAAAAAAAGAATAACTTATTAGGTACGTATAAGTTAATCCAGTTCTAGAACAAACATATATGTACAATGTATCAGACACAAAAAACAAAATTGACGAGGACCGAAATATCTGTTTAAATTTTGGCTTAGAATAATTTATTTTTAATAAATATTTTGAACCACGGATATTTGAAAACACAAAACAAATTAACACATTTAAATGGAAACAAATTAGAACGGATTTTAAGATTGGCACATTAAAAGGTTTATTTAAAATTTACAAGCTCTGACAAAAATCTGTTGAAACAAAGATATCGAAACATGATTTCGAATTATCAAGAGTACATACAACAATCCGTAGATTAAAATCGATTAATGGTGATTGACGTATTGCAACCGATTACCGATCAATAAAAACATAAATCAATTAATAAGTTTCAATTGACTTTTAATCTGATGGTCGACGTAGGTATGCATACCTGTCTACCTACATCTTATTGCCACTATTTACCTACTCTTTAATTTGCTTTGTGTGTGGTAATTTGTTTTATTTTTCAACATGAATGATCTTTATGTACTACATATACTTCTTATTTTGAAGACGGATCATGGATTAAAATCAAATAAATAATACAAGTTCAAATGTCGTATTTATATTTTGTTCCTAGTATCATCAAAACAAAGAAAAGTAGTGATTTATAAAATAGAGAAAAAAAAACAAACTTACATTCAATCTTCTAAATAATTAAAATTTTAGTTACTACTTACTGTAATATAGGTATCCTGAATAAAACAAAAACACTTTTTTTATAAGCTACGGAAGAGATACCCAAAACTAATTACGCTTAACTAAGCATATTATACAGGCTGTCCCGTAACTCAACGTCAACCCGAAAACGACGGACAGGTGGCTTCATGACGACCCAGAACAACTATAAAATCATGGGTCTATCTTCAATGGTTCCAGAGTTATAGGCTTTTTACTGAAAATCATAAATTCTCTGCCTGGTGTCAAACTTTTCTATGCTGTGAATACAGATGTCAATATTATCCACATTTTATTTTTGTATTACAAACTCAAATAACACAGTCTTATAATGAATTGCAAATTTTAAACATATTGAGTAAAGTTTTTGAAAAAAATACTGTTTTCTTCGGTTATTGCATCAATGATTTTCAATCAGGAAACTTTGAAACAAAAACACTTTTTTTATAAGCTACGGAAGAGATACCCAAAACTAATTACGCTTAACTAAGCATATTATACAGGCTGTCCCGTAACTCAACGTCAACCCGAAAACGACGGACAGGTGGCTTCATGACGACCCAGAACAACTATAAAATCATGGGTCTATCTTCAATGGTTCCAGAGTTATAGGCTTTTTACTGAAAATCATAAATTCTCTGCCCGGTGTCAAACTTTTCTATGCTGTGAATACAGATGTCAATATTATCCACATTTTATTTTTGTATTACAAACTCAAATAACACAGTCTTATAATGAATTGCAAATTTTAAACATATTGAGTAAAGTTTTTGAAAAAAAAAAGACTGTTTTCTTCGGTTATTGCATCAATGATTTTCAATCAGGAAACTTTGACTCGTCATACTGAAAAAAAAATTCACCACGATAGGCTGGCATGTTCTGTGGAAAGTTGGCGCATTTATCCTAGTTTTCAAAATGGTATCATACGTCACACTTTTCGTCTTTAAATAATAGTAAAATATTGATTTTCTGAAATAAGACCCAAACTCAAAACAGTTTCACAAGGAACATTTTCACGCACAGTAGTTTCAGTATGACGAGTCAAAGTTTCCCGATTGAAAATCATTGATGCAATAACCGAACAAAACAGTCTTTTTTTTCAAAAACTTTACTCAATATGTTTAAATTTTGCAATTCATTATAAGACTGTGTTATTTGAGTTTGTAATACAAAAACAAAATGTAGAAAATATTGACATCTGTATTCACAGCATAGAAAAGTTTGACGCCGGTCAGAGAATTTATGATTTTCAGTAAAAAGCCTATAACTCTGAAACCATTGAAGATAGACCCATGATTTTATAGTTGTTCTGGGTCGTCATGAAGCCACCTGTCCGGCGTTTCCGGGTTGACGTTGAGTTACGGGACACCCTGTATATTGTTATTACACTAACACTTACAATAACAAAAATACTTAAAAATGATTGATTTATTGAGTGTCTCAGTATTTACTCACACAATCCATCCACCGCTTTTTGGTGTTACAATTTCTCACTTATTTTTTAGACCCGTGTAACATTATACACTCGACAACATCAACAAAATTACCGCCTTAACTACCGGCACGCTACGGTTGTATCATATTTAAAATAACACATTTTATCGACACTATCATGTAAAGCTTCTTCATAAATACTTGTATCGCAGGCTACATCTTAATAAATTTAGATTTCTGTCTAAAGATATGTACACTTGACGTCAAAAGTAGTTGAACAACTTACACACCCAAGCCGGTGTTATGCTAATTTTGACACTGAAAATTGCGTGTCTGCCTTTTCCTTGCCTGGCTTGTGTATTCTGCAAATTGAAAATAAGTGAAATATTGTTTTATTAAAGTTAAATCGTAGCTGTCTCAAACACACACAATCTTTTACTGCAAAGTAATTAATAAGATAATAAGCAACAATGAGCCACGTAAATAGGATGCGTGTTACACTCACGAACCTCATCCAGCAACCTGCATAAAAATATTATATATTTCGGTGCATAAAATTATCACTTGTAATGTTAAGCTACTTTTGGGTCTTCGTGTGTCATATTTCGGTTATTTATGAGAGGGCCCTTTGCCGCCGTACTTATCAGATGCTTAGCAAAGGATATTATTTTTACTGTGAAGTTGTCTCCCTTTTTATGAGCTCAGGGTAGTGCAGTCCAAGTTTAAAATTATTCAAGGAATCCAATTCAATTTATTTTTAGAATCTGAAAATTATTAGAAAACTAAATCTCAATACGAAGAAAAATTTTTTTGGTACTTAGGTAGGTACTCTATGTAAATTCTACAAAAGGCCCTAAAATACTGTGAATAGGTAAAAATGTCACCAATCCAGAACCTTCTATTCTATGGGATTAAGCTTAGTAAAGAACAAATTGTTTTATATATTTAAAAAAAAAAAAAAATATGAAATATTTATTCAATTGAACTGAACTCTACAGACTCACGTAAGTGCTAACTACATAACATTCCTAACTTGGAAAACTTTTACTAGTTACACACTCCTACTTACACTAGACACATAGTTTACTAGTCAACAATGTCATTATGTCAGTATGTTTACAAGGCCTGACTCACTCACGTGGCTTTCCTTCGTACAATTTTGAACTTTTTGACGCAAGCAAGTTAGAAACCGAAGTTGAAATTATAATTTAAGTAACTAAATGATTTAACTGAAATATTTCCTTCCATCCTGACTACGAGACTCTTGCGCAAACAAACAGGGTTGTCCAAACAACAACATCGATAAATCTGTCGATTAGTAATCACAGCGAATCGATATTTCGAGGATCGACTTTATCGAGCTGTCATCACTTTGGTAATATTTAGCCCTGAATAAGTTGGTTTGCATTTCACTGAAACTATGGAATTTGTAGAGAAAGTATTTACATCTCTTCTACATTACAAAAAACAAGTAACATTGTAGGTATAAAGGCTTTTATAATTATTTATCTATCTCATCTTGAGTGCATAGAGGGAATCGAGCATAGCGAAACTAACCGGAATCTACGCATAAAGAGAAATTTTGAGACATAGGTACATATTTTTAAAACAGCTGAGCATACAGCGTAATAAAGAGTTCATTAATTAAACATGCGTTTCCTAGCAGTTGTTAATATGAAATTATAGATTATAAATAATTGAAAATTAAATCGGCTGGCTCGTAAACGAGAAATATTATGATTTATGTAATTTTCGCGAAAATATTCACTCGCGGAAATATCTCCTCGCGTAAATCTCATTCGAAAAACTGTCTTCCTCGATAATGTCCTGATACTCTTATTTTGACACCTAGTTTATCGATAATCTTACGATCGGTTCTCCTCACTAGCTGTTATTATAAGATCGTTAGGAAACAGTAGTTACTAGGAATTGAATGTTATTGTAAATAGGTAACGGTCCAGATTTAGTGCTTCGCGAGTTCACAAATTGATATATTTGTTAGAGCTAATTATAGATGTGTTTCGTTCTTTGTTTATAAGGGAGCTACTCAATTAATGAACTTTTTTTAACCTATCTACTTGTTTGGCCCTTAAAGATTGTCTGTTAGAGATCGCTCAGCTATAATACCGACCATAGTCAAGTATTTTATAAAAACATCCTATAATTAATACCAATTATTATAATTATAGTTATAGACAGAATGCATTTATCTATGAAGCTTTTTGCTCGTTTAATTTATTAGTAAATAGCAACAATATAATTCAATACCAGCAGAAGTAAACTCAGACGCTTACTTAGTGACCAATTTTTTCAAGTGTAAACTATATTATGTTACGAAATATATTTAAATTAGTTTTCTTTTTTTATTATCTTTTTATACATTGTCTATGTTTCATTAAGCTTAAACCTACTTTGCATCATATTTTTTACCATCCTATCAGCGGAAACTTGTAATTAGCCGTCATTAAACATTTATCCTGGTATACATCTGAATCTAAATTTTCCTAAATCTAACAGAAAGTTTTTCCAAAATTTTGTAATATATCTCTGTCTATATTTATTTACTACTAAGCTATGAAATTGATACTTAATAAGAATCATAATTTCAGAAAGAATCATAAGTCATAGACCGTGGGTGCATCAAAATCTGTTCTTGCCAAGTAACATTGCCAATAACTTAAATATTTACTAAAGCGTGCACGTTACTTCCGCACTTCCCGCTGCTAAGTTACAAGTTAAATTATTTATTTATCGTTTACACATTCAAGTAAACCCGAAAGGTATAAATAGAGTCTAGTAGGTGGATGTGAAATGTTTGTGTGCACTTATTTATGAATAGCAGAGTAAGAATGAAGACGTAGAAGCGGGTTAGCTACCAAACGAGGTTTTTTCTTTTATACCACCAAGGTGGCAAACAACCATGCGACCCGCCTGATGGTTACCGCAGCGTATCAGGGACATTATACGCGCGTTCTCGAAGAAAATTAAACTAAATAAATAAATAATGCTGGACATTTCACACCGCATTATCTAGCCCCAAGCTAAGCACAGATTGTGTTATGGTACATAGATAGATATTTTTTATTGTACATAGAAAACGACCAAAACTCCCTGAACAAATATTTGTCCCGAGGCGGGAATGAAACCCGCAACCTCATGCAGGCGGGCCTTCGCCCACCGTGCCAAAGAGGTCGTCGGAGTAGTTAGTTACTTTGTTGGAAAAACGCCACTGTTCATAAGGAATTCGTCAAACTTCGATAGTTTTTATAGTTTTATGTAAAGTCTTTGTAGTGCATCATTACCACACGACCTCTAAAATTTATAAATATAATTTTACATAATTGGGAAAACTTAATTAATTAAGATATAATGAAAATACGGCAAACGAAAGATTATTTCATCATTAAAAAATTATTCCACGTTCAGGACTTTAAGTTTACACAAATATGCGTGTAAAAATTCAGGCCTATCCGATCCTTTCCCTTCAGTAGTTTTGGTGTTGGTAAAATACACAAGTTTTTGTTGCCTCTTTAGATGTAAAACACAAAGCAGTAATGGATTGTGGTTTCACATTACCTGTCATCAAACTCATCTATTAAAATTTACTGTTCATACTAATGCTGTGCTCGAACTCATCTATTTACTCTGAGACTAATATTGTATCTGTCCAATTCAAAGGCAATAGATCGTCGGTCGGTTCTTCAATGAAACCGCAAGGAAGCATTTAGTCGTGGTAGTAATTCAGTTTTCAAAACGATGAATAGTTCTTTTGTTGCATTATAGCTATATCTGCCATTTTCCATTGCTGCTGTACTGAAGAGTTTCCTGATCTTCATTAACATAAATAAAGCTTCTGGTCGAAGCGACGTGTGACCCGAGTTACATTTTTACTTATAACTATATAACGGCGAAAGTATTATCAAAATCTCTTCAAATAGACGGAGAAATCGAAAACAAAAACAACAGCCAAACATCTCCTCCTTTTTTCGAAGTCGGTTCTAAGAAGTTTTCATTCCTAAATAGTTGCATTCGTTCAGTTTTTTAGAATTTTCATTTTCTGAATAGGTACCTTAGTTGTTCGTGCACATTAAACAGACAAAATTAGAGTATTCCTAATGTATATATTATACATTAGGAATACTCTACGGCCCGTATTACCTAAGCCCGTTCAGTTATCAATCTACGCTTGAGTAAATTTTCTATGTCATAAACTTTACCCAAGAAAAGATCTATGACTAATTATAATTAAGCTATCATAATACGGCCATAATTCAATTTGTTCCACGTTCGCCTCACTTCTTCGCTCCAATATTGTAAGCTACAGAATTGAAAGGTACCTTACCTACAGAAGTACTGACACAAACACACACAACATCTAATTTAGCCTCGACAAAGTCCTACAATTCAAAGCGCCATCACCATAACTATCTCGAAACAATGCTATAATATATTTCATAGCTTTAAACATCTCAATATCGTTTTCAGAATCCCAGAAATCCTCAGCAAACACATAAAGCAATTTCACATCATCTTAGCATGGCATAAAGCAAGTCCCACTTTACTTAGAGATAGCTTTACCGATTGACTCATAACTTAGTAATGCGACGTATGAATAGGGCTGGCAAAATGGGAAAAGCTTTTCTTTAAGGAACTAGTATTAGTACCTACAAGGGCTAGTCAACACATAATGTGTACAACTCATTTGGTACGTGAATGAGTTTTGAAAGTGTAAAACAATCCATCTTAGGCCAAATCTTTACTTTCTTAAGTTTAGATGGTAAAACGCTTTACCATTACCATAAAAAAATGTCTAGCTGCAGGATATGACTGTTATAAGGTTTTGAATTTTTATTTTACCCTTTATATTTGATTACTTAATAAAGTAAAAACAACATAAATACATTTTTGTACTGTCTTTTCAAAAATGTTATAATATGTATTATGCTTGAAACATTTTACCGAAAACACAAAATTTTTTGAGATGAAATACAGCAACAGTTTACGAACATGAATACGACGGAGATGGACGAAATACGAAATTTATATAATTATGATACATTGATACAATTGTACCGACTATTCAAAAAACGTTATATTGTGGTTGAAACTTTTTTCCAAAAACACAAACTTTTTGAGATGTATTTCAGCAACAGTTTTCAAACAACAATACGAAGGAGATGGACGAAATAAAATAATGTATAATATATAACCAACCCTAAATCCTTCAGTGCTTAGTGTCGATGCCGCCGCGCCGCCCGGAAATATTAGTTCGTGTGTCTGAGCCAGGGGGCGCTAGTAAATGCGAAGAGCTTTTTCTTCCTTTTGCAGTCTTTGAATCCTATCCTATTAAGTTGAGCTGTATTTCGGAGTAATATGTTGGTAGAGCCTTCCGCGTATTTATTTATTATGTTTGTGTATGTAGGAGCTAATGGTTATCAGGTTTAGGAACAAATTTAACTTAGCTTTCGGTGTTAGAGCCGTTTCAATTTATCATCTTTATAATTTTTAAGAAAAATATATATGGCATCAGACTTATAATTCTATAAAACATTAAGTAATCAATGATCAAATGTCTTGTCAAAATCTGTTAAGCAGGAGATTGAACTTTTGAGAACTGCCCCCTAGCGCGTATTTTATTTAGGGTGGAATAGGCAATATTGATATTGAATCGCCATCCGTTGCGTACATTAACGAAGTTGAAGGAATAAATTTCAAATAATTTACGCACACGATGACAAAGTAACATAATTTATTTTGTCACTTTGTCATTAATTACTCAACTGCAATGGACATTTTATTGGGCATAATTAATAATTCACAAAAAAATAATTGCAATATCAAATACCTAAATTTTATATCATCGATCTAAATTAAACACGTAGGTAACGTACAATAGCCGTTTTAATGCAAGCAATTTCTTCCAGTCCAATTTTTTCCAATTTATCAATTTATAGGACCCCTGAATATTGAAAATTCAACCCTATCAAGCAAGTAAATGGAAAATCCATAACTTATCAATCAAGTGTTCTAAATTCTAATAGTTTGTAAATTATTAGATTAACCCTTTCGTCGCGCCTGCTCGCCAATAACTTAAATTAGGGCTGGCGCACACATATCAATTCGGAAACCGTTTTATTCTTCTTGTTTCAAAATCAATGTGTGCGTTTTCGTTTATGTTTTAGGTTCGCTTTAGGTTTATTTGCCTGACTGTGAAGACGGATATTACTTTAGTGAGATGTAGTGATAGGTTATCAATTTTGGTCGTTGTCCAAGCAATTTTGAACATTACCCAAGGCAAATTGCATTGGGCACCAATGAGTGATCAAGTCATAGTTTATTGGAGGGATATCTTTAACAATAGTCATGTATGACAGTCATAAAACCCGTTTATGTTGAAGACTTTCCTACCTACTTATTAGGAAAATTATAACAATATCGAGAATTTTCTGCCACAGAGCAGCTGCCAGACTAAACAGAGACCAGCTTTTGACACTTGTGAACTATAACTACACAGGTGTGTGCTCGAACACACGTGCACTAACGAGTACCTCACTCTCAAAATTCGATGGGACGGACTAATCGGTGGCAAGACCGCCAGACTTGTCGCAGAACCAATGGTTTAAACTTCAGAGCCAAATTTGTCAGCTTTGACAAATAAGTCAAAGCTGATGTTGCCTATCAGCTTTAACTTGTAAGCGTACCAGTGTGCGACTCCCTTTAACGCCCGGTAGCGTTTGGTTAAAATTATCTTGGACTGAAGTGTTCCACACGAACTACTCAACACCTCTTTAGGCGAGAGCGAGATTCGTCTTGATACTTTGTCCGATCGTTCATCATCATCAGCAGCCCGTAAACGTCAACCAGCTCCGATCGGTCAAATGCGTGGGTATTTTCATTCTCTAAAACAAGGTGGACCAAAACGGAACATAAAATAGTATGTAAGTTAGTATGTAAGAGCTTTTGTTTATTAAGACAATAAATGTTTTTTCTTTCTTTCTTTCAAATATTTCTACAGTCTCCACATAATCTGTAGAGTAAGAAAAATTAGAAGGTATCAGTGAATTGAATCTTAACTGTTTGAATGCCCAAGACATAACGAAGTACCGCAACCAGTATCTGCGATGTGATTTACTTGAGTATTGAAAGTAATAACTATAATACTTTTAAGGTTTTTTATTTCCACCTTTCTGCAGTGACTAGGTGCAAAGTCTGACGCATAGTAAATAAAAATACAAAGCTAGATAAAGTATCAAGATAGTTAAGTCAGCGTGCGTAGCACACGTGCCACTAATATAAACCAAGGAGCGGACGAAATTAAATAAATTATAAATTAATTATGGATGTTAAACATGCATTATTAAGAGTCTAATTAACAGAATGCTTTTCTAAGCTGTCTTTTGATGTTCTTGTTATAGATACTTCTGCGAATGGTGTTTATTAAGGTCCTTAAAATTAGATAGATATAATTCTTTGATAATATGATAGAATTCATTGATAATAAATAAGTATTTTATACCTATTTTATAATTCACGCATCGGGATAAATGTTTGTACCTACAGTTTGCAGATATTCGTTCGGGTGTTCTGGACGTTTTCTATGTACAATTAATATATATATCTATTTTATTATATATATTGTATGATGTACATCAGTCATCTAGTACCCATAAAACAAGCTCTGCTTCGCGGCATCATGTTGGACAATCCAGCAATATAAAAATAAAGACTTGAAACATCCATATACATATAATATAGATCCAGTGTTCTGGGGGTAAGTTAGTAATTACTGTTAAAGGACACCTGGTCGATTCATTTATTATTATATTTTTTATTTTGTATTCGCGAGTGTAGAACCTACACCTGTTATCCGTCGCTGATTGGCGGGTTAACTACGAACCTAGTTTTTGTTGGAAGAATACTAACGTTTCATCCCATAACGAGGGACTTTATCAGCGTGTACAGTTGCTTCTACAATTCATAATGAACTTGGCAAAATATATGCTATATAATATATCTAGGCAATAGTATGCTTATAGGATATTTAGGGTTCCGTATGAAAAATCAAAGCTTGATAACAACATAGAAGCTTATTCCAAAGCATAATAAGCAGAAACTCAAGTCCTGCTTTGAGTAATTATCACAGACCACGCAAATCAAACCAGTTATCAGCTTATCAGTAATCGCCTAATAAATTAGATTCCCAGATAATATTGTAAACACGAGCTAATTAGAGCATAATTACAATATTGTTTAAGTCTAAGCTCTAATGGCATCGATACACCCACGGTATGCGACCCACTAAGGACATGAGCTTCCTTATTGAAAATTACTACGGGTTCTCGCAAGTAACTCGATTTCGCGACATTGTGATACAATCAAAATAATTATTGGTAGAGTTAAGTGAGACGGCGAATGTTGTCTAGAAATGGAATTTGCTTGTACTTAGATACTCGTAATTAAAGCTCAGAGTAATGGGGACCTCTTATCTATTATATATATAGATTATTTATAGAGAATAGGGAGGCAGTTGCCCTGCAGTGGGACGAAACAGCTGAATATAATAACTTTATAATAAAGTGATTGTTCACAAAATTTTTGTTTGGGCTATGTTTTATTGAGGTACCACGTGGGCGAAGCAGCTGGTTCTTGCTAGTCATCAAATAATATAATGTCATAAAAGCTTAAAAAATTTAAAAGCAAATACTTTAAAGACGTATAAGTACGGAAGAAATAGTCAGTGTAAATTAAACGCAGTAGCAAAAAGATAAGTAGAAGGAATTATAAATAAATCTAAGATAAACAGATGCAGCTTGTAAGTACCTATCAAACAAACAAGATTGATTTGCAATCATATTATACGCTCCGTCTACCATTCTATTCATACAAATAAGGTAGTTGTCTCGTAAAATGAAATAGAAGTTTAATTTGACATGCGAAAGTGCTCTCGTTGGAATACAATTTACTGAATACATGTTTAGAATATCAATTTGCGAACCTGTCGTCAGCTTGCAATTGCTATGAGCTTTCACGGATATCATTCAATGCGTTCAACAAGTTATAGTTTCTTGTTAAAAGTAAGTAAAAAGCCAGATAATATCGCATTTTCATATGCTATCCTTTCAACTCTTTGTTTATTTTTCTTACTTATAACGGTAAAAATTTCGATACATACGAAATTTCGATAAAAACTGTCAGAAATATTGCTAATCCGTTACCGACGTTTTCCCATTCCTCAACTACACTACAGAATCCGTCATTTAGTTAAATTCAGTATATCCTAACAAACTGAGGTATCTAAGCGATAACTCAGACTACGGTACATTTAGTTTAAATAACAGCTAGTTAGCGTCACCTATCCCCAATAAATCGAGATAGGATCGAGAAAGCTTGTTAAGGGCGTCCGTTATGCAAATGTTATAGGAAGTATTCTAAACTGAAACTTAACTCAGTTTAATAGCGCAATGAGCACTCATCAACAGATCGCGCTGTGTGATTGTACAATTCATTGCCGTTAGCTTTAGTTGAATGGGGTTAGATCGAGGTTTCAAGGTACATTCACAAATATATTTACAAAATTATAGAATAGGATTTAATAGTACTGACAGCGTCACGAGGATGGTCACGACAGAAGACCTAGGCGATCACTAGACAAATACCTATACAGTTTCAGTTTCTATTGAAGTAACTAGTTCTTATTTTCTTGCTATTTAATATTTACACGATTATGTATGTAAATGGCAATGCAGCCAGCATCTTGGGTACCTACACTTCCCATTGGTAGTGATATGGACCCGTTGAGCTACCTGTAGTTTGTTGGTAACAGTCTTCAGTGGGCTCAAATGTTTCAACCGTGAGCGCCAGTTCGAATTTGGTTATTTAATTGTAAATTTTCTTTATTAATAAAGGTTTCACCATTAAAAATATATATTTATTTACTTTATTAAGTTATTATTCTTACCTCCCGCTGTCTTGATATATTAAAGTCCACATTTATGACACCAACACCCTGTATAGTAGGTAATACTAGCCGATTATGTGAAACAAACATCCTTTATACGGTATTTTCAATAATAATCAAGTGTCAGTAATGGTTGTTATGTTTGTCCATGCATTTAAATCGGTTTAATTATTGGTTAATAATGATAAATACATTTAGGTATGTGTTTATAATACCAAATAGGTTATTATAAAAGGATGATCGTACGGGTTGGCGCGGGATGATTTTTTTTTGTTATTTTAATCTAGATATAACGTCAGAAATGGTTATAAGTACATTTCGTTGTATTCCTTGCAGAAATAAATTTAAATTTATGAAAAGTTTGAATCTCACTCACGCCAAGTCATGATGTTAAACCTGAACGATTTTTATGGGTATCGTTTATAGGGTATTGAATTTACTGTTTTGATTATACCTCTAGTACCTATGTTCGTGTTCAAGGCTCGAACTCGAGGCTCGGGCTCGGGGCTCGGACATACTATAATAATTGCAAATCTTAATTCCTCGTACAACGTACAATGGAATGTTCTAAGTCCATTCCAATGCCATTAAAACAAAACCGTAAATAAACTATGCAATTTCAAGTACCTAACTGTATAGGAATGTATATGGCCGCAATCTAAAATTGTGAAGGGATAGACAGCACAACACCTAATCTGAAGACCAGCGTAGACAACCTCTGTGGCGGGGTGTGCGAAGGTCCGCCTGCGACGCAGGAGGTTATGGGTTCGATTCCCACCTCGGGACAAATGTTTGTACGATCTGCAGATATTTGTTCCGGGTGTTCTGGTCGTTTTCTATGTATAGAAAAAATATGTGTATTTATTTAGGAGGGCAAAAAGCCTTTATTAACAAATAAAATTACAATGATCTAACTAAATAAAAAACTAGTATTTACAATTGAAACAATTGAGCTAACTGCAGATTGTTGCGAACAAACTACAGGTAGCTCAACTGATCCATATCAATACCAGTTTGGAAGTGTACCCAAGATGCTGGCTGCATTGCCACGTTGTATGGCAATGCTGATGCGCTGCGCCAGATATTGACCAGCTCTTGGGTCACATCATTTATTTAGGTAATATTGTATTAAGTATATCAGTCATCTAGTAGTCATAACACAAGGTCAACTTTACTTGGGGCT
Organism: Eupithecia pulchellata; assembly: GCA_963931895.1. Classification (NCBI taxonomy): domain Eukaryota; kingdom Metazoa; phylum Arthropoda; class Insecta; order Lepidoptera; family Geometridae; genus Eupithecia; species Eupithecia pulchellata. Next base: position 4,939,580 of record OZ007539.1, read on the forward strand.
AGACGATGCTATATGTTTTGCCCAGCGTATTTAAAAATATTTTTTTACAAATGTACATAAATAAATAATTTATTTTAAAACTAGTTATAATAATGAGTTTAGATCATGGAAGTTTAAAAAACTTTATTTACGGCATCTGTAAGCCAAGACTACTTGTACCCATTCAAAAGCTCGTAGTATTTTCCGCACTATTTTAATTCTATCGGGCGTTTAGCAAACAAATCAATCTACGGATCGTAAACATTCGTCGGTATAAATGTTAGTTTTACTGCAGATTGTTGTGGATGTCAACAACATTCTGAAAGTGCCTTCCCCAAACAAGGTTTTGCCATAACAACCTTGGCAGAATGAATTCTCGGGTTGAAGGGGGTGAATTATTACGCCGCTACAGCCTCAGTAGATTTTATCGATCTTAAAGATCCTCGTTAAAGATTTTTAAGAATTTTTCCTTAGCTTACTCGCATAATCTATACTAATATTATAAAGAGAAAAAGATTTGGTTGTTTTTTTTTTTCAAACAATGTAATTGAATAGGCTCCAAAACTACTGGACCGATTTGATATACGTATATCCTATACATAGGCTATAGAATATTTAGAAAAAACTTAAGGATCCGCTTGAAAAATCCAATTTTTGTTAAATACCTGCGAAGCCCGAGCGCTAGTCTTGTAAAAAAATTACAGAATAATATCTTTACTTGATATTAATATCAGTTTCATACGTCCTGCACCCATCACCACCACCACATCACCATGTTAATAATAATAAAAATAATAGAATATATAAATTCTAACCCTGAACAAATCTCACAAATCCCTTAAAAAACCCCAGACAAAAAATTTGAATTTTATCAAGAAGCAATAAATCTTTCACATGCGAAAAGAACGCGTGAATACACTTAGGTAAATGAAGCGTGTCCCGGGAATCGAACCCGCTGCTTAATTGCACGGATTGACACCCGACTGAGGGCTCCGATAAAATATCGTTGATTGGGGCCTGATTTTTTGTTTTATCAATGTTTTGATCTGAGATAAGACGATAGACGCATTTTATAAAACAAGTTGATGCCGTCGGATTAGATGATTCTGGTTTGATATATTTACTCATCAATCTTATTTCTAAACTTGGGTAAGTAATGGTGAAGTTGAACTGGTTTAAATAGGAGGGACAGTTTTGAATTATTATTGAGAAATGGAAACAATCAAGAATCTATAATTAACTCACTTACTGCTTATGTTTACTTATATATATTATATTATAGTTAATAAAGATAAAAACACTTATTTTTCTAGATAAAATTGTACACGAATAGCGGCGGCGCTTGGTTGTTGTATGTCCAGCGGGCTATTATAGTCGTCTATTTTGAAATCGACGTCGTTTTCAAAGAGTTTTTAAAATTGTCTATGATTTATACTTTTTTGAAATACATTAAAATTAATCAAATAATTTACCATTACCAACGTACTTTCCAATCTCCGAAGTAACTAGTACCATTTCTATAAATAATCGACAAAAATACGAAACCCTCGGCGCGCGAGTTACATTCGCGTTTAACGGATCTTGTTTGTAATTGGTAACGATCAAGCGTTGGACCACAATCACAAGAAAACCGAGATGGGAACCAAAACGGAGCACGCTTTTCTACAAGAATTAATCTGTGTATAATTTTGTAGGTACTGTCACTGCTGAATGTACCTAGCTAACTGCATCGATAATCGCTTAGCGGCTAAATCAATTAACACAGTATGACATTACGGAAGTTAAAGCTAAACACTTACCTATGATACTTTGATGTGATTGATTACCGCAATTATGCTTGTTTGTTATGCTATTATTGACTTTATAAGTTGCATTTGGCGCCAGGCTGTGGGGATATTATATTTATTTTGCATACCTAACATATTTTATGTGAGTGATTTAATCTAGCTCGTTAATTTAATAATAGAATTAAAATTATTCAAATAATATTATCGATAGTAATAAAACCATGATTTGCAAAATATTTGAATATATTTATTTGTTTATGGCGCCAGCGGGCTACGGGGATATTACATTTATTTAAATACCATACATAAATATCCTATGATGTCCAATTAACCTAACTAGCTTGTTTGATAATAACGGAATAAAAACAATTAGATTAATTGTCTATTGTAATAAAACTAATGATAATAAAATATTGAAATATATTTCTATGCAATATATTATCTTAGTCTTACAGAAGGATATACTGATTCGTAAGATTACGTACGATACAATACATAACTCTTTAATATTAGCTCAGCTCAGCTTTGAGCTAGATAATGCAGTGTGAAAAATTAAAACTAAATATGAAATTAGATACAATAGAAAATATAATACGATTAGAAGCTATTTCTTCATTTAAAAACTGAAAATCTTGTGAAATATAATAAATTTGGTGTTTTGCTGCACGGATCATAACAAGTATGACACCATCATAGTTTACAAGTAAAAATAATAAGTAACAAACTTTAATTTAACAATATATTTAGTTCACAAGATACTTGTTAAACCGAATACGTTGTTTAACAATCTACTCATTACTAATTTGCTTGAGACTCAAAGTTGCAATTGCATAATTATTTAAGTAAGTCAATTGAAACAATAAACAAATGTGCTAATAATGTTAATAATAACATCGGAATTCAAACAAACGCTTTTAAATGGGCCAAACAAAACTAGTTCGGACTAATAAATACCTAAATAACTAGGGACCAAAATTACCAAGTATCAAATTTACCAATGTTGCTATTTGCAGAATAATACATCGGCCAACAACAAAAGTATTCAAAAATGTCATTTCAATTTATTGATTAGTTTTAATTTTAAATAGAGAATGATCCCGTTAAAGATAAAAAATATACCTTATGAGTGTAGACAACCGAAAAACACACCGATGTCTTCATACAGAAATGCATATTCGTTTTAAAAATAGTCAATGATCAGAAATTTACGCCAATTTTAGGTAGGAACCGAGTTGAATTAAATTCTTATTTATTTATTTGCTTCAACTGTACATAATTTGTGAGAGGACATTATAAGGTTATAAATTTATTATTATGTTATTATTTGTAAATAGTTGTTCTGATTTTGTTTTTGTGTTTGTTTTGTTTCTTTTTCACTTCTTCCACTAGTGGACAAAAAATTGAAGTGAAGGGAAATCAATAACAACTTATTTCTTTTTTGTTATAATAATTAACTGTATGAAATTTGACTTGTCTAAGCGCTTATTTTGTAAGCCTAAAGACATAAAGTTATTGAATCTGAATCTGAAATCTGAATCTGATTTGGTTAAGGTTTCATTGAATAATATTTGTTACGTAGGTACGTCATTCTTCCACAAAGCTCGTAATTATAACGATTTCGTTACGCAACCAACGGCCGATTCCTAACGAATTTCACATGTCCATAAAAAAATTAAAACTGTTGCCATCTGATTGACGTACCAATACATTAAAATATCAAATTAGCCTTTTACGACTTCAATAATAAAGATCTTCAGTTTTTACTGCCCCCTAATGACATAAGCTTTGGTTTAGGTAATTGGAACTGTATTAGTTTAGTTAGAGGTGTGTTAGGGTTATAACTTATGTGTTTTATAACATGTGGGGGTAGCCGCAAGTTAGAAGCGTATGGATGTTTTGGTTAGAGATGCTATTATCAACACATAAGACAGGGAATATCAAAAGTTGCTTGTGTTATATGTGGCAGAACAAAAAATAAACTATTTTATTAATAGCTAGCTTCTGCCTATTGTTTTGCATGCGATTTGACTATAATGTTAATCTAAGAACTACATCTGTGCAAAATTTAAGCACGATCCGTTTATTAGTTTTGGCGCAGGCGCGGCAAACAGCGAAACACTTTCCAGTTTTCACTGTAGACTTTTTAAATTTTCAAATATTATATTGGCTGTTGTGGATCAAATAAGAATTAAGGCGAGTAAAACACGTATCCAACACCAAAACATGGTATATACATACGAGGTATATATATCCTTAACGACCCGTGACAGGGTCACGGTGTCACTATTGTCACAATTTGAATCTTACCAGGTAAAGGGAATAATTAAATATAGTTTTCTACTTCAATTTAATTCAAGCAACTCTAAGTCTCTAGTTTTTCTAAACCATCCTAGACTCTGATTACCTACTACAAGTGCTCCAATTATGTAACAACCTCTTCTCGAAACTCTACTAATACGACAATCATCGTGTCCGTCTGTCACGCTCATGACTTGAGCCGAGGCGGCTGTGGGTGAGCGGCAAAAAGCCGCTGAAGAGCCGCTAATCACAACACTGGCAGTCATCCGCTGGCTGAGGGCATGACGATTCAATCCGCGGATTAGACACAGCGTGGGTTATATCAGTGGCACAACTGTAAAAGTAGATTTTCCACAAATGATAAGCTGAAGTATAGATCTAAATGTATCAAATACAGTCAAGCTATAGCGTAGAAACGATTGATTGAATAAAATTGGACATGGGCAAGCACTGTTTCAATGATATGTCTATAAGAAAAAAATCTTACTATTACTTAATATATGTATCCTTAATACTATTATATGCATCACTTCAAAAAATTAAATTAAATTGTATAAATTAAAATTAAAACTTTACACAACAGCTTCAAACAAAATCTTACTTAAATTTTTTTTATATACAAAATTAAAATTATGCTAGAAATGAGTTACAAATTGATACATAAGCGTTTAATTTTTATATTCTGTTAATTACTTACTGTATTTTTTTCTTTGTTAATAAAATTTATGATACCTACTTATATGATTGATAACAAATACGAAAAACAAATAAATCCAATCGATAGATTGAATGAATACTGTATTATATATAACTAGCGGTCCGCCCCGGCTTCGCACGGGTATTAAACAAAAATTTCAGAAATTATACACACTTACACGATGGGTTTCACAGTTTTCATACGGATCCCTTACTTTTTTAAAAGCATTGGGGTTTTTGACATTGAATCGACACTCCATAACTGACACTGGCCGTAGAGAAAAAGCAAGCACCGTGCGCTATATATTCAACCTCTTTTTCTATTATGACGCGCCATAATAGAAAAAGAGGTTGAATATACAGCGCACGGTTCAATTATTGAATTTTTCATGCGGATCCCTAACTTTTTTGAAAATATTATATATAATATTATATATGTTCATCACGGAAAATTTAGGATTCTAATGGTGAAAGAATTTTTCAAATTGGTCCAGTAGTTTCGGAGCCTATTCAATTCAAACAAACAAACAAACATCCAAACAAACAAACAATCAAATCTTTCCTCTTTATAATATTAGTATAGATAAATAACCTGCTGTATAATTTACACTGTGTTCATAGGTTTTTGCCGCCTATTTTGCCGAACGCAGAAATTAGTGTGTAGATTAGGCACAGAATAGCTAATATACTAGATTTTTTTTGATAATAAGGATATCTGTAATAGGATTAATAGGTTTATCATAGTAGTATAGTATAATATAAGCTTTCGTATGCGGATTCGTGCGTTTTACTTTTTGGTACCTTATTTTGGAATCAAACAAACGGACATGACGAACCTGTTCGATTAGGGTTTTTTGTTGATAGTTGTAGACACTAAATACTTTTCAAAAGTCCAAATGAATAACTAGAATATTTTTGTAGATTTTCTAGCAAAGTTCCAACAGACATATTTAGCCTAAAGCAGTTTTATCGACCGATGTGACGTAGCACGTTGCCGGTTCGAGTCTGAGACGAATGTTTACACGATTCGTAAATATTTGTTCCAGATTTTAGGTAGTTTCTATCTAAAGTAAAAATAAAAATATATTTATGTAACTTATATCTTGTTTTAATAATATCAGACATCTAATACTTATTCATAACATAGCACAAGCTCTGCTTTGCTCGGGGTTAGATGATGATCAGTGGATTGTCCAGAATAATATTACTATTTTATTACACTTAAAATTAATTAAGTTGTTAGTTAAGCTCCACAGAAATCGTTCTGCTAGAATTAAGGGCAGAAACGAAAGTAGGTTAGGTACCTATTTGGAACGATCTTAAATTTATGATTGTGGGTAGCCATAAATGTTCTAAAGATTTAAGAATTAGTCTGTTCTAAAACCGGCTAGACACTTAATTTCATTATTTTTTCAATTGTGAATATTAGTTCTGATTTGGTTATTTAATTGTTATTTTCTTTGTTAATAAAAGTTTAACTCAGCTTAATTTATAATTTTTTTGTTATCCTAAAAGCTTATGAATCGCTTATTTTTTTTTCTTCAAATAGTCGGAGAATCAGGAGCCTCGTCGGTTAACTTTATAGTTTGTTTCAAAACTTCTGTCAAAAAGCTCAATTTTAAATTGAACTACTTTCTTTTTTGTTAACTTTTGTTTAGAAAGGAACGCCACCAGCTGATTTGACGGAAAATCAAATAATTTTGAAAGGAGATCAAAGACTCAAACCCATAATATCATACAGGTAAAATACGACTTCATTTAACCGTCGATTACATACAATGAAACTCAATTCTGAAATGCGGCTCTAAGCATTTTCAGAAACTACCAACCTTTTGCAATTTATGGAATTTTCACTGGCAACTTTACGACACACTAATGTCCTATTTTACATTTTATTCATGGACTTCAAGGAGGTAAGATATGGTCAATATGCATGTGTGTGGTGGCAGACTCGACATTGTTGATTTTATACGGAGGCGAAGCGAATCGCCTAATTTTACTGTATTGTGCCGATTTCTGCCATGATTTATATCATATCCTTTTATTTGCATTTTTCGCAGGTGACTTTAACATTTTTTGACGTGGGAGCTGTGTGCAAGCAGTTGTAATGATTTGGATACCAGAGTTTTATTAGAAATTAGTTTTATCCGGATGGTTCCAAATCTTCTGAAGCCATCAAGTTAAGAACTTATCTTTTAAATACACCGCGGCTTCGGTTGTTTACAAAAAACATTGCATGCTAATTGTTAATCCTAATAGAACAAAATTTCAAACTGATCCGTCATGGCATTCGGCGTGAGGAGGAACACATCAAAATATTAAAGTTTTCGTGTTTATAATATTAAATATGAGAATAAACTTCGAGGCTTTAAGATCAACCCTGCTTGTTAATCTTTAACATTAAGGCTCACTCCATATCAGCAGAGGCTAAATACCTTATAATAACAAGAAAACAAGCCAATTTGCCTCCAATTACAAATCGCTGGAGGTGTGAAAATTGTCGTGGTCATAGCCGTTAGCCGTATAAGGACTGACTCGCCTTGCTACTGATCGCAGGATATTGTGGAATAAGTAATTTGATGTTACTTAGTCGGAACTTTCGAGTTACCATAAATTTTGTGATATGATTAATTATATTTTTAAGTTTAAGGGAACCTAGCATGGGATCCTTTCAGTAGGTTGTTCCTAGCGTAGGAATAAACTAAGTGGAGTGTTTGGGGGTTCTCTAATCTGCATTGCATGCCTCCATCCTCATATATTTTTCTGTGAACTTATTAATGATTCTTTAAACATTTTCAAAGCATAAGCAGACCCGTACAAAGTAAATGGGAGGTTAAATACGCTGCATATCTTAAGTCCTACCTTTTTAGCGTAATTCAGTAGAGGAACTATAACCAGTGGCCACAAACATGCGGTCATATTGAATGTTACACCGATCGAGATGGTAATGAGCATGTGGGAGGCGTGGAGTAGACTTCTATTTATTCTCGAACTGATTTCTAGAAAATAATGTTCTTTGGTGTTCATAGGCAGGAAAATAAGTTTGTCTTTATAGGCTGATAAACTTTTTCCATAAATGAAAATAACATGTTTTATTTTCTCGAAAGCCGATGCATTAATTATGGTAGACCCAAATTAGACATCTTATTACTAATACTTATTACTATTACCATATATATATACATAAAACTATAATTATTGTAAAAACTAATTTGAGTGCTAAGACAAAACTCTCGGTAACTCAATGGTTATTACAATGTATCTTGATTATTTTAGTAGTTAATAATACAATGCAATTTTGTACAAATGTTTTTAACTTTGACTATCTATTAGACAGGAATAGATCCTATTTACCCTGATATACCTTTCTTTTTTATAAAGTTTTAGCTTTTTTCTTTACTTCTAGCGACTCCACGACTTTGTTCCAATGCGCCAAGCTGGACAATTAGGTGACACAATTGCGACGCGGTTTGCGCGGGCGCCGGCAAATTATCAGCTGTAATAAGGATCGACCGGTCCGTAATTACAGCGGACACGACGGCAAGGTGTCGTACGTTACCATTTCGATTAAAAATACTTGGAACAGAATGCGATGGAATTGTATGGTATAGCTCTATTACCAGATAGAACTTGAGTCTTGATTTCCGAGTGTGGGCAAAATACTTTTTATTTTATTTTTGAGGGATGAGAATCATTTTCTATGTTATTAGTCTCAATGTTCCAAGGCTTCACCATTCCCATCATCATTTGGCATTGCTGAGACGGGTTGCCGGCCTGCCATACTGAGCGCCATATCCCCCTGGTTATTCAGCCTACTATAAACTAAATAATGCTGGACAATCCACACAGCATCATCTAGCCCCATAATGTAAGCTTCTTTTATTCTCTAAAGGGACTAACTTTAGCGATGGCGTGGGAAAAAAATTACTCAATATGATGTTTGTTTCAATTGTAAATACTAGTTCTTATTCGTTTTTTATTATGTTTTATTTAAAAGCAAAGACTTTTCTTCTTTGTTCAATAAACTATTACAGACAATTATATGTTTAAGATTAGGCACTCAAGGTGTATTATTCTTATCTTAATGAAGAAATCTTCTTGGGCTGTAGGTATCTTATTTCAAAAACCTCGAGATATTTATTTGACGATGACGCAACTACTTGTATTTAATGATCAATCGTCAGGAAAACAAAACGACAAAGATACAATAATGTTTCCAACGTTTTATCGGCTGTCGGTCTTTGGATGCGTGCCATTTGATTTTCGGCTGGCTGAGAGGATTTCACATAATACCCTTTGCGACACGGATTTTGTTAAAATTTCATACTAAAATAACAACACGCGTTCCGGGACCTAATAAGTTGTTTTAAGAGATTTTTTGACAAAGAAAAATATATAAAGGAGTAGAATGTATTAAAACTACTTAACTGCAGGCTGGTGCAAACAACCTAGAGGTCTAACTGATTCATAATAACCTGAGTTGTAGCTTAAGTCATCAATGTAATTCATTGAACGAAACCTAACGAAGTTTTTTGTTTTTTATCGCGTAGAAAGCTAATAAATAAATGTAAGTCATCATGATCGAAATCCTGGTGAAAAAAAGTTATGGAAAAGTTGCTAAGCGTTCCATAAACCCTTTACAGCCTCAGTTATATCTTAATGTCCGGAGTGGTAAGTTACAAATATCCTTAGGTAGATAAATCGTTTAAAACGGACCAATATCGTGTCGTCCAGTGTGAAAGCGTCTGCCCAGCCTTAGGTAATGGACACAAATAATCAAAACAAGATGTTCAGCTGTACCTAACTTTCTTTGAAAAGTGGGAAAGTAGAAATTTTTATAGCTGTTATTCTTTATTTATTCACACTTGTGTGGCCTGTTGTGACCGCTATTATTTTAATTATTCTTTAAAGGTAGGAAGGTATTTATCGTGTAACAAGGTTTTACGCTATTAACCCACAAGACGAGGTCGTCGGTTTTAAAGGTGCTGGCCATAGATGGTCCATAATATCGACAAATAATTTCAATCAAATACTTTGCAAAAGGTTTCGTAATTCTTGAGAGGTAAACTTTATTTCAAAAGTTCGTTTATTTTTCAATATCTGGCGCAGCGCATCAGCATTGCCATACAACGTGGCAATGCAGCCAGCATCTTGGGTACACTTCCAACTGGTATTGATATGGATCAGTTGAGCTACCTGCAGTTAGCTCAATTGTTTCAATACTAGTTTTTTATTTAGTTAGATCATTGTAATTTTGTTTGTTACTAAAGGCTTTTTGCCCTAAAAAAAAAGTTCGTTAAATAAGTTTTCATATTATTTAGAGCGTGCTGCCAAAACTTTTTATACGTACAGTTTGTGGCCTAACTAAACGCATAAGTGCTGGATTGCACTCCGTCCAGTATAATAAAGGATTCAGATTGCTACTGCCTCGCTTCTATAGCTTCAGGAATGTTTCCAGTGTCCTTTCATTAGACTAGACTAGTACGTCATCCGTGATGTCGTCACATGAGGTACCAGTAACTCTCTGAAACTTACAGCTGGAAGGTTGGACACGTATTGCGCTTTCAAGTAAACTGGACGCGCACACAGTGCTTAGCGGTTCTGATCTCAGATTGTTGATCCCTATAATTAAATAAAAGATGTTTTTATCATTACTTATTTATGATCGAATTATATACCTACTAGAGAGAGTGAAACGCGTTAAATAATAGTAAACAGTATACGGATTTGAATAACATTATTTCTTGAGGCTCATACACCTCACTTCCTACATCTATACTAATATTATAAAGAGGAAAGATGTGATTGTTTGTTTGAATTGAATAGGCTCCAAAACTACTGGACCGATTAGAAAAAATCTTTCACCATTAGAATCCTTAATTTTCCCAGATGAACAAAGGCTATAGAGTATTTTCAAATAAGTCAGGGACTGCATGAAAAAAAACAATTTTTGTTAAATACCCTTGCAAAGCCAAGGCGGACCGCTAGTGTCAAATATTTGTGGAACAATTTCATAACATAGCCGTTTCTTGTAATGCTCTAGGTATTTCTTGGCAAAGAAATCAGGATACTAGAATTTATGTCCCAAACTGTTTTATTTTTAACAATGTAACGACCGTTTTAGATACCATTGCACTTTTTACAGGTTTTGTCTCACTAATGTTATTTATAAATAGTTTTACGAGCACTGACCAGACGAAACTGAGCTAATTTTAATATTATTCATGAAACTGTTACTAGTGTAGTGCTAGTGCTTTTCAGGGTCACATTCTAAACCTCTATCTCAAATATTAAACATCTAGGTAAATGCTTCTACCCATTTTCTACTGCTGTTGTGAATGTTAATACGTTTTCGAATATACGAAACCTATTCGCCGCGAAACTCGACAATAGCGAGCCCGCGCGGGCTATAAGGGAGTTAAAACCAACCAAACATAAGACGACTACGCCGTAGTTCCCGTTGTATAATATGAGTAGTACTTGATTTAAATTATTGTATTAAGTTGATAATTATAATTAACTTACAATCTACCGACGATATGGAAACAGCATACGAACTTACCTGGAAACAAAAATAAATAATTAAAACTAAATATTATAAATACATACACACACACAGTACGCGTCTGATAGTCTTTAATACATCAACAAATCGCGAAAGCTTATAAAGTTTTAAATAAAATAAAATTGAAACTATTCAAAGAAACATTAACAAGTCATTTGTAAACAGAATAATAGAAAAAAACCATTTCTAAAAATTCCATTATACTTCACTTATAATCTTATTTATAATACACACTATTAAGCGGCTTATTTATAACAGTCTATCAGAGTCTGAGGTGCTTGACCTAAACTATTATAAAAATTTTGGCACGAAACCAATTTTTACAGTGAAGCGCAATTTTTTATCAGAAATAGTTCAGAATTCTTATCATGAAAGTACTAACACGTCATTCTGCTGAATGACGAAGTGCCATACCACCTGGTAATCATGAAAGCAAATGGAAGTCGGCGGTCTTCTCGCTAAAGCGAAAATATCTACAAGGCAACCTATCAAGATCTGTCAGATCAGTCTAACAGTTTTTTGTCAGTGGACTATATTGACTATACTATATTGCAGATTGTTGCACAAAATCTACGGCTAGCAAAACTATTTTGGTCTTTATCAATACTAAGCAACTTTCGTGTTATTTAATTTCGCCGTAGTAGGTCTCTTTTAAAATTACGACCTTAAAATTTACACTGAAAATTTAAATTTTTATCTATTTTTCTTTTTTATTGTCCACTGCTGGAAAATAAATGCTGATTATTATGATGACTTGATTGCAATTTTCTTTGTTACATATGAATAAATAAGAATGTTTTGAGGCAGATTAACGAAATTAAAGTGAAACGTCACAGACAGTGATTCTGACCTAGACCGAGATTCGAAGCTCACAACAAAGTTTCAAGTCTATTTATAAGATCAGTAGAAATGTCTGAATGAAAAGCTTTTGAACGCATTAAATTATAAAAAAATAATATCAGTTTGGACACGGAATCCATAAATTATATACCTACTGTTTTGCGGGTTCAATACTGATTAATATAATTTTAATTTAATTGCTTGTAAATATTTTTAAAGGACAAATTCGTGATTATTAGGTATATATCTATACAATAGCTACTAACATACCTATGTTAGTCGATTTCTCCGTCGATTACCGACCGATTTTGAAAATCTTTCGCTTTTTTGTATAAAATATAAAACATTCTTTACTACAAATAGAGCAGGAACTCATTCTTTTTTTCAAAGTCGATTAAAAAATTCTACTGTTGCAAAGTGTAGTCCGAGCGTGAAACTTTTGATAAGATGGTTTATCTTTTATCCTCACCCCGCGCTGATTAGCCATCCTACCGTTTGTAGTATTTTTTTGTATACAATAATGAACCAAAACGTGGCTTAAACTTAAAATTACAATAAAGGCGAGCCCGCCCTAGATTTCTCTTCCAGTAAACCTAAATCTTCGTAGCTAAAATCGACATCTAAATGTTTAGGCATGTTCTACTCATTGACTAAGAATTTACGAAGTTTTTATGTCGACGGCCTTCATCAGCAGGTGTCTGAGAATAAATACGTACTTATTTCTATTGTACATTGATTATTCATAACGTACACTTTCGATATGAGCGTCTCATTAGGTAATTATTTCAAAACTGGCGCGATCCCCTTTTGTTTTAGATACCTTGATTTGTGATTTGTTGTAGTTAAAAAACAAAAGACAATCTCGCCAACCATAGAGCAACGCGGTCCTCCGGCGGACCGGAGGGGAGTGGCCATAGCGTTATTTGTCGATTCAACATTGTCAGGCTATTTTGGCGGGGGGGGGGGGGGGGGGAATCTGCGCTGCGCACTCATTTTCATACGAAATTAAAAATACTCTAACAAATTCACCCACACATTGATACATTCTGTCACAGAATGAACTAGTTTTATAGTACGTGTAGGTCCGCGTGGACTTGTACTTTTGACAGAGGGGAAAGCTGCGTATGGCTACTCCCGCTGCGTATGGCTACTCCCCTCCGGTCCGCCGGCCGGGGGCCCGCGTTGCTCTATGTCGCCAACACAACAACTGATTCTAATATAATGATTAGTAATTAACGGGTATTTATCGCGTTTCTTCTTCCTCCTTTCTTCTTCTTCTTTTCTCGACGTTTCTATGGTGGTATCTCGTGACCACGACATAGTGCAAACCTGTTGAAACGTCGAGAAAAGAAGAAGAAGAAAGGAGGAAGAAGAAACGCGATAAATACCCGTTAATTACTAATCATTATGTGTTCAGATCGCGTAAGTTTCAAAACATTGATTCTAATATTAACTTCTTTAAAGAAATAAAATATTTAGAACACGTCCGTTATCCCAGTTCCTGAAAATCTTTAGCCTAAATGATAATGATATTCCCAACAATGTCCGCAACACCTACCTACGCGTCTATAAATAACGTGATTGGCAGAACTCCGTAGCTACTGTACATTCACGTACCCTCGTAACAGTTCATACACCTGCAGTTTTACTGAAAATCTTTCAGCTTCAGCTATCTCTTTCACACCTGCTGATTAAAGCTGTCTTTCTCTTTCATCGGCCTTGCGAGCCGGAATCTGTGCTATATTAAATAAGATAAGATTTACGGTTTTGTATTGACGTAAGAAAAGGTGTTGTATCTAAAATACCTTTTTTTTATCTTGGTTTTATTTCCTCGTATTTGAGGACCGTGTGATATCTCACAGGTGAACAGTGGGGAAAATCAGTAATAACGCGTAAAAACGAAAAGTAAGTAGAAATAATCAAAATAATTACTTGTCTCCTTATTAGGTAAAAGTACCCATCGAAATGTTATGTTAAGGATATATAGATCAAACGCGACCTTCTCCAATAGAATTCCGACCATTCCCTCTTTAAATTATTTGTGAAAGATATAATATTTGAATTTATAACAACAAGCAAAACATCTACAAACAGCCACGCAAACCAACCTTGAAAATCTTTTGCAAATAACCAAGTCAGCGTTACAAGCACAAACATTTCCCTTCTCTTCGCAATACGCAATGCCTATTCTAAAACTGTAAACATGATTACGTTTTCCATCTGATTACTCGATAAGGCGGGGTCGACGACCTGTTATCACCGCATGGCGTCTGAGTTAGGAAAATTATGTCAAAATGCTTTTGGAGAAAGTGTCCGGATGTTGGAGTTATTTGTTATGGCATTATACATACTGAAAAATAGAAGGGCAGTTACATACAAACATTTGCTGGTGTAGCGGTGTTTCGCACCAAATTGTTCGCACAACAAGCTAAAGGTTACCATAATGGACGAAGCAGATGGTAATAAATTATTAATGCTAGAAAATCCACACAGCGTCATCTAGCTCCAAGGTAAGCAGTGTTATAGGTACCAGATGACTGATACATATACATATACCTACAGAGATATATTTTTTGTTATACATAGAAAATGACAAGAACACCCGGAAGAAACATCTTTAGATAACAACCATTTGTCGAGGCGGGAATCAAACCCGCAACCTCCGGCGTCACAGGCGGACATTGGCCTACCCTGCCACAGGTCACACGTCAATCGAACTTAGAGATTTTCATAAATCAATCCAAGAAAAGTTTGGGTTGATAAGTATTGAGGATACAGAGACCTAAAAAAGTTCTTTCTCATTCTAACTAAATAAATAGACACTAAGTTAATAGAAGAAGACATACTGATTGCAATGTTAGCAAGTTAGCAGTCTATTATGATATGAATAAGAGCCGTCTTTCCGTTGATATCCTCCTCGCAAAAGCGCGGTGTGTCCCAAACCTTAGTCCGTGCATGACGTAAGAGAAGTCACTCCAGTCTTAAGTCACTTGACATGACAGTCTTAAGCCAACAGCGGCGGTTGTGTGACGGGACCTTTACCTTGTTACAAGCTACATTTACTTATATTATTGATTTAACAAGAACAAAACGTCTCCTATAGTATAGTATAGTATAGTAGTCTTATAGACACAAACTTACAGATGTTTTTTACAATAATTTAAAACTAAAATTAACCTAGCCAAATCTACGGCTAGAATTTTTTTGTTATTTTCAAGTCTGAAAAGACGGTTTTTTTACAAAGCCTATTATATCATTCATAGTTCAATAACTTCATTTATATTAGAAACCAACCACTAAAATTATCAGTGTTTCTCCCATTCATATATTATGTATGTTACATGTTAACCTTCCTCTTGAATCACATTACCTATTCAAAAACTGCATCAAATCTGTTGCGTTGTTTTAAAGACTTAAGCATACATAGGGACATACAGACAGACAGACAGCGGGATGCGCCTTTGGTTTATTAGACTATGAAGTGATGATATGAGTGTCGATATCTTTTCCTATTTTGAATTGTTGTAATAGACAATTAACTTCTTTTATCTGCTACTTCTGCCAATCTAATGACAGGGTCCCAAGTCCCAAGAAGCGATGTTGAATAAGCAAAGTCATTTGCGTGACTGTAGTTCATCTTCAACGGATAGAATTTCATTATTTGCATAGGGTTAGGACTTGGTGGGAAGAGACGCTGTTAATATACATTAACTGGCTTCTTCTTGTGGCTTCATTTGCTTGAATATTGAGATAGTCAGTTTTGCAGTGCCCTTCCAGGGTGCATGTACCAAGTGAAAACTATACTAACCATTCAATTAGACCTAAGAATGAATGTACATGTAAGCAAAAATAAATGAAATATGAAATAAATTATCCAGATATTTATGATAATTATCAATGTATAGGTACGAGTACTACATATTCATAGTTTGTATATACATAGTATAAATAGAGAGATCAGATTGTTTGCTTAGATTAAATGGGCTCCTTAACTACTAGGCCGATTTGAAAGTTTCACCATTAGAATCCTACACTATCGAATATTTTCAAAAATGTTAGGGATTGGTATAAAAACTTCAATAATGTAACGTCCAACGTGTGTAAGTATATAATATAAAAAAAATATTTTTTTGTTATTATATGCGTGCAAATCCGAGGCAGAACGCTATTTTATTAATTAAATTCCTAAATAATTCATCATCGAACCAGTAGTATGCAGAGTGACTGCTCTGCCAGGAAGTTCCAGTAATAATAAAAACCCATAACAAATAATCCTACTAACTTTACCTATACCAGGCTACAAGACAACGCCAAAACTACTGACGAACCACGCTAAACTTTGCACGCATGAACCAAGCGATATTTTATGTTTCCTTTCGGCAAATGGGTGCACTCTAATACATGAAATTAGAGTACCAATTTGGATAAAAAACGAGCGAGGACGTACCTACCATTAAGTTTTTATTTATATGTCTCTAAACTATAGTGCTTGAACTATGCTTACATTATGCTTACTAGCTATGTATAGATGAGCGATGAAATGATCGAGCAATGAGCATTATCTGCTTGATTTACGAGGCGAGACGTTGGCAAATATGAATGAACTGAGATTTCGATAATAAACGGTCCTGAGTAGTTTTGATAACCTCGTCTTCTACTGGGTTATTGTGTCGTTTCATATATGTATGTATTTTATTTTATTTACATGTATGTTGTATTTTCCGTCCACTTTTTAAAGCTACACCTCCTTAGAACATTTAATAGTGCTGAACGTGCCAAAGAAGGGGGGGGGGGGGTGTCATGTAGACTATGTTAGGCAGGCGGATTGGTGATTGCAGTGTCAAGGTGGTGCTAAAATTCACAGAAGGCGGCTTACGACACCTACAGGTTGAGTAGGAGGGGTCTATTCTTTAGCCGACCGATATGGATTTTAATGCCATATTTAAAAGTTTGATTGACAGTCATTTCCTATTGAACCGTATTAACTATTTCGAATACTCTTTAATAAATAAATTTATAGATGTTTAACATATTAAGTGATATTTGAGAGAACACAACGCGAAAAGTATTTTAAAGGATCGAAATATCTAGAAAACTTAAAGGCTACTTTTTACCTTAAGAAAAATGCGTTAAAATTCTGGTAGAAACTAACTCTTAACTCTCTCTTCCCAGCTAGATCGTAGAAACTAACAATCTGTTGTTTTTTGTTACGAATATCATTTATCATCCCACACTTCACCATCACCTGTTCAACACAGACCCCTTTAGGACGGCGATACAAGTCGGATTTTTTGGGAAGACACTTTTTTCTACTCCAATTTTTTGTGTGATTGTCGGATGAGATTGTCTATGGATAGGCATTTTCAACAACCGCGATTTTGAATACATAATGTAAGGGACGAATGCCTTCGGATATTGGAATACCTACGATGACCGATCAGACAAAAATTGGAAGTGACATCCATCGAACAGCCGACCGCTAAATATCGACTCGATGATCTCCCTGTTGCCGTGTGGTGCCGGCATAGAATTTCACCACCCCAACTCTTCCCGTGGATGTCGTAAGAGGCGACTAAGGGAAACACAGCGGGGGGCGGGCAGCAGCGCCTTCTGCAGAACAACTACAGCGAACTGCCATCCCCAACCCGCATGCCCAGCGTGGGGATTATGGGCAATAACCCCCAAATAATGATGCCATCTATGCCGCTCATTAGGGGAGGCCTATGTCCAGCAGTGGACTATTATAGGCTGGTGATGTTGATGATGTTGATGTTGATCTCCCGAAAACTCAACTCTGTTACACATATTTCTGTTACACGTAACTCTGTAACACTTTCATGGGCATCCCAGATCTTACAAATGCGGTGGTGTACCCTTCCCCGTGTCATACCACAGAGGCAATGCTTTGTATGCCTCAAACCAATTTTCGCGTTACAGCGGTGCCTCCGCGTCCGCCTCCGCTTGTGACCGTAGCCTCGGCCTTGGTAACCCGACACTAGAGGACCCGGGTTGCTTCACTTCACACTTTCACGGCGCACCATCACGCGATACTCTATTTCTGGTTTCTAAAAAAAAAACTTTTCTTTTTCAAAGATGTAGTAAGATACCTTGGTCTAGCTAGATACAGGTACCTTGTACAAATTGTAAAAGATACCCTGTACATGTACATGTACAGGGTATCTTTTACAATTTGTACAATTTGTAGTACATATTGCTTGTAACATTATAATGCTATATTAAAATTTAAATAACCGACTTCTGAATATATCTACCTAAGTTCCTATAATTATTCTACGCGTTTAAAACCGGTCATTTCATTATTCTAAATTCCAAATTACGTTATATTTGGCTATTTACTTTTTTTGCTAGGTCTGGTTCAGATATATTTAAGTAGAATGAGTATGAGTGATAGTAATGAGGGTAAGTGCAATAGGAATTGTTAATAACTTTAGGCTTGCCTTTCTACGTTCTTTACAATGTTTAAATATAGTTTTTCACTATACAGACACTGCAAAGCCCGCGGTGGATCCCGATGCGCAGCCCTACCACAGCAAAAAGTTGGATTTTAACTTGTGCCCATCGGGCACAGAAAACATCTTGTCTCTAAGTCCAAAATCATTATTTCCTGTATTTCCTAGTTCAATCCAGGACTCGAGCCCGCACCTCCCGCACCGATAGCTAAACAACTGTGGTGAACACCATATTTATTTACACTACACACATAACATTTAAGCGATAGGTATTTATTTATTATATATTTACACTTTACATAATTATCATTTACACTATTTACAGAACAAATACATACATATACAAATAGGTACACATAACACTCCTTCTCACAAATCGGTTAAAATATCGTCTGTGCATCCGCTCGCCGTCGAGTAACAATGGATACGAGAAACTTGTTTTTGCCCGGCCGCTGTAGGCATGACGCGGCGCGGCCGCACTCCAGTCGTTACCGATACACCCGGCGAAGCGCATGCGCCTCAGACCGACATCTTTCTTTTGTCCGGTCCGCGATCTATTTAGCTTGTTATTAAATATTGACTTTCTGTAATTTGCTGAATCTCTCGTGCCTGTGACTCTGTGCCTATTTTCAATCTGTCGCTTATCTACTCCTTCTATATACAAACTTTCTTTGTGTGAGCTCGTAATAAAAACTGTAGTGAATTGTTCTCGAGTGTTTATTATTCACCTCACCGACCTACCGTACTACGAGCTACCTAAACTGGTGACCCCGTTAGAATACTTTGGAATACAAGCGACAACACAGCAAGTGCCACGGAGCCGTTTCGAAGAACAAAGAAAACCGGACCTGTTTCCATGGAACCATCCGAGAATTCTACCGAAATTTTCCGTGTCGGCGTAAGAGTTCCTCCTTTCTGGCCTGAAAAGCCAGCAATATGGTTTTCACAGATCGAAGGTCAGTTCAGCATGTCACGCATCACAGACGACCAGACAAAATTTTATTATGTACTATCGCACCTGGAGAGGCAGTACGCGTTGGAAGTAGAGGACATCATTACTACTCCTCCGTCGACTGGCAAGTACGAAAGGCTTAAAACTGAGCTCATCAAGCGCTTGTCCGTATCCAAGGACAAGAAGATTAAGCAACTCCTGCAGTCTGAAGAACTAGGCGACCGCAATCCTTCGCAGTTCCTGAGGCACCTACGGACACTAGCCGGACCAACTATACCTGACGACTTTTTGAGGTCAATTTGGACGAGCCGCCTTCCGAGTAATCTGCAGACAGTCATCGCGTCCCAGTTAAGTCTTTCGCTAGAGGAGCTAGCCGACTTAGCAGATCGCGTGCACGACATTGCGCCCGCTTCGCCCCATGTCGCAGCAGCATCCAGCTCCAGAGGCAGCAGCGAGTCGGCGTTGGAGATTATGGCTCGGCAGATCACGGAGCTGACGAAGCAGGTCAGCGCGCTTACCAGTGGCCGTTCCCGTCCCCGCCAGCAGCAGCAACGAGGACAGCGAAGGAGAAGCCGCTCACGTACTCCAGCGAAGAGGTCTGAGTCGAACTACAGGAAGTTTCCTAACTGTTGGTACCACCACAAATTCGGGAGCCAGGCCGACAACTGCATACAGCCATGCGACTATGCAAAAAAGAAGTCGTCGGAAAACGAAAAGGGCAGTCGTTAATGGCGGCTGAAGATTGCCCTAGCAGTACGGGTCGCCTGTTCGTGACGGATCGTAGATCAGCGGTGCAGTTCCTAGTCGACACCGGGAGTGACCTGTGCGTGGTGCCGCGATCGACGTTTCGACCACCGCGCGCGAAAACGGACTATCAGTTGTGTGCAGCCAACGGATCAGCAATAGACACTTATGGTTGGGTAGAGCTTAACTTAAACTTAGGTTTGCGTAGGGATTTTTTATGGCGTTTCATAATAGCCGATGTAACGAAACCTATAATAGGCGTAGATTTTTTATCTTTTTACAACCTAACTGTAGATATCCGCAACAAGTGTTTGATTGACGCCACAACTAATGTTTCAGCTGTAGCTAGTATTTTACCTGTAACTGAAAATCATGTACCTAGCGTTAAGGTTGTGACTGGAGACTCCAAATTTCATCTTTTACTATCAGAGTTTCCAGACTTGACACGGCCAGCGGGTGCACTTCATACACCTAAACATAGCACAGTTCATCATATCCGCACCACACCAGGCCCCCCAGTATCGTGTACACCTCGTAGACTGGCGCCAGACAAGCTCAAGATCGCAAAGTCCGAGTTCGAAGCAATGTTGGCAAACGGTACCGCCCGCCCTTCGCAGAGTCCCTGGTCGTCGCCGCTCCATCTCGCCCCTAAAAAAGATCAAGGTTGGCGACCGTGTGGCGACTACCGAATGCTCAATGCGCGGACGATACCAGATAAGTACCCTATCCGCCATATACATGACTTCGCTCACAGTCTATCTGGTTGTAAGATTTTTTCGACTATTGATCTCGTGAAAGCTTACAACCAGATACCGATCTTTGATGACGACATTCCTAAGTGCGCTATCACGACACCCTTCGGGCTATATGAGTTCCCATACATGACGTTTGGCTTGCGCAACGCCGGCCAGACGTTCCAGAGGTTCGTTGATGAGATGACTCGCGGCCTGGATTTTTGTTACCCATATCTCGATGATTTTTTAGTATTTAGCAAGAGTGAGTCTGAGCATGAAGAACACCTCCGCCAGCTTTTCAGTAGGATGAAAGACTACGGCATGCTCATCAACACCGCTAAATGCGTACTAGGTAAGACCGAGGTAACATTTCTAGGCTACCACATCTCTCAACACGGAACAAAACCTCTGGAAAGTAAAGTCCAGGCCATCAAGGACTTCACAGTCCCCAAGACAGCCAAGCAGCTTAGAAGGTTCTTGGGCATGATAAACTTCTACCGCAGGTTTATCCCCCAAGCAGCCAGTATTCAAGCTCCTCTGAACGCTTTGCTGACTGGCTCCATCAAAGCATCGCAGCCTGTTGATGTAAGCGGAGAAGCGTTGAAGGCGTTTGAAGCCTGCAAAGATAGCCTTTGCGAGGCAGCAATGCTGTCTCACCCTAATTCTACATCTAAATTAGGTCTTGTGACCGATGCATCTGACTTTGCTATGGGGGGAGTCTTGCAGCAGTTTCATGACGGAAATTGGCAGCCTTTAGCCTTCTTTTCACGCATATTCACCCTATGATCGAGAGCTCCTTGCAATCTACGAAAGCATTAAATATTTCCGCCATTGGCTAGAGGCTACCACGTTCACAATCTATACTGACCATAAACCTCTGTGTTTTGCATTCCACAACCGGAAAGACCATTGTAGCCCACGTCAGTATAGACACCTAGATTTTATTTCTCAGTTCTCGACAGATATACAGCACATCGCCGGGAAAGATAAGGTTGCTGACACACTTTCCCGAGTCGAAGAACTGGAAACTCCAGTTGATCTAGAGGTGATCGCCAAAGCACAAGACTCCGATCCTGAATTAGCAGAGTTCATGAAGTGTGAAAGCAGTTTGCACATCAAAAGGTTGAGTATACCTGGAAGTCGTAACCATTTGTACTGCGACGTCAGCACAACGACTCCCAGGCCTTTGGTACCAAAAAGCTTGCGTAAACAAGTTTTTGATAGCTTGCATTCGTTAAGCCATCCCGGCGCTAACGCGAGTGCGAAACTAGTTGCAGAACGTTTTGTCTGGCCACTGATGAGGAAAGACTGTCGCGAGTGGTCTAGAGCGTGTTTGGCATGCCAGCGCACAAAGGTAAATCGTCACGTTACGGCGCCGATAGGCACCCACGATTTACCAAAAGCGCGATTCAAATACGTCCACCTAGACCTCATCGGACCATTACCCCCCTCAGGTGATTTTAGGTACTGTTTAACAGCCATCGATCGTTTTACACGATGGACTGAAGCTGTCCCTCTTACCAATATCACCGCGGAGTCAGTGGCCAAGGCGTTCCTATCGGGCTGGATAGCGCGGTTCGGTTGTCCTACCGACATAGTTACTGATCGCGGTAGACAATTTGAATGCGCGCTATTCGAACAGCTATCAAAATTTATTAGCTTCAAACATCGCAAGACCACCAGCTACCACCCACAGTGCAATGGTCTTATCGAGAGGTTCCATCGGCAGCTAAAAGCGGCGATAATGTGCCATGCGGATAGTAGCTGGACAGAAGCTTTACCCCTGGTCCTGCTCGGCATAAGAACCTCCTTCAAAGAAGATTTACAATCGTCTTCTGCCGAGCTAGTATACGGCGAACCATTGAGGCTGCCGGGAGAATTTTTCGGCTATAAGGTTGACGGATGTACGACTGATATAACTGAATTTTCAGCTCGAATCAGATCATTCGCCAACAATTTACAGCCAGTACCTACTTCACACCACTCCAGCAGCAAAATCTTTATTTACAAAGACCTAAAAACCTGCTCTCACGTATTTTTGAGGGACGATGCTGTGAGAGGTAGTTTGCAACCAGCGTACACTGGCCCTTACATAGTGGTCGAGAGAAGCGCTAAAACTTTTAAAATTAACGTGAAGGGAAAAGTTGTGACAGTATCCGTAGACCGATTAAAGCCAGCCTACATACTCGCACAACCCAAAGACCTCCCTCCAGTAAATTGCGAGCCACCACTACTCGTTCCTCCTTCCGAAAATACTAAAACCACTCGTTCTGGGCGCGTAGTCCGATTTCCAGATTACTATCGCCCGTGTAACACGGTCTCTCGGGGGGAGTGATGTGGTGAACACCATATTTATTTACACTACACACATAACATTTAAGCGATAGGTATTTATTTATTATATATTTACACTTTACATAATTATCATTTACACTATTTACAGAACAAATACATACATATACAAATAGGTACACATAACACTCCTTCTCACAAATCGGTTAAAATATCGTCTGTGCATCCGCTCGCCGTCGAGTAACAATGGATACGAGAAACTTGTTTTTGCCCGGCCGCTGTAGGCATGACGCGGCGCGGCCGCACTCCAGTCGTTACCGATACACCCGGCGAAGCGCATGCGCCTCAGACCGACATCTTTCTTTTGTCCGGTCCGCGATCTATTTAGCTTGTTATTAAATATTGACTTTCTGTAATTTGCTGAATCTCTCGTGCCTGTGACTCTGTGCCTATTTTCAATCTGTCGCTTATCTACTCCTTCTATATACAAACTTTCTTTGTGTGAGCTCGTAATAAAAACTGTAGTGAATTGTTCTCGAGTGTTTATTATTCACCTCACCGACCTACCGTACTACGAGCTACCTAAACAACCAATAAATTAGTTTCGCTTGAACGACCGCTAAAACATCTGTGAAATATTGCTTGAACTTTGCTGCAATTAACCCTCGCCTACCGCGGCACTCTAATCAATCGCCATACTGGTTCCCTCCCATTGCCGGGTTACTTGGACATCGGTACTTAAACTCGTGTGATAGACTAGCTATGAATCATTCATCATTAGTCTACATAAGTTTGGTCTATTAACAATAATTTTCAATGAATCAATGCTTGATTTTTTGCTAAAGTTTGGATTGATTGAGCTATTCGCTAATAGTACAGTCATTCGAGAGACAATCTACTTACTCTAGACACATCATTAAAGAAAGAATCTAATTGCTATTTCATCCGTATCTCATCACGCACACATGGATAAGAGACTGTATTATGGGACCCTGTTCTGCATGGAAATCTCAGTCTCGTGGATTTGCCAAAAAATACTAAAAGAAATCGTTCGGATCGTTTGCAGGATTGGATTGCATAGTGTTATGTTATGATGATGTTTAGTCGATTTTTATTTAAAATTAAAAATTAGTTTACTCCATGATCAAAGTACATACGTCCGTTACAAAGGACCATAAACAAAAAACTTACGTTACCGATTAAACTATGAATAATCTCCGTTCTAGAATGCGACTCTATGGCCATTCTAGCTTATTGCCTGCAGTAGGACAGGTTTATTAGTCCTAGAACAAAATGTCCCCCTAATTGTGAATTTCACCAGCTTCCACGCAATGCTAATAGCGAACCGAACTGGCCTGGTTGACATTCGATTTATAGTTACAACTTTAAATTAAATTTCTCCGTTTTCTCGCGGCTCTGGTTGCGCTCGCATGTTACAGGGTTACTTATTTGGACAGTTACAACTAATTGTAATTACTTGGGAATCGGTACGGTTACACTTTATCTATTTGTAGGTATGTTGATAAAAAAATTATAACGACAAAGTGACATAAAATTGTAAACAGGGTGATTCAAAAGAGTAGCTTTCGCCTAGGGGACATAGTCCTCGGAGATTATATATAGGTATATACCATAAAATATTGAGGAACAAGAATTAATATAAAACAATTGCTTTAGAAATTTAGAGACCACCAATTGCAAATAAACGTTTGAGCACAAACATACGCATTTTACCTTTCAATTTGAATATTGATAATTAAGATAGCGGAATGTCTGCCTGAAGCTGTCGTGTGGACGTAAGTACATCGCGTGAAGCCTAACGACTAACACAAACACTATAATTCCCTCTATAATCACTAAACAACCTCCCATAATGAAGCTTTCCGACAACTCAATGTCTTAACAGTAATAAAACAACGAATAACAAACATACAGTAACGGCAAACTCAGAACCGCCAATTTTCTCTTTGATTTTGATAACTTCATCTCCTCACACTAATGATATGGTCAGACGAAATTAGGCCCACCAATGGCGTTTGAGAACTTTGAAATTCGAACGCCGACGTCAAAAGTAAACAGACTATCGCGGCGAGCAGACGTGTGGTTACGAGCAATTTGTGCTTTAATTTGCAGTTGTTGAAATTTTGAGTAATTTCGCGGAGTTCGGGCGCTGAACCCGTTTGTGAAAGGACTAAATGAATATTTTAGTAGGCTCATGAATAAAGTATTTAGCAAGGGCAACGAAACTGAAATGGCTTTCGCTTTTCATTTGGTTTTCATTGGCTTTTAGGTCCGGAGCTGTTTGCTTTAGGGAAATATGCTGAAGTTTTAATGTTATCTCTGTTTGTACAGCTTTCAGTTTTATGTTCAAAGGGATGCCTGGGAGGGCTAGACCTAAAAGGGAGGTCGTTGTCCGGCCTTGCTGAATTTGCTGGAATTAATTTGAATACTAAAATGCCTGAGCATTGCCACACATTGTAAGCACAGTCGTACTTTCCCAGGACCGTAACAAAAGCTCTGAATATTCATATCTTTCAGGTAGGTGGTCTATAAACTCGAAACTGTTTTCACGTATTTTTTTTATATTTGTAGATTTTATTAATTTTTGCTTCATGTACATTCTTAAATCTAAGTGAATGGTTAGTATAGTTTTTACTGGAAACATGCATATTTTAATGAATTTCGTAAAATAGCAATAATTAATTTGGATTTAGAAGCAATAATTATTGTCAGGTAGCTCATTGTTTCGTCGAATGATGTCAGAAAAATAGTAACATGTTGCTCTACTAAAAATTAAATAAACAAAAAATTTACAAAAAGTGTATAACTTCGTTTATATTTTAAATATTCTGGTGATTATGATGAATCGCTAAAATAATGTCTACCTACACTTGTTTCTTTTTCTCATACAAAATGTCGCACTCAGTCAAAAGAAATCTGAACAGAGGTACTACTACTTCAAAATTTACATCTTTTCCACAAAAAAATAAACCTTTTAATATCTCAATATTGAATCAAAGTCGTTCATCATTCCTGACAATTGCAGTACAACCCACGTCAAATGTGAAACACCCTTTATGACATAATCCTGGGTGGCCAAGTGGCCTACCAACAGTTAATACAGTATGTTTATAGACCCCATAACAATATAATTCACCCTAAATACACGTACCGTACTAATAAATATAAATATTTTCGTTTATTGTGATTTAATAGTGTAATACCGGAAGAATAGTATGGATATGGTCATTAGTGGTGACACAGACATCGATATCCAGCTCTGAACATACAGCGCCCAAACAATTGAGTGGAGGATTCCATTCCCGCCTAGGGGAAATGTTTGTACGATCTATAGGTAGTTATTTGTTCCGGGTGATCTGGTCGTTTTCTATGTTTAGTAAAAAATATCTCTCTAAGTAATACATTGTATGGGTACTGCTACTGCATGACTGATATACTTAATACATTACATTATTTAAGTACTTAGGTACTTAAATTGATATTTTTTATTAATATCATACACAGTACACACATTTTTCTGAAGCGAGAACCGAACCTGCTATCTCCTGCGTCGCAGGCGGACTTGGAAGCGCTGCACTAAAAAGTTAATGATGATCCGTTTCAGAGTTGTTCTAAATGCCGATTTGTACTGGTCGGGTCGACTTAGCCTCTTGATCAACTTATGTTTGAACTTGTTAGAAACTTATTGGTGCTTAATCATTTACCATTTACCAGTTCTGCTTCCGTATCGGGTTTTATTGAAAACAGCACGGAGATAAATCTCTAAGTACTGGTATTTAATCAGACCTAGGTGTGAGCGTGGCATGAAATTGAATTAAATCATAGATTGGTAGTAAGTTAGAAAATTTGTCATTCGATATATTTGCTCTATGTTGGCGTCTCTTCTATCGGACAAAGCAGAACAGGTGTATCACCTGGCTAAATGTTGTTTTTAATAAGAAGGTAATTTCTTTAATTTATAATTTAAAAAAATATATTAAATAATACAATTATGATAAATAATGTCATCTATGGCACTCTTTAGATAAGGCCTATGGATTATTATATGTAGACTGAAGATGATGATGATGACTTTCACGAATTTTTGTCCATCTTGTTGTTCTGTAAACTGTTGATAAAGTACATTTTTACATTATTAAGTTTAAAGGAAGAGCGCATGTTTTGAATTAAATAAAAAATGCAGTTTATTTTCTCAAAAATAATGAAGGATACGTAAATTTTACAATATCATTTATTAGTATTACTCTTGTAAGAGTTCGAAATAAGTGACTACTTATCTTTTCTATCCTTACAGATAAAAATAGATAGATAGAAAATACTTTATTATACCACGGAAAGAAAGAGGCTCATTTTGGGTTTCCCATCTGAAACATACAAGAGCAATTACTGAAATCTAAAATAGTACTGTTATAGTTTTCCCCCTTGATTATACGTAAGGGGTAAAAGTAGAGAACAAAACAAAGGTACATTACATTCTACGAAAACTTGAATTTTCATTTAGTTGAAATGAATAATATAGCTAATTGGTTATTCAAACTAGACATCATTCTCTTTAATTTATACTCGAGCTATATAACCCATAGAATATGCCTAATAGGGCCATCTCAACCTTCGTGCAAGGGCGTATCCACACTACTCCCCTGTACCCATTAACATAATAAATTAAAATCAGTTTAAGCTGGTTTATACCGCACCGTTAGGGCGGAGGCACACAAATAACTGCTAATCGATATTGGGATCGTGGCACACCGAACTAGGGTGTCCCGGAAGGAATTATCAAGGAATTCGTATCAATTAATACTTTTCTAATATGCCCGCCTTGTATCTAGAAAGCAACGGTTAAAATATAGATATACGAGTATTCGTGTTGAACCAACCAACTAGGAAAAACCATAGATCATATTTTTTGAGGAGGTTGCAAATATTTGTATGATCTGCAAATATTTGTTCAGGGTTTTCTGGTGTTTTCTATAATAGTAAATAAATCCCTACCTATGTACTCGAATATTATTATATATATCAGTGAACTAGTACCCATAACACCAGCTCTGCCTAGCCCCAAGCTACTGTGTTGTTCAGACAATACTGTCTGAATTGTCCAGCATTATTTATTTATTTATTTTTATTATGTTAGCCAAAAGGAAACTACTCAATTTTTTTTCATAAAGCTACCTGATAATGTCTGTCAAACAAATAATTGCGAATTTTAAATTTAGATAAGATACAGTGCAAAATACCCTTGTATACTTTAAATAACCTAAAATGAATAAAAAATTATGAGATAAAACAGGGAGAATAAACTTGGGTCCGGCCTAAATCCTCTTGCGTAGCTCAGATAAAACAAAGGCAGTAAATTATTTACAAAATAAAACACAGAACTGATAAGTGATTTAGATAGAATAGCTACTTTAGAGTTTTAAAACTCTAAAGTTGATGCCAAAGTCACGTGAACATCAATTTCAAATTGTAAAAACTCATCCTTGTCTATGAATTTATAACTTCATTCATTGCATTGCTTTGTAACCTATACATTATGTCTATTGTCTCTATTATTACTTTTTTAAGTAAATTAAACTGTTAATTGAAAATCTCCACGAAAATATAAGATTCCACGTTCTTACCCTAAAATTCTTGCCAAATATGGAAAAGAACCTATGTTTCACAAATAAAACGAGGAAATAGAGACAAACATATTTTTTCCATTAAACAAACACCCTGTAACACAAATAAGCTGAGCAAGTTTATTGTTCTGCGCGAGCGCAAGCTATCTGCAACAAGGGGTTTATTCTAGTTAGCTCCTAGTTTGGATATTGTAATACTTTATATTTTACATGCTGGTCGAGTTACGGCGCGGTGCGAGGTATGACTCAATTTAAAATTTCAACTTGATTATGGATTTTAAACCTATTTTTGATGTGATTGAGCTTAGGAAAAAATATGGTTTGTATTCCACAACACTAATTAGACAAAAAGTATGGCGTTTGAATATGATGCCTCCAAAATATTATGTGACAGGAAATCAAAACAAATTGACGACTTAAACTTAACTCTGTGTAACGTTATAATCGCTACGGGCGTATCACTAAGGCCGGCAATAGACGTCCGATTTTTTGCCCTACTACGCGTAGTCGACAATCCGAAGGTGATTTTCGTGTATGAAAATATATGGAACGAACGCCTCCGAATAGTAGAATACGATCACCCGTCAGACAAAAAACTCAGACGTTTTACGCCGGCTTCAAAAATATCAGAGCGCGCAGGAACGAGCCAAAGGGCTGAACGCCGTAACAGGTGATTTATCTCATGTCGTCAGATGCTAGCAATAACAATTACAAATTCAATTCCTCAATCGCATATTAAAGTTCAAATAAGACGAGTACAATCTTTGTACGACCTCTTACAAGGGATCTTATATAAGTTGAATGAGGAACGCATCGTAGCCAAAAACTTTCTATGTTCAGGGCCAGGGTCTGGTAATCAATGAAGTTAACCAATAAAACTGTGTGATAACTATTACCACACGGTATCATCTAGCCCCCAAGATAAGCAGAGTTAGTGTTTTGCTACCACAGGAGACAGTGCTCCAACCACAATTGTAATCACACTTTTTGTAAATAAACGATTTGTATTTGTATTTGCTGTCGATTCGGACAAAATTTATTAGGACACAGTGTCCTAATAAATTTTGACACTTTTGATTTTATATTTTTTACTGGAGGACTGATATAATTAAAACATATATTAAATAGACATATATATTTTATTATAGATAGAAACCTACGAGAAAACCCAGAACAAATATCTGCAGATCGTACATACATTTTATACCGACGCGGGAATCGAACATAGTATTTCCCCTTTGCCTTACCGCCATAGAGGTCGAGCTTTATCCCATAACTTTGACACTTACGTCAAAGTAATAAGCAAAACATTGTAACCTCTGTTCAAAACATCAACGTAAACTGTCGGTTTTGCCTGTTTACCTGAAGTTATTGATCTGAGCATGTCTCGTAAAAGGTATACTAAAATACTGAATGAAGAAATAGCATCATGCTATTTCGAAATCTGTTGCTTGTGTTGATATTTAAAATTAAGATTAGCTGTTCATATGCTAGTGAAGTTAATCTAATGATGAAATGAGATTAAATTACAGAAATCTAACAAAATACACAATTTTTTTACATTATTAAATGTCATGAAAATCTTACAATACAATACACTTTTATGCACACCAAAAAATCAAATTAACAAAAATAGGAAAATGAAACATAGTTTTACAAAATAAATTATCCAGTGTCTGGTTCCGATTTGATCGGTACCTTCTAACTGTTCGTTTATTTAATGGAACGTCCCTATTTTTTTTGGCATTTGTTAAAAAAAGACGGTCAAAATAAGTTACATATTTTGTAACTTATTTTGACCGTCTTAATTGTCTAGTAAATAGTGTCATAATTGTCTAGTAAATTAAGAGAATAATGATTACAATTGTCTAGTAAATTAAGAGAATAATGATTATAATTGTCTAGTAAATTAAGAGAATAATGTGAACTCAATATCAACTCGTAGGTATTTATTCAATTCAAAATTCTTTATTTCAGACTTTAAGTCCATAAAATTGGTACATAATCATTAATACATAAAATAAAGTGAATAATTAATTAACAAATAATTGGTACATAATAAGCTCAACACATCAATAATTAAAACAAAGAAAAATAATATTTACAGGAATTATTTGGTAATGTCATACTTTAGATTATTATGATTGGTTAAAGCGTGCCTCCTCGAGGAGTGGTACATATAAATGCAGTCAAACCTATTGGCGAACACGCTCAGGATGGTGTTGGAGCTGGCTCGGACCCTGCGCACCAGAGATGTTCCCCGCTTCCGCATGGTGCTGTAGAAACAGTCCACGCGCGCCTCGGCGAACATCCCTGACGCGCTGCAGAAACGGGGCAGCCCCATCAGCACCCTGAACGCGTTATTATATTGCACACGTAGGGCGCTGTATTGTTTTTGCGTATGGTTCACCCACAGGCTGCATGTGTAAAAACTAGAACAATAGGCTTTAAAAAGCGTTGTTTTTACATCTCTAGAGCAGCGAGCGAACCTGCGGGCTATCATGTTCGCTCTAACAGACAGCGCCCTCCGTTCTCTCTCAATGTCTGCATCGTCCTTCAGGTCAGAGGTTAGGAGATGTCCCAGGTACTTAAATTCTCTAACTCTCTTTAATGGAGTTCCATATAACTTTATGGGCGGTACGTTATTTACGGGACAGCTTCCTCTGGCCTGAAAAACCATGCATTCACTCTTTTTCACATTGTATTTCAGTCCATGTTCTGTAGCGTACCTCTCGCAAATCCTCAGTAATTTACCTAGCCCACAAGCGGATGCGCTCAACAGCACCATGTCGTCTGCATAGCTTATGCTGTTGATGCAGACCCCGTCAATGTGACAACCGACACGGGTACTGCTGAGCTCATCCATCAGTGCGTCCACATACAGGTTGAAGAGCTTTGGAGACGTCAGCCCCCCCTGTCTCACTCCGCACTCCAGCCTGTATGTCTCTGAGTAAGCTCCTGACCATCGCACCACATTGACCTGGTTTTGATACCAGAACTTAAAAATGTCATTAAGCTCCGGGGGCATTTCTAGTTTGTTAAGCTTTTGCCACAGTAAGTCATAGCTAACCAGGTCGAATGCTTTAGATAGGTCGAGGAAACAGGCATGAATGGGAGTCTTGCGATTAGTGTAGTACTTAACAGTCTGCTTCAGGCTCAAAATAGCCGTATCAGTTGACAAACCTGATCTAAAGCCAAATTGACTATAATTAAGTGTTAGATAACGACTAAGTTGAGCTTCAAGCAGACTGTCCAGCACCTTAGCTACAATAGTGGCTAACGAAATCGGCCTATAGTTATTCTTATCACTAGTGTCGCCAGTCTTATTTTTAACGATAGGTACCACCACAGTTTTCATCATTTCATCGGGTAAGTATGAGTGTCCCATGCATAAGGTGTAGAACATAGCAAGTACTCTGGACAGATGAGGACCGGCGTTCTGAAGGTGTTCTATGCTGAGACCATCATGGCCAGGAGATTTACCACGTGACATACCTTTTATAACTTTATGTACATCAATGGCTGTGAACTTAATTTGTAATTCCTGGCCATTTGATCCCGCATCGATCACCGACTGTGATGGTCCTAAAGGCGAGTGCACGGTAAAGTGATCTCTGAACATTTCTGCTATGGCTTTATTATCTGCGAGTCCAGAAACGCTCACAGGGAGACTCGGTTTACTGTTAAGTTTATTAGTGGCCTTCCAAAAACTACGAAAATCTTGTTTTAAATGTTGTGATGTAATATGATCCATTTTTATTTGTTCGCTATTTGTTTGACACCACCTTAATTTCGCTTTAAAAATCTTTCTGCTTTCTTTCATATCAGTATGCACGCGGCCTGAATTAGGTTTTCCAGACTTCAGCCAGATCTGAAACTTCAACCTGGCCTCCCTATGTGCATCACTTACATATCTATTCCAACCCGCAATAGGTTTCTTTTTACATTTTCGAGTTATATATTTTACTTTACTATAAGTCGCAGCTTCACATAAAACATTCACAATTTTATGATACAACATGTCAATAATACATCTATGGTCTAAATTATTACATTTCAAATTATTACATAATGTCAACTCTCTAGGGAATTCTATTAAACTTAAATTATCATTACACACTTTATAATATTGCTCTATTTGGTCAAATTTTCTTTCTCCCCATATTATTTGATTATTATTGTTATTACTTTGTTCTCCTAATAATTTTGGATTAATCACATTTAAATCACATTCTAAAATTATAGGCAGATGATCCGACCATAATACATCATATTGTACATACACATTGGTTACTGACTGAACAGCTGACTTAGACACAATACAGTGATCCAACCATCTTCTGGAACCGTTGGCGTCACTAACAAATGTATATGTGTCCGAGTGCAGGCCTAACAAAACTATATCTATACATATCCAGTCTTGTTCATTGCAGAAACTATTTAGTTCTTTAAAAAATTGTGAATAAGGGTGCGCATTAAAGTCTCCAAGTAAGTATACTGATTCAGTGTTCTCACTACTTATTATAGCACTCACCAGGCTCAAACAATCCGTAAATTCCACGAGGTTCGTCACTTTATCGGTAGGCATATACACATTTATCACTAAAAACGATTTTTGTCCTAAGACAACTCTTATAGCACATACGCGCGGATGTCCACACTTTACCACTGCCACATTTTGGAATACCCTTTTATTCCACAGCAGCGATACTCCTCCATAGGGCCGGCCGACGATCATACCGGCCGAAGTATCCATCGCCGACGTCCCGGTGCTCGCGAACTCAGGGTGAATAGTGCCGAGAAATGGAATGTCCTCCGGCAGCAGCCAGGTCTCC
The DNA here is from genome assembly GCA_963931895.1 of Eupithecia pulchellata. Classification (NCBI taxonomy): domain Eukaryota; kingdom Metazoa; phylum Arthropoda; class Insecta; order Lepidoptera; family Geometridae; genus Eupithecia; species Eupithecia pulchellata. The sequence continues at coordinate 4,973,414 of OZ007539.1, forward strand.
TGCAGTCCAATTATGTGCGCACTCTGGCATAGTTCTCGTATGTGCTCAACTGATCTCTTCACATTTTTACAATTGAAGCTGACAAACTTAAGTAATGATGATGATATTTATGATCTCGATTTCAATTGAAATCAAAATACTATCGGCCCACATTGTGGGTACTTGCTATGGAAATTTCCAGATAAGCCAGACCGTGACATCATTGGATAGTAATAGATGGCTAAACGTCAATCCGTTTTGCAAACTGAAATAACAATGCTTATGATATCGATACTGAAATTCAGGACGCCAGCCGCTGGCTGTATAAATAACTATATTTAGGTTTTATAGATAAAATTATCTTTGTATAAATCTGAGTGACATAAGAAAGAGGTCATCAGGCCTAAGTATAATCTACTGAAAAATAGATTAAAAAATAGGTTACCTTCTGGAATTTTTTAAACCTTCAATGTTTTATTAGAATAACTCAGAAATGGGCTATTCTAGTTAGAGTATTACATTCTGTGGACGTCATACTCTAACTACTATCCTAATACTATAAATATAGTATCTACTATCAAAAGCCCATTCTAGGCCTCCAAGATTCTTATCACTAGGGGGTAATGAATAACACCAGGTTCGGCATGCCACCTTAGGAGATCGCAGTTCGGTGGAAGAACTTTTCTACAGTGGACGCTCTCCTGGTGGATATCCCTTAGTGACCTCTTACGACACCCTCGGGGAGGTTGGGGTTGAGTAAATTCTAAGCCGGTGCCACACGGCTATAGTATACCTAACATCTAGCCTGGATAAGCCCTATGATAGATATGATGAGAAATCTAATTAATTTATGAAAGCGTGATCTTAGATTTCTTAAGCGATATCGCTATTTTCCTTATCTTTTCAACTATGTAGGTAACAAAACCAGACATCTAACACGAATGCTCGCAAAACCTGAACCTAAGTTCCTTGTTTAATCTGTGTACATGTTATCTTGCTTCCTTGTGCTAACCCTAAGGGGTTTACACACGAGGCTGTCCGCGGCACCTTTGCACGCTGAACGGAAGATAACAGTTTTGTTAATGGATCGGCGAAAGAGTTGTGTGGATACTGATTTAGATTATGGAATTAGAATCCATGGAGTTGAAATGAAACATTTCAAATGAAATCAAAAAAGAATTTCAATTAATGTTTTGAAGAAAACACCATATAGATCACAGTCAACACATCAATGTCATACATTTATAAGTTTGGTAATAAATAAAAAATTGCACAGGAATTGTCGTTGACCTGGAGTTACATAATACGCTTGGTAAGGTACATTTTGCGGCCCTAAACACATTTGTTAAGCTATGGACAGATGCACGAATGAAATTTAATAAGTCGCCAAAGGCAGGGCTTTCCAAATGGGTTCATTCTCACTGTAAAAAACAAAAATATGAGGAATGATCTTTTATTATTCTTGACGTTTTGTTTGATAATTAACGAAATGTTGCTCTACATAAATCTCTTGAAACATAACATATCAGATACTCAAAGTGTTATTTTTAATTTGGAAATCAATTAGCACAGCCCATAAAAACTTAAATGCTGCGTTACAGATAAGAAAATATTACGTAGATAAAATTTGTTTGCATGCAGTAAATTTTATGTTTTTAACAGCATTTAGTTTTATTACACTTATAAATACAGGTTTCTACTAATATGGGTTTGATAAGAAGATTTTATTCATTAACTTTGTCTATCTTTCTATTCATATTTAAGTGTAAGTTTAGTGCGTTTTTATATTATAGGTGTTTTTCTATAGGTTCACATTTAGGTTTATACAGCTAAATGTAAGCACATACCAAACAATCAACAAAACTTATCGCCTATTAGTCTACCGAATTCGCCGACAAGGCCTGGCGGATAGGTACATTTCAGTGTATGATTATACTTTTAGGCAACGGATAGTATTTTGTAAACTTGTCGGCGGGTACAGTACAGTAGACTTTTAAGGTACAAAAATGAATTTTGTATTTATTTGTCATATCCACACAATTTTATCATTAAAATGTATTACGAAATATGTTTACCAAGTGACGTGTGAGTGTTTTATATCCCAAACCCTGCTGATAAGGTGCGGAGCCCTTTTAAACTGGTACTGACATGCGAAACCCTAATTTTATTCGGTCTTTTTATGACTTTAGCTCAGATTGCCGCATTTTCTATGGGTTTGATAAGGCCTTGTTTGTAGTCAAATATAGGGGCCGAGGTGTTACAGTCTATTTGTAGAGCTTCACACCAGTCTGAGAACATAAAAAGTGGTAGTCTAGTTAGATAAAGATTATCATGGAAGTAATTCTTTTTACAGAAAAGTACTAGAATTAAATTAAAGTGGAAAATTTTAAATTTTTGTTATTATAGTGCGTAAGCCCTCGCGCTCGGGGTAATCTCTAGGTAATTAAATAATATCCCATAAATTTTAGATTTTTAGGAATTTATTTAATTTCCTGGATTTATTTTTAGGAAGGAACCTACTACTGCTTGTAATTACTAAATATTTAGTAAACAAATTAATATTATTTTTAAGTTACGGCATTTGGTTGCTAAATAAAATAAGAAAGGGACTGAGAATTTTTCCTGGCAGCTGCGTCTAAAACAGGGAAATATGTTTAAATTATCAATCATTAAATTATCCTTATCAAACCTCTCTTCAATTTACTGCAGTGTAATAAGATCAATCAAGTTTCCTACACTTTGCGAAAATGTAAAGTCAGTCAACGAAAAAAGTGCAAGTGGCTACTTTGAGAAGAGTTTCTCTAATATATCCCTCCGCTGTATGTTTGTTTTAACGATTCACGAGAACGACTTCGAATTTTTGTCTGATATGGACCAATTTCGATTCGTACTTTAATAGGTTTTTTAAGGACTGTGTGTAGCATAAAAATTTGGCTAAATGTACGTTCGAAGAAATTTAAATAAGTAGGATAGCGAAAATGGCTGTCTCAATCTAAATTTATATCATAGTGAAGTTAGGATAATGGATTAAGAGCAGGAAATAAAATATTTTTTATATTATCGAAATGAAATTATTATATTTTTTTGTATATTTCTGGCGCTTACTTTAGCAACCAATTTCCAAAAAAATATGATTAAAAGGACATAAAAAAGCAATCAAATCACTATTAAAACAATATCTACTACAGCTTGAAAAGAAAACAGACCGACAAGCGCGGCTGAACCCTTTTTTGATAAAGTTTATTGCGTGTTTATCTGACATGGGGAGCAATCAAAAATCTGTACATAAAATTTTACTACTGCCTAATCTAAAATTTTGCTGAGATTCGCTTTAGTGATGTCGGGGTGTGGAAAAGCTTGCTATACATAGAGCGACTGCGACCGCAGAATAATTGATTAAAAACTTTAAAGAAAACAGACACATAAGCTAATTTTATAATAAGTATAATAAGATTTTAGACCGTTTTAGCAGCTCCTTTTCGGAACATTTAATAACTTTTATAATGTGATGACCTACGTTATACAATAAGTTAAGTAATAAGTTTTTGCATTATTAGCTCATCTGTTTATGAACTTGACTTACCTATGCTAAAAACTCGGGAGCACAACTGATAAATTATTAGTTCAACTATATATAATCTAGATCACAAAATATGCATAAGCAACACTTGCATTAAAGTGGAATCGATCAACGCGGCAGTTGATATCGCGATTAATAAAGCAGCGAAGTCAAAGAAGTCGCGAGACCAGTCACTCCATGAATAGCTAGCTTTCCCAGGATACTTAAAATTTAACGACGGCCGAATTAAAGGAACCGATGAAGTCCAGATCATGGCCTATATCTGTTTCCCATCACTATAGTGGACATAAAATATTCCCAGCACTATCCAGTGTTGTCTATAGAGGCCATAAATGTTTTGGAGCGGAAAATTTTATCTGCTCCATATAATTTAGAAAATAGAGCACTTTAAATAGGTGCTATACTATTTTCCCTATCATGTCGCTTTCGTACTTAAGTACTTACTTTATCCACATGGTTAAAAACACCCCTGAAGTAGATCCAGCTCACAGACAGACCGTTTTATGATTTATTACAAAAATAAATCTATTTTGTCAATACTAATTCATTTAAAACAGCTTCTGGTTTTTTTATAAATAAATAAAAATTGTATAATTTTACAACTAAAACAAAATATTCGTTAAAAGAATAGGCTTAGAAAGATAGCCCAGAAAGATCAATGTAGACAGGCCATCAGACAATAAATGTTCTTCCTGCAATGGTTTCAACACTCCACATGTAGGCATATTAGTTCAGAACAAATAAAACTAGGCGGTTCAATCGCGCGAATCTCTGGAAATCGTGTATCTTGTCATCGGCGAATAAATATCACGTCTCATAATGTTTGTTTTTAACGTGAAATAGATCGATAGTCGTTGAACTATACGGAATTTATTGCGCAATCTTACTCTAAGGACGAAAATGGACCTAAAATGCTCGAAAATTTTCATGAATTTTGTGCAGGCGATGTTATGGCAATATTAGTCCAGTTTGAGCTATGATCAAGCAAGAACATTTAAATTCTTGGTCTTCGTTCTTGAGGTAGTACCGAATGAGGATGTTAGAATAAATACTCTTATCGTTCAAGGACAATATATTACAAACATTTTTCCCGAGGCGGGAATCAAATCCGCAACCTCCAGCTTCGCTAGCAGTCCTTCGCCCACCGCGCCATAGAGGTCGTAAAGGCGACCAGGTAGGCCACAAATATTAAATAAACGTCATAACAAACCCATAAATAATTTTATTAAGAGTGAATTATTATTTGTTCATGAACTAAGAATGCACTCGTACATCAGTCAGCAAATTAACAGAACGGAATAAGGCGTGATTTATATACGGAACCAAATACAGGTGTTTATTGCGCTATAAACGGAGATCTATTGCCAATGCCAAGTTCATTTGTTTTTCGTTTAGCGTCGCCGACGGATCTCTACTTTATGTCAGAGCTGGTAGTGGAAGGATGACAGTAGAACCACTTCTTATAGGCCTGCAATAGGAAATTATTCGTGCTGAAAATATGCTCTTAGAACTGTTATATGCAAGGGTTTAAAAGATGTGCATAGAGTCACAGGCCCACCTAGCCCAATTTCCTAAAGAAAAAAGTATGAACTTTGAGGCAGATGGAGTTATTGCTTCATAGAGCATTATTATTTGATACAAAATAAGTCTGTTATTTATGGAACAAAAAGAAATCATATTCCGTAGCGTATTTTTTCTTTAGGTTTGATTATTACGATAGTTAAGGGACGCCTGTGTCCATTTGTGGGCTAAGATGAGCTGATGATGACGCTGATGATCCCGATATTAATATCCTTGAAATTTATATGAATTTTGTCCTCCCATTTTCCTTTCAACCATAAAAGAAGAAGTTATCTATCACAGCAAAAAATATAAAAATAGACTGCATGAACACATCAACTCATTAGCTAAAGACCTTCTACAGGACAAAGACCACATAAGATGGCACATACTCGAACTTGACCAAAGGAACTGAAGTGTTCAAATCTTACGATGGTGCTTTTCACTGGAACTACACCTAAACCTTCCACTCCAGACCACATCTAATTATGGCTACACAGCCGATTGTAGATACATAATGGGAAAAAAAAAAAAAAATTTCCTTTGATAAAAAATATTATCAAAAATATGTTAAAAACTTCAAAAAGTAACTTTTTTCTTATAATATTAGTTAAATTCTATTTTACTGCTTTAACAAATATCACCTTTTTTCTTATTTTGTATAGTACAGTAATAATTTATGTATTAAATTTGACTAATCTAGTGCTTATTTTTAGGCCTATTTTTATAAAGTTATTGAAATTTTAAAGCAGATTGTTGTACAGTCCTACTGCGCCTTTCTGTGCTGTCATAAATAGAGAATATATATACATAGAGAAGAACAGTAAATCAATTTAGGGAGTAACCCTAATAGGAAGAACCATGTTGCGGCGATGATATAATTTTTCATGCGGCTTCATGATCTACTTAAAAAAAAACATCGGAGTTTAAATACAAACGGTAATTTTTTGTAGCTGGAAAAATTTGTATTGTTAGTAAACGCTAACAGTTCGAGAACTAAATAGGTTACTCTCACCAAAGGTAAACACTGTGCTTTTCATTACGAATACATGGAAGTAAAAGGTTTTCCTCTACTGCTTTCGCCTCTTCTCTTCTCCATCCATATCTGAATCGGATGAACTCATTGTAATACAAACAAAACTCTACAACACGAGAAAACAAATTAAGCCATTTTTCACATTCTGCCATTAGCATGTTTCAATAGATCATGGTTCAATAGAAATTTGAAAGCTGTCAGTTGAAAACAATTCTCCCTAGGGTTGAAAAGTATCGCTTTTAACGGGTTAAAAGTAGCGAGTAGTAGTAGGGCTCCTCAGGCAACTTCAGACTTATTTTCCGAGTAAGTAAAATATAAAAATGCATTCAAAAAGTTCAGTGGCGTTCATTGTAAGCTTATGGTCTCTTTACGATTACGTTTCTAGTAAATTTCTATGGATACTTATATTTGAAACAGTGTCTTTGGGTAAAATAAAGAGAGTAAGTTTTATAATAAAAACAACAAGTTTAAATTAATTTAAACTAAAACTAGTGTAGTAATGAGACTTGGAACTTTGAACTCCACTGTACCTAAGAATATAATTTCTTAAGTTTATTGGAAGTATTTAATTTGTTCCCGAAAACAATTACATTAAGTTTTATACCCTCATATTTTGTCGGCTGGCAATCACATTAAAAGTTACTAAACGATACATAAAATGTTACTAAAGGGCACTCTGAAGTAATATTCCATCCAATATCAACATTAATTTGGTGAACTGGTAGAATTACTCGAATGCTACCGGGAGAAATGGTTTTATTTTTGAAGGAGTTTATTACTTGGTAATAATTAGGTGAGTTTTATTGAGTGAGGTCACGAAGATATTTTATGAACGCTCCCTTATGCACTAGGGAAGTAATACAAAATACAAAAATAAGGAATAGAATAGAATATGTGGGCACTAGTGGTGCCCCCAAAGGCACCACATTATGTTCTTAATTTGAAAACTGTGTGGAGAAGTCAGCGCAGCGCCTCTCTCCGCAACCAAATTAATAAGATATGTTCCATCTATATTCATACTATAATATATTTTGACATAAGACCAATATTTATGTAATGTTACACCTAGTTTACAACATTAAATCTTTGTCATCTTTCAACAATAATAAATTAATAAGTTAGTATTATTATAAATTAATAAGTTAGTAACAATTTACGTTTACTCCCACCTGTTCTGTTGAGTAGTTCTGTTGACAAAACTACTGGGATATTTCCCCCCATTAGTTCTGTGACTTAAAAGACTATGCTTTACACCTGACTTTTACGAGTATCTCTACTATTCCCACCTGTTTTGTTGAGTAATCTGATGACAGAACTTCTGGTAATTTCTCCGCATTAATTCTGTGATTTAAAAACTTTACCAACCTATGTACATACATATCTATACTAATATTATAAAGAAGTAGCGTTTGTGAGTTTGTGACGTTGTAAGGGGTAATCTCTGGATCTACAGAACCGATTGAATTTTTTTTTAGAATTTTTTTTTCACCAATAGAAAGCTAAGTTATTGTGGAGTGTCATTGGCTATAATAATTTCGAAAATTAATTACAGATCTTTACTTAAACTTAGATAATGTAATTAAAATTCTAAAAAAAATGCTTTCATCGCGTGCGCTGCGGAAACTGTTGAGGATAGAACAAAACAATGTACTACAATATTAAAGAACGTATCAAAATCTGTAAAAAAGTCCCAGATAGCATATGCCTATCTCCTACGAATAACTCAAAATAACTGCTTTTAATGTTAAGTTTTGGATTAAAAATATCTTTTTCTGAAGCTTATTTAGGCCATATGGTATTAATTTATATCTTTATAAATATGTTTTTTAAAACGGAAATTTAATGTAGAATATGTAATCTAGTAGTTCTGTCAATAGAACTACTCAACAGAACAGGTGAAAATTGTATTCCCATTTGTTTTGTGGACAAAACTAATGGTAAAAAAAGTCCCAGTAGTTCTGTCAACAGAACTACTCAACAGAACAGGTGGGAGTAAACGACAATTTATATCAATTAAAATAAGTGTTTACGGAGAAGTTTGCCCAGCAGTGGGAAATCAGAGGTTAATACCAATTACATCACCTTAATCATAACAAAATAAATCATACTAAAGAACCTATTTCCCAAAAGACAGGAAAATTACACGAACGGCATTGCGAAATTTAAAAAAAAATCTATTAAAAGAATATTTAATATCTTTTTATAAAACAGTGGGTATCATCTTCGATCGTATTTAATTTTAAATTAGCATAAAGGAAAGAAACATCAACGAAACATAATATACGGTAAAAGGACCCCGCGAAAAATCTTAAAGTATTAATAATTTTTTTTATAAAGATCCTATCCGTAAAATCTACCAATTTAATGTAAAGGATAGACGCGTGTACGGGCATGAATAAATCATTTTAATAACGAACCGAGGGCTCAACATTATCCTAATATATTTGTTTAATCCCTTAAATGGGGCTATTCGATTTACAACTGCCTTTTAATGAACTATGATTAACTGATATCGATTAGGATCATCACTATCGAGTAGCTTCTTAATAGCTTTTATCGATATGAATGTGTGTGTAAAGCCAATTGGCCGATCGCCACTAGCATATGGCTGTGTGAGTAAAGCCAGTCGGCCGATTTGAGATCGCAACGGCCAGCGGCCACTCCGAGCCGCGGTGGCCAATGAGATCGGCATTTGCAAATGATTACTGTGGCAGCGTTACTTGGCCATGCCTGCTAGTGCACTTTACTCTGAAGGCTATATCTAAAGCTCCAAAATAGCTGAATAATTTAGCTTTTTAATTAAAATGACGGATTGGGCCGAGGATCTCAAGAGGCGCAAACGTGCAGGCTTCGAAACACAGCCTACGCATTTGCTCCCCTTGGAGTCGAGACTTTGGGTCCGTGGGGTACCGAGGCTTCCCTCGGCTTAAAAAAAATATCTGATCATCAAGTGGCTTGTGACCTGAGGATTGGTCAGTGGCACAGCGCATCAGAATTGCCGAACAGCGAGGCAATGCCAGCGCTTTAGAGACGCTTCCGACTGGTGCATCTGGTATTAATATGCATCAGTTGAGCAACCTGTAGTTTATTAGAAACAGTCTGCAGTTAGCTTAATTTTTTCATTTGTAAATACTTGTTCTCATTGGTTATTTAGTTGGGATTTTATTTGTTATCAAAAGGCAGTTGCAGAAAAAAATTACGGCTATTATGACCAGAAATCAAGATTTTTCGAATTCTTTTCACATTGCAATTACGGCTCTAATGGTTATAAAATCTGCAATCATACTAAGTATCGATAAGATAAAAACTCAATGTGTCTCCTCCTCTGGAAGAAATCAAAAATGTTAATAACAATATCAAAAATTAGAATTCAAATACGAAACCACCAATTTTATCGATAAAACCACACCTTCCAATAAACACAGCACTTTATGATAGCAAAATCATCAATAATTAAAGATTCAACGGAAATTAAATACGATTTCCTCGCGATTATTGCGTCCCATCTCTAAAAATATGCGGTCCATAAATCGTTTATCGACTTTAGTCTTTACTGTCTAAATATTATGATCTATTTTCATTTAGCGGTGCCGCGGGGACATTATTGCATATGGCTTCGATGTGATATCACCTTGATCGAGTTTTGACGGAGTTTGCTTATGCAACAAGTACATTGAACTTTGAGGTAGTGTTGGCTTCATTATCATTAAATTTATCGATTAATTGCTACAAGTACTTTTAATTTTATTGTGAGAGGAGCTAGGCGTTTACTTGAAATATCAATCTTTAATTAAAGATCTACACAACCACTTTACTGGAGTCAAGACACAGTAAAAGTTTTTTTATTCGGAAAATATTTTTCAAAACATAAAAAATATACAAATATACAACTTTCTAACTAGAAATAAAAAAACTGTTCAATGTTGAAGTTGACGTTGCAGTAGGAAAGCGAGCAAATATTCGTAGACTGCGCACACACCTATTCAAAAAAAATCATCGATGTTTTCATGAGTGTCATTTCATCGATACAAAGTGCATCACTAGTTTTGTTTGAAGCCGCGACTGTGCCGCGACGCTAATTCGCAAATATTTACCTTTGCGAGTTACCTGCTTTTCGCGGTGATCCAGGCGTGTGATTGAGATGTACTATTTTGAGCACTCATTGCGCTTACATTTCGACGATATAATTTTAGTTTTGTAAACTATGAGAAGGTAGGAAGACATTCAGACCACGATTTCATAAATTTAAAGTTTTCTAATATGAAGGTTGATCGTTATGGGTTGGCACAAGATTAAAAAGAAATTCATCAAGAAATTCAAAAGGTCTAACAGGGATAAAAAGTAAATCGGTAATTTTTCTGTGAAGCCACAATAAAACGAAATTCGATTCAATTGTGTTTTGGAACCTTATTCTACTCGTGTTATACCAAAGCTTCAAAAACATCAAAGAACTAGAGTTGGAGAAAATTGTTAACGATTTGCGTACTATTACTTTTACGTTTGTTTTATTCCATGTAGAAGGTTACCTATAAAAATTAAAAACTAGAAAAACGATTTTTTGTTATTTACTATATGATCTCGCACCAACCTTTAAAGTTAATAGTCACTATCACCCTCAAAGAATAAGTAGGCTGTGTTCCGTTATGGAAGTCAGAACACTGAACGTGCATTAAAAAAACAAGTAGTTCATCAAGTTTCAACACGGGGTCCTTCAATCAGTAAAATCAAAATGTAGCGATCAAATACATGATGTCCAATGATAACGCAGACTAGTATGTTCAGTTTCACACGATTCTTTGAAAAGTTGAATTGAACACGTAAAATAAATCACAATATAAAATCGCGACCGGATGGTTCAAAAGGTGGCTCAACAATCGGATGGTTCAAAGCACAAAACAGGAGGGCGTGGCGGCGCGGCCAGTCTTATAAAGGTAATATCGATAAATAACGATAAATAAGACATTATGATAATCGACCGCAATCTTTCCGCATATCGACACGATAATCTTTGGATTGTTCTGATTTATAAACGGCTTCGATATAAAAAGATTATCTTATGGACCTTCGTAAAATTAGTTAACTAGACTGATTCTATGAGTACTGTTTTGTAAGCTTTGTGCAAGACTACTTTCCGTATTACAAAACAAACTTGCTATATTTACAGCCCTATGAAAAATAAATGCACGCTCGAATGCGATATTAGAGGTATTTTTGTAAGTTACTGGTTTTTTACGCACTTTTTCGTTCTCATATCGCTATAGAGACGACAATTCAGTTTTAAAGCGAGCATTCTTGAAATTTGAATTAGTTTGACATGAAGGCTTTTAAACTTAGTTAGGTGGCATTCTAGATTAATTGTAATAATATAATAGTGTAATTATGTACCAATTATATCTAATTATATATAATAGTGTATCTTCGTATAATTTTAAGTAGATCATCTCACATAATTGCAGAAGAAATTTACTTTAACGGTCAATCTCTCAGTTAAAATATTGCGATAGTTTAATTCAAATGGATGATAATTACACTACAGTTACAGTTGCGTTGTAATTAGTAAATTGTAATTATATCTCCGTTGTAATGCTCTGTAATTACAATGTAAGCAATTATTATGTGCGTATGAATTGTTTTGCAATTAGGAAGGTTGATGGTTGAGCCTCAGATGTAACTTGGTAGATCTTGCTTCTTTTATGTATGTAACTAACAGCAATAATAATAATGATCAAATGAACTTCTCCTATTCTACTCGATATAAAATACGCCTTATCGAGACCATAATTATCGAGCTATAAATATCTGTGAAAACTCCAATTATTTGCTAAAGATGACAACCGTGAAGATTCTCTATTATTTTAATACGGATTAATAACGCGAAAAAATAAAATATTCATTATTTAATGGCGTTAGTCACTATTTAGTTGCTTATGAGAGTTCATTCAAAGTGACCATTTTACACACTGTACAATAAAATAATCATTTCTGACATGGAATAAATATTTTATTATGAAACATTTACAAAATCTAATCTTAGATAACATTAAAGCAAAACGGACAAGAGGCGGACTTAATGCTTCTAGGTAACCATATTATTAACAAAAGATATACCTAACTATATGCAAGAAAGAGAATGTGTGTATCCTATTAACTTACCTGTATTCCATAATCTATTGGTACTTCCTAAAACATGGAATGGTTGGTGATATCGGTTTTGATGGAAAACAGGCATAAAAGTGGATATTCTATAAACACAGTCTAGGTCTTCCGGAGCCCTGTGGTCCCATTGAATTCACAGCGACTTTAAATGGACGTGTGACAGAAGTTTTACTATAGTCTAAGTTATAAACTGAGGATTCCTTTTCCCTTTCCTTCCTCTTTTTTTTCCTTTTCTTTCCTTTTTTTCCATTTTTTCTTTCCTTTTTTCCTTATCCTTCCTTTTTTAAAATTTTGAAACTACCGTTAAAGTCATTTATGACAGGATATTTAACAAGTGGTTTTAAAATCATCGTAAATATCCCGTTCTAAATAATTTTAATGCTTATTTGGTTATAGGAACCTAATATCTATTTTGCTGGACGTGGGCTTCATTGCTATTCTTCAGCACGAAAAAATGCTGGACAATGTACACAGCATCATCTAGCCCCAAGTTAAGCAGAGCTTGTGTTATGGGTAAAAGATGACTGATATACTTAATACAATATTATTACATAGATATGTTTTTATTATAAGTAGAAAAGCAACAGAACACTCGGAACAAATACCTATATAGGTACATATATACATTGGCCCCGAGGTGGGAAGAGAACCTGCAATGTCTTAGGTCGAAGGCGGATCTTCGCTCACCAAGTTTCAAAGGTCGTCATAAGGTCCGTAGTTAAACCGTTTACATCAACGAAGTGTCATCATCGATGTCATCGCCTTTAAATTTTCAAGAGAAGTTCTAACTACAGACTGAATTATTAATTGAAAGCTAAGTTCAGCATCCGCTTCGTCCTGTTACAAACGCCTCCGCGTTTACTTTAGACCGGTATCAGTATTGGAAACAATATATTTAGCAGAAGACTTACTCAGACTGCGGGGAGCTGACAGCACAGCCAACACGCTACACGCTACACTCTGCGACACATTGACTGTAGCCATTGTTCTTGATTTATTAAGCCTTTAAGACGCATCCAGCAGGACTTCATGTTGTAAATCTTGTTTTACGCAGCTCAATCGAACTAGTTTTGGTGCACTATTTATGGGCGTGTATTCGTTAAACCAGGAAATCGGAATCTTATGTAGATGTCATTATCATGGCGATTACTACTCAGGCTTTGCACGAAAACGAAGCGTAACATTCGGTTTTTATTTTCTGAGTAGTACAGGCCCTGAACTGTGACCGAAACTAAATTGTCACGCTTGAGTTGGTGAAGTAGAATCGGGTATAACCGTTTCTAGTCGACAACTTTAGAAGCTCTAAGTTTACACTTCTATCAAAAGCATTTTCTATCTATCTAATACTACGCCTTCACCTAACAATTTCAATTGCAAGATCCATAACTATTAATCCAAGTTATTGTGATTGCTACCACCAATTGTAGTCTACAAATGATACGTAAGTACTTAGGTAGGTAGTATCAACAGTTCAAATTGGACAACAGAAGGAGTGGGTCAAGCACAAACCGTGCGATTTCCACGGTTCTTTGAATCATTATTATCAGGTAATTCGATTATGCCGTCTCCCACTGCATTGTGTATCGGATGACAATGGACACTCGCGCGCATACGTAACACAAGCCCGCTTCGTTAGACCGCTCCAGTTCTAACATAAAAACGGAATAAACTATTCCAGGACAGTCGAGGAGAAAAGTGCAAGATTTTTCACTCAGCGGAACAGTTTGCGTGTGTCCTGCTGTGTGATGTCGAAAGCATTTCAGCATATGGATATTTTTAAACTTACGCAAGCTGAACATATTTATTATTATAGTAGTAGTTGTAGTTGTAATACTATAATAAGGTGTATTTAACGGATATTTGTTACGTCTTTTTACCTAACTTCCCCGATGTGTCACCGTGTTTACACACTGTCGTAGTCACGGGATGACTTGAGTACTGTACTGGAATTACCGCCTCTGCTAAATGGGAGCAGCATTATTCGGAACTAACCTCGCATGGTTTTCGAGAGAAAACTGTCAACGATGGTTTACCTACATATCGTAGACCAGTGGCTATAAATGACTTAAGCAGTCTTCACGATTGAAATTGGGATATTTCTTAATTCTTAATTCAATCGCTTCTCGAACCATTCTCTGTAAATAAATAAATAACTGCAGCATTATATATAAATATATTTAACTAAGTAATGCTGGACAATTCACACACCATCTAGCCCCAAGTTAAGAGCTCGCGTTATGGGTACTAGATAACTAATATAATAATGTACATTATAATATACGAGTTATTTTTTTACCATACATAGAACACGACCAGAACACCCTGAACAAATATTTGCAGAACGTATAAATATTTGTTTCGAGGCGGGAATCTAACCCGCAACCTACTGCGTCGCAGGCGGATATTCGCCCAACGCGCCACCGAGGTTGTTATACCCCTTTCATCATCATTACAGATAACCTACGGTTCTGTAATTCAATCCAGGCGGGAAAAAAGTTAATAGACGCGATAAAAACCCGTTATAATAGTCCAACAAATATATTTCAACATCTATTGACGAGTTCAGTTGGCGCACCCACCACATCATAACTACTTTATTATAACTAATACTAACTACTTTATTATAATAACTACTTTATTTGTACAGAATAATAATAATAAAAATATAAATTTGATGTAAGTACTTATGTTTCTTATGGTATTAATATAATAAATTCAAGGTTTGGTGTAAAATAATAAATACTCTCTTAATCGTCGCACTTCTGTAGAATTAAAGGAAAAAGATATCCTGTATTAGGATGAAAAATTTAATGATTCTTTTTTTTATAAATAAGTTTAAAATTTAATAATTACAATTATTTTGTTTAATCAATCAGGTTTTTTATCATTTAGGAAAACCTAAAAATTAACTACAAAATTTTACTTTTTAAAATCAACTGACGGTTCTAGTTTTATGAAAAGCACGTGAAAAAATTTCCGAAGTATATTTATCATGAAACGTGTCAAGGTGAAGTTCAATATGTACGGCTACCGAGAAAAGTGTCAAGGTTAGATTTAATGTGAGTAGGATGTCAAGGTGATCCGTAAAACCGTTTCACGTAAACTGTAAAGTTAATGAGGCGACTTCAAATATCGATCCTTACTAAATTATATTAAAATGCATGTGATTCTTAGATGTTACCTAATTATTACCTTATGTGTGCACATTATTGGTATAATGTGTTATTTATTCATTTAATTGTGTTTCGTGACCTACCCAGGTTGATATCTGGGTAGATCACGAAACAGGTTGATACCTGGGTAGGTCACGAACAGCTATTGGTCACAATTTGATGTCCCATTAAACTGAGCTATGTCTTTTAACCTGTTTTAAAGTCGACTAAATAAAAATCTATTTTTGGCTCTGCATTATTTTGTTCGCTCTCGCCACCCCTGTACAGCCGACCACACAAGTGCTACATAAAGTTTACCGTTGGTATGAACGTTATACTTATTGCAAGCGATATCCCGGAAGATGACAATGGGAAGTGTTGTCCCGTGCCAATTGTGCGAGTTTCATAATCGTTATAATAAAGTGCGGACTAGTGTACGGATAAATCCAAAACCAGCTACTAGGGCGGGGATTTGGGGGGAAAAGCCGGTATTTCGCGCAAAAAAGAAATTTTCTACATTCGCAAAGCGTTTCTCACTTCTCATTTCACGCAATATTAACATGATCACTATTCCAAGAGGGAGGGAAGTGGAGGCGCCGAAATTAAAGAGACGCGCCTATTTTGTTTTGTGCATTCTAACCAACAACTGACAGTTTTTAATCACCAGCCGGTACTTACAGTTTTTTCTAGGTAGAAAGACATAGAAAAAAAACTGTACCGGCTAAACGTAAAATGAGTAAACACTCATTTTCAGTAATTTTTAAATGAGTCACTTCTATTCCGGAGGTCCGATATACCGATCAATAGGAGAGAGCTAAGTCCAGCTTTAAGCTGGTATAGACTGATTAATGATGATGTAATATCAATCGGAAAAGTTTCTCTTTGCAAGATTTTTGGCGATTTGTGAAAATAGAAGACGACCAAACAACGGAAAGCCGGACAATATAACTCAAAACCTTATTATTTCCGCAATAAAACACTAGATAAGTTGAGCAACATCATCGGCATCTGTAGAGCGATGGTAAATATCATTGCCGTTTATGGCAGAGCTTATACACGGTTGGGGTGGTCCGTTCCGATTTAATTTCTAACGAATTGGTCGCTAAAAATCTATGAAAATCAAACAATTAATAACGCAACGTAGCTTAAGTGGAAGTTTGGATATTATCATAGAGGGAAAATTTCAATTTAATTGAATTATGACATTTCTATTGTCTAAATTCGGCTATAGTCAGCAAGCGATTGATTATTGGGTGGCTGATTGAATAATGGTCCGGACCATGTCACGATCTTGTATCCTTAGTGTGATAATCGCGACTTCGTTGATATGCGATCACCAGTTAGTTTAGATCTTAGGATTAGACGTCCGGTAAAAAAGTGGTTGGATCGACAATTTAACTGTGTATTCGTTGTTTGATAACAGTGTCGTTAAACGTGATTATGTTATTATATAATGCTGCGATGAACAGTTAGTTTTGATCTTAGTGTTTATCGTCCGGTCCAAAGTGGTCGGACCGACAGTTCAGCCGTGTATTCGTTGTATGATAACAGTGTCGTTAGACGCGACTTTGTTATTATAATGCTGCGATCAACAGTTAGTTTTGTTCTAAGGATTTATCGTCTGAATGTTTGCTTTTCCGTGTTTAGGCGGGTTTAGCAGCTGTTACACATTTCTGTTTGTTTAGGTAATTTTATATATCTTAAGGATATAAATATTGTCATTTTCTCAATATATTGTTAGGTTTGTATTTTATTCTTTTATATTGTTTGTAAGTTGAGATTTATCGATCAATTCGTTGATCATAACGGGACCAATTTTAATTCTGGCATCCGAGTTTTTGAGTTTAGTAACCCAACTGGTGTACTGTAATACATCGAGTTAGAATACCAATTTGCTCAAAAAACTAATCGAAACTATCTATGGCTATTAGTAGTAGGTATATTTTGGAGTATAAATAATATAAATAGAGCCTAAGAAACCAATTGAAACAAATTACCAAGCATTTGTGGAGCGGCGAAGGTCGGCCTGCGACGGAGGTTGAGAAGGTTTGATTCCTGCCTCGGGACAAATGTATGTACGATCTGCAGATAATTTTGTCCAGGGTTTGCTACCGACAGTAAATTTATCTATTTATTTAATGTTGAAGTACGCATAACACAAGCTCAGATGATGCAGTTTACATTGTCCTTGTCATTATTTATTATTATTTCTATACCTACCTACCTTCAATACTTAGCAGTAGGACTACATTAAATCACATTTTATACTAATTTATTAATACTTTGTATAAAACGATCAAAAAAACCTGAACAAATAGGAACAATAGAGGTCGTCAGAAGTCGTCAGAATAAATAATATTTTACTTACGTTACTTAGCCACATTTTCATAAGGGGATATAGTTTGGCTATTCTACCTATAACGATGTGAGCAAAGCCAGAGGCAGAAACCAGTATTCAATAAAATCCTTGCGTCAGATCATTAGGGCTCAATTATATCGGCCCGCCTTCCCACAGTATAAATATCAGTCAACCAGTAGTGTCAAACAATTATCCCAATCGCGATAGAAAGCACTAGGGTTGGCACAAACAAACAGCCTTTCACTCGTCACTAACAGCCTTACAATGTGCTTAGCCATATAGTGTGCTTAGAATAAAACAGGTGCAGTTGTACACTGGAAAAGTGAATAGCTTGGTGAAGATTTATTTAAGGTTAAATGGTTTACGATACCGAGGAATCAAATTATTTTTACCCGTAGGTTCCAAAAAATTTGTTCGTAGGTTCCAAAAACTTACTAACTAAATAAATTAAGAAGAATAATTAAAAATTAGTATGTTTGAAACCATGTTTTTACAAACTTCGATTCATTATAAATACTACAAATTATTATATATTCTTACAATTATATAAATGATTCTTATTCTTACAATCGCTGAATAATTTGATGTATCAACCGCAATAAATATTTGTCGATTAATTTATTTAATCAAGTCATACTCGTATTATATTATTTATAAAAAAGTAAGGTTCTAGTCGACGTGAATTTTTGACATTAATTGCGTGCAGAATAATTTCTTGCAAGAAAATTACTGACAACTTTGACAGGCACTGACTTGAAAACAGTTGCTGAATGTGACATAATTAAGTGATTAATTAATTAATTAATAACAATTCTAGCAGGTAGATATAAAACTAAAATGGTTTAATGTTGGCATATACTTTCACTATTATTTTCAGTCGTCAATTTTCCAAAATTATTTAAGGAAAATTTTAACATACACTGTATAAAACAAAGTCGCTTTCCTCTGTCTGTCTGTTGGTCCCTATGTATGCTTAGATCTTTGAACGGATTTTGATGTGGTTTTTTTTATAGATAGAGTGATTACAGAAGAAGAGTTTTGTACCAGCATTGCACCCGTGCGAAGTCTGAGCGGGTCGCTAGTTATTCAAATCAAATCAAATCAAAAATGCTTTATTGTACACCAGAAATTGAACACAAAAAAAGATTATTATTATTTATTTAATAACAAGGAAATAAATTAATTTTAGCTTAACAACGTTGATGTTTATTTAATTGCCGATAAATAATAAAACTTTAGAGATACATGATTTTAGCTCCATTGTTATCCTTCACGTACCTACAACGTTGAATTATCAAATACTTAAAAGATTTTTTGTGATATAAAAATAATTTATTATTTTAAACCCTGAGTGAGTATGTCACCCGCCCGACAAACACAACCTCATTGTTCAGTAGTTAGCTACTGAATAAACAAGATTAGAGTTTTGTACCGCTCCAGGGTTGTTAACGTCAGGAAGCTGCGCTTGGGCATGACGTTTACTAACACAATGAGGGGCAGTGAGTGACAGCCCTATTAATCGAGGTTACCTTGAGCTGAGGTTACACTCTTTGATGACGTTGTTATAAGAGTTATACATAGGTCGTCAAATATACTTAGTACAGAAATATTTCGTAAGCTTTTGCATGGTGCTAGATTGTTTTTATGTAGGTATACTGATTCCGCATTCATTTTTATCTATATCTATACTAATATTATAAAGAGGAAAGATTTGATTGTTTGTTTGTTTGTTTGTTTGTTTGTTTGTTTGAATTGAATAGGCTCCGAAACTACTGAACCGAGTTAAAAAATTCTTTCACCATTAGAATCCTTAATTTTCCGTGATGAACACAGGCTATATAAAATTTTCAAAAAAGTTAGGGATCCGCATGAAAAATTCAATAATTGAACCGTGGGCTGTATATTCAACCTCTTTTTCTATTATGGCGCGTCAGAATAGAAAAAGAGGTTGTATAGCGCACGGTGCTTGCTTTTTCTCTACGGCCGGTGTCAGTTTTGGAATGTCGAGTCAATGTCAAAAACCCCAATGCTGTAAAAAAAAGTAAAGATCCGTATGAAAACTGTAAAATCCATCGTTTTAGTGTGTATAATTTCTGAAATTTTTGTTTAATACCCGTGCGAAGCCGGGGCGGGCCGCTAGTAATTTATATAATGATCCAGTATGCCTCCTATCTCACTTTTCAACTACTTTCAAAAAAAATATCACTACATCTAAGATACCGGTCCAGGGCTATCAACAATGACAATACCTACAGTAAAAATATTTGTTAATGCTCACCAAATAAAACCAGAAAATCAGGACAGGAAAATAATACAGATTGCGTTGTACAATGGGCGGCCTTATAATATAGATAAGCGATCTCCTCCAGGCAACCCAACTAAAACTTCAGGAAGCTACGGCCACGTATGATGTGAATGTCACTGTGAATAGCAGCGAGTGTTAACAAGCATGTTAACCTTGACCTTACGTCTGAATGAATACATATGTTACAAGTGATTATTTTCCTTTTAATGGAAAAAAATCAACTTTTGCTATTGTTGGCAAATAATTATTTTATCCTTACCATTAAGGTTGTAACAAATAACATTGTCCTTTTTAATAAGATGAAGAAACCAGGAACTTACCTGTAAAGAAAAAAGAAGTAAGGGTAGGGTTTGCGAGTTTCTATCTGCAACGGATCCACGTCATCCCACATAACCTGTGTTCCCTTACAATATAGAAATTTGATTTTGTAAATATTGTTGACCATTACTGCTGATTAAACAACTTTTTTAAAAAGTGCTACTGCTGTCTTTTCGTATACCTAAGTAAGCTATTGATGAGGTAACCAGATCCCTTTTCTACATTAAATATTAAGAACTTAGCTAGACCGGAAGTTCAAACTAAGTTTACCTGGTTTATATAGGTCTTTAACACTGTTTAAAAACCTTCAGAAATTTACGTTTATTAAGATTTTTTTCTCTTGCTTTAGAAACGCACGTATTAAGTATTTTTAATTTTCTCAGGAAAAAATGGACATGTTATATTTTATCTGATCTGCTATTCAACTGTTTTCATCATAAAGAAAATCGTGCGGTAGACGTTCATAATAAATAAAATAAAAGCTAATTAATAGTTATGGTTGTTTGCTTTCGAAAATCGCGATTAAATTGAAACTCTACCCCATTTCCATTCGCTAAGCGCTCCGAGTAATCACGCACTATAATTAAATGTACTGCTTAATAGACCTTCTATCAATATTAGACTTAAATGGCAGTTCAGTGCCTTTAAACGTGTGTCGGAGCCTTTAAACGGACTTTCTTAGCAGTTAAGCCGTGTAAGTTAGGATTGGTGAAGTAGGTTTATATTTTATTGACAGCTTAGCTACAAGCAGGTTGAAGGGTTGAACCATATTTGTTCTTGAACGTAAAATTGATAAGTTCGAATACATGTTAATTGGCCTTTTTCATTAAATTACGTTTTAAAAAGCAATTTTTAGTAAGGTAACTAGTTTCTTTTTTTTACTGATTTTAACATTTTCAAACTGCTTAGATTTCTTACAATTACAGTACCTACATTAGATGTAGCGTTGTTAGCCAAACAATTTCACAGCCGCACAAACTTACGCCTCTATAATATTAGTAGAATAGTACAAATGTAACCATTTCTCTTCCTCGTAGGTAATTGAATAACATCTACATAGATCTCATGTGAGGTGCCGCGTCAGGAATTAGCCTGCACGATTTATACCGCTTCCTTTCGATCGATACTTACTAAAATTAGATATACTAAATCGATTAATCAGTGTGAGACAAGTATAGATTGGCGCCGGCGACTCAGTGGGACAGTGGTCCTTCTGTTCTGCGAGTTAATTTATATTCATTCATTTATTTATATACATTCATTTATTTTATGAGATATGGTATTCTTATTTTTATGACCTAAATCATAACCTAAACCATTATACACAGTAATAATTACAATTAGCGGCAAAGTAGCTAACAAGGGTTAATTGACAGGATCTAAATTATATTATGAACTAGGTACTACTTACTTAGCATTGTCGTTTTTATTTCGGATCTGTATCTGACGACGACTGTACGATTCACGTCACGTGGTTTGCGGTCCCTTTCGCCGGAAGAAAAATAATAAAATTTAATCAATCCGGCGAAAGGGACCGCGGTCCTTTATCTAGCGGTCCCAATCGCCGGAAGCCTCCTAATTTCAAACTACTCCCCTGGCCTGCACCAGTTTACAGCTAGATAGACTAAAAAGAAAAAGGTTTTATTGAAAATTTTATGTTAAGTCTGATGTAATGATATACCGTCGGTCCCATTTTAACTTTACTTCAAGTGAGGTTGTGGTTAGACGGATATCAAATGGCTATAAAAAGTCAAGTTTAAATCTCAGTAATATTATAAATGCGAAATTTTGCATTTGCCCGATTCGTTCTATGATGTTCTAAGCCAGGAATAAAAATCAGGAAAGAATAACTTCTCATTGTCATCAACTGCGTAAGTTATTTGAAATTATTTCCTTCCATGTACGTACGCAATGTATTGATGATGTTGACGTCTTTATTGCCTATTCTGGTTTCAATGGAATGATTCCTCGCCTTGCGCGAGATTTGTGCGGGAACTGTCAAATCGGCATACGCTCTTGCTTCCGTTTTCTACTCAAAAGGCAGCCCAAGAGTGGAATGATCTTTTGAGTATCAATGTTTGCGTTAAAAAGTGGATTAAAAACTTTAATAGCAATTGGCCTACCAACAAATTACGAAAAATCCTATCGTTTAAACTTTCTCGATTTGTTAACATACCTCATCATCAACAGCCTAAATAGTCCACTGCTGGACATAGGCCTCCCCTGATGAGCGCCATAGATGGCATTGTTCATCATTTGGGGGTTTTTGCCCATAATCCCCACGCTGGGCATGCGGGTTGGGGATCGCAGTTCGGTGGAGTTGTTCTGCAGAGGGCGCTGCTGCCCGCCCCCCGGTGTTTTTCCCTAAGTCGCCTCTTACGACACCCACGGGAAGATATGGGGTGGTGAAATTCTATGCCGGCACCACACGGCCACGGTTAACATACCTACCAAATAATATTTATCGGGTATTCATCGCGTCCATTTCGTTGTATATACTTTACCATAGCAATTTCAAGTCACGGGGCGCCTCGTGATCAGGATCGCTGCGACGCGATGAAAACATAGGGGAATATAAATCAAAAGGTAGGTAATTAAACACCCGATAAATATCCTTTAATAAAATACCTAAAGTTCCAACTGACCCCAAGATATCTTGATCAGACAGGTCGAGTAAAGAATCTGTAAACCTACACTTATCTGTCTGTAGTCTGTAGTATGTCACCAGACACGGACTGCACCGTTATACATATACCTATGTATTTGTAGCAATTATTCGTGGAGCCTTAGCATTTTCTGTTTGAATGCTGTCCTATCGGATTATAAGAGAGAAAAAGGCATGTGCACGTGGGTTTTCAAACAGCATATAAAAAAACTATTACAACTGGTATAAGTATTCACTTATGTTATTTATTACCTTAAAATGTGAACCATCATTAAACTGAGTGCCCAGAATGCATACAGCATTGCCACGTCGGATGGCAGTGCTAATTCGCTGACGCAAGAATTTTGATATCCTGAACATGATCAAAATGAAAATTGTCGTTAGTCTTGAAATAGTGCGTGTAAAGCCGCACTATTTCAAGACTAGCCGGTTAGAAGTGTCACTAATAATATAAATGCAACGGTACATATTAGGCAATGTAGAAAGAGTTAATTCTGCCCATATCTGCAGTTACCAGTACTCCCTCCGTTATATCTATCCCATAATAACCCTTCTTACTAGGTTTATTGGTCAGGAATTCGAACCTAGGAAACTGCTAGTACGGCTCATTTTAAAGTAATAAAATAGGTATTTCTAAACATATATAGCGAATATCTGGAGTGCGTAGGTTGGAATTATCTCGTTGTACTACGAGTTACTGTTTCTGAATCTAAACTTAAGCTGGACACACGGTAGAAGTTTCCAAACCAACCGCATCTTAAAAATATGTTTGAAGATTATATTGAGTCATCACGTGCTTAGGTAAGCATTCTGAGGACCCAGAGCGCGCATACTTTTTTCATCTCCAAGTGTTCGTGTCAAATGCTATGCTAACCACTATTTAACACTTCGGGTAAATAATAAATATTAAAGTAAACACTACGGGTAGCACGATCGAGGGTCATCTCTAGAAGATGTTCTTCCACATTAAAATACGGGGCACTCACGTGCAACTGTAGATTACGGTTGAGAATTTTCTGCTATCGTATTATGTAAGTCTTTATTAACACAGATACGTAATACTGAATGACTGTTGATAGTATTATTTTGCGCGTCCCGAAAAGTCACCAAAATAAACCAAGTGATTTTATGCATTTCAATATTTATGTCATAGCATAGACTATTGTCGGACTGATATCCCAACCGTGTACCCTTCCTCTGTTCCATCGTAAAAACAAATGGTTAGGATCGTCTTACATTTTATTGTATGAACGATTTAAGCACAGCTTCTTGTTAGAAAGTTCAAATATGAGATGTTTTATATATGTTTTATTTTACTTCGTACACTGCAAGAAACAATGTATGACTCGTTTTATATCAAAGTAATTTTACTAAAGCACTCTAAAATATAGAAAGCTATTTTGTTTGTTTTCGAACTTTTCATATTATTGATCTTACAAAGAATAAAAATGGATTAAAAATGAATAAAACTAGATATGTTTGTTCAGGTTCACACAGCATCATCTCAAGCTAGCCTCAAAGTCAGCTAACAGTATCATTTGTTTGCCCCACGGCGAGAGTCAAACCCGCAACCTTCTGCGTCGCAACCTTCTTCTGAGGTCAAATTAGAAAAAGAATCTATCTCAGACACATATCGTAAATTGCTGTTTATAACCATGAGGCGAAAGTCCGCATGCGACAAAGGAGACCGTGGCTTCGTTTCCCGCCTCGGGACAAATGTTTGAACTAGGTATTTGTAAATATTTGTTCCGGGTGTCATGGCTGTTGTCTAAATACATATAATTAGATTAATCTCTATGTAATATATTGTATTATGTAGGTATATCATTTATCTAGTACCCCTAACACAAGCTCTGCTTAGCTTGATGATATTGAATTGTCCATCATTATTATCATTATCTTGGTATAGGTATATTATCAGCAAAAACCAAAAACACTGAAAAGTTTATGTTACTCCAACACCAACCTACGCTCCTACTTCATTCTACCACAGAATTATTTTAATAGTGAGTCTACTTGCTCCAAATTAAAATCACGTATGCGATATCAAAGACTGCCAACAACTCACTTAAGCTTATGCAAAATAGATACCTACTAATATTATCGAAATGGTGCTAGAGATAAGGTTATCAGTGTTAATGTTTATCAGTTTGGCAGCCTGAGAACCGGCCTGGGTGGTCGGAGACAAGCGAATTTGGTTCTTAGCTAATCGAGATAAAGTTTACCTTCCGGTATTTATCAAAATACCTTTTTAGATCAGCTTTATGTTTACTATACCAAAGACTTTGATTTTGACGATGTGCTTGATCGATGATTCTAGAGGTACAGTATAAAAAAGTTTATGTTTTACAAACAATAAAACAACAGATCCTATGTTATGGGTAGGTACTAGATGACTGATATACTTAAACAATATAATAACATGGATACATTTTTTATTATAATAAGACACGGAACACCCGAAACAAATATCTGTAGATCGTAGAAACATATTTGCTGAGGCGATACCCACTGCGTCGCAGACGGATTTCCGAAAACCGCGCCACAGAGGTTATCAAATACTGCCCATCATATTGTATAGGAGTAAAATCTCTACTAACAATGAAAATTTTAATAAAATTACCAGAAGAATTTACAATTGAAACATCCAATGCCAAGTTTTATAGCAATTTTCAATTAACCCTACTTTTAAGCGCTATTCTGACTTTTGTTTACTAATAATTTTAAAATGCATAAATAAATATATGAAATATTTGGGGCACTATGAAACTGCAGGAAAATTGCTTTAAGATTACTGCTACACTTTTTACTTTATAAGGAAGTCTAAAAGGAAGGTTAAAAGTAATGACAGCTCCAAAAATATTATGAATCCATGGATCTTAACCCATTTTCTATGAGTCGCTCTTTGATTCTGGCAATAACGTAGAACACAATAAACCTTTCTTTTCAATCGTAAAGCACCGTTAAGTTATGTTTTAGCAGAATTTGAAACGATAATTCAAAAAGAACATTAATGCCACTGTACAAGAGCATTCTGCCATTTCTAAAGTCAGGCATTGTTTTGGTCCAACAAAGAAGTCCAAAACATAGTCACAAAATAAAGAAGAACTAGAAATTGTTATTTTGATTTAAGGTATCTGCCGTTGGAGTCGTCGGAGTTGTTAATTTTGCGCTATTGTTCTCATAATAGCTAATTATTGGCGTACTAGTTTTTGAACGAAATCCAAATATGACGGTGGTTTGGCATTTACTTCAGTAAAAGCGCGCCAAAATATTAGCACGAAAATTTTGTATAGTCAAATCTATAAGCATACTACACTCGAGAGCAATGAATCCGGGTCACTCAAAGAATCCAAAAAATCTCGGAAAGTAAGAATGCTAGGTTAATGCAATAAATTGTTCTCCGACGAATCAAAATTTATGCTCTACAAGCACGATGGAAGACACAGAGTGTATAGAAGACCAGGGGAAAGATTCAAGCAAGCATGCATCGAAGAAAAAGTAGCCTACGGTGGTGGGTCTGTACTTGTGTGGGCCGGAATTTCCTCTGAAAGTCGCACAGAGCTGGTGATCATAGAAAACGGCTCTTTAACTAGCGTAAGATATGTGGAAGAAATCCTCAACGAACACGTTGGTCCATTTATGGTCAATTTGGGTGAGGATGCTATATTTATGCATGACAATGCCCGACCTCATACAGGTAGGATTGTGAATGACTACCTTCAAGAGATGAACATTACTTGTATGGAATGGCCAGCGCGCAGCCCGGATATCAACCCGATCGAGCATGCTTGGGACGAGCTAGGGAGATGCGTAAAACAACGAAACCCTCCCCCAATCACGCTTCCTGAGCTCAAAATTGCTCTCACAGAGGAATGGGAGAATATTCCCCAAAATCGTATAAGGAACTTGGTGTACAGCATGCCAAACCGCGTAAACGCAGTAATGGAAGCACGAGGAGGTAATACGAAGTATTGAAATTCAAGAAAATCGTCATAAAGTTCAAAAATTTCATGTTTCCTATTTTTGTTTTAAGGAGAGATCAGCAGTTTTTTTTCTTTATGTAATTTTGTGTAAATAAAATGTATGATGACTCATATTTTTTTAACTTTCATTTAAGGAGTATTAAATTGTCTATTAAATACAATTTATTGCATTAACCTAGCATTCTTACTTTCCGAGATTTTTTGGATTCTTTGAGTGACCCGGATTCATTGCTCTCGAGTGTATATGTATATTTATTGTTAATAATTCTTACTCCAAATCTATTGAATTAAATAATACACATGATGTATGATAATTAATACCTATATAAGTGATACATTACTATATAGATGTATGCACCGTCACTTAGGTTTGTTCGAAGAAAAAATTTAATCAATACATTTTTTTTATAACTACAAACTTTTATAACAGTCATGTTTAAATTGCAAAGAAATCTTTGAAACTGTCAGTTTCCATATAAGTACACAGCTAGAACACACAAGGCTTTGTAAATTAAAATATTTATTCCCCCGTTTACGATACGACAGCTGATGATGATGATGGTTTTATGATTACTTGAGGTGAGCTTCCGTCCCGACCACCAGGGGATTCTATTACACCAGTTCTCCTTTGATGGCTCTATTAATTTTCAAGTTTTTTTTTTGCTGTCGCATGTTTGTACTCGTTGCAGAGGCAAAAGCCTGATCACTATCAAACTTGATTCTTACTATACAAAATATATACACAAAGTAGGAACAGTTGTAATGTAATTTTCCTATCATCACACTTATGTTAATAAGGCGAAAGTGATATTATTGATCCAGATCATTATTAGGTAAGATGAAAGCTAGCACCGACGTTCTCTGTGGCGAATGTCCTTCTGCGAACCAGGAGGTTGCGGTTTCGATTCCCGCCCGAGACAAATGTTCGTACGATCTGCAGATATGTACAGGGTGTTCTGGTCGTTTTCTATGTATAACAAAAAATATATATAATTATGTAATAATATTGTTTTATATAGATTGTCCAGCGTTATTTAAAAATTTCATTAAAACTTTTAAACTTTCGCAATTTGTTAACATAGACTTTTTATCGGGTATTTATCGCGTATTTTTTTTTTATTTTCCCCATAAATTCCCATCGCGTTGCAGCGATCGGTCACGGGTCGACTGAATATACGAGTTCTTCGAGTGACGGCCGAGAATTGACCACAGTATTCACGACTACCCTCAATTCGTCTTCGGAATCAAGAATGTACGCGTGTTAATAGTTGTAGTAAATAATATGAAAACGTTTTATTGTTTCTAAATATCTTATCTATCTTTTGCAGACAGCCCTTGCTTTTCAGGTTTAATTATAATCAGCCTTGCAAAATTTATTGATATCGCTTTAGACATTCAGTCAGAAGGTTACAGAGCTACTTTCGCGTTTCTAAGATAATTCAGATAGATTTACAAAGAGCTACAATATCTAGTCGTAACTGGACTAAACAAAAACATTATTGACATAGTAACTTTCCTTTTAGATGCGGAACATAGCGATAGATAGCGGAATGGATGTTGCTATTGGAATTATCAACAGCTCGCGGTAACTAATTATGGCGAAACATGTACGGAACCGTGTTTCAGCTCAGGCACAGATTATACAGTTGGTGTCTTGTCTAGTCTGGGTAAAAACTAGCTCCTGTATCTGGCTTCACGCTGGGTACATGGATAAATCAAGGCGTATAGCATGTACCTATTTGTATAAAATGCTCACAAAACCAAAGGAATATTGGAGCTAATCGCAGAAGTTCGAAACAATTAGTTTATTAATTTGATATGCAATTAAAATCATCCCTTTAAGGGAAAACAAGCAAAAGACTAAAATTTATAAACTAGAAACCGAAGGCTTATTTATAAAAGTTTTCACGAGTACAAAGAAGTGTAGTTGATACATAAAAAGTGTGAACAAGCAAAGTGAACCAATAACTACAGAGTTTTAAGGTTTAAAAGCTCATCATTTCAATCATCGCTCATCCGTTTTCGAATTCAGATTGGAACATTTTTAACAGCGCGTGTTCAATTACATCAATAAATGAATTGGACCAGACGTAAAGTGTGATGTCCTCCAATCCAAATTACGGCCACTGCGCGTCGATCTGTCTCACCAATAGGTTGCCATGTGCTTAAAGTGCACAAATGTGTAGGTATGCAAACAACACAATACACACACATACTAATAATTTTAGTTTAGTTTTTTAACTTTTAAACTTATATTACAAAGAGGAATGATTTGATTATTTGTTTCTTTGGATTGAATAGGCCGACACTACGTACAGAACTAGTATTGTGTTAGAACCTTAGAATATAACTATACAATGTATAGTTGCGATTAATTTACCACCCCCATGTATACTATGCATGGGGGTGGCAATGTTTCAAATTCATGGTCTTCCTTTTATATCTGATACTATGTTATTTAGCAAAGTATAATCCTTATGATGAAGCCTTTTAATCGGTATGATAAAACTACTAGGTAACAATTTCTCTCGTGTAGCGGGTTTGATTCCCGGTTCAACCATGTAACTATTTAAAAATCTATGAATACTGTTTAAATTGTTTTTTAAATTAAAATAATGTCTTCATTCAGTAAAACGTTCCATCTACAATATTTTAGGTACTTTCACATATATGCGTTTTATTAATTGAGAATAAAGAACAACATGTAGGTAAATACATAGATGGTATGATTAAAACCTCCTTTTTCATAATGATTTAAAACAGTTGAAAAGCAGTGCAATTTTTCACTCTTACATATTTCAATAGAAAACACAGAGAAAGAGCAATACTATACAGATATAATGAACAAATGAGGAAGTAGGTAGCTTGTTATTAATATTATACATAATTATGTATTTAAAATACATCAACCGTAAATTTCCTACAAAAGCATTTAAAAACTCAGCGAAATAATGACTAATGAACTTCCTAATTAGTTAGTTAACGTTGATTTATTATTCAGATAATAAATGAGTATTTGACTAAAACCTGCCCTTTTATATGTTAATGTTTGCTTTGATAGGTTAATGAGCTTATTAGAAACTTAGAATAAATTAATGAAAAAATATTTCAATGTACCTAATCCTTCTAATATTATATAAAAGCAAAAGTTTGTTAGTATGTATGGATGTTAATATTGGCCTTTTCTCACTGGTGGACAAAATATTAAGTGAAGAAACCAATAACACTTTATTTCTTACTGTATAATAAATTACTATATGAAATCTAAACTTAGAGAAAAGTGCATATTTTATAAATTTATATAAATAAAGTTATTAAAATCTCTTCTTATTGAAACTCTATAAGTACATATATCTTTCATGATTTAGTAACGTTTCAGTTTGATTTCGTTTTGAACAATAGTTTTTCCCTTCATCTGTTCCTTTTAGTACAGCAGGGGATTCTCAATAGAAAAAGTTTTGTCAAAAACTAACATAAATCGTCGCCCGCTTCCGCTATGCACCATACACGCCCCCTAAAAACTCCATCTCAGCGTTAAACAATTTCGTTAGCAAATCCCTCCAAGAATATGTAGATTTACAAAATAAACTAATAAGTAAATCAATAAATAACAGTATTTCACAATTTCGTTTGCAAATGCTTTCCTCCCTCAAGTATATTTAGATATACAAAACAAACCAATAAGTATATCCATATATAACGTATGCAAAACTATGCGTGTTATGATTGTAAAATTTAGATGTCTATCTAAAACCCACGTTATCGTGAATAAATTTGTCCGATTTGAATAAAATATACTGATTTTTAACATAATTGAGAAAATCGGCGATTTGTATGCTTTATTGAAATACCTAGACTCTTATGAATGATCTTGTCAATTTCAATTTCTCAGACGAAAATGGTTTTATTAGTATAACATTATAATTTTTGGTCTGTTATTTAGAGCCACCCAGATTAACTGCTGTAGGTATTAAGTATGTTAGGTATTATAGCATTAAAGTAAAAAGACTACAAAAACATATAAATGTGCAAAACAGCACTCATGCATGATTTTTTCATCGTATTTGCTTTCTCAGTCGTGTTTTCAGATTCAAGGAACAAAGTAACTATTTAGAATATTATTGTAATTCGAGTTTTTTAAATAATGATAAGTAAATCGTTTTTCATTATCATGGAACATAAAACTATGTTTACATGTTAAAGAAAGAAAACTATGCCGATGAACGATGAAGTTTAAAAACTCAGATGACAACGACGCCTGAACCTAAAGAAGAAAAAAAAGTTCCAGAAAATATAATAAATTTATTTTTTCTCTCGAGGTCTTTACCGAGGGGATCTCATGAATACTGAGAACCTACCTAGTTTGAAAACCAAGCCCGCTAGGTTCGCACTTTACCTATCTAATAAAAAAATGCCTATCTAGGCAGCCTATGGCAGTGGGCTCAAAATTACAACTGAATCCTTTGGGATGCTACACTAAAACTGATAAAATGACAACAATCGGCTTTTCATGATGATGGTGACATCTATCTCTGATGTAATTTTAAGCGCCAAATCATAAATTTTTAAAACTTCCCAATTGGGATATAAAAAATTTTAATATCCCAATTCTCAAACTATTCGGATTTTTGGGACTTATGGGCCCACGCATATTATGCAGGACAAAGGTTCTAAAACGTTTACAGCATGATAAATCTCCGTTGTCCTGATACTCTGCCTATTCCTAATGAGATATCTCGTAAACGTTTAACTATTATTGGGATTAGAAGTACCTCAAATTCGTGATTAATTACCTACAGTAGTTTGATTTAGAATACCAAATAAATTGTTATGTCGAACGTTGTAGCAGACTAGCATATTCTATTGTCATTATGTGAAAACTAAATATTATTCGACCACCCACGGATCCAGTCATTTAACCAGACCGCTGATCAAAGGCTCCCGAGAGAAATTACTCGTAGTTTTTACTAGAAAAATAGACACTAATTTAACATTAACCTTATCTTTGAATCTTGTTGTGTAAGTAAGCCCTCGCACTCGGGGTAATCTAAAAAAATAAATAAATTATGTCCCGAAATAAAAAAACTTTGAGCTATTATTTATTTAATTTTTTAAGTACCTTGCTCACTTTTTGGGTGGTACTTCGTGCAAATTACTATATTTAGCTATGATCAATTGGTAAATTAGCCGTGGTAGACTCGGCGTAAGAATAGATCCCTCCAACTCACTCTGTGGATGCCCCGCTAGAGCTTACTAAAGAAAATACCTGACGAAGGTGGCAGCAGCATTCTGATTCTGTGTATAACACCTTCGTTGTGTTCGCCATTGGGTGCTGATTATGCCAATACCCCCAGAGAGGCATGTTAATATTTGTACTAATCTAGAAGACTAGGAAGCACAACAGAATATTCAATAATATATAGGACTATTATGAGGAGGTACTCTATTGGTAAAAACTTTGATTGTCTAAGCGAGTATTTAACCAGCACCTTATTTAGGAGAACCGCGTTTTACGATCACAGATGGGCCCGATAAGGAAAAAAGTCCCAATAATGTCAACTGTAGCATACCTCAAATGTTCGACAATTTGTTCGGTTTACTTTTAACGTACCTTTGACAGTTATAGGTCGAACGAAAGGTATGCCCGTAAAGTTCCATTTTTACGCTCCCCAAAAATGTCACATTTTTCTTTTTAAGAGAGCTTGTAAAACTGTGGTCAAAGTCTACAAGAACATCTTCCACTTCTTTCTTTAAATTTTTTTTATGAATAACATTTTCTTCTTAGCATCCTAGCTCCTAATTCGGCGCCAGCGACTTGCATCGCCGGGACTAGGCAGCAAACGTGTTAAGCAATGGCAATGGATGGATAAGCAGTGTTATAGTCATTTTTCAAAATATTTATCCAAGAGCGCCGTGTGCATTGCGCGTTGGTGGCATTCAGGTGAACGGATACCGTGCTTCCCGTTTCTAAGTCGGCAGGGAAAATCTGAACAAAGAGTCCCGAAAGGAAAATGGCAAAGAATAAAGAGAGTCAACTGTGCACTGACAAACGATATCGTCCTAGTCGAAACTTCGGCTAAGTTTGTCAGTCCTAAAAAAGTGTGTGCTCATAGTTAAAGTTACGTGACTGAAATATCAAATTAAATATCAGAACAAAAACGTAGAAGATAATCGGGAAGGATAGGCATTCCTATCAGCAAACTGCACGGCTCGATTCTGCTATCTGCCAATCGCTGAAAGATTGGGATCACTTTCTACTGCCAGCAGTCGCCCGATACAAAGGTCCATAAAAGAAATGTAATATACCCACGATTATTATCCTCCGGCTTTGCACGCTTTTCTGATGAATCGGGAATCGGTAACAGACAGACGGACAGAGTAATATTGCTAAATTTCCATACATCAAATATTCCAAAATAACCAACTTCTGTTTATAAAAGATACTTTACCAATATACCGTTTCATTGTTATAAATACATATAAATAAAATGGAACTTCCACCACTAGATCAAATGGCTTTTCCAACTTGCAGGTTCTAATATCATTATACTTCACATGATTATTTCATCATTTCAATCCACAACAAACAGATAAACATGCCATGTACAAGATTACATTGATAAATTGCTGTAAACATAAACATGACATCTTTTAATTGCGATTTAATTAATGACATAAAGCTAGATGTAACAAATTGTTAAAATATGCATTGAATATTTCTGTAAGTAGGTTAGATAAGGTTTTTGGATAAGCTGATATTTTAGCTGAATGCAGTGTGAGATGAACGCACTAATAGTTATGATCATCATCAGTTGATCTAGTCCTATATCTTTCATCATCAGCCCCTATTAGTCCACAGCTGGACATAGGTCTGTAGGCCTCCCCTAATGAGCTAACGAAACTGTCTTCGGCTTGCCGCATCCAGCATCTGCCGGCAGACTTTCGCAGGTCACGTCATCCCGACTTCCTCGTGATATTTTTCGACCCACTGTCACTTCAGCTTGCTAATTCATTGAGCTATATCTATAGCGATACATTCGTTACGAGGGTAACGAGGAATTGAGGTAGCCTACCCAAAGAGGAAAAATCGAACATTCTCGACATTTTCGTGAAAACACAACTCTTGAAGTATTTGCACGAAATCAGAAACTTCAATTTTGTTTTCATGTGTAAAGGCTTAGGGTTCAGAAAACAACAAACTTCTATCGTTTGCTAAACGACTGATGAACTACTCATACCACCGTCACGAACACCATAATTTTAAAATTCGTTGTATGAAACCCTGTGTCTTGGACTCTAGTTCGCTTGTCGAGTCAAACGAATTATCGGAATTCTATTGTTTCAACTGTATTCATTTGTCTCCCTAGGCGCGTTTGGCTCTGACATATATTATGTCTAAGTTGATTTAAATTAATATGGACGCTTCCGACTGGTTGATATGGATCGGTTGAGCTAGCAGATTGTTCGCTACAGTCTGCTGTTAGCTAAATAGTTTTAATTGTAAATACTAATTCTAATTTGTTTCTGTTATTTGCTTGTAAATTTCTTAATTTTTCTTGAATAAAGATAATATGTATAATTATGGTAGGTACCTACTTAGTAAACGTCACAAGAGATTTCTAATGTTGTCTGAAAATATATAATATGTCTGAAATTATAGATAAGCTAACCGAATATCCGTCAGAGCCAAACTCGTTTATCGGTTTCCAATTTATTCATCAAGGAAATAAATTATGAACCGGGAAAAGACATAGGCTTCTCTTTATCAAAAGCGGGCACAGAGGCGCGGCCAGAAGCTGATTAATATAAAAGCTAATAAATAAATAAAATATATTTTTTAATACGACTCGCACAGCATCATGTATCCTCAAAGAAAGCAGAGTTTGGGCTTCCTTATAATGAAATACAGAAGCATAATTCTTAAATCATTCGGCCTCGATAAACATCAAAATTGATATTACCATTCATGAATACCAATGACAATTTCGAAGGAATTGGAACAAATTGTACAAAGAGTTACGAACGAAGGCATTGATAACTAATTAACATAAATATTCAGAGTATGAAACCGGTATTTTTGGAGTTTTAAGGTAATATGGGCTTTATTTTAAATTATGAAGACTTTCCCTTAGAATTTACATAGGCAGTAAGTACCTAAAGAGAAATATGATTGTAGTGAATTTATTGTTTTGTATAAAGTCATCTAACAGAATACAAGCTCTGCTTAGCTTAGGGTTAGATGATACTGTAAAATCATCTTTTTCTTTTAGTCGCTCCATCTATTAATTTTTTGCAAAGCCCAAGGTTTTAATAAGCTGGGTAAATACTGATGTTATTTGAATCCAAATAATATACAGTTTTATAATTTTGCGATCTATACAATAGAATATTATATTAATAGACATAATAATGGTATGGAGGCGGTTCAGGACAGATATTAGTAATAACCTGTGGGGTTGGCCTATGTCCAACTTTGGACGTGTGCGGTCAATGTCAATAATAATGGTTACAGGCAACAAAAATTAAATACTTTTAAAATTTTCACGAAAAGAAAAGCTAAATAAATTATGCTGGACAATTCACGCAGCATTATCTAACCCCAAGTTAAGCAGCTTGTGTGATTTTTTTATTGTACATAGAAAACAAACTGAACAAGCATGAATATCTGCAGATCGTCAAACCATTGTCCAGAGGCAGGAATAGAAGCCGCTGCATCGCAAACGGACCTTCGCTCGCCATAAACGACCCAAACCACGCTATATACACACATAATATAAATCTATATACATACATATATAATAATTAATGATAGAGTACCTCTTAATTCCATAGATTTGATGTTAAACCAGAGAGCAGCACTAAATTGACAGAAACCCCTCGAGCTGTCCATTTAATCAGACTCAAACATTATATCATAAACAAGTTCGCAATATATATTTGCGGTACAAATGTATCCGCAACGGGTTCCGTCACGCTAACGAACGGACGGTAGCTGGTAGGCGGGTTAGGGGCAGAGCTCACTGTGCGGAACTCTAATAAACTTTTAAAAGTTTGAAGATGGTGTCAAAGGTGGTCGGAGGAGGAGTATGTTACAGCGAAGTTTAAAATTTTTGAAACATAACCAAAGTAATTAAAAAGCTTAAAAAGCTTTTTTCATAGGTATAAGTGTGAATAACTTCAATTCTTTCACTTGTGGACATACTATTTTCCTAAAATAATAAGGATATTTCCGAAAGCGCTTTTAAACCTCGGACTTACTACCGAAATAGCCATCATCCCACTAAGATTGTAGGTTTTAACTAAATGCTAAATTGCTTAAAAAAACTTACATGCAAACTTATATTTCTTGGAAAACCAATATACTGTACAATTTTTATTTTATTTCTTTTTTTAGTTTTAACAATTACTATCAAATATTATAAAGTATTTAATAATTATGAGGTACAAAACACAAAGATTTGTAAATAGATTATCCAAAACGCGACTCTTCTTATTAAAATTCTATCAATTCGTCTAACATTGATTAATTAGAGAAAGACAGTGTACACTCTGCCTATGTCCTATGATTCTGCCACTATCTAGACTTTGATCTCTTTGTCGGCTCTCTAAACC
Organism: Eupithecia pulchellata; assembly: GCA_963931895.1. Taxonomy (NCBI): domain Eukaryota; kingdom Metazoa; phylum Arthropoda; class Insecta; order Lepidoptera; family Geometridae; genus Eupithecia; species Eupithecia pulchellata. Next base: position 5,010,122 of record OZ007539.1, read on the forward strand.
TAGGATAGAGAGTATTATGAATATTTCAAGACAAGCGAACGCCAGCGGTTACGTTTGCGTCATTCTTAAAGTTTCTGAACAGTTTTGGACTTTTTTTATATATGCCAGTTTTATTTTTTTTATTAGAGAGGAATTCACGTACTGGAGATAATGTTAAAACTGATTGTCAAAAATATATAAATTATAATACGGTGATACTGAAAATTAATGTTTGCTATTTGAGCAAAACTATACGCTGAGTTATTGCTTTTTTGCTGAGCTACAGCACACACTGCTTTGTACCTACTTTATATGATCATTCATTATTATTATTTGGCTTACGAATTACTCTGGTAGGTACTAGGTTTTACGTTAAAACTTAAGAGGTACAAATCTTTATATTCTAACCTGGTAAATTGGATGAAACAGTAAATATTGTACATTTTCTACGGTATGCCACTCAAAATTAGTTTATGTCTTAGCCGAATTTTATCTTTTTCCTTCTGCTCAAAACTTGAATTTTTTACAATAACAAACAGACAACATTCAATGTTTATCTTTATATCTATATTTATCCAATTTGCACGCTCTAAGAAACCCTGGTAGACAGACAGACGTCGAGATTATGATTTACTAGATTCTGCCTGCAGCTTCGCGCGTTGTTTCTATAAAAACATTTGGAGATTATTTATATTCCATAGGAACTAATTTATGACATAAAAAGAAGCCGATATTAAATTCCAGTAATATAAAACTACTGTTACGCAATTTAAGCTTGTTACGTTCAGTGGTTTGCGCGTGAAGAAGTAACAAACATTCATCCATCAAGCATCCATCCAAACAAACTTTCGCATTTATATTATTGTAATCGTAAGTTTACATATACGATTGTAACTAAATTCTTTACTTAGGAAGGTATGTAACTAACTGTAAGATCTGTTGAATGTAACTAAGCCCGTCAATTACTTGTTTATCAAGAGTCTAGACTAGACAATAAGTTTAGCTAGTGAATTGTGTTTGAATTACGGCCTTACCTTTTAAAACGATTTCAAAATAAGAAGGGGTTCCCAAATCAGGTGCACTTATGTTTTTTTTATAATTTATGTACTTACCTTATAGTACTTTTGTTTGTAACTTATAGTACTTAGGTACCTGTAGTTTTAACCCAAGTTGCCCTTATAACTTGTTTCAAGTTACGTATGCCGAGAAATCGTACAAAAACTAAACTCAATCGTCTTAAAGTTACAAAGTAACTCAATTCCCTAATTAATTCAGCAAACTCCATCTTATCAGGTTTGATGAGTTCTCTGAATCCGACCGGAAAATGCGAGGGAAGCCGCCGGCAGTTCCCGCTAAATGCAGTGGTCGAAGCACTGCCACTTCGGTTTAGCCCAATTGGCAAGGTCGGCGCGGAACAAGGGGAGAAAAAACACTTCGCGATTGTGCTCTCGCAGAGCTACGAATGCAACTCGAACGAAACTCGGCGTAGGAGTAAATATCTCTATCTTCCCAGATAGTTATCCCATGGTGATGGGGTTAGCTTTCATTATTGATGTCCTCCACTGGTGTTAAGTTGTGACATTAGAAAAAAAATACTTAGAATGTGATGATCATTGGCAAAACTGTAGCAAACGGTCGCAAAAGCCCAGAAACTAACCTTTTAGTTTTGATATTTTGATTACAGACTTGGGACCTAGGGCCTTGCGTCATTATTTCAATTCGCGACTTTGGTGTACACATAAATAACTGTGTTTAGATATAATATGTAATAGGCACTTATTAGTATAACTACACATTAAGAAACCTTTGTCAAAACCTGTGTTTAATCGTTACAAGGACACTTTCTCATAACAGCTAAGAAAGAAAATAACCTTTTGCCTTTTATAGGTCCAATTCCAAGCACCGTAGAATCATATTTTAATACTCTTTAATACGTCTAAGCTCAGTGATAGCTATAATTTAGACATTTAAACAATTTTATTGAACCTCTGTGAACGTGTAAGCGGAGGGTGTAACACATTCCAGCGCTTGGAACCGCTTCGCTGGCACTGGTCTTAATAATTAATAGCTCTGGTGACAAATTATTATGTATACAAAAAGTATTCATACTTCTACACGCGACTTCGCTTGAGTTTTATTGGTAATATTGGTATAGTAAAAGTTTCGAGTAGTACTACAAACCTACACATACTCGTACTAAGCTTGAATTTTTACGTGACTTTATTTAGGTAATTTGATTTGCTGAACTGTAATTTTTTTTCTATTTTATACAAAAAAACTTTAATTTTTACGTTACTTGAATAAAATAATAATAATAAATAATGCTGGACAATCCACACAGCATCATCTAGCCCCAAGCTAAGCAGAGCTTGTGAATAGAATGTTTTCATTCTATTCATAATGTTACGTGATATTTTTTTTCATGTAGTTTTCACTTGTCCCTATAATTATACTGTCACTTGAAATTGTTTTTAATAAGGATTTTAGTTTATAAAATAAGGTGTTTTAGTGTAAACTACATAATACTGATGACCAATATATAAATAAAAATACAAAGAGTAGGCTATTAAAACTCCGTTTTATAAAATATGTTTTTCATGAGTAGACCCAAAAAGAAGTTTAAAAAAACTTATTTAAATTTTCTTTTAAAAAAATCTGCTATGGTAAAATTTCTAGTTAATTTTAAAGCTCAAGAACCCAAGTGACAGCCATAGATAACGAGACCTGCCCACTACGTGTCAATACCACTCGCCTTGTTTAGTATTGACATGCTAACTACTCAATCAACAGACTCATTGCAACTGTTTTTACACTTTTTCTGCTCTTTGAAATGTTTGAATTTGTCTTACACACTTATTGAATTAGACTCGTCACTTTATGGTCTCGTATGTAAACTTTACGTGATATTGCTGCTGGTTTTGGAATGTTTGGCAAATTACCACATAGTATAAAAAGTCGCTTCCCGCTGTCTGTCTGTTTGTATAAGTCCGATAGTAGGCATCTCGCTACTAAATCGTATTTTTTTGTATCACCATTGCACCCGTGCAAAGCCGGAGCGAGTCGCTAAATTGTATATGTAGTGTTTGACAATTTAATATTGAAGTCCATATTGGAGATATTAATAATTGAGTTACGGAACCATTTGCAAAAGTAGGACTTTTTATTCCCTAATCCCTTCTTCTTCTTCGATTCCAACATCATAAATAATAAAATAGATAAAATTGTCAAACTAAATATTTTAGTCAATTTTAAAATCGAGATTTTAAAGTAGGGGCGTATATTTCGTGCAACAATTTGGCGGTACATCATATTTGGTGAGAGAAGACCGCGCACCGACTGTTTCATATTCTTTCATGCGGACCAGTTTACGCGTGTCGATGCACCTGTGCTAATAGGGGTCAAAGACAAAAGGTGCAGATAGACCAAGATCTAAAAAATATTATAAGTATTTCATTGGCTTTTTGTTTGGTGCGTTGAATAGCCTATATAACAAAATTAAATATTTCATCATTCGATTGAAACACATAATTTTTATTATTCACTATCTTCGACCCCGACTTTGCTCGCGCTTTTTCGAGATTAATTAACTCTTGTCAAGTTTCATCAGGATCTGTTCAGTCAAGGCTTAAAAAAGTCAGTGATACAGACATTACATTCGCATTTTATAATGCTAGTAGGTATAGATTGTTGTAATCATAACTGTTACAACTGGAATACAAGTTACAATCGTATGGGAATAATTTTTACTGACCGCTTTTGAATTATCAATCAGATACACATAGTCAAAGCTAGTACACTATTAGTAATCTGTGGTAAAAGTAACAAGTGGCCAATTACACCAGCAATCAATCTTGTAACATTTTAATTGAAAATCGTTGGACCAAATAAAGATATCGATAGAGTTACCACGTATCGATTATTTGTGTCGATATCTTAATTTATAGTGATGGTCTGAGTACCTTCAATGATCGTTATAACTAGAACTTTACTATATTGTGATACAGTAATAATAACAAGAAAATTTGGCGGCGAAATAATCTGCCCCATCAACTCAGCCCAGCTTCTTTCTGTGTACTGTCTGATAACTCTGTGGCACGGTGGACAAAATCAAAATCTTAATTTGTGGATGTGTCAAAGTAAAATTGTCGAGGGTTTTGAATTTTTGTTAACTAGGTTTTATTGATACAGCAATAACTTTAGGGAGATCAGATAAATACACAAATGGTAGGCAACAGGTGTTATTATATTCCTCTGTGTTACCGGTAACCATGCAAAAGTCGCACACCAATGACGATATAGATCAACGAAATGGCAGTCGCGGCAATAAATCTCAATTCGCTAATAAATACCACTTGTCGAGCATTCAACCCAAATACAAAGTAATTTGAGATAAGCAGCCGCAAAACAAAATATTACGCGTATTCAATTAATGCCAATACCAATGTCCTCGAACGACGACTTCGATAACTATTTACTGCTGGTTTGCGCTTGTTATTGCCAGTTTTGGATTGAATTCCCAAGTTGGAGTATAATGTTGTTAAATGGGTAAATCTATTATTCTAGGTGAATCAAAATAGACATGCCATGGCCGCATTGACAAGAATACACCAAGACAATGATGTGTTAGAATTTAATTAATTAAATTATAACTAGTGTAGCAGGTAACGATGAACTTCACTGTACAGCCGTCGCACCAGTAAGTTTGACTGATGATTGAGGGATGGTATAGGAAGTGTGCCAATAGATGTCGAATATTATTTACTAAGAAATCATAAGCCGTATGCGAGCAGTTCTGCAGTACTTGAAAAAATACATCTATGACTATTGTCTAATAAAATAATGTGTAGGTAAGATAGGTGTTAAGGTCACTTTGTCATCTAAGCGCTACTCAAAGGTAAATAGCTCAGCATCAAACTATGGAATCCGGAAGGGCACAGAACCGTCAATAACATAAACTTTGACTGTGCCTGCAATATTCATAACAATAACGCAAATTGTGTTGGAGAACCCCGCAACAAAGACATTTATTGCCATGTCTTCTGTATACGAGCACAATATGAGATTATAAATCTAAATTTCTGCAGTAATGTCTGGTAGACAGAAATGGGATGAGTAAAGCGCCGCCAGTCTTGTGAGAAAATTGTTTTTGATACGATGAAGTGTTGTCACATAAAGAATAAAAATGTACATTTCGAAACTGAATTCAAAAATTTTACTGGCAAGCTTAAATGCAATAGCAACTCTCAATTATAAAGAATACACTTTTATCAGTTGATTTTAGTACTGTTTAAACATTGGTATAAAACAATTTGTTCAGCGGCGAATAAAAGAGCGAAGATCAAAAAACTTTGGCAACAAAATGTAAATAAATTAAATGTACAAACAAGCTGCTACAATATTTACGAGTTCGGCAATTATTTTGGTAAAACAAAAAATGCATCGCTCTGATTTATTACAATGATTTATTCCCATACCACATGTGGGTATTTCGTTGAATGATTTATTCATTCGTCACAAATTAACTTACATCTTCTTTTTAGTATTTTACACAAAAACATTTTAAATTAAAAGTGTCGTCGTGTAGTCGAAAATATTTTATTTAGGCAGAAAATATGAACTGGCCTATCTAATAAAATACTAACTTGTCTATGGTCAATTCGGCCGCACGTCTGGTTCCAATGTCAAAGCCAAATTATAATAAATCTTAAACATGAGTGCTTAATGAGAAAGAAATTAATTTAATGTTTTATGAAATTTAATGCTTACTTAAATAAAAAATCGGGACGTGGATTGGTTGGAACTTGGAACTGCTTGGCTGCGTCTATTACGGTATACGGGGTGGCCCATTCAAATCGGTCAGTATGGGAAAGTCTGAAACTGTAAGACATACGAAGATTTGTTCTTAGGAACCATGTCACCGATTTCGATAAAAAGAAAAACTGCATTCATACAATTAAAAAAAAAGTGTACCCAACTGGGGAATCGAACCCGGTTGTTTTGAAAAAATAAACTTACACTATTTCTATTCAGATATCGTTTGTGTAGGTCTTAAGCAGTAAATATCTCTAAGAAACATAATGTCTAAAATGAATAAAATGCATTTTTTTCACATACTTTAATTTATCATAGTAGGTGTTCAAAGTGACCACCGTTACAATATTCAGCAAGTTCAGGCATGTAAAATTGTCTCTATGGTTGTTTGTACCTCTCTACTTGTTACATACACCGTGTTATGTATCATGTGGCATTGGCATTGCATTAAACGTTTAAGGAAGTTTTGTTATCTACAGTAATATTATTATCTATTATTGCAACTGCTTACTTCTATTAATCAAACACTAACAATCAATTGAAAAGCCCACTTAAAGTAAGTATGTAGATGTTGTAGATACAGAGACGTGTTAAACCTCATTTGAAAATGGAACGTGTCGGTGTGACTGGCCGAATAGCGATACAAAAAAAAAGAAAAAAAAAACTTGAGTGTCAAATGTTTAGGCGGGAACTGAAAATTAAAATCAATGCTTCGGTATTTTTGTGTCGTTCGCTGTGTGGTTGGGAAAATGCGTTTTACAAATTCTGAGCACTTTGATTTATTGGAAGCTTACTTTAAAAACGATAAAAATTGCTCCCGTGCACTACATTGGTATGGTACCATATCAAATATCCGACACGTATTTTACCTACCCGTAAGATATTCATCAAAATTGTGCACAATTTGAAGACTTACGGAAGTTTTAAAAAGCCAATTAAAGTAAAACCAAGAAAATGTGATGAAAACATGGAAATGAACATTTTAACCTATTTTGGTTAAGGAACACCAGATGCCTCCACCCGTAATGCAAGTCGTGATATTCCTGAAATTTCACGAACACAGATTCAAAGAACCCTAAAGAAACACAAATACAAGTGCTACAAGAATGGACATTGGGTGCAGGCCTTACATGCAGGAGATGATATCAGACGACTTGAATTTTGCAATTGGATAAAAGAGAGAATGGGCCTAGACAGACATTTTTTAAACTACGTAATATTTTCTGATGAAACTCAATTTTCCAATAACGGAATGTACAATCGTAAGAATCATCACTATTGGAGTCGAGAAAATCCCTTACGAGTGCACGAAGGACGCCGTCAAGTTAGATTCTCATTTAACTGCTGGGTCGGCCTACTTCACAATAAGGTACTCATGTTTAAAATTTATGATGGACATTTGGACAGATTCAAGTACCTTGCAATCTTAGAAGATCTTTTAGAGGCCGTAGGAGAAATGGCAGTAGAAATAAGAGAACAACTTTATTTTCAACAGGATGGAGCACCGGCTCACAATAGTCGTATAGCAAAAGACTTTTTAAATGAAAACTTTCCGCGAAAGTGGATTGGTACGAACGGCCCGATCAAATGGCCGGCGAGGTCGCCCGATTTAACGCCTCTAGATTATTTTTTGTGGGGTTACATTAAAGATGAAGTGTACAAAAATAGCTATAACACCGTTGAAGAACTAAAAGTAGCCATAGAGTCAACTTTAACGCAGATTCACCACATGAAGATACAAAATGCAATAGTAAGATCGTTACCTAGACGTGTTGAATATTGTATTGAAAAAGACGGTGGTCACTTTGAACACCTACTATGATAAATTAAAGTACCTATGTGAAAAAAATGCATTTTATTCATTTTAGACATTATGTTTCTTAGAGATATTTACTGCTTAAGACCTACACAAACGATATCTGAATAGAAATAGTGTAAGTTTATTTTTTCAAAACAACCGGGTTCGATTCCCCAGTTGGGTACACTTTTTTTTTAATTGTATGAATGCAGTTTTTCTTTTTATCGAAATCGGTGACATGGTTCCTAAGAACAAATCTTCGTATGTCTTACAGTTTCAGACTTTCCCATACTGACCGATTTGAATGGGCCACCCTGTATATTATTTTATTTACTCATGGCTGGACCTAACTAGCAAGCCCAATAAAATCACACCGTAGTATGGGTATACATATAAAGCTTCTTCTTCGTAGTCGGGTAAAAATGGGTATGTCATTAGTATTTAGATGGGATTTACTTACAATGAAAAGTTTTTATAAAGGAGGTAGCTTAGAAAATTCAAGGAATGTGTATTTCTCTCGCAAAATAAAATAAATTATTGCCTATTTGTGCTGATATTTTGGCATTTTATTTTAACAAGGTATGTATTACATAGTGTCGCTATAACAACAAATAAAAAATAAAATCTCAATTTTCATACTAAAATTTGCTCTTTCTAGCTCATCACGCTACCGTAAATTGCCTCTGGACTCTCCTTCAAACACCCAAACCTAAGGTTCAACCCACCTTCGCCTTTTGTATTAAGTAATTTAGATGAATATCGTCAGTTTGCATCATAAATATTAAAACGAAGGAAGTTGTTAAAACATAACAGGTGTAAATTGCTGTATTAAAAGTGATGCAATCAATCTCTCTGTCGTCAGTGCGCCGGCGCATCGCACTGCATTGAAAATATTGTACTAGATTCTACCCGCGACTTCGCACGACTTGGCAACGTAATTTCTATACCATGGAAACTGCTTTATGGGATAAAAAGCCTATAGGTGTGTTTGTGGTATGTTTGTTGTTCATCTGATTATTTTAACCCATACCTTGTCTTTATAAATTATACTTATATTAATGTGAATTGTGTGTCTGTAGTAACAAATATTTTTTTTATATTTGTTTCTAGTCTTAGAGCTTTTACCTATGTCAACCCAATCCGTTCAATAAACATCCAAACAGCGATCCAAATTTTCGCATTTTGTATGTGTATTGTGTGTAATGCGTTGGTAAACCATTAATTTGTGCGCTTGGCCCCGGTTTGCATTCTTTTCGTGATTGTTTTTCGTGAATTCTGTGAAAAAGATACATTGTTGCATACGGGATGGATTGGGGACGGGCGATTGTCAAAATGTGTAAGCAGAGAGAAGTAACGATAAAATGGATAATAAATCGAGGATACTTACCATATACCAGTCATCTGGCACATGCAACACATTAACAATAGGGTATAATTGGAAAAAAAGTTTCAGTTCATGAAAACCAAAATAGAATTCAATTAAAGATTTTAGTTTTGTCATGTTGTGACAACTGCTGAGTAGACTAAAACATTCTTAGGTTTCAACTGTAGGCTTATAAATACGCTTTGTTTACATAGCCAACTGACGTCACGACCACAAAGCAATTTGGCGTCCACTGCTCCAACGTTTTTGTTAAATTAGGCGCGCAGTTTGAAAATGTATTTAATGCAATTATTAAAAAAATATTATTTATTGTTTTTTGTGGTTATAGGTTTAGCAGTATTAGTATTTCTATAAATCTAGTTGAGACACTTAAAAAATGGGCGTACTACTACCATATTACTTTGGGGCTAGATGAAAAACCACCGCGGGGTACAGAAGATGAACTTGGTGTTTTTTTAATACTATATTGCTACAAAGACGGTACTTAAGTATTTAAGTTTCGGGTGCCGATAAGCGGTGCCATCGGGAAAAGTCCCTCGCGACGCAAAGGTCCGGTTCCATCGCAAGATCACCTGATTGTTCTGGGTTGGCTCATAGCTATGACCTCTCCATCCATTGCAGTAGGTATTTGATCTGGTTCACCTTTATTTTATACCTTTATTAATATAAGCACCTACATTTAGGTAATAATGTGTTCAAATTGTGTGAGTTTAACAGACTTTACGGTTGACGTGTGTTTACAACGTAAATTTATATTCTATAGCTCACACATTAAAACTGACTTTTTTTTGATAGAAAATTTATTTACGAAGTGTATTGCCAGATATCCTTCAGAAAATTCGGTTCAGCCGTTCGGGTTCAAACGGGATGGTTCAAAGAAAAACTTATCAATTAAAATTATAAAATATCGGTGCGCGGATAAGTATAGTCCGACCAGTAATCAAGTTTCGGAACAATCTCGGTTTGTTCAGCGTACAGCACCTCACTTATCGCTGAACATTTTTTCGGCTCTTCCGTATTGGGACACAACTCATATCATATTTTACTTTTTTGGTAAATATTCGTTAAAACCACCGATTGATCTGACACCAGTTTTCACCGGAGGGGTAAATTTTGTTTGATTTTTTATTTGTGTTTTCAAGCTTAAAGCAAATCAACCAGTATTTGCATGAAGGAAACTAATTTTTTGATGAATTTGAAAAAGTAGACTAAGTTGGCTCGGATAAGTAATTCTGTAATTTATAATAGATAAACCATACATACATATATACCTATGGGTCCATCTGGCTCAGGACCGAGGTGCGTGGAGGGACCGAGGGGAGGCCTTTTCCCAGCAGAGGGGACACACCCGACTTTTTTCTAAATAAATCATTGGACCACCTTATACCACTAGTACCACACGTAGTGTGGACAAAAATTCAAGTGAAGATAATATCAATATCACTTTATTTCTTATTTGATAATAATTTATATTACGTATTTTCAATTCTATTAGTGCTTATTTTGTAAACCTAAATAAATAAAGTTATTGAAAGCTGAAGAAAAGATCTATATAAAAAATTACACGGTAAAATTCAGATGCACCACGTGTAGTAAAAGACGTCTACAATTTAAATGGATTAACTTAACACCATTTTCTACATTAGCCTCTAAAAATATCAGGTTGCAATATTTTCGGTGACAAAACCAAGTGACTCGTTAAATAGCATTTTCCCGCGAGAACCGGTTACGTTAACGGTTCATAAGTTAACGTGACGTGACGTAAAACTACTTAGTTCATATACACGGTGTTTATTTTCGGTTGGGCAAGAGCTTCATCTTCTAATAAACGATTTTTTTTTTGTTGGAAAGGGTAAAGCAGTGGCAATCAGATGTGGATTTAAGAAATAGTTGCGAGACCGTTTCGATTTTAATTTTCTTTAGTAAATTGTCTTGCTTGTATTCATGCACAGAAATTATACGCCAGATATTATTATTCACTATGTTTTTTTCAAACCTATATGATAGGAATAAAAGTCTTGATTTTTGTTTATCACGCGTTAATTAAATATTATACGCACGTTCAATATAAATGTAGCTTGGCACAATTTTAATTTTAAAATAGCATCGCTTACATTGGGGCTAGATGTGGTATTATGATGTGTGGATTGTCGAGCGTTATTGCTTATTAATATTATGAATTCACAATAACAATTAACGATATTGCTAATAATAAACAAAGGTGTTTCGATACTTTAGCCAAGCCAAGCCGGGTCGAGTTCCGACCATGCCGCTCCATTCTTTATGTAAAGTTGGTATCAATGGCTAGGATGATAAGCTCAGCTAAACATAAGTTAAACGAAGCGGCGCTGGGCAAATTAGTTAAGTTAAAGAACGTTCCGATGTCGTAAGAGATTACAGAATACCGTTCTAAAGATGTGACTCCGAAAGAAGCTCGCATTGTTGTCCAAAATAGCTCTAACTGGTCTAGTGAATTGTTGCCAGCTATTTCTAACTTAAACATTTAAGTGTATAATATAGTTTCTTGAATTTTGTATTTTTACATTTTACTCACGCCAGAAGATCTGCTTGAGTATCGTTCGTTACTGGGATAAAAAAATAACTTATCAGTAATCAGTTATCTATTTGCAATGTTTAAAATACAAAATCATTCCACAAACCTTATAAATGTCTACGAAATATCCAATAGAGTAACTTCTAGTACTACTATATTTAATATAATGTTTTATTACTAAATTAAAACAGAGAATAACCAGTAAAATAAAAATACTAAAATAAATGATGTTGACGAAGTAAATAATTTTATAACCTACACAATCATGTAACGCGATCACGCCAGCGAAACCTGCGCATATGATAAACATAAAATTCTGTCTCCATACGCAGTAGGTAAAGGCACCGTCTTTACTCAGCTAGGCCCTATAAATCCGTCATCGGTCCAGATGGGCCCCCGATTGCTGTAACACTATCACAAATCCGAAGTGTGGGAAGAACAATACACATATTCATGTGATTTTTTTCTATTTGCCTACTGCTTTTGTGGTGGAATTTAGAGTCTAGACATGAATAAATAAGAAATGTTTCAGCTGAGTTAATAAATAGTATTTGGTTATCGTGAGTATTCTGGTTGTGCCATTTGCGTGTCTCCAAGTAGCTAGGAATTACAATATTTTGGAATTTGAAATAAAATTTATAACGGTTTTCTGTTTCCTGGTTATTTTCAGTATTTTATTATTTTTACAAAACAATTGGAATCTTTCCCGAATAAAACTACGGGACATTTAATAATAATTTATTTATTTATTATTATTATTATTTTTTAAATGAAATGGAGATATTCCTCAAAATCTTTCTAACCGGCTGAAAATTGGATCTAAGATATCGATCAGGTAATAAAACTTCTTTTTTAACTGGTTCACTATCAAAATAGTATAGAATAGGATGCACAAGTTTTGTAATACAGTTTCTCCATGAATGAATTTGAACAGCCTTGAACTAGACTTTTTTCTTTTCTCGCCTAGACAGATCGCAGACATGACATGTGGTAGCAATAACATTGTCTTTCCCAGACACAATGCTAATTTTCCGTGTCGTAATTAATTTATGCTTCCTTAATTATTTACCATGTGTAGAATTTCAAGGCTATTCAAATAATATACGGTTCAAAGTCTTAAAGCTTAACGATCACTGTCCAGCATGAGTTACTGCTTCTCGTAGTTATAGAAGGACTGCTGTCATGGGCACGTCAAGTGTAGTCCATGAGGCTTTACGATTTAAATCTTTGGGCTTTATGCCGCGCCGTTCAACCATATGCATACTCTCAAGTCTTCTTCGTTCTTTCATAATAAAGAAAACTTTTTTCATCTTCTTACTGAAAATATTGTAAGCCAGTTACAGATATAAATTTTATTTTATTTATTTATATTTTATTTACTACCTACGTATTGTTAGAGAGATTGTGTAGTAGAGATGATTTAAAATTATTCGAACCGACTGCCCGCGCCGTGTATACGTATAAAGTAGCATTCATTAGGCCGCTATAGCCACTTTGCGCTAATTATCTGCTAATCGTGATGGAAACTGGAGCTTTATCCGCCATTTGCAATTCTCTAAACTGGATTTAAAATTCTAATCGATTTAACACTTTGTGGACCATTACCTCCAAAAATTTGATACTAATTTGTAAACTAATAGTGTTTAACCGTCATTAGATGACCCCGTGAACTTCGCATCACACACAACTTTTTTCCTGTTTTTTTCCTTTTAAACCAGGAGTGCAAACAAAACACAAAAAAATATCGAAATGGTGACCCATTTGGATATAATTAATAGCCGTTATTATTGCGATTTATATACAGATTAGGCTAAAATGTCATAGAAAGCTATTATGTTGTCTCTAGAGATAAAGGAATATCTATCTGAGCCACACAACGAAGGATAGAATGGATCCTTCAACATTTCTTCAAGGGTTGTCTTGAAGGCCTTATAGCTTCTAAGCGATAAGGCCGCATTGCACTTATATTTCAAAATAAAGTTAAGAAAAAATATTCCAGTACATAGCTCTGCGTTGAACTCTAATTCGTAGAAAAAACTAAAGATGAAGAAAGCTAAAACAAAATTTATATATATATTTTTTTTAACGAAAACCACAATGTTTAACAATGACTACAATTATCTCCAACTATCACACCGAAAAACAAATTTACCCCATCAGACAGGTCCGCTTGAGCTTTGATTCGTAGAAAAAGCTACATTTATTGGAAGAAAACAACAATATAAAATGACTAATACAATTCTCTCAAACTATTACCTACCATTTAAATATTAGGCCGCCCGGCGCCTATGAATCTTGCGCATGATTGGATCACTTCACCTAAATAGATATTGACACTCGAACAAATCGTCTCATACACTTTCATACAAGTCGCACAACTCTGTCCTAATTGTTGTAAACGGTGTTATTAATTCGTTGGACATGCGCA